>OZ024915.1:25830399-25895399 GCA_964017125.1 Flabesymbios commensalis
TCCCAAAAAATGGAAAGAGTATTAAATTAGGCATATATATAATTTAATACTAGTCGCGTTTAAAGGGTAAAATATTCAATTTCATATACTACTATCCCCCTTCGCATTGACAGGTTCAAGAAACATGATAATATCACAGATTCGTCGGCCTCCTGATGAAAACGCATACTGTCCATTCCATATATGCGATACCGAATTAATGAAACAGATTATACTGAAGTAAATAACTTTGCCCTGGAAAGACTGGAAAATGATAACCTCAGTCTTTATATAATGTTAATGAAAATAATAATTCTAACGTATTCTTACTGGACAGAAGTGGTTTCATTATTATATGCCTGCTAGGCTCATGTATATATATTGTCAAGCAAAGCTAAATAAAATGACACTGGAATTGATCAATTCTGTCAGCTTCATATAAATGCAAAATAACAACAATTAATTCAGAAGCACAATATTTTACATTTTTATATGATTTTTTCGATGTTGATAGGTGACTTTTCCACTTGAAGGCTTTTTTCCAGCAGCCCCAGCATCTCCACCCCTGTCTCCAGCTCTGTTAACGCCTTTTGTTCAGGTAAACCCACTCGATTTTTCAAGGAAACGTCGTACACATCATCCACCACATCAGTGTCTTCCCCACTTGTCCCTGAAATATAAATATACAATGCATACAATAAACTCCGTTACACACTATCAGTCTTGTGTCTGATCAGATAACAGATTATCTGATCAGATTATCTGATTACTTGACTATATCAATCCGATGAGACAATCTGATCAGGTTATTCTGATCCGATTATCTGATCAGATTAACCTAATCAAATATCAGATCACTTGACCAGATCAACTCTATTAGACAATCTGATCAGATTATCTGATCAGATTAACCTGATCAGATATCAGATTACTTGACCAGATCAATCCGATGAGACAATCTGACCAGGTTAATCTGATTAGATTATCTGATCAGATTAACCTGATCAGATATCAGATTACGTGACCAGATCAATCCGACGATCAGATTATCTGATCAGATTGACCTGATCAGATATCAGATTACTTGACCAGAATAATTCGATGAGACAATCTGACCAGGTTAATCAGATCAGATTATCTAATCAGATTAACCTGATCAGATATTAGATTACTTGACCAGATCAATCCGATGAGACAATCTGATCAGATTATCTGATCCGATTAACCTGATCAGATATCAGCCTATTTAACCAGATTAATCTGATGAGACAATCTGACCCGGTAAATCTGATCAGATAATATGGTCTGATTACCCTGATCAGATATAAGATTATTTAACCAGATCAATCTAATGAGACAATCTGATCAGTTAATCTGATCAAATCAACCTGATCAGATTAACCTGATCAGACATCAGATTATTTAACCAGATCAATCCGATGAGAAAATCTGATCAGATTATCTGATCAGATTAATCTGATCAGACAAAGCGTCCACACCATCAGACATTTCAGTTCAGATTTTAGTGAAGATTGTTTTCACTCCGACAGTGGCAGATTACTGTATGAATATACCTCACATTTTTGAACATATTAATTGTATGCTTACTTTTTCATTGTTATAAGGTTGAATTTAATATGAGGGAGCAGTCCCTTTATCTTTTGACCTGTGCATATCTAGCATCGTGAACCCCATTACATCAATGTATGCCATCATCTCAAGGGTAAACCTAATATAGCATGCTTGCCATTTTAAAACATTTTTTTGTACCGCCGGTTGTCTTGTGTTCCGGGCGTTACATTGTTGGATCAAAATGTTCCACAGACATTCGTCTCGCAGCCACAAATAAAAAAATAGCTCTTGTGGCCTTCTCACGTGTTTCTGCCATAGTGGGAAAGTCGCGTGCACAAATGTTTTGTTGTGAAGGGACTTCAAGAAGAAGAGGAACATGTTTGAAGTATCAGATAATTAGACACATTTCATCAGATTTTATGGTTCACGCTATCATATTTTCATTGATCAGACATAATCTGATGTCTCATCGGACAGATATTTGATGGTGTGAAAATACCATCGTAGACTTGTGATTTTATAAAACGTCATTTCCAACTTTCATGTGATTATTATCCTCTATAAAAAAATCAGTTGATATTACGAATCACCAGTTTCAATCCCAGTGAGTTTATGTAACAGGGAAAGTGACTCACTGATGTGTGTGATGTCACAAATTGTATGATTGGTGTAACGCCGAATTGAGTTTTATCAGAGATTCTGTATGATGGGTTAGTTAGCTCTGGTTTTATCAATATTTCATGCTCCTGCAAAAAGGAGAAGAAATAGAAAGAAGGCCGATATTCTCAAAAACATCTAACACAGCTAATAGGAATGTGATGAACATGACTGAATTTCGATTTTAATCCTTGCAACGCTGAAATATTTATAGAGACCAAATATTTTTTTTTAATTTGAAATTATCAAAAATGTCTCATTTAGCTCTTTCCGCTTCATTTGAATACCTATGTTATGGATGTACGATCATTATATTTTTTTCCAGTGCGGGGACGTTTAAAATCGGTAAATGCGCTGAAAAAGTTCATTTGCTAAAAATAAGCCACCACTCGAATGACATGGAGCCGATATTGTTTGATCAATGTTGGCCCATTTTCTACGTCTCTGGTTCGATATTATCCTTTTCAAGCCTAAATTATTCTTTGAAATTTTCATTCACTAATACCCGCAAATTGCTTTTACAATTATCGACCCGTTGTGAATTAACAGACTATAAGTTGGTGACAAGTAAAATTAAAAAATGCATAATGATGCTTCCGGGTATTATGAGAGTTCTAAAGGTTAAAAATAAATGTTTTTTTTTATAAACCGCGTAGGCGTAGGCTGGCGTATAAGAATGGGGAATAACTGTTCTTCACTGACCTCGAACCTGTAGATTGAGCATCGATATCATTTGCTTGAAATGCTTCAGTTTGGGACTGTAGAACAGGCGCATATGCAGACTGGCGCGCATGCCTGTGCCTATGTTCGTGGGGCAGGAAGTGAGGTGGCCAAGCGTCTCGCTCGTACAGAATTGCAGATGCTGCTGCAGCACTTTCAGCGTCTGTGAAAAAAGATAAAGACATTTCAATTTTTACTGTGACCGCGACACAAAATACACAAATACTGGGCAATAAATAATATTGCGAATACACAAAGTACTGCTCACATTGACACGAAATTGTAGTATGCGTGTAAAAGGGTATACGACATGAGATATTTAGGCAATTACCAGTTTGACAGTGGAAGAAGATTGCATAAATACCTGATTATTTTATGTTAATCAATAGTAATTTTTAAATTGCCCATTGGATCATGTCAATGCGCACCACATTATTACGCTAAATGGCATTTGCTTTTATGTCTATGCTTGCGCATAAATTCACAAGAAATTGTGATACACCACGAGGACTATATGTACACAACGAGCGGATCTGGACACAACAATCTAATATACTGAGTAATGTGAGCTGGCATAGTAAGACGCGAAATCAGATTTTTAGTATGTGTGCCCCGTGACAGGCTTACTATCAGGTAGGCGTGCATCACAATTGTAGACAACAACCTGCTGAGATGATTACCAAAGCTTTACAGACACCTGTGCATGCAATGGTGGACCCATCATTGTCTCATAGAGCCTGCAAGAAAACTGGGAAAAAGTCGCCACTTTCCTGTTGGAGTCATTTGCATTTCGAAGAGGACCCACGATCTCACTGTACCATATTGTATGTTTCAGTATTTTTGAATTGTTACGGATGAAGAAGAAGTGGGTGACACATAAAATAGATTAGCAATATATTGTTAAAAAAGCTTCTCACATTTTCATTTTACAAACGTAATCATGCTAATAGAAGCGTAGGAAATAACTTCACTTTTCAGTAATGCAGAATGGGGCTTTGGGGTATAATGAAGATTCACAGTGTCAGGAGGGTTTACATTAGCCTGGATACTGGTCTTTATTTACCAGACTGGTTGACCTGACCTATTTCTGTATTTCCTGTTCGTTGTACTTTAAACAAGAGCACACTCGACAATAGCCCACCGCCGTTATTGAGCTTGAAGTCATTATTGCGGCCACAAGGTCAAATTATTGACGTAAAATGCGAAAAATGCAAAAAATTGACCGTTTTGACTTTTTTTCCAGCTATTATTGAAGTTGTCTGAGAACTGCTTATCAGCAACATGCATAACAAACTTGAAGATGATACATGTAACTTTTCAAGTTATCGCGCCCACAAGGTAAAATTATTGACGTAAAAAGTGAAAAATCGCAATAAATCGGTCAATTTTTTTTTCAGCCATCATTGATCTTGTACAAGAACTGCTTATTAGTAACATGCATAACAAATTTGAAGAGGATACATGAAAAAAATTTCACGTTATCGCGCCCACAAGGTCAAATTATTAACGTAAAAGGCGAAAAATCGTAAAAAGTCGGTCATTTAAAAAAAAATTCGTCCATTATTGAACTTGTCCAAGAACTGGTCATTAGTAGTAACAAATTTGGGAAGGATACATGTAAAACTTTTCAAGTTATCACGCCCACAAGTGAATGTTAACGCCGACGCCGATGCCGACGCCGACGACGCCGAACTTCAATTGAAATGGCTCACTTTTTTAAATTCAAATTAAAAGGCGGGCTAAAAAGGCCAGGAGAAGGTCAGGCCAGAAGAAGAGCTTCCAAACTGAGGCTGTCCAGTCACAACCTACAAACATGAGCAATCCTAGCAAACACGACACATTCAACCAATGTTGGGTTGATGCTGGGCCGACGTCGCAGACGCTCGGCCAACATCAACCCAACAGTGGTTCAATGAACTGTGTTTGCTGGGAGCCTAGTGCTCATAGTGTTTAAGTTAAAATCATTTGAAATTCTGACGGCCAATCACCTTAGAGATAACTCGAAATGCTTCGTTCAAATTATAACCTGGCTGTACCGAGCTGACCCGGATGTGATCCTCCTCGTTTACCCATAATACAAAGCGGTCGTCTTTGGTAACAAACATAGCCCTGCCTTCCGGCCAGTCTCTGTACATACCTGCCACTTCTTGACATCTGTAACAAAGTGAAATCAGACACCATCTACTGCTCGATCTCTGGTATATATTCATTTTATTGACGACATATTTGTCCGTAATATGACATAGTTATACATTTGCTATACAGTGAGTGAATATTATAATAACAAATAGATACTTGGCTAAAGAAAAATGATACCAAGGCAGCCATCGCAGATATTGCCCCGCCTGGGTATCATTTTCACCACCAGCCTAGATCAAACAAGAAGGTGGGTGGTGGGGTTGGTGTTCTGGTATCTGACAAATTTAAAACAAAAGTTAAAAAAATTCCAAGCTATAATACATTTGAAGCACTATCCACTGAAATTTCCATTTCATCATTTTCAGGTCTTCTTATCTGTCTTTACAGACTCCAAGAAAATATGCAAACATTTTTTAATGAATTTGAAGATTTGCTAGAAAACATTTTTACAACACATTTAGATATTTATATTTTAGGTGACTTTAATCTACATCTTGATGTATCTGATTCTAACACCCAACGTTTTAACGAAATTTTGAAGTGTTTTAATTTGAAACAACATGTAAATTTTTCAACGCACGTCCACGGCCATTGGCTTGACCTCCTCATTACCAAATCATCGTGCGATCATGTTAAATCTGTTTTTCCAGCTGACGCTATCTCAGATCACTTTGCCGTAGTATCAGAAATCAACCTTTCAGCACCCGTAAGTCCTAGAAAAACAATCACTTTCAGGAAAACAACAACAATTTGCATGACTTCTTTCAGGGCTGATATCTTGGACTCTTCACTTATAAAAAAACCTAAGAAAGAATTTCATGATTTGTGTGACCAGTACACATCAGTTTTAACCTCACTTCTTGATAAACATGCTCCTCTTCAAACCAAAAAAAAGTTGTTGAGAAGGCTCCAACGCCGTGGATGACGTCTGAACTACTTGATTGTAAAAGATCATGTCGTCAGCTGGAAAGGCGTTGGAGGAGATCACGCTCTGGTTATGGCAGATCAAAATACCGCAACTATCGAAATTTATGCAATCGTCTTATGACAGAGGCCAAATCTCAATATTTTTCAAATCTCATAGATGAAAATTCTGAAAACCCTCGCCGCCTTTGGGACACCATTAACAATATTTTACATAGAACGCCAGCTTCAGCACTGCCGGAATCAAATAATGTAAAGTCCCTTTGTGATCATTTCACAAAATATTTTTGTGACAAAATCAGAACGATCCGGGCCAATTTTTCAAATCAGGTGAATGATGTACCATCTGAAGCCTAAAATAAGAACTAAACTTTTCAATTTAGAACCAGCATCAGAGGACGAGGTCAGGAAGATCATTATGAAGTCTGCATCAAAATCATGTGACCATGATCCGATCCCAACGAACATCCTTAAGGCCTTGTTGGATATTTTAATCAAACCCATAACAACTATAATTAATTTATCTCTAGAATCTGGAACATTCCCGCTATCATTCAAAGAGGCTCATGTCACACCTTTAATAAAGAAATCGAACCTTCCTGTTAATAACCTAAAAAAATATAGACCAGTCCCCAATCTAAGTTTCATTTCTAAAATTATTGAAAAAGTTGTTTCCAACCGTTTACAAGTTCACATAAACTCCAACAAATTGAACAATCCAATGCAGTCTGCGTACCGAAAATCCCATTCCACTGAGACAGCCCTGTTAAGAGTTCACAATGACATCTCAGTTTCTCTTGACAAGGGCCATGTCACAGCTTTGACTTTACTTGATTTGTCTGCGGCGTTCGATACTATCGACCACAACACTCTAACAAATAGACTAGCTGAGTGGTATGGTGTTTAAATCCTACCTTTGTGGCAGGCATCAAAGAATTAAAATTGACAAATCTTTTTCTGACTCTAGTTTGCTTGAGCATGGAGTGCCGCAGGAGTCTGTACTTGGCCCTCTGCTTTTCAGTTTGTACACCGCTCCTCTAAGCACCATTATTTCAAGTTATGGATTGAGTCATCACTTATACGCCGATGATACACAAATTTACATCTCCTTAACAGGTGACACAGCTACTGAGGCATTAAAAATACTTCAGAGCTGTATTACCGGGGTATCTGCTTGGATGGCTCAATCCAAACTAAAACTCAATCCTAGCAAGACTGAGTTTCTTCTCATTGGCTCGAAATCGCAGAGGGAGAAGTTTATTAACCTTTTCCCCCTTGCGGTGTTGGACAATGAGATGAATCCAGCAGATTTCGCAAGGAATTTGGGCGTCTTTTTTGACAGTGGTTTGAATTTTCGTCAGCACATTTCACAGTTGTCCAGTTCCTGTTTTTATCACATTAGAGATCTTAAACGCATCAGAAAAAGTCGACCTCTAGCTTTAGCAAAACAAATTGCAGTGGCACTGGTGACAAGCAAACTGGACTACTGTAACTCCTTATTACACCAAATTCCAGCTAAAGATCTACAGAAATTACAGCGTGTTCAGAACTGTTTAGCAAGGGTTGTGACAAAGGCTCCTCGTTTCAGTCGCTCTATTCCTCCACTAAAAAATCATTACATTGGCTTCCAATCAAGTTTAGAATACAATTCAAAATATGCACTTTTGTATTTCGTTGTCTCGATATTGGTCATCCATCTTATTTATCTAGCCTTCTTTTTTCTGCAGTCTCCGTGAAACATCTGCGATCAAACAACACAAATACGCTCAAAGTACCACGTATCAGAACTAAGTTCGGTGCTCGTGCCTTTTCTGTTTCTGGTCCTACTCTCTGGAATTTACTGCCTGCACACCTTCGTGTAGCTAAAAATATTTCCTCTTTCAGAAAACTGCTTGAAACGCATTTCTTCGATCTGGCTTTTCCGCCCTAGCTCCTCTGCGTCCCGGCTCCATGATGACGACCATGCTTATTTCCCTCGACTCTTCTTTGGAATTTGATAAGGATGGATTGCGCCTCTGAGCTCGGCCCTCCGAGGAGCTAGGCGCTATAGAAGTTTTCATTTCATTTCATTCCATAATGATGAAAAATGTATGTGCATATAATAACTCTCTAGCACGGGGACCGATTTTAGACGTCAGATTCGTCTACAGACGTCAGAATCCGACGGCTAAAGTCGATCCCGGCACTTGAAGAATTAAAAATGTATAATGGCCGTAGAACATAGGTATTCAAATGAAGCGGAAAGGCATTGATAAGGATTTCAGATTATAAAAAAACCTTTGGTCTGTATGGTTTATGCAAACAATATTTCAGCATTTTAAGGGATAACTTGCCAGGGTATGTTATGTCAAGCATAGTGATGCTGAGAATTATTAAATTAAAGTATACATAAGGTCACATTAAATATAGAGCGAATTACATGTTTTACTGATCATTAGGTGGGATAATGATTAATAGGTTTACCGCCTCGAACAAAGAAACTATGGGTAAAATATACATAATAACTACAGTAACTTAACATGCTTAAAAACAAGTACAGTTAATGTGTAAAACTACAGGTTATTTCGATATTAAAATACATGACACAAGGTCGTATACTCTATTTATTATCAATATATATTTTTTCATGTTTTTTTTTCTAATAAATTTAGAGGTAACAGTAGTTTTAATATAGCAAGCCTCGCGATGCACTTCAATAGAAACTGCACATAATTGATTATTAGTAACGACTGTTGCTAATGGTATTTTAAATATGTATGTACTAGTTGTCGTATATAAAATTAAATTGTAATAGGCTGGCGGGGAAGAGACTATTTATGATATATTTATATAACTTAGGGACTACTAAGTCGTGTGGATGCTTCATTAAAGCCTGTTAACTATTTCTAAAAGTGAGCTATGTTTACTTATGTGAAGTTTATACAATTCTATGCTTTATCTTACTTACATATGGTATATTTTATACCACTAATATACACATTTTTATTGCGTGTATCTGATTGTATTTAGTACACGAAATAGACTGATTTGAATAAAATATGTTCGTCGTTGTATCTTTGATTAAACAACCAAATCGATAACTGTGTGTTGATGTGAGCGCGGTTCACCTGCTTTAACATGTTTAAGTTACCAACCTGTTATTATTGCTGAATAGGTAATGTTTTTCACAAAATGTCTTTTTGTCCTCTTGCTTCATTGCGGAGAGAGGGTAGTAGCTGCCAATCAATTGTGCACTGGAGTCATCAAGACATTGTTTTACAACATTCTCCAGCCGCAAGCGATCCTAGCGGACGAAAAATACATTACTTTTTTATGCTCCATTGTCTTATTTATTCAAAACCTTGTATATTTTATCTAATATTCATTGAAATAAATATATAATCCATCAAAATAAAGTTTTTCTCACCTTTAATCTGGCATATTATCATCATTATATTTGATAAATTAAAAACAAAACAAATAATTCTTATCTTCATCCACTACAAGCCGGTACAAGCTGCCACAATTCTCGATTTGTAGTTGATGTGGTTCAAAAATTAAAGAAAATTGCCATGCATTGGTAAACCGGTTTCATGGGAATTTTCATTCTCAAACCCCTAGTTGTAGGAAAATTAAGTATGTTTTCAGATAGATAAATATATGAGTATTTTTCACCCACTTGAAGTTGTGGGTTGCGGCTAAATTAAATTTAAGAACTTAGCAGGTGGAGGGTTAGTATAAGTAATAAATTCATTGTGATTTACATTCTGTGACCGGAGCAATCTCTGCGCTTAACACTTTTAGCGTTAATGTTATTTTTTCACAAAAAAGAACATTGATAGAAATTCATAAAACGCACATTATAAAATGTGACAGGCCTAAATTTTTAACTTGGAGTATTATTAATTTAGAAAGTGGTTAAATTTTACTCACTTTGGAACTGAGGGTGAAACGATTGCGACGTTTCGATCTGCCTCCAGCAGATCTTGATCCCGCAATGATCAGGGTGGGTGATTCGGCTCAGGTGGTGGTGGTCGCGGAATGACCTGACCATAGATCCACCAGGGCTACCAGCTGCCACCCATCTATGGTCAGATCATTCCGCGACCACCACCACCTCAAAAAGTACAGGTAATGTAGGCTAAATACTCACTGTTTTGCTGATTGTATTTGAGAATTTAAATCCAGAGATATTACGTGCCATCCGTACTCGACTGGAGATTATATATTCCAAACATGGCTTACGCTGTCCATTCATATTCTCACAGTTTGTTTTTACGGATGTTGTTTGGCCCGAATTGTGGCGACATGCTGCGACAAGGGCGTCAAATAGTGGTTGATAAACGTCATAAGCTTCTTCATCACAAGCGTAGGCGCCGAAGCGGCTGTCCGGCAATAAAATACCTACAACAGTAAAAAAAAGTATACACTACAAACTGACTGTTCAGCAATAAAATTTATGCAACAGAAACAGAAGTATAGATTCCGAATTGACTGTTCAGCAATAAAATAACGACAACAGTAATAGAAGTATAGACTCCAAACTGACTGTCCGGCAATAAAATACATACAACAGTAACAGAAGTGTAGACTCCAAACTGACTGTCCGGCAATGAAATAACTACAGCAGTAACATAAGTGTAGGCGCCAAGGCAGCTGTCGAGCAATAAAATAACCACAACAGTAACAGAAGTATAGACTCCAAACTGACTGTCCGGCAATAAAATAACTACAGCAGTAACAGAAGTGTAGACTACATACTGAATGTCCGGCAATGAAATAATACAACAGTAACAGAAGTGTAGACTCCCAACTGACTGTCCGGCAATAAAATAACTATAACAGTAACAGAAGTATAGACTACATACCGAATGTCCGGCAATGAAATAACTACTACAGTAAAATAAGTGTAGGTGCCAAGGCAGCTGTCCAGCAATAAAATAACCACAACAGTAACAGAAGTATAGACTTCAAACTGACTGTCAAGAAATAAAATAAATACAACAGTAACATAAGTATAGACCCCAAACTGACTCTCTGTAATAAAATAACTACAACAGTAACAGAAGTGTAGAAACCAAACTGACTGTCCAGCAATAAAATAACTACAACAGTAACAGAAGTGTAGACTACATACTGAATGTCCGGCAATAAAATAACTACAACAGTAACAGAAGTGTAGACTCCAAACTGACTGTCCAGCAATAAATAACTACAACAGTAACATAAGTATAGACTCCAAACTGACTGTCTGTAATAAAATAACTACAACAGTGACAGAAGTAAAGACTCCAAATTGACTGTTCAGCAATTCAGCAATGAAATAACTACAGCAGTAACAGAAGTGTAGACTCCAACCTGACTGTCCAGCAAAAAATAACTACAACAGTAACAGAAGTGTAATTTCCAAATTTACTGTCCAGCAATAAAATACCTACAACAGTAAAAGAAGTGTAGACTCCAAACTGACTAGCAATAAATGATATCTAATAATACCTCTTTGTCTGAATATTGGAACGAGTATCGTAACGGTCAGGGTTGTAACGGAAAGAAACGATGTCGAGTTCCGTTACAGCCCTGACCGTAATAGCGATTACGTAACATGCCCCAGCAGAATTTACGAAAATCACAATCTGCACTGATTACATTGGCCTGGCTCTTTCAAAATCCAAGATGGTGGTCAAAATGGGCGTCACGGGCTATGCTGCGTCATAACTTTAGAAATTTTATAAACATAAGAATGTAGAATCAGAAACTATAGTCCAAACTGACATTGTAATGTATCTAGCCACTCTTATCGTGATGATATAATGATATAAGATGTATACCGCCTATAGTATATGTAGCTGTTGTTGCGAACGGTGTTGTTTATAACTAATAAGTCATATGTGACGTCAAAACCAAGTTATGAAAATTTAGTTTATTAGTTGTAATTGAAGTGTTTAGTTGCATCTTTCTAATGGGACATAAGTTGCACACATATCTCAATTATTGACGAATATATTGATAAAAGAACCTTGGAAACCCAGAGCCTAAAATATAATAAAATTTACAGGAAATGCCTCCTAAAGTTCAACTAATAAAATCACCCTGATGTCAACCATGTCTGAAATAGTAGAAATGGACAAAATAACACAATAATTTTTGGACCAATGGCCAGCACTTTAATTGAATCTGTTGAATCACAAGTACATTTAGTGAATCCAAGTACATTTACACATGGTGATATGGGTTGAGGTTTGGTTTTACAGGGGTGTTACTCCAAAATCATGACAAGGTCATCTCAATGTCACATCAAGGTCAAATCAGGTCAAGTGGGTGAAAACATTTTATTTTTGGTGTTTTTGCTCCAATTCTGCTCACTTGAGATGGTGATTAAAAGTCATCTAGACATCAGCAATGGGTCATACAAAAACAACCCGAGAGGTCACAGGGGTAATATAAGGGTTACAGGGGTAATACCCTATCAGACTACCTTTATCTAACCCCTGATAGAAATGACAGAAATGGACCAAATTACACAATGATTGTCATTTTCGGACCAATGGACAGCACTTCAATTACATCTAATGACTCACAACCCTAGTACACATGGTGATATAGGCTGGGTTTCACAGGGGTGTACCCCATTGTCATGGCAAGGTCACAGCAAGGACAAATCAGGTCAAAATGGGTCTAAATAGGGTATGTTTGTGTTGTTTTGCTTCATTTATGTCAACTTGTGATGCCTATATGATGGTCGAAACTTATCTAGACCCCAGTAGGCCACATAGCTATTCCAAAACACCCCGATATGTTACATGGATAACATAAGGTTTAGAGGGGTGATACCCATAAAATCATCCTGATGTCACTCCTGTCTGACAATGCAGGAATTGACCTAATAACACAACGATTCACGATCATACATAGGAGATCTACTTAATGGTGAAATTGTATATGTAGGATTGTATTCGAGGCCCTAAAGATTGAATGGTTAATCCCAGCCATCCACCTTTATTCGCCACATTTCGCTCACAGTTTATTTTAATATACATGTATATGGATCGGACTGATTAAAAGCCCGTTGCCATGGTGACATCCCGGGCTGCCAACTCTACATCTGTTAAAAATTACCCCCCCCCCCAGGGTCTTGTCGCTACAATGATGCCAAATTCAACCTAATATATATTTCGGTGACGGAAACGATAATATTTCTATTCAGCGATTTTAAATCCTATGTGGCTTTTTTATATAATCACGTTTATCTTATCAAACACCAATTACATGCCCATAAAGCAAACTTGATAACCTAAAAATATAAATAGAGTGTAGACAATTTTATTGACACATATCTGTATGTAAACTAAGTTTGTTTGTCAAGGGCTAAGGCGTGACAGCCCTATATACCACTAAGAGGTGTACTGTTGTGTTACAGCGCAAAAGTATTGAACCACAATCTGGTGATGCTGGTGTAGGCCGAGGTTCATATAATTACTGATCATTATTTTAGACATACTTACAGAAGCTTAGATTTAGTTCACCCTCTATAAAATGTTTCAATATATAATAAATAAATACATTTTGTTCACTTCGGCGTCACCATGGTTTCGGCCATTAGGGCGCCCTCTATAATGCTATGGCTAGACGACATAACCGATGTTATTAGTAAGGACGCTAGTATTATTAACATCTAAAAAGGGGTTGCTCTCGTACCTGATAACGTGTCACGATTCAGACACATTGAATGAAGTTATACTGCGGCCGGGTGAAATAAGGCATATCCTCAAGTGTATGCTCTTATAGAAATGTTATGTTTGGTGTTTACCCACCCATATATTTTCATACGCTATGGATATATAAAAAACTTGGTCACAGAGGAGAGAGTAATTCCTCACATTGTAGTATAAGTACCTACTTCATGCAGTCCAAGCGCTCGGTATAATAGAGACTGGTTGTCACCTATTATATGGACGCCTTTATGCACAACTGAGCCAACCCCCAAAAAATAGAAAATGTGTTAAGTGTGCCAAGTGAGAGACATTATGCATAGCTTTTATTTAAACAATAACCAGAAGTCCAAAACCACCCAGCATGCCACCTGGTGGTGTTGAAAAAAACAGCACATGTAAAATCGTAGGATTGATTTATGCACAACTGGACCAACCCACACAGCTATTTCTTCTATCAGCCTCACAGTGCGCGTGATTTCAACTAAGCTATAAAAGTTACACGTATTTTACTAAAGACGGTATACAGCTGGATCTACAGAATATTTAGAGAATATGTAATGTGCTTATTCTGGTATTTTTCTAAACATTTGTTAAATTGACAATAAATGTGGCTTGGTCCACTTGTACATCAAGCAAAATCCTAAAATTGATTTTTGCACAACTAGACCAATCCACACCTTTGTTTTCTCGATCATCCTCGCAGTCCCCGTGATTGTAAAAAGTTTCACGTATTTTTATCATAGAAACTTCAGAATAGATCTATAACATATGTAGACAGTGTAATGTGGTTATTAGTGTACAGTTGGAATGCATTCCATTACAGTTGAGAGTCTCAGGTCAAGCTATGAAAAGTCAATCCAGGGATTTGGATGTTAATTCATGAGATGCCTCATGTTAAAATGAGTATTTGAAATTAGTATTTACAACAAACATAATTATGTCGTTTAAATGTATACAGAGGTTTGCGATATAAATAGTTACAAGGGTGTGAGAAACAAACCATTTTCCACACATAGATGATAATGTAGCTCAGATCAACCCGATCTCTGAGGCGAGAATGGTAAGCGTCATGTTTCTCAGTGATTGATTTATTGATTACTTGATTTATTTATTTATTGATTGATTTATTGAACACATGTATGCTTTTTGTTTTTTTTTCTATTTATAATATCATTTTTCATCTTTCCAATGACCACTCATTGCCATTTCGGATTTCACTCATGTATGATGCCAGAAAATACATTTAAATTGATTCCCTCTGTGCCTTTATTCGGTTTCCAGAGTAGATATTCATCTATTTTAGTCACCATCATTGATATGATCTATAAATGACATTGAAACTTAAAAATACATTTCCATCCAGTTAAATGACCATACAAATGGTAAATAGCATGTTTTCTTTTTAGCTCTGCTATATCTTTTTAGGTGCTTGATTGAGTGAAGGCAACATTCCGATAGATTACAACTTTTAGAAACATACGTTGGCAACGTAATCAGGTCTCTAAATAAACGAATTATGACAAAATGTCGGTCATTACATTTTTGTCTGTTAGATCCACCTATTTTTTAATGCCGTCACCATGTTTGACAGAAAAATGTTATCGAGTCAATGATTTGATTATTTCCTTCTAAAGATTTTTTATGATTTACTAGTCGTAATCTACGACTAAAATTTCTAAACTCGTATTAGGATAAGTGTGTAAAGTCTCAGATGTATCACATCTTCAAAGTCGTTGCTAGCTTAATTACATTGTCATCGCAAAACCACAGCTTAACAGCGAAGGGTCAACACTTTAAACTCGGCCAATTGACATGTTTTACATCTGTGCCGGACATCGTGAACATCGCCAAAATACACAGGTAATATTCATGAGATGTTCGTGGCTGGTGTACTGACAAAAAGGAAGGGATTTTCTTCAGTGTTGATCCTTGCAAAGAAAAAACAAAAACAAACCAACATCGGACCCTTCATCTAGACCCTCAGCGACTTAGTCAAAGCCATTATAATAAAGAGATGGTTGCTATCAATTATATCAGCATTCCGATATACACACTTATCGGGTACATATCTTTTTCAAATCGAGGATGGAGAAAGATAATATAGATTTACGATGATATAAGCCTATATAACACATTTTTTGGAATTTTTTAACCTGGTTATGGGCCTTTAAAATGCATGATGGTGCTGGTGAAAATTGCTAATTGCAATCATAGAATGCTACCTCTGGCGTGGCCATTAGATAACAATTATTTTATTTAAGTCAATGTAATCAAAATGGAGTAGTGCATTAGAATCTAGGATTACTATGTCATACCATTGATGGTGGCCATGGTAATCGATTTTTATTGTTGATATCAACAGCCATCTTGTTTTTTACCTCTGGAATCACATGACACATATACTTTGATCTTTAAGTAAACTCGGAAATGTAACGTTAACTCGAATAAATTAATAAAATTAACCTATTCAGACAAATCTAAAGTGGTGTATTGCATTAGATTATAAGCTCATTATTTCAACCATGAAAATTAGTGGTGGTCACAAAAATATGAAAATACAACATTTTCAAGGTTATTATCTTGTTCGTGATCACATTGACACATTTGATCACATTGACACATTTAAGCTATAAACATTTCAATAAAATATACGTAATTAAGTTAGTCTAAAATTAGGCATAGATTTCAGCCTAACTATTTGGTGGTCAAAGTAGATCTTGTTTTTTTCATCTCAAGATGACATTGAAACGTGAAATTGCCATTCCATTGACACTGGCGTATTCAGATCAGACTCAAATGCTATTTTCTCTGGTAGTACCCTTTCCAATATTGATATTATTAGGTCTGAAACGGTTGACCATGCCAAATTATGTGTTGTATCACTTATGCGAAGATAATTGATCTACATGCGACCTCTCAGGCTAAGTTCTGAGAAAACCTGCTTAAAGGAATCATATTTTCGAAGTTATTACCCATGATAATATTACGTGGTGGTAATATTATACGCCATCTTCGCTTTCTTACTTTTTATCTATCGTATTGTTAAATACACATCACAAATTTCTTAATCCCCGAAAACCATATGTTAGACAATAAAATCACATCTGTATGAGCCTAATGTCTAATTAGTTCTGAAGCTATGAACCACCATAGGATGTATGTGGCGGCCATGTTTGCTCCCATCTTGGCTTGGGACTTTTTTTTAATCTTAGTGTTAAATACGCTCTATAAAAGAATTATTTGACCCTGAAAACCATATGTTGTACACCAAAATCACATCTTTATGTCTAATAGTTCTGATGTTCTGACCCAGTATATCCCTTGGTGGCCATTTTGGTCGCAATCTTGGATTTGAAAACCATATGTTGCACACCAAAAGCACATCTCTATGTCTAATAGTTCTGATGTTCTGACCCAGTATATCCCTTGGTGGCCATTTTGGTCGCAATCTTGGATTTTTAAAAGCCAAGTCGACGAACTATTACTCTAGATGGTCTTGTGAAAAAAAAGAGAAATGATAGTTACCAGATATTGGAAGGTTTGAGATAAAAACGGCCTCCTGCCACCGGACTATATATATGAATGAGCATAATTCAATGATTAATGACCTTGACTTTTTATACTTTTTCCATCATATTTGGATTCCTCTTACTCCAAAACCCTAAAAACGATATATTATATGACAGCTTGTGCAACTTATTAGTTACTAATTTATACCATTCTGCCTCCAGACTATTTCAAAAATTCGCTGTTTTGTAATTTCACAGTTTCGTACTTTCGCACTTCCGCTGTTTCGTACTTTCATTGTTTCGCAGTTTCGTACTTTCGCAGTTTCGTACTTCCATTCTTTCGCAGTTTCGCAATTTCGTTGTTTCGTACTTTCGCAGTTTCGTACTTTTGTTGTTTCGTACTTTCGTTCGTTGTTTCGTAATTTCGTTATTTCACAGTATGGGACTTTCCTTGTTTCGTACTTTCGTTGTTTCATTCTGATGGACGCAGCGTTAGCCTGTTCACCAAGGTTTCCGGTGTGAAAGAAGACAGCGCTAACCACTTTATCCGACCTCCAGCGTGATGGACTGCAGCCTGAACCTCTTCACCAGGGCTCTGGCGTGATGGACGGTAGCGCTAACCTCTTCACCAGGGCTCCAACGTTATGATCGGCAGCGTTAACCTCTTCACCAGGGCTCCGGCATGACGGACAGCAGCGTTAACCATCACATCATAGTTTCTGCTTGACAGTGATTCCCGGCGTGACAGACGGTAGCGTTAACCATCACACCAGGTTCTCTGCTAAAACGTCAATCCCGGCGTGACAGACGGTAGCGTTAACCATCATATCAGGGTCTCTGTTGAAAAGTAAATCACGGCGCGACAGACGGTAGCGGTAACCATCACATTAGAGTACGAAATAATGAATGTAGAAACAACAAAAGTACGAAACAACGAAATTTCGCAACAACGAAAGAGCGAGATTGCGAAACAACGAAAGGGCGAGACAACGAAACTGCGAGAAAACGAAAGGGCGAGATCGCGAAACATCGAAACGGCGAAACAACGAAAGGGACATGCAAAACTATGAAAGGGCGAGGCGAAACTGCGAAAGGGCGATGAGAAACAACGAATGGGCGAAAGTGCGAGACTACGAAACAACGAAAGGGCGATGTGAAACAACGAAAGGACCATGCGAAAGAGTGAGATTTTAAACAGCGAAACAGCTAAAGTGCGAGATGACCCTATCCTGACTCCATAACATCCAGTATGCGATGAAAAAATTGAGAACCGGGATAAAGTGAATTAGATTTGTATTTATTGGATATGTTATGAAAAAAACACCTTGCCCATGTATGCATGTTTCATTCCAGAACAATGCATAAAAGACGATAGTAAGATAATGTATACATTTATTTCAGACTACTATGATACATATGTTCATTCATTCATTCATTCATTCATTCATTCATTCATTCATTCATTCATTCATTCATTCATTCATTCATTCATTCATTCATTTATTCATCACTCGCTCGTTCGTTCGTTCGTTGTTTCGTTCTTTAATTCGTTCGTTCATTTGTTCTTTGTACGTTCGTCGTTTGCTCGTTCATTCATTCATTCATTCATTCATTCATTCATTCATTCATTCATTCATTCATTCATTCATTCATTCATTCAAACTTTTATTTATTCATTATTTCATTCATGCATGTTTTCATTCATTTATTTTATTCATTCATTCATTTATTAGTCAATTTCACTCGCGTAATTCTTTGTTTGTTTGCTTGCTTATATACACATACATAAGCCGGACCGGTGCATCGGTTGTGAAACTACTATGTTATGCAACAAATAAATAAGAAAATACCGCAAACTAATTTTTGAACAAAATCAGTATAATGAAAAAATACAAGGTCTTAAGAAATTCAAATAAAGATATTATGGGTCTCAGACCAAGTATAGTATTCTACGACCAATGAAATGCAATGAATCGGGCTTTAGGCCACTTTTGTGCACAACAGGCTAAATCGGGCCAGGAAAACCTCCAGAGGATGGTGAGATGAGTGAGATGACAGTGCCCTCCAGACACAGGATTCGAAATTCAAACCCTGTCGGCCTAAGACCGAGCACGCTACCTCTCGGTCACGGAGGCTCCCCACAATACTGAGCTTTACGAGTGGATGGGGAAGAAACATTTTTGTTTCATTCAAACCGCCGAGACCTGGAAACGAACCCCGAACTCTAGTTTGAAAGGCAGCGGTGCTAACCACTACCCTAGGGCCCCCGCCCTGTCGTTGGCTGTGACATTTGTCGAGGCAATGTTGTGATATTTGTCGTTGGCTGTGACATTTGTCGAGGCAAAGTTGTGACATTTGTCGTTGACTGTGACATTTGTCGAGGCAATGTTGTGACATTTGTCGTTGGCTGTGACATTTAGTGGGATTGTGACATTTGTCGGCACAACAATTTGGACTGAGCTTCTGAAAGTTGTGGATGACTTGCGACAGTTAGTTTAGTGTATGTTTGTAAAAAGATTACCATAAACTGTAGCGGCTATGTGTGTGGATTGATTCTGTCTGCTCTGTACATTTTCTCTGATATGGGAAGTGTACACGAGGGGAGCACAAGTGCTTAATAAGAGGAAATATTCTATGTTTAGTGTTTTAAATAAAGGCGTTAAAGACCATACTATTGTCTCAATATGTTCAAATAACAATATGAATAATCACATCATAGCAAGTTCAATACAACTTTATTTTTTTCTATTGTTATCGCTTTGACATCCAATTTGGTAGGCCTGCTATTATATACGTTTTTTATATTATATTAGTCCATCTACATAATATTTTTACTGAATAATTCAACATTAAAATGACTTGTAGAACATCACCTGTTATTTGTGATTTTTAACTGAAAATATTTAATTTGGCACAATTGTGTGTGGCGGTCTGAAATTTTGAGGCTGACTATCAGATAAGTCATAAAATGTTCAATATCTCACTCTCTACCGAAGTTGGTACTTGTATCCGGAAAGGAAATATATTTCGCTCTTACCAACCCCACTAAATGTTTCGCAACGCACATTGCAATGTACCACAATCACCACAACTCACATTTTAATGTACCACAATTACCGCAACGCACATTGCAATGTACCACAATTACCGCAACGCACATTGTAATGTACCACAAAGCACAATCCAATGTATCGCAACGCACATTGCAATGTACCACAAAGCACAATCCAATGTATCGCAACGCACATTGCAATGTATACCACAAAGCACAATCCAATGAATAGCAACGCACATTGTAATGTACCACAAAGCACAATCCAATGTATAGCAACGCACATTGCAATGTACCACAAAGCACAATTCAATGTATAGCAACGCACATTGTAATGTATACCACAAAGCACAATCCAATGTATAGCAACGCACATTGTAATGTATACCACAAAGCACAATCCAATGTATCGTAACGCACATTGTAATGTACCAAAAAGCACAATGGTATAGAAAACTAAATATTTTTTTTAGGAATGCTTGAAAAATATGCTTTAAGGTGTCACGAGGGTTTAAAGGGTTAATGTTACTAACTGCTGCTGATGCAGTCCATCAGTGTGCCACCTAGACTAGTGCGCCTTGTTGATAACTCCTTGGCTAACTCTTGGTCTTCAAGTACGGATTTCGTAATGCAAGCTTTGCCATGTGTTTCTTTGATAAACCTCCTGAACCTCTCCTCGCGCTCATGACTTGTTTCACTTTGCTTGTCGTCGCCGTTTCTCTCCTGCTTACTGCTGTCACTTTGCTTGTGTCCACTGCTTCTCTCCTGCTGGCAATGCATGACTGTCTTCTGGCAGCGCGGCTGGTGTCACCACTATCAACGGCCGCTTCACAGACTGAGCGCTGCTACTGATAGCGGCTTATTATATTCTATGGAAACCCAGGGGCGGATCCAGATAATGGTTTGACAGGGTCACAGTGTGGGTAAAAGTTGTGCAACGAGGGGGTCCAGGGGCATGCCCCCGGCCTTCTTATTGACATTTAGTAAATTTGGAGGTTCTAGAACGTAATATAGATCACCATCCAGCGAACAGGAAAACGTTGTATAACAATCGTACAACGTTTGATCAACGTCGAAGACGCTGGGCCGACGTTGTACAGTAGTAGTAGTAAATAATTGCTTTACGTCACTTTTCGGCACAAATGGTCTTTTAAGTGACATTGTAATACGATAAAAACGTTGTAGTCAATTGATGATGTACAGATGATGATGTGAGGGTGGGGGTGATAGGGCATGGTGGGTTATTAAGAGCGTTTTCCTTCGCTCGCCCGATAAGGGGTTCTGGGCATGTCTAGGGGATATACCCCCAGACATGCCCAGACGGCCGGAGACTTGAGTTTCGCTGTACAATTTAATGATGAAACTCTGTGGCATTTCGCGCAGCTCCGCTATCCTCGGGTCGGATAGTCCCCAGAGTAACAATAGGAAGGATCACTCCCTCTGGGTAACTCCATTCATCCCAAGTGAGAGACCTAATGTCGGACACGCTATTGCCGGTTATTTAAGGCTACCACGGCCTACATCAGCGCCAGCACGGATGCGGGTGCTGCATTGGCTCCGCTGTTGAGCGGAGGAACCAGGGTACGCCACTGGCAATGCGCCCGAAGATTATAGCCAGATACGAGGAGGCTGCAGCTGCCCTTGGATGATTGCTGTAGACTAGTGCTTCCGTACAATGCCGTATACAGCATCCAACAGACGGGACAGATCCCTAATGACCCTCCCCAGATGGGGGCAAAAAGTACTACTACTAGCAATCATCCCAGTACCCCCCGACGTTGTACAAATGTTATACAAATGTTAACCCTAGCGCTCTCAGGTCGCTCAGAACAAACAGGAGACATAGAATTAATGCCGTTTTAACGGTAGACCAACTTTATATTAATATTGGGTATATGCCTCTTGCTGAGCACTCCATATATAGAGACCAGGGGCGGATACAAAATTTAGACTCAGGGCTATCCAATGGAAATTTGGTTGGACCCGCTAGATTTTTTTAAATTTAGGCGTCAAATGTTTCTTTAGTATTCTCAAGTGAAAAACGGGGGTTCTGATCCCCCCTCCCTCTAGATCCGCAACTGTTGGAGTACTGGGTGCACTTAACTGATAAAATATATTACTTGATATTTGAGCCATTTTAAATCAGTAGATTTCTGGGAATAATTTGTCGGGTGTCGCGGTGCACTTTGCTATACAATTGGGAGCAAATACTACAAAAAACTATGTTAGTGTGACACTGACCATTATGGACAATAAGTGTACCTGGGCACAAGTTCAGAAAGTTAGGTTTAGATCAAAGTAATCCCTTAACCATTGCAGCACTAAACTATTTTTCTATAAACCATGGAGATCAAAGGTTTTTGTTCACTTTGTAATCATCATAACTGTCTCAGTTAGCGCGTTTCGCTTCATTTGAAAAGCTATATCACGGGTCTACGGCCATTTTAAATATTTTAATATTTCAATGCAAGGACCGTCTTTATACGTCAGAAGCTGACGTCTACATACGTAATATTCTGAAGTATAATTAGACGGTCCCTGCGCTGAAAGAAATAAAGCGCATTTTTTTTAAATGTAATTTATTTTGCATCCACCTGAAGTTGTGTCTCGCTACTGTAGCTGTAGCAAGACACAACTCCAAGTGGGTAAAATACTTATATTTGTATAATTTCAATGGAGATATCTGCAAATGCAGAAAATTTAAGGGTTTTTTCTCTTTCTAATTTGGAAGGACAAATAAAAAGCCGAAAACGGCTATAATAGACGCGATAATCACGTTAAGGGTTTAAGTTACTTAACCCTAACAGCACGGGGATCGACATTAGACGTCAGAATCTGACGTCTGTGGCCGTCAGATTTTGACGTCTAATGTCAATACCCGCGCTGTAATAGTGAAAATATTTATGATACCCGTGGCCCATATTCAAATAAAGCGGAGCTGAGATGATGATGCTTTCAAATTAAAAAATACCCTTTGGTCCCCATGGTTTATACCACCATATTTCAGCGTTCTAAGGGTTAATGAACCCCTGGATTTACGCTGATATCTTCCCTAAATAAATACACATTTGCGACATTGATTAATTAACAAAAGAAGAAATATTAGCCTTTTCTAGAGGAGGCTACTTAACAACTCCAGCTAGGCCTCATCCCAAGGAAGATCTTAAAATTAAGATTATCGTAACTTATTCTCATTACCATCGGAAAAGTTAAGATGAATCTTAACTTTTGAAAAGTTAAGATAAATCCTAACGTTTCTAATAAAATTAGGAGAAACGTAAGATAATAATTATTAATTTAAACATTCTTAGTGGGATGGGACCCAGGTACTTTCATTATTGCTATGGCCGATTACGTCCAGTTATCTTAGGTTTATTATATGTCCTCATAGTGTAAGATAGAACTTACTCTAGTTTTATTATACACACTGTATGCCCTCATAATGTAAGATCTAGAAATTATTCTTGCCTACTATATGCCATCATGATGTGAGATCTATTATTATGTTTGCGTTTAGATCACTTAACATGTTTAAACCTTACGATGGTGTAGGCGGTTATATGTGAAAATGATGTCCGTGTGATAACTAGCCAATCAATAAGCTATTCTATCAAGCTAGACATAATGTGTTGGTGGTTAACCTTCAGCAATTCACCTGTTTACCTCAAGGTCATCGTGAGATATATACAATGCATGTCGCGATTCACAACTTCAAGTGAGTGAAAATTATTCAGATTTGACAAAACGGAGGTCAACTGTTTTCAACTATAGCTGATTGATGTCACATTTTATCTTAAACATGTTCAAAAGGTGTACCGTGACCCACAAAAGCGGCTGACAATTAGTGATATGTATTTTATTTGAGAGCAAATATTTTCAAATTCTAATGTGTAAACAGAGATTTCATTCCCAAAATTGATTTGATCAAATAATGAAACATAATAAAACGACCATATAGATTAGGGCGTGAAGGAAAACTTATACAAATATTCGTATCTCGGCTAAACAAGTGTATTGCTCTACTATGATCCAAGCTTAGGGGGCCATCATTCAATCTCCATAGGCGGGGGGGGGGGGGGTGAAATAAATAATTCAGTTCAAGAACTGTTCTATATAAACATGTAATACAATTCGAAATGTTCAGCGTGCCGCCGAGCCGGGTTGAAATAAGCCGCGACATAATTTCGTCCGCAACATAATATAAACTCCAGCCCTCCCCACCGCTGGGGATTGAATGGTGGCCCCCTTACGTCGTTATTTTGCTAATGAACATAGCGTGAAATTAGGCTCTGTGATTACCGTATAATAATCTTGCTCTTACAACTTGCAATATATAATATATATTATAAGGCTTTGGATTGGTCGAGATGGACATCTCGACCAATCCAAAGCCTACGATATATCGTAACCTGTACGAAAATATGGGATCAGTTCTCTAAGCGTTTACATTATTTAGTAGCAACACTACACATCCAATCAGCGATGTTTTAGTCTGTCAGACAGTTTGTCTACTTGTATTGTGTCTTACCTCTCATATCCATCTGATCTTTTCATTAATCTGTCAGACAATCAATATTTTGCATTGTGTACTATTGCTATAATCAGTAGGATTTAGCCTATACGTGTGGAGAAGCAAATACTTGAGGTGACTGCATTTTTCCCTTAAATATGTTACAACTATCGAGTCATCTGTGCGGGACTGTTGTTTTTAAATAATCAATGTTTCTGTTAATTTTATGCAGTGTGGGCTCACCGAGGCAGATATCAGTGAAAACAAATATTATATATATATATATATATATATACATGTATATATATATATATATATATATATATGATATATATATATATATATAATATATAATATGGGATATATAATATTTTGATCCCATATTATATATATATATATCAGCGTTCAGACTACGTGCACCTTATCAGCTTATTCTTGTATGTGCAGGCCCATCTTTGCATCTTTGCTTACAGTGGATGATCCAAGGGGAGGGGGCAAGGGACTCCCCCTATTTTTAGTCAAATGATTTTAAAAGTCCTCAAAATATGTCAAAAATTTTTGGGTAAGGCCTCCAATCCCCCGGCGCCCCCTTTTTTGAGGTTCTGAATGGCTTATGCATAAATTGATCCTTATAATGATATTACTCTGAACCCCTCACGGGAGATTTTGAAGTTCAAATATATTGACATCCACCGTGAAGGCTACTGTCATACATGTCCATCGCGTGGACATGCCAGTGCCAGGCATGCGTCTCTATACATCCACAAATTTACATAAATTGCTAGCTATCCATAACTGAAATCTTCCAAGATAAGTTTGTACATAATTATGTATGAGAATTGGTAAAATATGTATGTTACTAAATACATGTATAACGAATTACATCCGTTTTCAATAATCATTATATGTTTTAAATAAAAAAATCGATTGTTATTGCTATTTACATAAATATCATAAATGGTAACTGACAACATTTTGTGTAATGAGACCGTAAAATGATTATTTATCGTTGTAGCGGTTAACTTAGATATCACATAGTGACTGTTACTTGCCTTTATGATTTTAGCCTGATTGTATCGACAATCCAAAACTTTAATATAAACAGCTATTACTTTGTTATATTTATGTTATATGTTATATCTATATAGTTATATCTATACAGCTACTATTCAAAGCCAGGCCAGAGGGATGTGAATAGTGTGTTTATGATGTCTTTAAGTTGTGTTTATAATGACATGGTTGTCAGTTCTTACGCTTGATGAATATCCAGCGCCTGCATTTGTTCTGTCTTATTTAATTAAGTTATCGTAACTTTCAGCAATGACAAGAAACTATATTCACTTTATTTATTGTATAATATCAGCAAAGTATTAACAGCAGCAATAACATATCGGCAGTAGTTATTCTGTACCTGAACCCGTCGGTTACGCCAATCAAAGGGCTTAAAATATACACACTCTAAACAATATAGGTTATTTAGAAGGAACCCTTGAGTACTATTACCATGCAACCCCTGGAGAACCCTTGCAGGGTTATCCTGGGGTTGCATGGTGATAGTACTGAAGGTTCTTTTTCAAGAACCTACATTGTTTAGAGTGTACATGCAACGCACTACACCGAGCATGGTTTATGTTGTCCCACTTTTTATACATGCAATAGGATGTAAGCTTTTTGGACCAACTATAGCCTGCGTATTGTGCTCTCCACTGCGACCTAAAAAAACCATAGAAACTAAATAAAAAATAGAATAAAACATACTAAAATATAGAATTAAAAATAACATTGTTTATTTCTTAAGCGCAAAACAGATCAACGCGAAATCCTCACCCACTCACTAATTTGATTATTGCCAAAGATATCAGCGCTTTTTTTGCCGAAACAGTCACAGTTTTGTCGCGCGTCGCACCGGTTTTCAACCTTGCAACAGGGGAAAAAGCCTCACATGTCGCGTTGGTATTGGCGTAAGTGTGTGGTCAGCCACGCGAATTTCGCGCATGTCACTCGTCACGTGCATATTCGCGCTTTTGAATTCTTGTATTTGTTTAGATGCGATATAATATTTCGCGGTCAATCTTCATAAATATCCGAGGTGCATAACAAGTGTGTTTTATTTGTATATAAAGAACTTGTTTATGTCCTTAATGTTTCAATTCGGAAAAAATGGAAAATGAGATGGATAACACCCGGGTGATTAAAAAAAAATCTATCGTCTGCTGACCAGGCGTAATTTATATTGAAATGACAAAAAGATTGCGTATTGTGTATTGATATCGAAACAAATTGTTCGCCTTTGTTTGCCACTGTGTAATACATATTGCAATGAAAGCAAGTAGTTTATATAGTTGATTTTCAATGTCCCAGAATTTAACCCTTTCAGCGTGGGAACCACATTATAAAGACGTCAAATTCTGAAGTCTAAAGACAAGCCCCGTACTAAATGGGTAAACTATTTATAATGGTCCTGGAACCAAAAAAATGGATGATTTTAATTTACCGTGAAGTGGGAATTGCGGTACAAATTCCCACTTCACAGTAAACAAAATTCAACCAATATTATAGATCACAGTGAATTAACTATCCGGGTAGCTAAATGGGTTAACAAGGCAAATAAAGTAGCCCCCCCCCCCCCCCTATAATGCGGTAGCTTACCCGAGATAGTAATGATTATGACATAATGCTTATGACTTCTAGATCAGCATAAATGTACAGTAAAAGTAACGTGATATAATAATAGATTATATTTTATCGTTTTTTTTGTACCAGCATCTCGTTTGCGGTATAGTACTGCATCATGCTGTAAAATATTTTGTATATATTTAGCGAGATGTTGTATATTCAAGTTCAAAACTGTCAACGTAATTTTGAGGATTGTATATAATGTATTTAGAAGTATATACGATATAACTAACTGTATTTTTATTTCAAGTGCCTGTCTGCAAGTGTGGGCTATTTAGAGATTATGACTACAGCGTCAGGAACAGGTGAAGCCAACACACCCGCTGACACGAGAAATTCAGCTAACACTGTCTCAATACACCTTTCCAATAGCAACACGCCACACACTACAGTGACTAAAAGCTGAACTATTTAGTTGGGAGTCCTGTCACACTTCTATTACAACACGCCACACATTGATTAAAACTGAACTAGTTAGTTGGGAGTCCTGCTTATGCGCAAAATCGTGCAAACAGTGTATACTGGGCCAGCATCTCGACAGCTGGCACAACATTGAAGTTGTCCCCGCGTTGACTTGCAAACGCCGCACGAAGATATACGGAAGCGTTGAAACGAAATGACAAAAATATTTTTTATATCTCGTTATAACGACTTAAAGGTTGTTAAATCGGCTCAAAGTAAGGCGTTGCAACAGCTTATAAGTCGTTAAATCGACTTAGTATAAGTCGTTATAACGACTTATGAGTCGTTAAATCGACTTAGTATAAGTCGTTAAGTCGACTTAGTATAAGTCGTTATATTGATTTACAAGTCGTTTAATCGATTTGTGCTAAGTCGATTCAACGACTTATAAATCGTTATAACGACGAATTGCTTTCTAAGTCGAATTCAAACATAAAAGTCGTTATAAGGACTTAGCCTAGACTAATAAATCGTTATAATGACATATACTAACTCGATTTAACGACTTATACGTCGTTAAAGCGACTTATACTAAGTTGATTTAACGACTTAAAAGTCGGTATAACGAACTAAAAAATATGTTTGTGATGTTTTTTCAACGCTTCAGTACATAATTTATGGCATATACCGCCACAAAATATATTATGCCCTTTTCATCGATATATAGGGCCAAGTAATATAAACACAAATTGGCCAAGATACGACGTGCCCATCAATAGGTCTACGCGATTACAGTATAGACTAAACCTATATAATTAAACTTAACCTATTTTTAAATCTATAATTTAATAAAGTTAAGTAGACTATTCTAAAATGTATTTTGTCACATATCTATTAGAACACATTACTATTTCTGCGAGACCAAAAGTTAGTATCTGCTCACTTTACAAGTAAAGTGGCTTTGTACGGCGGAATAGAAGCCATCCCATGATACAGAACATTGCTTTTCCACCATGACTCGTGGATGCGTAATTTAATTCTGGCTCTCCTTGTAGCTCGTGATCACATACTCTGGCTCCACAATGTTGTAAACCATCCTAATGGTGTCAGCGGGGGTCCCAAGGTTAGTGCTTAGCACCGATGCCTTTCACGCGAGTTCGGGGTTCGTTTCCCGGTCTCGGCGATTTGAAAGAAACAAAAATGTTTCTTCCTTATCCACTCGTAAAACTCGTAAAAGTATAGTCGGGCGCCTCCGTGACCGATACGTAGCGTGCTGGGCCTCAGATTTCCAGGGTATGAATTTCGAATCCTGTATTTGGAGGGCAGTGTCATTTCACTTGTCTCACCTTTCTCAGGAGGTTCTTCTGGCCCAATTTAGTCTTAATGTGCACAAAAGTGGCCTAAAGCCCGATTAGTTTCATTTCATTTTTTCAACCTCTTCTGTCCGCGTTAAATGATTAATATAGATAGTACGAATATTCGCCAATTTATACTTATTTACCATATCAGCTGTACCACTTTGCTCCATAGAGAGCAGGACACTTGCTCTTAGAAAGCAGGACATATCTCAATATGAATTGTTAGAAAGCAGGACCATTTGTGATAATACTTTCCTGGATATCGTAGATTTGGATGATGATATTTGAGCAGGTGGGATATCGATTTGATGTATTAGACAAAAATGTAGGCCTATTTTCAGACGAATTTTTGACGCGGCAGGTTCATCGATATTTAAATAAAATCAACAAAAGTGTCAGTTTTCATGCCGATATTTGAGTGGTTATGTCTTCAAGCGGCTTCCGTTCGTTCCTTTTCGCTTATACGGATGGATGAATTAGTTAATGAATGAATGAACGAACGAACGAACGAATAAACTAACGGACGAACGAATGAATGACCGAACGAACAAATAGACGAGTTTAGGCTACATTTGTTCATATATAGGATACATTGGGTCAGGAGAATCTGAGGATGGCGCGATGAATGATATGACACTGCCCTTTGGACACAGGATTCGAGCCCTGGTGGTCCCAGTACTACCCTCGTTCAAGGAGACTTCCCACAATATTAAATCTTTATGAGTGAGCGAGGAAGAAATTATTGTTTCTTTGAAACCTGAATGTTAGAGCGAGGGACGAAACCCGCGATCTCCGACTTTCCGAACAGGCAGCTTTAGCCACTGCAACAGGCCACCCGCAATTATTTGACACGTCGGAAGTTTAAAGTTGAGTTTGAATGACACAGAATCTGAAATCCGAGGTATGTAACTCCAAAAGTTTATGCTGTAACTTTTTTAACATCTGGTTTGTCTCGAATAATAAAATTAAAGACACGTGATAAAAAACGACAAATATCAATTTAGGACGTTTTATATATAATTATGGTCTTTCCACCCTAAATAAACCGAAGCCACAGATAGCAGGTGTCTACTAATGATGGAAATAATTTTAATTCGGATGTTCCAATCGGATGTTCCAATTTTGTCGATATTTAATAAGTACACAGTGTCTCCTTCATGCAGGATATCAGATATTATTGTTTCGTGATAATCTGGCAGAGATACAATCGGTTATAAGGATGTGGGTCTGGTTTAAGAAAGAGTGTATGAATTTTAGACTAATTTGAACTGTGGTGATATTTTTACACGCAGGGGGTGTAGCTGAAAAGCTATCTGGGTAGCAAACCCATATTGACCTTTTGAAACAATTCAGGCAGTTTACATTAATTTTATTTACATTTATTACAACGGGACTGGCATTTGTGGTCGTGAAAACATAATTGTGCTAAATTGAGTCCAGAAATTTAGTATCAGAAAAAAACTAATTAAAGAAGATTTAAAAGAGTACTTGGGTTTCCGCGAACTTCGACGTGACAGGCGCAGCGCTAAGCAACTACAGACAGACAGACAGATATTTTATTGACAGAAATAAAAGTCATTACAGACTTATTTGTCATAGTAATAAGAGAGATATATGTACATGTATATACAAGAATATTAGTTTGGTAAAATCATAAATGACAATATACATGGTATGATAAATAACTAAAATCATGTTAGGTGTCATTGCCATAATAAAAACTGGGTATTTTGGTAATATAAATGACTACTTCTTAAAATAAAATTAAAAGGCATAGCCAAGATAACATGGGGGTCTATCATTTTGTTTCCCGCACCAAAACCAGAGATAAAATAGCTACTATGTATAACATACTAATTATATATAGTAGCAAAAAAGACACTCTGGAAAGCGTAGAAACCAAAACTATATACAAGTGCATAATTATGCTACAGTAACTGGAGTATGAAATAAGACAATGGTAAAAATTATATGGTATTTAAAATATATATATATGCATATATAATATAAAGCAGTACAATTAATGTGGCAATCCGCGGAACAGGTAGCTCCGAGCCATGTGACCATGCAAGCACAGTCGCTATGAACTCGGAGATTCCCTGATATTGACTAGTGGTGTAAACTTAACAACGTAATAACAGTACTACTACCGAAACACAATATATTCATACTAATAAAAGTCGGACATTGTGGTTCGTCGACTGCCAACAAAGTATAGCATCAGAACCATCCATAATATCGAGTGTTGCAGACTTAGTGATGTAATAACAATGACAATTACGGATAATAATTATGTGTGCCATTCACGCAGGACATGGCACTCACACAATAACATTAACGTTTATTTAATTAACTAGTTATTTATTACCTATATGGCCCTCGCACAAAAAAACATTACAGCTTATTTTAATGCACTATATTGTTTATTTCATACCATTTCACTCACGACCTAGTTAGTACTACATACTCGGAGTTACAATCGAAGAAAAACATTCCCGACCTCATAGATAAAATCAGTTGACTTAGCAACTCTGAAATCCTCCATAAGGCCCCACCTCGTCTGATAACAAAGGCGACGGAAACGTCTCTAACCGGCCCTGAAAAGCCAAATAATAAATCCGAGAGCAACAGCCGTCCTGATATGTGGTAATACCCAAGTCAGATCATGAAGGCATGATAATATGGATAATATAGCGATAGGTGACTTTGATTTATTATACTCGGTTTTTTTAACAATTAATTTGTTTAAAACAACCATAGACAAATTGCGCTAGTGACTTCACCACTGTTATGTCTCTAGATGTCATAATTTGTAGAAACATTCCATTTGTCGGCTGTATATTGATAGTTGCGGTTACAGAGTTAAACAAGATTTTGCGTTCATTATTCATAGCGTTACAGTGGAGAAGAAGATGTATTTCGTCGTCAATTTCGTTTAATTCACACCTTGTGCATATTCGCTGGTTTATTGGAGTGATTGGATTATTGTATCGTCCTCTTTCTATATTTAGATCATGAGAGCTCATTCGGTATCTCGCCATTGATGTTATGAGATGGTTACCCCTTGTGTGTAAGATATATGGTTCAACACAGAAATATTTTTTTACTAATGCATATGTGCGCAGCTTACTCGAACTCTCAATATCTTTTCTCCACTGCTGTGTAAATATTCTAACAATTGATTCCTTAAATAAAAGCATGAATTTATTTGTATCCCCAATATTCTGTGATTCCCAAATTTGATCAAGCCCGGCTCGAGGACAGAGTGAATACGGGAACACCAATTCGTGAAGCCAATGCCATCTAGCTCAAGAAGCATATTGTAAGCATTTCTGACTGGATGGCTCTGAGATAGTTTTAGAATTCTACACCAATATGTTACGGCTTTTATGTGTTGTCGGATGATCAGTGGAAATCGTCCCGTGTCCCCATATATTGCAGGTGTAGGTGTTTGCTTTCTAACTCCAAGTGTAGATTTAATACATTTTAGATGGATTTTTTCCAGATCGTTAACATCATCGCCTGTGTACCATATATCACTTCCATATTCTAGTATGGGCAATATTTGACAATCAAATGCCTTGAACGCAATAGTGGGTGACAATTTACCGACCACAGGACGGGACTGTTTACGTAGAGAAAAAATTGCTTTCCCAGCTTGGGAAGCAAGATGAGAAAAAGTTTATTTTAACACGTTATTAGCAGACTTGGTGATATACACCACACCCAGGTATTTATATTGTTCAGCTTTTTCTATAATGTTATCACCATAGTGGAAGCTTCCGTGTACATTTGTGTAACGCTCAATAAAGATTAGAACTTTTGTTTTAGGAATGCTTACTATGATATGCCAAAGGGAAGCATATAAATACAGAGCAGTTAGCTGTTTTTGTAATCCCTCAGCAGATTCTGAAAAAAGGACAAGGTCATCTGCAAATAACAGATATACCATTAGTAAGGTGTCCACAGGGATACCTTGATCTTGGGCAAATGTTGCGGATATGTCTTGTACAAAATCTGATACGCGAGTCCCACTTTACACGACACTCTGCTTTAGAAAACATGCTTCTTATTACGTTTAGCAAATTGCCGTCTATTCCCCTGTTCAATAATTTGTAGTAGAATGCTGTTCTATCAATATAGTCAAATGCTTTTGTGAAATCGACAAAGCATGTATACAGGGGTTTAGAAAGACATCTTTGTTTATCTATGATGGCACATAGTATGAATATATATAAAACCAGCTTGATAGGGATCATTATCATTACACACCTCGTTTTTAAATGAGAGTCTGTTATTAAGTATAGATTCAAATAGTTTCCCAATACACGGCATGACTGTGATTTTCCTGTAAATATCTGGTACACCATGGACCCCCTTTTTGTAGACAGGGTGGATTATACCGGTAGGCCATCTAGATGGATATTCCACATTGGTAAGAATGGTATTGAACAGCAATTCTAATGCTGGCAATAGTTCATTACATCCATATTTGTAAAATTCGGCAGAAATACCATCTACACCCGCTGCTTTCTTGCATTTCAACTTTTGAATTGCCTTTTTAATTTCTTCTGCAGCTATGGGACTGTTTAGGAACTGTGTCATATCAGATTTATCGTGCTCTACATTATGTTGAAATGAAGTAACTTGCTTTAAAATATTATTCATGTGTTCATAATCAAAATAATCCACATGTGGTGGGTAGACTTGTTGTTCAAAGTATTTCACAAAGTCTGCCAAAGTAGGCCCTGTAGTAACATTTCTAGGATTTAAAGATTTCCAGAATTTCCAATGGGAATTAGGATCTTCCGTTCTCATATTTTCCAGCTCACTAAGTTTGGCTTGCTGGTATTGTATTTTCTTTCTTTGGATTAATTGCTTATATTGTCGTAACATTATATTATATTCGCCATGCCGTGCGTTAAAATCTCTCTCTTTAGCAATATTATTAACAACATACTTCAAGGATTTACATTCTTTATCATACCAGGGGTTAGAGGGAAAATTATCTTTAGTGTTCTTTCTTTGCTTCGAAATATGTTTCCTTGCTGGGAATAATGGCGAAATTACATTTTCTATCATACCATTGAACATGTCACATAGAGTGTCAGTAATACACCCATCGATGACGGCACACAGTATTTCCTCAAATGCATGATACGTTTGTTCATTTCGTAAAGCTAGTTGATATTCTTGCATTTTCTCGTCTTGCCATATGAAAACTTTAGAGCAAGAAGCTTTGTCATTTACACAGGTATCTATTTTAATGGGTTGTAATCATCATGATCATCGAGTTTAGTATTTGAAATATTGAACTGTATGGGACAATGATCTGATTCCACCAATTTCGGTAAAACTTCAAATTTGCTGATTATGTTATCTTCATTTAAAATCAGATAGTCTACTGTGCTTGAACCATTGGGAGAGTTGTATGTAAAACGGCCGATACCATTATCATTATACATCCGCCCATTGGCTATTTTGAAACCTGTGTTTATACAAAACTTTAGTAAAAGTTGACCGTATTTGTTAGTTACTTTATCTTCATTAGAACGTTGATTTGGAACATTTACATTGGTATCTATTACCCCAGCTTCATAGTCCGGAGCCTGACCAGTTCAGCTATTAAAGTCACCACATAATAGGATGTGGTGCGTTTCTATATACCTAGCCACTTCCTCTTCTAGCATAGTAAAATAATCATTTCTTACACCAACATATGTTGAGTTTTCTGGTGGTATATAGGTACACCCAATTTTAATGTTTTTCTGACAACAGTCTGTAGCTAATGTTAACCATACCAAGTAGTCATAGGTGTGGTCTATCCTAGTTAAATTTGCATATTTATTTGAAATAAGTATGCCAATACCACCAGAAGCTCTACAGACATTTTTATGTTTGAGTGTTCTACTTACATGGTGAAATTTATAACCAGGTATTGACAAAGTGAAATCATTCCCTTTCATTGTTTATATGAAAAATATTATATCGTAGTTGCGGATAAATGTAAATAGATCAGGGTCTGTCATTTTGTTACCTAGACCATTAATGTTCCATGACAGCACGCGTATTTTACTGACCTGACCATTGTTAATTACTCTATTCACATCTGTTATGTCCGAGTGATGATTGTTTTTATGGGAAAACACTGACCATTAATGAAGTGATTGTTGCCTTTTTATATCAGGAGTATTTTCCTTTGGATAAATTAAGGGCACTATATGGAACGGTCACATTATACGTCAGTGCTGGTTACAAATTACGTTTTTCCATGTGACCGCATAATGTAACCAGACGTATAATGTAAGCGGTTATATTATACGTCTGGTTACATTATACGGTTCTACAGCCCTACAACATACTAAAAGTCCACAAGAACCCACCCACATGTGGCTTTTGATAAATTCAACATGGCGTCCAATATGGCAACTAATTTCACATTTTTTCATAATTGGGTTCAAATAATTTTAGAAATGTCATTAATGAGTCTTAATATATATTTTAGGGGACGAGGAATTTGATTTCAACAATATTTCAACACTAAAATAATATTTTTAGTGATTGTTTTTACATACACATATGAACTTATATTTTTGGTGACATGTGTACTTGCAAGGTCTCAATTAGCAAAATCATAAACGTAGGAACAAGTGTAATACCTCCTTTTCGTGTAATTTTAACTGAAATGTCCATTTTGTATTACTTTCATGATTTGAGGTCATCTTCAATGTCAAAATGTCAATTTCGAGGTCAATTAATCAAAAATATGATCTCTACCAAATAAAACTAGGAACATGACTGTAGTAACTAATTTACATGAGATTTCGACTGGAAAATATATTTATGGTATTATGTTTGTGATTCAAGGTGACCTTCAAGGCCTAAAGGTCAATTCTAAGGTCAAATTTTTTAAAAGATTATTTTTTAATAAATACAAATAGCAGCAAGTGTAATACTGATATTTAATGTGATTTTGAATAGATAATCCATTTGTGGTGATTCATTTAGTGAATCCAAGGACATCTGGAATATCAAAAAGTAAATTCCAACATCAAAATTTAGGAAGTATGATTTTTGATGATTAAATGTCATCTTGAATGTCGAGTCAAAAATTTTAACCAATGTAATATTTTATTTCAATTTGAATTTGAAAATCAACTCTTCCCATCCATTAATGTTTTTATGTCCTTTGTGTCCTTTATGCCCTTTAACGCACCTAGTCTCTCTTTGAAGCATCTGTTCATTCTTTACTGCTTCCTCGTCGCCCTTTAGTGTCTCTCCACCACCTTTTAACACACCCAGTCGAACTTAGCCGCCTCTTAGTCGTCATTTAACGCCTCCACATTGCCCGTTAACGCCTCTTCACTGCATTTTAGCGTATCCCAATTTGTTATTCCTTGTAATTCCTCATCAGTTATTTAAAAAAATAACAATTAATCAATTTCCTACAGTATGGACCAATACTTCTTTTTTGGTTATTAGTCAAAAATATTCTGTCAAATTACCTTAATAAATGTCGGAATAACGGCTGTATATCCAATAACTTTGTACACTTACATCACTATACAGACACATGTAGCTTGTAGTGTGGTTATAATTCGGACATCAGAACATTGTACCTGTAAATTTTACCACACTTTTACACTATTACATTATTCATTTCAATTCCCTTATTTTAGGGTCATTGGCGGCCATCTTGGATTTACCACTTTTTCGTTAGTCGGATTTGGATAGAATTTCCCCCTGCTATTAAAGTACATCCCATAGGTGACAAAACCACTGGAAAAACTTTGGTTAGAATGTTTTCGAGTTACGAATGGTTGTTTGCATAAACCAACAGATGTTGTTATTGATTTGTTTAATGTAAACAATAAGTAACTTTTCATATAATTAATTTATTGTCAAAATCGAATTCCTCGCCTCCAAAAATATATGTTTAGACTTTTTACTTACATTTCAATGATTATTCAAACTCGATATATGACAAATAGTGAAATTGGCGATCATATTTGACGCCATCTTGAATTTATCAAAATGCTCATTGTGTTTCCTGGGGACTTTTAGTATGCTGTAGGGGATAGTTTTCTGAACATGTTCAGGAATTGTCAGCTTGTTATGAATGTGTTCCAGCCTTCACTCATATATACCCTAATACTCTTAGCCTATTACCCAGATATTTAGTTGGCATAACGCAGTCAGACAGTGCAAGAGATGCATCTTTAACTTGAAAACTGATGACACATACAACTTCTTCTTCCAACAAGCAACTTCGAACGTCAAGAGTCAGAGTGCACTTGCTGAACAGTCTGTGCAATTCAAAACAAAAAATAACATCCCAATCTCAGTGAACATCTATATCCAACATTACGGCATGCACCACCTTGAAAAAATCCAAGAAAATTCAAATTAAGCTATCACCATTATCTAGGGATATGTATATCACATATTCAGAGAGCAGAACAAAAACACCTGCTAGCCTATCCGCTGGTCAAATGTAAGGAAAACTGTTTAGCCTGCAAAGACATAAACTTAACCTCTTAAGTGCCAGGGGGACAATCTTCCATGTGAATTATCTTTGCCCACAGTTGATGGGCCCACACCTGGCTACAGACTGACTTGGGTTGGGGTTAGACTTTACAGGGGTACTACCCCAAGGTCATGTCAATGTCATGTCAAGGTCATTTGAAGGTCAAACAAGCTAAAATATTGAATATAAAACATTTTTTTACAGTTTTTTTGTTGCAAAGGAGTGTTCCACAAGGCTGCAGCTGACATATTCTTCCAACACGCATCCTAGGGGGTACAGTGAATATTATGTGGCTTGCAAGGGTAATACCCCACTCATTTATCCCCCGTCCCCTCTTATATCACACCCTCTACCAACACTAAAATCAATGCAAAAAATGATCAATTGGAGTCTTGTGGAACATGGGCTTGAAGTCACAAAACACCTGAGGCACCAACACCTGGGTACTAAAGGTGACATGGTTTGGGGTTGCCCTTTGCTGGGGCTCTACTGCAGGGTCAGGTCAAGGTCATATCAAGGTCATTTCAAGGTCAAACCAGCTATAATATTTAATAAAAACATATTTTTACAGTTTCCATATGTTTTTGTTGTTGCAAAGGAGTGTTCCACAAGGCTGCAGTTGACATATTGTGACTGGGAAGCCTTCCAACACGCATCATAGGGGGTACAGTGATTATACGTGGCTTGGAGGGGTAATACCACACTTTTATATCACCCGTCCCCTCTTATATCACACCCTGTACCAGCGCGTAACATCAGTGCAAAATGAAGTTAATTGGAGTTTTGTAGAACATGGGCTTCAAGTCAAAAAACACCTGAGGCACCCGCACCTGGGTAATAAAGGTGACATGGCATGGTGTTGCCCTTTACTGGGGTTCTATTCCATGGTTATGACAAGGTTCATATAAAGGCCATTCAAGGGCAAAGCAGATAAATTATTGAATAGAAACACTTTTTACAGTTTTATGTATTTTCTGGTTATTGATGGTCATATTGTTTCTAACCTTCAGATGACATTGAAACGTAAATATAACCATTCCACTGAATTCAGTGTATTCAATTTAGTCGAAAATGTGATATTACACAAGATTCTATGGCTATTCTGTGAAAAGTTAAAAAATTCAAGATGGCCGCGATGGCAACCATCTTGGTTTTGACCTCTAGATGACCCTGAATCGTAAAAATAACCATGCCAATGGAATCAGTGTTCTCAAATTAGTCAAAAATGAGGTATTACATAAGATTCTAGGAATATTCTTTCAAAAGTTAAAAATTCAAGATGGCCGACGGAATCCATGAATGTATGCAATTAAGGTCTCACCACACAAATTCATACGCGCATATCATTATAAAGTTTAATAGTGAGAGAGTTACGATCTTTTATAAAATGGTGATTTATAGCAGGCTTGGGGTTAAATATTACATTGATATCATTTCGATACCAATTCATCTAGATTGGGTGACCAATTCTTCCTACAAAAACATTGAAATCGGAAATAGAAGTATAAAATGTAGTCCCTACGCTGGTAGTAACAAGGCATATGCTGCATTCGGAAGCTCCCGTGTTTTGGCAACGCCCAGGGAAGGTACTAGGACCTTACATTTGCATGTGAAAATAGAAAAAAAGCGCCATGTTTAAGCACCCTTTTTTATTTTTAATATTGATAGAGTATATCATGATGATTAAAAAAATATACAGGTTTATATAGATATTTTCATTTGAAGAATGCTGGGAGGCCCAAGCGTATGGGCCATAATACATGTAAGTCTATGAGAGCGGTATTATGTGGGGTGAGACGGTAAGTGCCCGTCTCAGGGAACGATTTTTCAAGCCCACAGCGAGTTTTTTGCCCCTAGATAATTTCCTTTGCGAATTTTTTTTGTTAATAGTAAGCCCATTTAGCAATAAAAATCATTTTGGTGGGTTTTGTTACAAAATTAACGAAACTGGCATGATGATGACCAATTATGGTCTGTACACCCAGAAATAGCCCATATAGAGCCATTATCGTTATAAGTTCAAATGACTACAATCATTTTCCTGGCATGATTTACCTCCCCTTATTATCTATACCTTTCATTTTTGTGTGCATAATGAAGGGACAAAACGATTCTATAAAAATACAATCGTTTATTGCATAAGATCAAGTTGAATATCTGAAAAAATAGCCAAGCGGTAGACATGCCTTCAAGAAAGAGAAAACTATGTTTTACCATAGAAAACAGGTCATTTCTCGACATCTAATCGAGAACAAGGAAACTTGAATTTGTGTCTGTGAGTTTGCTAATCATCAGAATTGAACAAGGATTTCTCTTTTCAATACAGAGTTAAATGTATTTTTCAGATCACACGAAAAAAAAATTCTTATAAAATGTGTTTTGCATTAAGGTCTCACCACACAAATTCATACGCGCATATCATTATAAAGTTTAATAGTGAGAGAGTTACGATCTTTTTTAAAAAATGTGGTGATTTATAGCAGGCTTGGGGTTAAATAGTACATTGATATCATTTCGATACCAATTCATCTAGATTGGGTGACCATTTCTTCCTTCAAAAACATTGAAATTGGAAAATATAAGTATAAAATATAGTACCTACGCTGGTAGTAACAAGGCATATGCTGCATTCGGAAGCTCCCGTGTTTTGGCAACGCCCAGGGAAGGTACTAAGACCTTACATTTGCATGTGAAAATAGGAAAAAAGCGCCATGTTTAAGCACCCTTTTTTATTTTCAATATATATCAATATATATCAATATTTTCAGTATATCATGATGATTAAAAAATATACAGGTTTATATAGATATTTGCTGGAATGCTGGGAGACCCAAGCGTATGAGCCATAATACATGTAAGTCTATGAGAGCGGTATTATGTGTGGTGAGACGATAAGCATATCAAGGAGGGAAAAGGTGTACCACGTGATCGCTGTGTGATCATGTGACCAAATGCAGGAATCATGTGACGCTAAATACGGTTTCCCTGCGAACTCCCCACCCTTTACTCTGAGGCAGACATAAATGTATTAGGTGTCCTACTCGTGCCAGGGGGGGGGGGGGGCTATTGGTAAATTCTTGACAAATGACGACTTAAGTCGTCATTGCGGCACAGGGGAGCGACAAAAGTATGACGACTTAAGTCGTCATAGTGGCACTCAAGAGGTTAAACTAATTATGGAAATTATGTCAAATAGACTATTAGATCGATATTGGCATTGGTGAGAAAAATTAACATTTCGATTCATGTGAAAAACACAACCTCCTGTAAAAAGGCATTTGATACTGTTGATCACACCATATTATTAAAAAACCTCATAAATTAGCAATTAGAAGTTTAGCACACGATCGGATACATAGTTATCAACAGGAAACAGTTTGTATCTTTCAACAACGTAAGATCTAGTTACAAAGCAATCACATGTGGTGTCCCTCAAGGCTCTATTTCTGGGCAATTATTATTTCTCTTCACATAAATGATATAGTGAATGTTTCGTCAATCTTTTTTCAAAATTGTATACGCTGATGATTCAAATTTATTTTTAACATTTATTTATTGTATTCTAAATATATCAGACAAGGCATTGACATTAAAGGGTCGTGTATTTAATAATAATATGCATCACTAGCAGGTAAAATGTTTACTGGTATATCATTCAAACTGAACTAAATGTCAGCGCACTGACCTAAACTAACGTAATATCTAATTAGTTTAGTTGTGCTGGTGAGATAATTAAATATCATGAAGCTTCATTGTACTATAAATTATTAAAGAATTTATATCACGTACACATATTTGTCAGTGCATTGGTGTAACTTCCCAGTGATAATTGAATCTTAAAGTGCTACATTAAAAAATGTCACTTCCACCCACTTGAAGTTATATCTCACTGCCGCGATCAACAACCTGCAGTTAGTGAAAATGTCTTATTATTTTGTTTACTTTGAGCTCAAACATTTGCAAATCCTGAATTCTAAACACTTATGTCAATCATAATCACTGTGATATAACGTGCTAGTAAAAAAGATTAGACCGACTTTAGTCGCGCGCAGCAGGCGAAGGGTTAACTCTGTGCTGCTGGCAATGTACATAGACGGCTTCAACCTTATTTAACCCTTTCAGCGCGGGGGTCGACCTTAGGTGTCAGAATCTGACGTCTGTAGACGTCAGATTCTGACAATTAAAGTCGATCTCCGCATATTTATAATGATCGTAAACCCATAACATAGGTATTCAAATGAATCGGAAATAGCTGTCGTGTGGTGCAATGTCTATTTTTATAAACAGACATTTCACTAATTTAATTATTTTATTATCCACCATTAAAATGTTGACAATTGCAGTAGCATTTGCTTGAAAATGTATAAGTATACATGTCTGGAAGGACAAATTAAATTGAAATTATATCAATGTAAACCCTTTTAACGCCGGTCACGATTATATTCGTTTTTGTATAGTTTTTTATTAGCACATTGAATACCAGCTTGCAAACATATTAGTTTCAGAATCTCAATTTCGTCAACATAATATTCATGAGATTGTTGTCAAAAATTGAACGTCGGTGCGGGAGCATTGCCTTTTTCATACTAATTATAAACTACGACGTTACAAATATTTATGAAATCGAAAATGTTGTAAGAATAACGACACTGATTTACTTCAGGGAAAAAATGCATATAATATTATTTGCAATCAGTAAAACATATTTTTTTTACATTTGCGAAAACAAAATTGATGGTTCACGCCAGGGGCGTATCAACGGGGATGCTCAGGGTGCTCGAGCAACCCCCCTTAATTTTCAGAGTGGTAATTTTCCAACTCAATAATCTCCTATAAAACTGGATGATATCATGCACAACTGGTCTAGCCCAGTTATTGGTGTTTTGAGTAATCAAGCATTGAAGGTTTTGACCTTTCTGGTAAATCAGGCAGCTGAGATAAAACCTTTAAACGCCTAACATGGAATGTACATTGAAATAATATGAAATATTTTTTTCTAAATATGGTTTATGCGAAATTAAATCACTTTAAAGTTGGTTACATGAGGGTTAAACCATTTGTGCATGTTGTTTTTTCATTTGGTCTAACCAACAATCACTGATTTTCAAAGAATTATGCTGCCTAATCCATGATAAATTAAAAAAATTCCGTACATGCATCCACATATGAAGGAAATATGAAAAAAACAATGAAAATATATGTTATTGATAGAAACAACTTGATAAATTTACGACTGTCACATCGAGGGTTAGACCATCTGGTCACTGCTTTTATTTACCTGTTGTCTTAATTTCTATTAGTTCGTTTCATCATGTACTTCAAGTTGTTGTGCTATTTTTTACATTGTTTTTATGTATAATCATCCCGAGGATGCACTGTCGCTGCTATCGAGTAAAAATTACCTCGCTTCTTCAGCAGTGAACCGTTTTTTCTCTTTAAATTCTTGGACACGTCCATTTCACTCTTTTTGACTTCCATCAGAAGTGAGGGTTAGACCATTTATGCTCTATAAAAATCGCCATAAAGCATCATGCGCAAACAAACTTTGGCTTATACCACATAATGTGATTGGTCTAGACATTTGGCTCTTTTGTCAGATAAAGCTTGTGGTGAGAGCTTTCAAAAACACCCAAAATCTCAAAATCGTCAAAATGTGGGTTAGCCCACTTGTGCATGATGCCATCCAATTAATCCACCAGTGTCTGGGCACCCTTAGTGTAAGATAGACAAATTTTGTCAAACAATCATTCATTTTTTCAGAAAAGAAACAAAATAAAATATATCAACTTTGTGTTACACTTGGCCAATAATGGAAACGTTGAGCCAGACAACGTTATGCAAAAACAAATATGCTAATATTGATGGTAATTATCATAGAGTCCCTTGGAACAACTTTGTTCCAAACTAAGTATGCTAAGATTGATAGTAATTATCATAGACTACACTACCCTACCCTATGATAATTATAACACACAACAGACACAATCCACAGTAGGCTATGGGGATCGCATAAAATGCGCAACGACATTGGGCTGGACGTGTTGCTCGAATTTATTTCTCAAGAGATATCATCGGTGTTGAGAAAAATGGATAAAAAAACAGGATCGCTTTTTTAATTTCCAAAATGTAATTGTTGTATTATGTTTGTGCTTAGACTTTGCATTTGTTTTAAAGGCCTATTTGTAATCGTCATATTGTCTCAGTGCAATATATAGACCTCCAGTATAGCCAATGACACGAAATAATTCAGATACAGCTGGGACTCAACAGTTTCTTTTTTTACTAAAGACGAAATCAAGGATAATAATTAAAAATGGGCGGTAAAATTGTTTTAAGAAAGTGCAAGAACAACCAATACTAACAAGAATATCGGATATAGGCCTAACTGGTGATGAACTGAAGATAACATTTGCATTAAAAAATATTCTTCCATAGGGGAGTGTGGCAATTTAATAAAGATGAAATAGAAATAAATATCTCAGGAATTTTAAGTGATCATTGGTAAGTGTTGTTAGCATTTTAATGGTACACACTACTTTTTTCAATGACATGTTATCACTTTTAATACACGATTTGAGCATAATTACACAACTACATAATTACATAATGGGCATTACGCAAACTAGGTTGCATAATTATTATCACAATGAGGGTGAACCAACGTTTGATTAAAATTAATGTTGGTCCACCGTCTGCAACGCTGGCCCAACACTAACACAACGTTGGGTCGACAACTGTTTATGTTTAAGTAGCTCATTTAATATGCCTCGTACATCGCGCTCGCTATTAAATTAGCTAATGTTGATCATGCTTATGTTTTTTTTACCATTGTGTGGTTGTGCTTGCCTAAATAATTGGACTAGTCTAGGTTGGCTTGTGGTACATCTGTCATTAAGTTCATTAAAAAACTGAAATTTCAATTAGTATATACCATATCTTCGTTTTATGGCAAGTATACCACGAGATCGCACTATTTGATGTTTATTTTTTCAACATGTTGCAGAGGGCATGCCACCCCCCTATAGGCCCCTTCTGTTGAATGTTTTCTTGAAAATCTGAGCAACCCTCTTAATTTATGTCCGGATACGCCACTGCACGTTAGGTAATATCTTATGCAGTATTATATGTATATTGCTGCACTGTTGCTATAGAAAAATGTACAAATATGTTGTTTGTCCAAAACATAAGCAAATATACAGTATACAGCTACATGCTACTGCAGAAAATAGGTAGGGGCCTAATACATTAGTTCAGGATTTGTCAAAAGAATAAAAGCATGTTGGTGCTGAATGGCTGTAGAAATTTTGTGGTGTTTTTGTTTCCATGGTAACAGAAATTAATGATGAAGCGAGAAAAATGATCATTGGTTACATAACCAAAGCTATATAGTGATACGGAATTAATTAAACCTCAAAATTTTCAAGATTATGCATATATATATATGCTCAGTATTTTGAAAATCTGATGTTTTAAAAATTAGATAATTATAGCATAAGAGGTAGTGTTGTTTTGCCGCCGTTACCATTGCAACGTCTCATCTTTGACAACTACATTTGTCTCAAACATGCTACGCAGACCTTAGCCTTCCCATTGACACCACTGACATAAATAATTACTCTGTGCACACGAAAAATACTCTTTTGGCCTCTCTAGTATACAGCTAGACATCTCCGTTTTTGTAATATTAATGTGTGTCACAGCGAGACCTCAAATGAATATTATTTTGATACTGCTGATTGCAATTGCTAATTAGCATAAATATAAATATATATATGAATAATATTATTCGGTTTTTTGCTTGACAAATTATAATTGGCCGTGCTTTGTATCTGTATCTGTTCCCAGTGAATAATAATAGATGAGCATAATGTTACAGTAATGTAAAACAAAGCATTGCAACACCTGTATAAATGCAATTTTAACAATTTTGAGCTTTTGCCATTTTATTTATGCTAATTAGATAACTTAAAAGTAAAGGGAAGGGGAAAGAGGAAGGCTAATTTAATTGCACATACTTTAATGGTGTTAAAAACTCACTTTCTCAACATTTTTGATAGCATTACCCAATAACATTGTCTATTTTACTTGCTATGGTAATGTATTTCCTTACAAAAAGCCGTCAATTTAGCGGTTATTTTGTATATGCTGATTAGACAACTTAAATTCTGCTTGTGAACCGGACTTATCGTGTTCGGCACACCTTAATTATGCTAAAAAGGGAGGCTCCCAGCTTATGCTAAAAAAACATTCTAGGATTCTAAAGGAGCTGTTTTTTTTCTCCAAAATTCGTCCAGTCTATGTTAAAGACAAAATATGACAGCAATCAGTTTTCAAAAATGTAGTGCTTCTATTTCTTAAAATATGAATAATTTTCGCTCACTTAAAGTTTCAATTAAATAACGTTTACAGGATTCATGGTATTGTTGGTCTATGGAGTATCTAACCTTTTCTGTGCAAGGGCCGACGTCTAAGGTCAAAATCTGGTAACATGTGGATACTTATCGTAGACCTATTGTATTCAAGCTAGACAGATAGCTTCAAATAAGACATTAAAGACATCTTGCTAAACATTGAAAAAGCCACATTTTAGAATTATTATATTATATATAACGTAATTGTGTACATCTCCCTTTATTGTCAACATAACTACTGGTAGTGTTTATTATTCAAAATATTGTTCAATCGATTCAAAATATGACAGCAGACGGATGGTTAAAATGATATACAGTGCTAATTACATCTTTACTTTAAGAGTGATAAGAAGCCTGGGTATGGGTCATGATACATGTAAGTCTGTGGGACGGGTGTTATGATTGTGTGCTGAGACGATTGCTCAAAAGTGTTTTACATCCCAGCAAACACAAAACATTTGTATAACATTTGTACAGCAATGGCCCAACTTCTTCGACGTTGGTCCAACATCGTACAAATGTTATACAAATGCTTGTGTTAGCTGGGATATGTCTACTATGCGCCACTGCTTACCATTCACGCTCTAGGACCCATCCCACCAAGAATAATAAAATTAGAATTATCCTAACTTTTCCTTATTTCCATTAGAAAATTCAAGACAATCCTTACTCAATGAAAATGAGAAATAGTTAAGATAATTTTAACTCCAAGATTATTTGTAGGATGTGCTTATACCCCTGTGTGTGAATATCCAGAGATGGACAAGCTTGTCCAAGATCCAACAGAATGTCTAGTATCGTACTCACAATTATATATTTAGATGTACGCTGATGATACTGTATTATTGGTTATATACCCTGAAGGCATAACAGATATTTGGATACTCTAAATGAATAGTATAACAATTTTGATTTAAAAAATAACACCAGTAAAACCAAAATGAGTATTTTTTCGCCAGATAAATTATAGAATAATATAATGATATGTCTAACGAAATATTGGGAATTCAAAATAAACTGAGCATGCGCCATACGCAAAAAGTTTGCTAGCGGGCCTTTACAAAATTTTAATGTTGTTTTCGCAAACCAAGCGAATTGTTCGCGTTGCTTATTCGTTTGAGTTTTACTTAAGTGTGAAAGAATTGTTATAACATTTACAGTCTTACGATATCTAATTTTACCTAATTCGGTGGTTTGTAAAAAATACTGATACAAAATAAGCGATGTACCACTTTATTTTCTATGTGTTTATTGCACATTTCTATAGTTTGTATGTTCGCATATTTCATGGATGACATAAATTGTACGTACCAGTTATATGTAAAAGACAATTTAAAGGGACTAGACCACCTCCTAGTTTTAGTCATGATTGTCAAAAGTCTAAACATGCCTGGTACAGCAATAGTTGGTTAACCCTTTAACCGCCGGTGCCGAATATATTCGATTTTTTACTCAATTACCACCACATTCAGTACCGCATATTAAATATGTTTAAGCCACAATTTGACATCAATCAGCAGGATTTTGGAACAGTTGACCTCCACTTTATCAAATCTGAATAATTTTCACTCACTTGAAGTTGTGGATCGCGTCAGCGAGACACATCTTCAAGTGGGTGAAAATTATTGAATTATTCGGCGGTTAAAGGGTTAATTTTACGTTTTAAAATATCATGAGGCTAAAGTATTTTGGCAATAAAATTTCATAATAAATGACCGTTGATGGCAAGGTTTGAATTTGTGACGAAAACGTGCGAACGAACGAATGAGCCAACAAACGATCGAGCGGGCGAACGAAAAACAAATGGAAGAAAAGACGAAGAAAGGTAAAATATTACAGAAAGAAGCGGAGAAAAGTATCATTAACCAGTTAAGAAAAAAGTGATGAATGCACGCTTGAATATGAAATTGATCAAAGTGTCTGTCAGAAAAGTGACGAAGTGTGAAAGTAACTGGATAAATGAGTAGAGAGGTGGATTTTCTAGCGGAGACAGCAGGATGTTCTTGAATGCCAATCTTGTTCGCTGTCACGGAGTTGTGAGTCTTAACCCTTTCAGGCCTCAATTTACCATTGTCATCTTCATCCACTACAAGCCGCGAATTGCTGTCGCAATTCTCGACTTGTAGTGGATGAAGATGATTTGATGTGGTTTAAAAATTAAAGAAAATTGTCATGTATTGGTAAACAAGTTTCATGGGAATATTCGTTCTAAAACATTTGGTTGTAGGAAAAACTTAGTCTGTTCTCAGGGATTTAAAATGAAGTTTAATGCATCGTGAGGGCTTAAAGGGTCAAACTAGGTTCAGGGCGTTCTCAATGGAGTAATTCCACGCTGGGCTGCGTTCAAATACAGCTAATTTACAGCGAAGGCAGCCTGGCGTGCTACGAGCAGACACGGGGTGTAAACCCAATGCTGGTTCAATGCTGGGTCATTGTATGGCTTGTCGATTATACGGATCTCTCTACTTTCTACCTTTCTTCATGTTATAAAATATGTGGACCATTTGTTGTTGTCTTGCTTTTCCTTGACAAATGTGACACATCTGCACGCAATGAGTCGCATGTCGGCCTCCTGTAAGTTGAGAAAATGTTTAATATGCATGATATGGGCTAAAAATAGCGAATTTTGTTTTTTTGTCAATTTTTTATGCTTTAAAGCCTGGAATTATCATTTTAAGGCCAGAAATGGGTTCTACACCCCAAAATTACTCAGAAATGACATATCACATTTGATTATCAGATTTTTGGTAAAAATAATTGCAAGATGGCCGCCAGCGGCCATCTTGGATTTTTACTTATTTTATAAAAACGCTCAAGGGTGACTAAAATCCACCTCACAGATTCTGAAAGTAGATATCCTGGGTTATAAAAATCAATCACAAAAAATACATACAAATTTTTCAGGTTTTGCGGAATAACTTGTTTGGCTATAAGGAACTATTATTTTTTAATATAAAGAGCTTACAATCAAAATTGTTGCCATCGCTTTTAAAGCCAATTTTCTTCATTTTTAATTTTGAAATTTTGACCCATTCGCGTTACTAAAATGATCATAACGCAGCTCCGAATCAGGATAATTTCATGTTCTTGGTGTCATATTAAAGCTGCAACTCTGTGCTACCATTAACCCCATAGTATTTTACTGACATTAGCCTCATTATGTACAGATGGGTCACAAATATATTTAATGTTGATATTAAATATTTCTGTGGTTATTTCAAATCCCTGTTGAGGTTCATCGATAAAGAAGTAGTCCACTGTGTACCAACAACGGGGTATATCTACACTAGAACTATGTTACATAAATATCGTACACTTTGAAATAACAGGCATATACCCAGCAAGCACAAAACATTTGTATAACATCTGTACAACGTCAGCCCAACGTCTTCGACGTTGGCCCAAAATTGTGCAAATATTATACAAATGTTTTGTGTCTACTGGGCAGGCATATTGGTGGACTATGGCTTTAAAAGAAGGTACATAAACTTCAATATCGAGTATTTTTTTCTACCGCTCGCTTCCAGCATTATGTTATTTACTTAGACCTGTTGCGGTGATCTAACATCTCCAATGCACAAAAAAATCGTCGAACCAATTAGCCTTTCATCCACCAAATTATCTTATTTATTTTTGACCTACTTGAAAGTGTGTCCCGCTACCGTGACCCACAACTTCAAGTCAGTGTAAAGTGCTGAGATGTGTTTAAATCGAAACCTAACAATTCTTCAATAACATTGATGGATCGGCTGATAAAAGGAAGGGGTTAAAGCCGCTATTTCTCTACGATTGTCGTTCCTAGGGGCTAAAGGGGCATCATTGCACAAGGCGGCCCCCTTGTAATAATAAATTGTCCTGTCCTGTTATCCCGTCAGTTCGTATTGATCATTCATTTGAGGCTGGAATTGATGACGCATTGAATCTCCAGCTTCGATTAACAAAAAATAATTGTATTTATATTATATTTATTTTTATCATATTTGTAACAAAGCCTTCTCCGAAATTAATATGCTCACTCTTATATACTCAATATATCAATCATATCTCCTATTTCTAGAAACTAAAAACATTCACAGTTGCGTCTAAAATTACTATGCAACAAAATGCAAAATATAGAAGATAAAAGGCAGACTAATATGCCCTTCTCACCCGTACATTTTATGTCGCCAATTGGCATATAAAAAGCGAAAGGATGTGAATATATATAAAGGTAATTATGTTTTTTTCGGCCCAACCGTTTACCCGCTAGGTTCATTATTTAATATCCACCCACGTAAGGTAGTGTATCGCTATCGCGACCCACAACATCAAGTGGGTGAAAGTTACACATATTTGTCTAATTTGTGACCAAAGATCTTCAACTCCTACTGATTAAACATTAATTTATCACACGAAAACCGGTATTTCATCCGATCAAAATGTATTGAAAAGGAATAAAAATAGTGCTTAACCCTTTAACCGCCGGTGTCGCATATATTTGGGTTTTCATTTTGTATTAGTACCACCATAGATTAACCATATGCTAATCTATAGTACCACTTTCCTAATATGTCAAAGATAAAATGTGACATCAACCAGCAAGATTTGAAAAGAGTTGACCTCCATTTTGTCAAAACTGAATAATTTTCACTCACTTGAAGTTGTGGATCGCGTCAGCGAGACACAACTTCAATAATTTGGCGGTTAAAGGGTTAATAGCGCTCAAAGTATTAATTAGTGTTGTATTTTGCATACATTTATACAATGATATGCTATGTGTATGCCTAATATATAGCAATTTGATATTATAGCAATCCGTCACGATAGAGAACTAACTAATTTGGTTCAGGAATTTTTATGAAGTAAGAATCGGCCATTAAGGATACATTGTGGTGTTAATTGTCCTTGAGACGATCATCAATATGATGGCTTCACTTCCGTTATATGAGTTGATGAACCAACCCTTTAACCGCCAAATGATTTAATTGGAATTTTCACTCACTTTAAGTTGTGTCTCGCTGACGCGATCCACAACTTCAAGTGAGTTAAAATTACTTAGATTTGACAACATGGAGGTTACCTATATGCAAATTTTGTTGATTAATATCACGTTTTATTTTGAACGTGTTTAAAAGGCTGAACTTAATCTGTTATTGTGCTAATAAAAAAATATATATATATATTTGGGACCGGCGGTTAAGGGGATAATGAGGCTCTAAACCTGTTATGTGTGCACTTACATGCTGAAGTAGGTCATAGCATTGACGTGTAGACTACAGAATCAATGGTCATAGCAAGTACATTATATAGATATAAAGTTCTTGGTCATAAGAATGAAGAATGAGATGGGTAAATGACGCTGCCCTACAGACACGGGATTCGAAATTACAACCCTGTTGGTCTGGGTACGCGACTTATTGGTCATTTCTCTCCTCAATACTGAATACCTGAACTGGCGATGACCCTGTAGACCCCTTTGTGGCAGGACCCCCCCCCCCCCGCTCTTGAATTTGTGTCTCACTGCAGTCTGGCGGATCCAGAAATAATCTGAAGGGGTGGGGGTGCCTGGGGGCGCCCGATTTCTCACTAATTTTGCAATTGTGAAAACGACGGCTTCGAATGGTGCAATGTGGAGCAGATTTCGCGGGAGGGAGGGGGGGGGGGGGCTGTGCAAGATCATCGCCTATCACACTTGTATCTGCTCTGATCAAATATTCTTTTAAAAATATTGATCAATATAGTTTAGTGAGAACACAAAATAAAATGCCATATTTTTTCCTTCCCACATGTTTTGTCTTTCCACATACACATATTGTCTCTGTATTTTAAATTTTTAACCCTTTACCCGCCGGTGCCGCATAATTCGGGTTTTCATTTATTAGCACATTAAGTACCACCTTTTAAACATGTTGAAAATAAAATGTGACATAAATCAGCAATATTTGAAATCAGTTGACCTCCATTTTGTCAAATCTGAATAATTTTCACTCATTTGAAGTTGTGAATTGCGTCAGCGAGACACAACTTCAAGTGGGTAAAAATTCAGGTCGAATAATTTGGCGATTTAAGGGTTAATGTTAATGTATAAAATCAACACATAGATTTGTTTTGTCATTTGTATGGATGTTTGAAAATATATTTTTACAATTCCATGGTTTTGGAATTGTTTTTTCCCTTTCGGAACACATATATTTAATATTTATATACAATATTAATGTGATTATGTTTAATCATATCATTAAAAATTCTTGAAAAAATCGATTTTAATATATAGTTAAATGTAACTTTATTCAGTTATTATAATGTCGTGCATTTTGATTTCCTATGCCATCAAATTTCAAAATAATCTGTCCAACCATGTCAATAATATTAATCATGCTATTAACATGATTAATGTACATGTAGCTCGGTCAAAACACAATATCATTTTATGGTCTGCATTTCACCTGCATATATGTGACTTGAACTTCTGACATTAACAGCCACCTGATGAATCAAGAGCCACCTGGTGAATGAAGTGCCAACAAAATATTATTGTGAATGATTTTCCATTGATTCCTCTGGCAATTCTCAAACACAATTTTATGAAATTATATAAGCACTATTTGTAAGTGATACGGCGACTACCTTCCAAGTTTTTTATCCAAAAAAATGTATAGTTTAAAAGTTATTATCTCCAACATGTAATAAATGTCGCTCCTCTATTAACCCATATCAATATCATCACAACGTTCCAGTACATGTTCAAGAAAAAAATCAGTGTTGTCACCGCATGTCAAGGAAATAATGTTTTCAAATTTTCATGAAAATGGGTTTAGAATTTACTGAGAAATCATCGAAAGCCATTAAGAAAATGTAATGTGAATGTTTCTATATTCTAGTTTGCTTCGTGTCATACTCGTTTCCGAAGCAGGCTCTGATGTACTTTATCTCTGATGTTCCTGTCATGTATCAGATTTTTATAAAAAATGTAATGTTAGACTTTTACGATATAGACCTGTTTAGGCCAAAATGTGCGTTTTTACAATCAATGACAAATTGGTTGGAAAAGGTAAGACAAATCAAAATGCGGCAACGGAAGCAACACTTTTCTGAGACTACAATAAGCGGGCGTCAACATGAGAGCTGTTGCAGTGCGCGAACATGACAGCTGGCGACTTAGTCTGCTATATCTTGTGTGCCCCTCGGCTCTGGAAGGATCTTCCTCTCACTCATGACAGCCAAGTCACAAACAACTTTTAAAAAAATCTCAAAACTCAAAATTGCAATCTAAATTGTGGAGCTTGAACTTTTCAAATATGTCAGCGCATGGAGATGTATTCAATGATGCGCTTTAAATCAAGGCCTCAAGGATTCTGTCGCTAGACTGTTATATATATATGCCTTTTCAAATGACATTAGAGGGACATGGTACATTGGTGGAGCGCCACACGTTGCTGTATGGATAAGGCCTGAAGTGTGGGTTCAATCACCGCTTGGTACAAACATGTTCTTAGAGAAATATCATGTTTCTCTCTTCTCAATCCTGGGACATCGCTGCTTCTCAATGTTGTGTACTTGGACAAGACACTTATTCCTAATGTACTCCACTTAGCACTGGTGGAAATGATATCTGGTGGGATAGAGAGGACAATGTTTAAAACAAGATCTCTATTGCTGTAGCACTTGCTGGGTATGTATGGTCCCCGGAGAGTTGAAATGACACATAAATGAACGGGTGAGGGAGTTATATCTGCTGGAGGATCTTCCGGCGCGATATATATAAACTGTTCATTTTAACCATAAGGGCTCTGTGCTATTCGATTAAAATTTCTACTCACTTGAAGTTGTGTCTCGCTACCGCGATCCACAAATTCAAGTGACTGAACATTATTTGATTTGGGTCGCATCAGATTTTAGTTTCTCAGATTTAAAGACATTTTCACTTCGAAAGCCTGGCTACACACCTGCGAATAAAAATACAGAACCACTATTGCAATCGCATAGACATCAGGGCTCTGAGGGTGAAAATCACCCCATGTCTAAGCCTCTAAACCTCTTTTCTAATAAATAAATATAGTTGACCTCATATTGGGGGCTTCAAATGACGTTTGTAACATCCAACATTAAATTAATGAAAATTTCAAAGTGACAATTTAGCAGGGTTCGTGTGACCCCTATAGAGGACCTAACCTGAACAAATCAATGAAAGCAACGTTTGTAATACAAATGTATTTATTACTTTTGCCACACACAATATTAAAAGCGGGTATATCGCACTTGACTACACACGCAAACATACAATCTGGTGAATATGAGAATTTGACCTGAAATTGGGCTAATATTGGCCTACTCCCTTAGGGCGTCGTCCCAACATCAGATCAATGCCTCGTGTACCATGTGTACTGGGAAGGAATGACAAGTACAAAGTAAATGCTTATACCATAGACATAACCACATATTACCTAATTGTTCTTACTACAGTGTGAGAAAATACATTGGTGCTATATGGGGAAATACAACACATGCCTTAGACGAATGTTTTATTTTCCCATATCGCACTAAGGGGACCACCATTCAATCGCTAGGGGGGGGGGGGTAGAGATTTGTCGCTGACAAATTATTTATTTCAACCCGGCTCGGCGGCGCGCTGAAAATTGCAAATTCTTGAAATAAATTATTTATTTTATGCAGAGTCCGCCCGAAACTATTTATTTTAAAAATACATCCGCTCCCTGGAGATTGAAGGGTGGCCCTCTAAAATGAACACCGTTTGCATAGTCAGTCTTAACAATATTATTACAGCGTTATTTAGAGGCAATAAAGTGATAGTCCACTTGTTGCAAACACCATGTTATGGATGTAGGCATACTGCTGACCCAGTGAACAGCAGACGTTGACCCAATGTTGCTTCAATGTTCTGCCAGCATCGTAGACGGTGGCCTAACTTTGAAACAACATTGTTTCAATCCTTACAGCACGGGGATCGATTTTTAGTCGTCTGAATCTGACGTCTGTAGACGTCAGATTCCGACGTCTAAAAGTCGATACCCACACTGCACAGAGTAAAAATATTTGTAATAGTCGTATACCCATAACATAGGTATTCAAATTTATTGGAAAAAGCTCACTAAGACATTTATGTTGCTTTCAAACAGAAAAAAACTATTTTGTTTCAATGGCTTATACAATAATATTTCAGCATTGTAATAGTTAAAAGCACTGCGGGGGTGAAATAGATGTTTATCAGTTTATAGTCATTCAACAGGTGGCGGTTACCCTGCCTGAGACGGGGCAAGGCGTTTATTGAGATATATCTTGTTTGAATGTCTTATGACTGGGTGTGTTTACCTTTTGAGGATCCATGCTCTTTCATATATCAGATATGTTTAATTGCGTCCGACTTTTGAACACATTTTGAACACACTTGTTTATAATGTTTCTTGTTACCAGCATATAACACTTGTTTATAATGTTTCTTGTTACCAGCACATAATACGGTCTTAATCTAGCTGATTAGACATATATTTTCATTAGAGTGCCACATTCGCAAGACCGACCTGTTCTAAGACCAATCACTTATTAAAACTGATCTAATCTTAAGAAATATATGTAATTATAAAAAATGACCTGTTATGAACCATTTTGTTCCTATTTTTCATTCATTTGAGAATATAATTACTTACAAAATTTTTCGCTTTAAATGTCGAAAAATATTATGGTTATAAAAATCTTTAGAAATGTCCGAAATTGAATTATTTGACAAATGGCTGATTATAATGGTTACCTTGGTAATAGAAGGACGTGTCTTTCACTTTGCAGTGTAACACATACGACCATTTAATACCAAGGTCATCACTTACTACAAATTGTTTTATCAGTGTCATTTGAAGCTTATGTACAGTCCCGGTGAGACAAGTCGATTGTCAAGCATCTGTAGTGTCACATTTTATCAAGTTAACCCTTACAGCGCGACAATCGCCTTTAGTCGACAGAATCTAAAGTCGATCCCTGTACCGTAAAAATATTTCTAATGATCGTACACCCATAACATAGGTATTCAAATTAATCGGAAAGAGCTAATTAAGGCATATATGATGATTTCAAGTTGAAAAAAACCCCATGTTTTTTACAAAAAATATTTCAGCGCTTTAAGGGTTAAACCAAATGAAATGCATATGAACTTGATGAAATAGGTTGTGATAGATAATCAGTTATTTAAATAATTAACCCTTAGACCGCTAAGAACGACTATAGTCGTTTAATCCATTTTTTAGTCGATCAATCACTGTCATTGGGAACGAATGTGTTTAAACATCAAAATTTGGAAATGGCTGGTCTCAATTTAAACAAATATGCGGAATTTTTATCCCACTTGAAGTTGTGGGTCGCTGTAACTAGACACAACTTCAAGTGGGGTTAATTTAATTTAGTTAACTTAGGGCTTTAAGGGTTAATTATGAGATGTGTATTGTCATAAATAGACCAGTTTTCGTTATTTGAAGCTGAGAATTGAGTTAATAATTCCAGCTTCAAATGCATGCAACATAGCAAGGAACGATTCAGCAGCACAATATATGACAACAATCTGTTCCTATGAACGATCGATTCTTCAGACCGGGTTGATCATCAAGCATCTCCCACATCGTTATCACCGTCATTTGCATGTGTCTCTTCTTGGAGCACTACGTAATCCTTCCCTTCAACAGGTTTATCTTCTGCATCTTTACTGGTGCCATTCGCCTGTGTGTCTGGTTGGAGGACCACGTAACTCTTCCCTTCAACAGGCTCCTCTTCTGCGTCTTTGATTGTGTCATCCTCTTCAACATGTAGTGTGTCCCCCTGTAGACATTTGAAATACGAGAAGCACCTTGGTGGACATTTCAGCTGTAAGAAATCTCCAATGGGGCCGGCTATCACCAGCACAGCCTGGAAGAAGAATGTAGCGAAACAATAGCTGAACACCATGACAAGCATCAGAAATGTACCCAGCTGACGATAGGCAATGATGCGAGTGGGCATTATACAAGCTCCTGCCAGAAAAGTGGTCAATGCAGCCATCGCCACAGCAGATCCGACTCTCTCAAATGCTTCATCGACTTTACCCTTTCTTGTTGTGCGGATCGAGTGTACATAAGCAACACCGTAGTGTATGGTGAAGTCGATGGAAAGACCGACAGCCAAAGTAAAAATGGACGATTCAACTATATTCAGCTCCCACCCCATCAGCACTAAACAACCTATTGTGGTGCATATACACAGGGTGATGCCTATGATGGCATAGATTGACATCAGGAGGTTCAATGTGGTGATCAAAATAAAGAAGAAAGCAATGCTGAGAGATATAGCCAAGCTGGTGTACGTGCCCCTGGCCAACTCACTCTGGAGATCATAGAATGAGAAACCACCGTGAAACCATCCTTCATTAAGATCAGTTGGGGAATACTCGAGTGCCTCGGACGTGAAATCATCTAGCTCTTTGTACAAGTCATCCATGATATTATAATCTGCAGTCCAATACTGCGTGGCTTTGATAGTGTGGATGAGAACCTTCACCTTGTTAATATCTTGTTGGTAAAAATGCTGACCTATCCACGGTGATTGTCCAGAGAGCCCTGCAAACAATGTGAGTCTGGGCAAGCAGTCCTCATAAAGGGACTCGTTTGCTGGGAGCTTGGTGTCACAGCATTGTGTGTTTAGTAGCGGGTTCATAACCGGGCACTGTCCTGCCAAAATATCCCAGTGAAGCGTGTATGCACAATCAATATCACGGAAGTCGCCTCTGACAAAACTCTGGTTTTTCATTTTTTCGCAAAAATTTATAAAATATCGCTGAGAGGTCTCATGGAAGAAGTTGACATTTTCGTCGAGCACCAGGGTACCTTTGTCAAAAGGGTCCAGGGAGTTGCTGTTGTCTTCGTTATCAAGACCCCAGAGGAACACCAGACCCATAGAGTCACTAGAATCAGGGTTCTCGAATTCAAATTCCCACTTTAGCTCGCTGTTGTACTTTTCAAACGTGTTATCGGATGGGAACAACGGGAAGTGCACACTGCTAGGTAGTTGTAAACCGGGCACTATAAACATGGCAACAATGCCGCCAATGCCTATAAGTGAGAACAGACCGATCCAAACATACCAGATTTTACTTATGATAAAAGGTAAATATTCCTCAAACACTTTGTTTTTGTATTTAACAAGAAGTGTGGTGAATTTGTCAATTTTAGCTCCAAATTTTGTGGTATTCGTTTTTGTACAGCATTTCACAGCACGTTGATATTTTTCATTTATTACCAAGAAAGCTGGTATCCACGTTACCATAAGCGCCAAATTACAAAGTACAGCAGTCATTGCAAATATTCCAAAGCAGCGTATAACAATGACTTTACTGACATAGTTTGCAAACAGTGCGGACGCTGTACTTAAGCTTGTCACTAGAATGGAAGCAGAGCCGTGTTTAAATGTCACCCTCATCCAGGCTTCTAGGTAATCTTCCAGTTCAGCAGTCTCCTCATCCTTCTTATTCAGACATTCACAGAAGTTATAATCTTCTGTATCAGCATGTATGTTCTCCTCCACATCTACATCCTCAACAGGTGTCGTTTCTTCTGTTGACTTTGCTTCTTTTTCTTCATCAGAGCGTTTACTATTTCTCTCCATGCTATTCATTTCAACATCTTGCTTTATATCTTCATTTGACATTTCTTTTTCAGCTGTTCCGTCTAAGCTATTTCCAGAATCGTTTTTCTTTTCAGGAATGTCTTTTTTAGCATCTTCCCATGAATCGTACATCACAAAAATATCATCGGCACATATAGCAATCAGTAACAATATTACCATCAGATTCACAAACGGGAAGAATTCAAAGCGAAACACAACATGGTAGAAGAAATAGGCAACTGTTATAGAAAACAATACGTTAAGCACAGTCACTGTGACCATGATGCAAGACTTAAGATAGAAAGCTAGAATGATAATGATCACCACCATAGCTAAAAGGAAATATACCATATCATTAATCATGTAGTAAATAAATAGATCGAAGGTCATGTCTAGATCCATGGCACTTATCCAGACAAGCTCATTTTCTAGTTTATTGCCGTCTACAATATCAAAATAAAAACTCTCTCTTTTTGAGAACGGCTGGTCATCCTGTAGCATCAACATCCCGTACCTCAGCATCGGATTATCAACTCTAGATTCAATTTCTCTCACAAATTCAATATCTGCGAGGTAGTAGAAAATTTTGTAGACCGCATCGAATGTGTAGCACTGTGGAGGAACGTATGGACAGAGGGAGTCATCACAGTGCTCCAGTATCTCCCCTCTAGTGTAGAATGGATGACATTCCTGTAGCAATGATAGCGTCTGCTGGACCTCCGTGTCGTTGATTTGGTGACATTTTACCTTGTTGAGTGCAGCCACATACATGGCCACTGAGTGACTTCTACATTGATACCTAAAGTAGTCATGAATGACTTCATCCTCTAAATCACACATTGCTCGTAGATGACTCGCTTGGAAAAGACTCTGGTCCTTGTCAACAGACTCATACACAAACTTGGAAAAACCGTCATCTGCAATTAAAAACACATGTCACATAATTTATGTTATAAGCGCTAAATGTTGTATTGTGTATTAAAAATATTTGAGTTGTCATACATTAAAATACGCTTATTTTATACTTTTGTTTCCTATGTTGATCGTTCACTTTAAAGGGAGAATTACCTTTATTTGTAGCCGTACATTTTTGTGTTAGTAACATATTTAGTTTAAAAGCCGCGCTCGGACCAAAAGTAACGTTTGTATGCTGAGATATAGCGTGCATTAGATGTGGATTCACGTTGATTTTTGCACCTTGTGAAACAGAAGGGAGCCTGAAGTCAGCAATATTGCCTACAATAAGTACACCAAGGTCTTATAGTGCATGAGACCGTGTGACATACATCACTGCATACATCACGCGTTCAGTTTTCCAGCTTGCTCAAATGTACGTGACCGCTTCCAACTACACTAAGCCACCGAGCCAGACCTCTCAGTAGATAACGTACACAATATATATAACCTAACATTAATAAAATGAACGGCTCTGAATGGATACCTGGAATGTATGTGGAACGTTTTACTGTATTACTAGATGAAAAATATCCTGCAAGAACATCTTGTTGAGAAGACTTAGGCCACTATGTTTTTACTCTGTTTTAGATGAGCGCGCGCATTAGATTTAGACCGCGCATTACAGAAAAAAACTTTTGTTTTTCTTTTGCCCAGCGCGCATTAGATTTTTGCCGATTACCGAAAAAACAGTCAATTTTGTAAGATAAAAAAAACATTTAAAAAAAAAACTTTATTTCAGGAGATAAAAAAAAACATTTTTGCAGCTATGTTTTTTTATTTTTTTTTCGTCGCCCTTATTAACTTTTCTAGAAATTTGTCAAATGTTTTTATATTTCGTCGCTCTCATTAATTTTTCCATAAAAATTTTATAGGTTCAATGTTTGTTTTTTCTTTAATGTTTTTTTTCCGCCCTCCGTCATTATTTTTTTAATTTTTTTCTGATCTAAAACAGAGAAATAAAACACACTAGCCTTATATTGCTAATAACATCCACAAAAACACACGCGTAAATGTTGCCCAATGTGTGAAGTAGCGCGCAGCACGTGGCCCTGCGCAAAATCAACGTCGATACACTGGCTTCAACCTAAACTCGCCTGGTCACATTGAGAAGGGGGAAACGATGATATGTCTCTAAAAACCCCACTAAGGATCAGCGGGCTCGAACCCGGGACGTATGCATGACTGGTGAGGCAGTCAGGCGCTCTACCAGAGCGCCGCGCCACATCCCCTTTTTATTGCCTAATTTAATGACAATGGCGAGTTAAATTAGGTGGGTCATCGCCATTCGTTCAGCACATTTCAATAAAAATTGGACTCATTGCAGGCCCACTCGCACGCGCGAGGTAAATATTATTGATCAGTGAAGATTAAGTACCCAATTATCACATCTAACCCTTTCAGTGAGGGGACTGACCTTAGTTATTCACGGTTAAGACTTAAATAGTTATTATCCAAAGTTACGTTTTAAAACAATAATAACCCTTTAAGTTCCCATGGTAAATATATACATTGAATATGATATATATAAATAATGTATAGTATCAACTCCTGTCCTGTTGAATTGTTTGCTTCATTCATTTGAAGCTGGAATTGCTGACGCAATTTCCAGCTTCAAATGACGAAAACTATTTGAGGAAATGAAAATAAATGAAAAGGTGCTTCTTCAACTTTACAAGTTGCTGACATCTCCAAGTTAATTAAATTATTTGCTGCACCAAAGGAATATTGAACACTGGGCAGTTTAAATTCACCGTGAGATGCGAATTGCAAAGCTCGTCTGGAATAGAAACGTGATGAAATTCATTGGAGGTTAGAGTGTTAGATGAATTGAAGCAACTAGAAAAATATGCCCACCTATTTTGTTATTGGCGCACTGTTCTGGATCCTGTGTGGCGTTTGGGTGATTAACAGCTACATTTGCTATGTCAGATAGCTCCACAGGTAATGTCATATTGGGCAAAAGATCGTTTATATCAAACCCTTCGGGCAGTTCGAATCCCTCTGGTAGTTCGAATCCCTCTGGTAGTTCCAACCCCTCTGGTAGTTCCAACCCCTCCGGCACTTCCAACCCCTCCGGTAGGTCAGGAGTGTTCTTAGGTAGCGATATATTAACCGCCTTGTTAAGCACTTGATCTCGCCCAGGTAGATCAGGTAGGTTCCCAGGCAGTGTTATATTAGGTATGAAGTTATAGTTATGCGGAGTCTCATCTTTCAGATTCAACATCGCCATCGTCTTCCCGCTGATTTCTGTGCCTCTTGCTTCGAAACCCTTCAACAGAAAACATAACGGACCTAATATATATACAAAGAATTGTAGTTAATTATAATATGATTATGGGGGTGGTGACAAACAACTTGACGTGCGATAAAAATACCTAGAGCGTGTCCTGCTCAATTTTTTTGAAATCCACTATTTTTCGTTTATTACGCAAAAACATAATGTTTAATAACATGAAAAAAATGACTTAGATTTTTTAAAACTTGGCATCTATCAACCATGCATATGTTATTGATTTCAGAAGCGTTTTATTTGATTTGAAATTGCCTTGAAATCTTATATTAGTTCTTATCCTTCTCATTTAAATTGCCGTACACTTGAAGTTGTGATCCGCTACCGCAACCCACAACTTCACGTGAGTGAAAATTACTGACATCTGTTTAAAAAATTATTGTAGAGCAAACATTTACAAGTCTTTATGTCTAAACACATAACGGATCCCAATAACGTATTAAACGCATCGTCCATATCGGTTAGAGGGTGAACGAAAATAGCTGGACTATTGTTTACATAACCGCGTAAATAAAACATTAATCATTAATGCTACTTTTTAAGCCTTCCACCACGATTTTAGTCGTTTAAATATGTTTTACTAGAAGATTAAATCATTGGCTTTCACTAGCAATTGGAATGAATTGTGTTATAAACATCAATATTCGCAAATGTGTTTGTCTCAAATTTAACAAATATGAGTAAATTTCAACCACTTGAAGTTGTGGTTCGCTGTAGCGAGTCACATCTTCAAGAGTGTGTGATTCCAGGCACTATATCATCAACTATGTGATGAAAAGCAAAATATTGTGTAAATAATTATTTAAAAATATATAACACTCAATGCGGTGTGGATATATTTTGTTATTATTATTAGGTATAAATGCAACGCAGCCCTGACGCTAATATATACAATAATATATTGTACGATAATATATTGAAATCTAAAAAAACAAAGCAAATTATAATCAGATGAGCATACAACTTCAGAATTTTTTGCAAAAATGAAGTAACGCCTAGAGAGGAGGGGGATGGGCAAAGGGACGCGTTACGGAGCATAGCCAAACCAAAGTTAAAAGGCGTTATGAGGAGGAGAAAGGGGGATTAAAAAATCCTTTAAAAAGCGTTACGTAATTGTTGAGCAACCCCCAACATAGCGATACAAATAATCTGTGATTCTATAGTTTCAACCTGCTCCTACCAGACTGCTGTATGATATTGTATGTTTTATTAAAATTAGTAAACTAGATGTTGGCATTAAATGTCTGAATAAATGAAGTGCGTAACTTTTTGTACAAATATGCTGCATATTAAAAATAGCCTAATGCTTATTGCTCTATTCCAATAACGAGCGAGTGCCAATTTTAGATCCATATAATTCAATAATATCGATAATCATACCTAATTTATATTTATAAAACTAGAAAAAATTCAGTTGGGTGACACAGCTCGTCCCCTGGCTCTAAAATCTATATCTGCCACCTTAGATACAAGGGACCCTCATATTAGAACCTGCCAAAGCTGCTGATAATAATCACAATCGAGGTAACATATTAACACTTATTAACAGTTTACCAGCCAATGTGAAGTGGCGTCTGAGCAGCCAGACAGCCGAGTTATCAGTGGCTGTATATAGACTACAGCTCTGCAAGATCAAACAGCAGTAACTGTCCACTTGGAAATTAAGCAGTTACTGCCTGGCAGTTTTGTACAGCAGTATAAGCTGCTATCCACGTGCTAACATCCAAATTATTGTGTCGAAACGACACAAGGCATTAAAATAGCAGCTGCTATCAATCAATCAATCAATCAATCAATCAATCAATCAATCAATCAATCAATCAATCAATCAATCAATCAATCAATCAATCAATAAATCAATCAATCAATCAATCAATCAATAAATCAATCAATCAATCAATCAATCAATCAATCAATCAATCAATCAATCAATCAATCAATCAATCAATCAATCAATCAATCAATCAATCAATCAATCAATCAATCAATCAATCAATCAATCAATCAATCAGCGTATTCTTACGCACGGTGCTTTATTTTATCATCGTGATTATTATTTTTACTTGAGATTTGATTTGAAGTTAAGATCATATTCACCAAACAAAACAGTGTATATGCAAACAAACTAAGTTTCTTCTCAAACGTCGATTTTTGTATGAATTAAACTAAAAATATTCAAATAACATATCTTAAGAATCTTATATTTATATTGTAACACACCCAGCCAACAAGAGGTGTTGACGAAATGATGTTGCAATGCTGTTCCAGCGTCTATATAGTTGGTTTAATGTTGGATCAACGTCGCAGACGTTGGTCCCAATTAAAACAAGATTGGATAGATGTATCATGTTTGCTGAAACAGTAGCTACATGTATGGCAGATATTTTATTGACACAGAATATATTTTCACAAAACATATATTTTCAAGCTCTGAGACCAGAGATAAAATATTTTATAACTAAATATTCTCAGAAATGCATACACATATTATGCATCACTGATAATGACTTACCAGTGTTGGATCTGCAAAACATTCGGCCAGATAGTCCGCTCCATAGAAAGCAAACCCTATGATTGTCATTGTTAAGACCAAGGTTAATGTAATTAAAATCACCGCACATGGTCTGCGTGCTAATATCCTGTAGTAATTCCATTTGCCAAAGTTCCAATCTCTGGGCCTGAAATAAATACAATACTTTCAATTTTTTGTACATATTTCCCTGATTTCACCACCATGGACTGTTTTACAATGTGAAATAAAAATACAGCAATATCAGTGTGAGCATAATATGTCTGTAAGATATATTGAGATTGTGTTAAATATATACAGACTCAGGTAATAATGCTTTGTTGCCCCGAACTTCCTTCATCAGTCGAGAAAAAATTAAATCATTGTTAAACGCGTGAATGTTTATATATTTTTGAGGGAGGCTCAATAAAATTCAATCGGACGACCACATGAAAAAAATATTGATCCACCCTTGGTATTACCCACCGATGTGCTAATT
>OZ024915.1:25900399-26152899 GCA_964017125.1 Flabesymbios commensalis
ATTTCGTTTAAAATTTTTACAACACAGTACATAAAAGGTCCCAGCATCTCCAAGGTTTTTAACCCTCGAGCCGCTGAATTGTTTATTCGTATTTTTTCACCATTTCCAACTTCAAATGACGAAAAATATTTATATTTATGAAATATAGACATGTGTAAAATTCTTACCTAATTATCTACCAAATTATTCCATTACATTCAGTGATACTCTAATTGGTTTGAAACTTGCTGGAAACCGTATACACGCACCACAAGGGTTAACCATTAAAGCGCAGAATTAATTTATGAGAACCTTGGAGGCCAAAGTGTTTTTTTCAGTTTGAAATCATCATAAATGTCTTTGTTAGATATTTCTTATTCATTTGATTACCTATGTTACGGGTCTACGGCCATTAGAAATATTTTTAATCTTACCAAGGAATCTATTGAGATTCCTTGATCTTACAGTGCGGGGATCGACTTTAGGCGTCAGATTCTGACGACTATAGTTTATCCCGCGCTTAAAGTGCTGTAGTTCCATGAAAAACAGAGATGAAATACCTGATTGGTTTGATGCAAGAACCATATTGGAGGTCATCCCCAGTACATGCGAAACAAGTGCAGGTCACCTATATGAGTTGTTCAGGATTGGCATTTGGCGCTAATGCGCCACCTGGTGAATCAAGTATATGGCATTGAGGCTATTTTGTCATGCTGCTGGCCTGCATGCTGTTGTTGAGCAGGGTGGTCAAAAGGGGTCATTCGGCCATCTGATTATGTACCAGAATCTCTTAGAGGAAGGATGTGAATAAAACTTTGAAAACCTGAAAACATTGTCTCATCTCTTTCACTTTCTATACTAGTCGTAATGGACAGGAGTCATTCCCAGTATGTGGAAAACATGGTTAGGTCAGCTGTGGGGTTCACTCTCAGTGCGTGAGAAACTAGGTCAGGTCACATATAGGGGCGGAACACATTGTCAGCTCAGCTCTAGGGGTCAGTTCAGTGCGCGAGAAACAAGGTCAGGTCAACCATTGGTTCATTGCCAGTTTCTGAGAAACAAGGACAGGTCAACTATAGGGTTATTCCCACTGCGTAAGAAACACACCTTGTTAACCCATTTGTGACGAGCCCCGGAGATCTCCGTGATTTAGGGAGACTATTCAGATACGAGGCCCGGAGATCTCCGGGTCTGATTGCATGAGATAACTATGACGTCATAAAATAATCTCGTTCCAGAAACAGCGCAGTAGCATAATAATCTCGTCTTCAACGGGTTAATAAAATAAATAACTGAGTTGAATAACAGTTTACCATAGTAACTATTAGAGAATTGTAGACAAATCATAACAGGCCTCCTCTCACAAATTTCACAGGATATTGAATACGTATAATACCACGATTGATGCAGATATTTATACATTGTTTTCTTCAACCTAATCTTCGTCAGCATCGAGTCCTGTATGAATAGTATGTTATCTAGCCTACATGTATAACATTTATTACAACACTGTCATTTATCAGAACATATTTTTTTCGAGTTAATTTGTGATTTTTTAGCATCCGCTTTCAGTTTTTTGGTGTAAACATGTTTAATATGTCAGTTGGTGTATCACTGGGGATGCGTTTTTACAAACAGACGTGTGTTCTTGGTCATCAAGGTTCCGTGTTCTGGTAGGATGGGGAGAGGGGGGGGGGGGGGGTGATCAGAACCGCTGGTGGTGAACAACAGTATACACGGGCCATTGAAAATGGTATGTTGTAAACCGATGACACCTTGGTTCTAGGCAAAATGTCAGCCATTGAACAATTTTGCGCAATCTCCTTCCTTCCTTCCTTCCTTCCTTCCTTCCTTCCTTCCTTCCTTCCTTCCTTCCTTCCTTCCTTCCTTCCTTCCTTCCTTCCTTCCTTCCTTCCTTCCTTCCTTCCTTCCTTCCTTCCTTCCTTCCTTCCTTCCTTCCTTCCTTCCCTCCCTCCCTCCCTCCCTCCTTCCTTCCTTCCTTCCTTCCTTCCTTCCTTCCTTCCTTCCTTCCTTCCTTCCTTCCTTCCTTCCTTCCTTCCTTCCTTCTTTCATTTATTCTTTTATTCATTCTTTCACTGAGTCATTTCTAATTATTATGAAAATACTCTGGCATCATTGTAGAATGTAGGGGTGAGACTGACACGGTGTTTTTTGTGAGCAGGGAGGTGTATTCAGATCCTCATGTACAAGACCTAAACAGATAACATACTGCATCTGTTATCACCCGGGTAAGGGGCGTATCAAGGATGGGTGCAAAGGAGGTATCAAGTTCAGGGCATTTTAATTACGTTTTGTCAAATGATCATGTCAGTGCCGGTTTATTGTTGGGCCAGCGTCGAAGACAGTGAGCAAGCATTGGTTCAACGTCTTGTGTTTACTACCCTGAAACTTAACCCTTTAACCGCCAAATAATTCAATTTGAATTTTCACCCACTTGAAGTTGTGTCTCGCTGACGCGATCCAAAACTTCAAGTGAGTGAAAATTATACAGATTTGACAAAATGGAAGTCAACTGATTTCAAATATTGCGGATTGATGTCACATTTTATCTTTAACATGTTTAAAAGGTGGTACATGTACTTAATGTGCTAATAAAAGATGAAAACCCGAATATATGCGGCACCGGCGGTTAAAGGGTTAAGCGACAGGTTTATTATGTAAGGACCACTTGACATATGACGGGGGGATGGTCGACAACCGGAGGAGCTGGGGGAGTGGGCGCCCTAGGGGGGCTGGGGCTTGTACCCCAATATCTGGCTTTCTCACTGCCGATCTTATCATTTCAGTTGCTGTACGCTGACAGCTCGGATGGTTTACCGCAGCCTGGCTTATCAAGCACACGAGATTTGTTGTATTGAATTCAATTGAACTAGATTGGATTGAAGTAAGTTGAATTGAATGCAACACCTTCATTTTGTGAAGAGCTTTATCGTAACATTACCCGTTGCATCAACAGAATAATAGAGTTGTCTACCAAATCATTGGTAGTCAGGTCCCATTTTTCAAAAAAAGGCCTCCTTAAAGTTAGTAAGGCATTTTTTAGTAGAATTTGTCATGCAGTTGTTTTTACACAATTCGGATATGCTGATTCCAAATCTGCCCCATGCCAAGCTCAATTTTGTGTTTTTCCCTTTCAAAATGGAAAAACAAAATGGCCGCCAAAATAGCTGATAATGTCACGATTATCATGATTCCGCATCATGTCTGGGTGCACATAGGACACACAAGCTTGACTTTCGAGTTCAAAATAACCCTTTTATTTCGAGGAATTTTATTTTCAAAGACTAGGGGTTAGTGAATTTTTATTTTGAGTGCACCTAATATTTGAGTTTCGGGTGCATGCACTTAAAAAGCGCTAGTGCACTAAAATTATTAATCTACATTTCAAACAAAAATGTTCCTGATAAGCCAGATTCATAGACTATAACGTTAGGCCTAATTATAATTTGGTCATATGCCTACTATGTAGACCTCTAGTCTATAATAGCCTATAATATAAGACATGACAGATAGTCTAGTCTAGTTATACTCAGGGCCTACACATATTCTTCGAGTGACAGCTGAGAAAACATCTAGTAGACTACCAGTTGACAAGTCTCTCAAATACAGATTTTATACAACTAAAAGTGAGTGTTTGTCTGATAATTTGTGAACCAAAGACACAGTACGATTGACAGGCTAGACCTATGGACAGTAGCTATAGACTAGACCTACAATCATTTGAAACAGTTGAGACCCTTAGGCTTTGCACTAGTCTAGTCTAGCCTATATGTCATAAGGTCTATCTCTATAGACTAGACATAATATAGGCTATAGATAAGCATGATAAAGCTGGCCTAGTCTACAATCAGTCTAACGTCAATAACAATGTCATGAGTCATGAATGACGGCATTTTAGTTATTTGATGGTATTGGACTAGTGATTTTGAGCAGTAGCATACAGAGCGTTAGCATCATGGAAAGGCTCACAAGTCTTAAGAGACAAGCAAATGAAATCAATTATACCAAGTGTATAATTTGCCAAACCGACAAGTCTGATAAACTGAGAGCTGGCAGTGTGCAAGGATATGATAGAATAATGCAATGTGCCCATGAACGGCATAAGAAAAAAGACATAGATAACAGAGATTCCATAGACAGAATTATATCTAGTGTTCATGGAAACGTGTGTTGGCACAGTAATTGCTATTCAAGTTTCACAAGTAAGACTCACATAGACAGGCTTAAAATGATACATACAGAACCATGCACATCCCAGAATACCACAATTGAAACTAAAAAATTAAGAAGCACTGAAAAACACATACACTGGGACAAGTGCATGTTCTGTCAGGAGCGGTGCAATGAACAGCTGCACTCTGTACAGTCATTCAATACCAGTAAAAAGATTATTGACGCTACTCGGTATGACCATAAACTCAGTTTGGCTTTTGCTGGAATCTGTGACCTCATTGCATCAGAAGGAAAGTATCATTTAAAGTGTTATGCTAACTTTCTGAGGGACACAACTGAAGTGAGAGATACTGCCATGAAAAATAATTTGGCGATGGCCTGGTTATGTACACAGTTGAAAGAAAGTGCGTCAAAAGGTCATGTTCTAGAGCTAGAGGAAGTGTGGAAGTATTATAAATTACTTTGTACAAAAACAGACGAAACAGTGCCAAAATCGTTTATCAGCAGAAGAGCAACTTTCAAAGACAAAGTAGAAAGTCTTGTTAAAAATGTGTATGGATTTCATACTTTATCCAAAAGTGAGGACGGGGAGAAAGGTATTGTTCTATTACCAATAGAATTCTCTCACATTCCAATAGCAACTCTCTTGTCCCATGAAGATGAAGAGTGTGTAATTCCTGTCTACAAGGCGGGAGATGATATATTCTTATCATTGATACATGTAGCTTTAAAACTTAGATCAGATATACTCTCTCATCCTCCATACAAAGGACTTAAATCACCAAGGAGGCTGCCATGTCATCTATACCGGAAAGTTTATACATGTTCCTGAAAGTGATGTATGGTGGACAATGTGTGCTTTGGGGTGACGAAGAAGAAGGCAATCAGGATGAAAACGATGACGAAATAACCACAGGTGTCACAAGTGACAGAATAATATCGGTGGCTCAAGATCTTGTTTATGGAACAAGTAATGGCAAAATGTGGACACCAAAGCATGTGGGTCTAGGTAGTACACTACACCAGTCAACAAGATCTAAGCACCTTGTCCAGCTATTCCATAACGCAGGACATACCATTAGCTATAAAAACGTGCTACAAGTTGACACAGCATTAGCTGAATTCACTACCCAATCTTTAAATTCAATTAATGGAGCCATTGTTCCAGAAAATCTGGTTTCTGACAGATTTGTTCATTTCTCCACCGATAATATTGACATCTTAGATGCTAGCCTTGATGGGAAAAACACCTTCCATGCTACCCAGCTTGCTGCATGGCAGCGTGGGCCATCATCAGAGACTAAAACATTAGAAACTTTACTACCATCTCAAAAGACCCTGATTGTGCCTGATGTGCTAACTGCCACCAGTCCACCGGATAAATATGTCAGCTCACCAGAACCAAAATTTGAAAATGATGTACATCTTGATTGGTTCTTAAATTCGGAAGAACAAAATCCACATAAACTGTTGGCAGAGGCCAAGGACTTCGCGTTTAATATCAGGAGACAATCAGATGATCCTAAACGTAGCTGGAGCCATTATAACCAAGAAAATAGTTTGCATGATCCACTCACAACTACTATCGGCTACATGCCTCTAATTTTGAGTCCTGCACATGAGTATGAGACCCTAAATACTGTCATAGTCAGATGCAAGCACATCGCGGAAATTCTTGGCCAAGAACATGTTGTGCTTACAGCTGATGAAGCCCTGTTCTCCAGACTGATGGAACTTAAGTGGTCCCAAGATTATTCATTTCTCATTCCAAAAATGGGAGGCTTACACATTTCTATGAACCTCATGAAGGCACTTGGCAAACACTTTGAAGCAACAGGCCTACTAGAACTTTGGACTGAGAGCGGATTGCTAGGCCAAAAAACGGCTGAGCGAGTACTTGCTGGAAAAGACTATGAAAAAGGAATGAGAGCCCATAAAATGACATTCCAAGCATTGTGGAAAGTACTCCTACCCCAACTGATGGTTTATCTAGATCACAACAATATGGAGCTAAAACAAAACATCATAGAAGCTGAACGTGAAAATGACGACTTAGGCCTTGTTACAGTTCTTACAAAAACTGAATTTCATGAAACTCTAAAAAGCTTTTGTGCACACAAAGGATCTAATGCAAACTATGGTTTGTGGTTCAGCTACCTTGACATGGTAAGCATTCTACTGATGTTCACCCGGGCAAACAGAGATGGTCTGTGGGATCTCCATTTGTGCGCCTTTACAATGATGCTACCCTACTTTCATCATAATGGCAATACAAATTATGCAAAGTGGGGCTGCATCTATCTTGCAGAAATGAAGATGCTACCTGATAAAGTACTCAAAGAATTTAGGAGTGGAGATTTTGTCGTCAAGGTGGGACATGGCAAATTTAACCAGGTTGATCCAGATCAAAGCCTAGAGTGGCTAAACGGTACCGGGAAAAAGGGTGGAGGCATAGTAGGGATTACCAAAAGTGTGACTGCCTTAAGTAGATGGACACTTTCATTTAACCTCAGATCTGAAATTGCAAAAGATACGAAGGAGATGTTTGGCATTGATATAAATCCTACCACTTTACACAAGGAGACTAATAAATCCAGGAGAAAACAAGATACCAACTCTGAAAACAAAGTACTTCAAAAACGTATTGACTTTGGTGTGTTTTCTAATGATATGAGTCATCAACTGAGAAACATAGCAACACATGATCAAGCAACTGAGGAAATATCTGAATCACTCTTACATGCAGCCCAAAATGGTCAGGAGCTAGTTAAAAAAATTGTGCAGGAACGCTTACTCAATCATGGTGATGGGCAAGACCACAAGAAGTTTACTGACCCAATGAAGAGAAACAAACCAGCAACATTTGCAAGGCTTTATTTTGTTAACAAAGCAGATAAACAAAAGGTCACATTAAAAGCCGATAGATCAGTTCTGCAAAGACTTATTATCTCATATGAAGCTGGCAGAAATGTAAATCTTGATAAAATTCTTAAACATGAACTATTTCCAGTCCCTCTGTCATTAGCAGAAACAGATGGAAGACTTAGGACTGGACAAAAATCTATTCTCATGGAGGAACTCTGTAAAAAGGTTATTTGCACTGAGAATTATGATGTCCCACATGGATCTACTTTATTAATTGATGGGCAGGCACTTGTCATGGCCTTAGGAAACCCACAAAGTCACATGTCAACGACATTCAGAGAATTTGCCAAAGTCTTGTGAAAGCGGTGTTTCAGTATGGCCGCCATTTTGAGCGTATTGATGTTTCATTTGACAGATATGATACACTCTCAATAAAAGAAGGTACTAGGGCAAGGAGGAAAAAAGGCAAAGCTATCCGTAGGGTCATTTCAACCCCAGATGTGCCATTACCACATGATTGGCAAGGATTTCTTTGTGATCCCTAAAACAAGGCAGATTTGTCCAACCTTCTGTCTCAAGAAATAATCAGAAATGCTCCCGAAGAGAAATGTGTGATAACAGCTGGTGGTTTAGCTGAAGCCACTAATATTTTAAGCAACAAGCCTGAGTTTGATGTGCAAACACTGAGATCCACGCACGAGGAAGCAGATACGAGATTAATTTTACATTGTGCACACACTCAATCACACACAGTTGTTGTATGGTGTAGAGATACCGATGTTTTACTCATGCTTATGTCGCACTCATCTACAATGAATAAAACAATCTGCATGAAAGCAGGGACAAGTAAAAAACCCAAATTCATTCCTGTGAATGATGTCATCAATGCATGGGATTTACACCCGGAAACAGCACTTGCTTTGTTGTCATTCCATGCAATTACAGGGTCGGACACTACATCTTACTTAGCCGGACATAGCAAAAAAACCGGACTGGTGGTGTTTCTTGAAAACATAAAACTCATTTCAAATCTCGGACAAGATCCACTGCTGTCAACAGAAACAATTGATAGCTGTGAAAAATTCATTTGCAAATTATACAAAGTACCCGAAGCAACCACAACCGATGCAGCAAGATGTGTCCTGTTCAAGAAAGCCCTTAAACCCGAACTTTTGCCACCAACTTCTGATGCTGCCAAACTTCATATAAAAAGAGCTCATATTCAGTCAATGATCTGGCAAAAGGCCTTACAGCCCCAGCCCATAATCCCTTCTGTATTGGAATATGGATGGAAGGTTTCAGGTGAGCACTTGGTAGCAGAGCTCAGTACATTACCACCAGTCCCTACAGCCTGTGAGCACATAGTGAGCTGTAATTGTGCATCCAAATGTGCCACGCGTAGATGTAGCTGTCGCAAGTCAAATATGACATGCACAGGCTGCTGCAAATGTCAAGGAGATTGTTTTAATGTCAAACAAATTTCTAAATATATGTACCAATACGTTTTTTCTATTGCCATTTATTAACAAAAATACAAATACTATAACAAAGGCTGAACATTTCCTCATAATTTTCTTATTTATATTTGTAGACATTTTCCAAGAATGATCAGTGTCGATCTCTTGATAATTGATGCGCCTATAACCTGGCAGTCATAAATGATACGTCAAAGGCCTGTATTATAAAAACGAATAATAAATCAAGTCATTACATTATGTGTGTGTTGTCTCTTTTGTCTTCTTTCCATATTACCTTTTCCGAAATCTACCTTGAAAGAGTTCCCGATCAAAACTTTGGTGCGACTACTTTATGTATTACGATAATTGTGCTAATTAAATTTAAGTGCCTATGTTTAATAATGGTAGCTATATGACCTTTGGAAACATCATTTCTGAATTCCCTGACTCTAAAAATGTTATTTTAGACACCAAAATGATGTTTTTATGCTCATTGTAAGCCAAACCGTGATGTAAATTTGTGACATTTTTACTAATTTTGGCGGCCATTTTGTTTTTGATTTTTGGGTAGGAAAAAGACAAAATTGAGCTTGGCATGGGGCAGATTTGGAATCAGCGCATCCAAATTGTGTAAAAACAACTCCATGCCAAATTCTACTAAAAAATGCCTTACAAAGTCAGAAATTTCAAAAATGGGCCCTGACTATGGGTGAGTAACTTGATATTTAAATAATATATATATATATATATATATATATATATATATATATATATATATATATTATACTCACTATCGGTTGTGACTTCTCCGCTAACCCGCTAACCAACAATCACCTGCTGCTGATATTTTGACATTTTTATTTTTTTGAGGTAAGTGGATATTATTTTATTATTTCCCCATATGAAAGAGTGAATAATTTCGCGTATTAATTTCATCAATTGAAAATTACTAGTTATTTGACAATGAAATAAAAGAGATCGATAATTCAAAGTTATCGGATGCGATCGTCAGAAATGTGACAGATGTCCGTCGCCAAAATTAAAACGAAATTGCAAGGTACGCTAACCCGAGGTAAACCTACATTCTGTTCAAGAATGTTAGTCTTTTTTATACTAAAATAATTATTATTTATTCATGTACATCTGGTGACACAATGCACACGTTTGGTGGAAGCCAACAAGGAATAATTTACACTAAAATGAGAGGCCTATCTAATCTTCATGTCCGCAAACTGTTCATGCGTCTTTCATGTGGTCTCACGCGAATATTTTTTTAATAATTAAAAATCATACTGAATTCAGCTGTGTCCGAAATATTCGCCAGGTGGCTCTTAACACAAAACGAACGTCCTGATCCGAACTTGTACCACAATGAAATGAATCGGGCTTTAGGCCACCTTTGTGCACATATAGGCTAAACTGGGCCAGGAGAACCTCCTGAGGACGGTGAGATGATTGAGATGACACTGTCCTCCAGACACAGGATTCGAAATTCGAGCCCTGGCGGTCTGAGGTCGAGCACGCTACTTCTCGGTCACGGAAGCTCCCCACAATACTGACTTTCACACGTTGATGGGAAGAAACATTTTTTGTTTCTTTCAAACCGCCGAGACCGGGAACCGAACCCCGAACTCTGCGTGAAAGGCAGCGGTGCTAACCACTACCCTAGGGCCCGTACCACAATACCAAAGACCATAATTTTTATTAAAATTATGTTACTTAAGGTTACTAGTTCAACTGTTCTACACTAAAGTTTAGAAATTAAAATACAACTAATAATATATATTTTTGAATTTTTGACCAAAAGATATGGAACTATCAACCCAACAAATACCATGCATCAGACGTTGACCCAGTACTCCACTAGACCTATTGGATTAATTACGTCAATGTTAACCCTTTAACTAAATTAAATGCTTGCTGAAACATCAATTGATTATTACAAAAAAAAATATATTAAAATGTGTATGTATGAACGATTATAATGCTGTAATTACTGTGAAAAAAATGTGTATTTATGAACAATTATAGCCTAATGCTGTAATTACTGTGAAAAATAAAATGTTTAGGGGCCTATGTATGAACAAGTAGGCCTACATAATGTCGTAATTACTTTGAAAAATAAAATGTTCTGTTGAAAAGTCTGCTTAAGAATAAATCTGATATAATGCATGTTTGTGTTTGTTATTTTGTATTCATTTCCGGTGATGTACATTAGGTAAAGTTATAAACTGAGCTCATGGGGTTTGGAATCGAGGCTCAACATCGTCAGACGCTCCCCGCCTGATTCACGAAATTTATCCTTTTTTCACCATTTAGAACCACTTGACTGTTGCTCCCTTGTTTATTCTAAATTATTAAACCTGTGTTGAAGCTATAAATTAACAAATTAGATTATTTTTTCGATCTTGAAGTTGTAAATTTTTGGTCTTTATTGAGACGTTTTCGCTACCTCATTTACCTGTACACTGTCACATGACATCTTAAATCAAAATGGCGGCTCACTTTCAAAACAATCTGCGATGCTTCGTCGTCATCAGGCACTTTCTGGTTGTTTTAGCAGCCAGTTTAGTCCTCACTCGAATTGAGTCAGAGGACGTTAGAGGTGTGAATTACCCACACGAAATCCCCTTTCATGATTACACTCTGTACAGGGAACATGATATACTTTTCACCTCACCGGCATTTTGTTTCAGCCCGCCGGCAATACATGTTTATGTTTTTCTAAATTATCGAATTTTTCTTGGGGTAAAACCGATTTTCAGGCTATGTCCTAGTCTTGTGTCAAGTCAGCCCAGCCCACCTAAATTAGATTTTGGTTCAGCCTTATTTTTAATTTTACTTTCTGGCCAGGTTGAACTTAATCCAGGTACCCCCCATGTCTGGAAGCCTAAATTTGTCATCGATCTTCCCATGTGGCTACTACACTGCAAAGACCCGGTCACATGGGAGCAGCGTGGAATTTGCTGTGATAGTTGTGATATGTGGTTTCACAAAGATTGCGTCGACATGGGATCTTTCACCTTCTTAACGTCTCGTGGATATGCTGTCGATGCAATCATTCAAATTTTGACAGAAAAATCATTCCATTCGTTTGAAATCGAAACCACAAATAATTTTGACAATCTAAATTCTAGTGGCTCTGAGAACGTAGTCAATTCACCAAATTCAGATTTTGCTTCCACACAGCACAGTAGTCCGATTCCCCCCTTTAGGCCTAAAAACCGTCAAAGAAACTGGCGTACTTTATTGATAAATTGTAGAAGCCTAAAGGGGAAAGTAGCAATTTTTTTAACATCTCTAAATTACTACCAACCTGATTGCATCCTCGGCACTGAATCTTGGCTTGACAAGGATACCACTACCATCGAAATTTTCCCTCCTGAATACCAAGTTTTACGTAGAGATCGAAATTCAAAAGCCCGTGGAGGAGGAGTCTTTATTGCTGTCAAAAAACATTATGACATGACCCTCCTCCCTGATTTACAAACTAACTGCGAAATTGTATGGGCTAAAGTTCAGATATCGGCATCAAAATTAACCATCGGTTGTATTTATAGACCTCCTGACTCAAAAATTAGTACTTCAGAAGAACTTGTAAAATCTTTAGACCTGATGCCTAAAAAATTCAAATCAGACCATTGTCCTGGGAGGTGATTTCAACCTACCTGGAATTGACTGGGACCATGGGGTAGTAAATCCTAAAGCGGCAAACAAATCCCAATGCGAGCTGCTTCTGTCAAGCCTAGATACACATGCCTTGGCCCAAATTCACAAAGAACCTACTAGAGAAGAAAATATTTTGGACCTCCTGATCACAAATAAACCTGGTTTAATTAAATCTTCTCATAGTGTACCTGGAATCTCGGATCACTGTGCTGTGGTGACCGAACTGGATATTGACCCGCCCTACCGCCGTACAAAACCCCGCCCAGTGTGTCAGTTCAAAAATGTTAATTGGGAAGCTATCAGGCAACAAATTAGGAGCTGCTGGACCTCATTTAAAAAAAATAGTCCTAGCCGTTCTGTCAATGAAAATTGGTTGAAACTAGAATCCATTCTAAATCAATGCCTGGACAAATTTATACCAACCAAAATGACTTCCCCTTGGCTATCCAAATCACTTCTCGCATCTATTCGGGAAAAAACATCTCTATATAATAAAGCCAAGCGTACGAATAAAGCTGACCTTTGGGCAAAGTACAAATTATGTAAACAACAGACCCAGCGTGCCATCAGGTCTGCCAGGTGGTCTTTTTTGTAAAACAAACTTTCTGAATCTTTAGAACAAAAAAATTCAAAACCACTCTGGCGTTATATCAAATCAAAACATCAGGATGTAAATGTGTCACTCATTTTAAGGAAAACGGCCAGCTGCATCCAGATAGCAGACGTAAGGCCGAAATATCAAACAACCAATATCAAACAACCGAGTTTTTACCTCGGAAGACACCACAAATATACCTAAACTACCCGGACCACCGAATACTGAAATGCCTAAATTTAAAATTGCTGTGCAAGGTGTAACTAAATTACTCGAGGGTTTAACGGCGGGAAGGCACCCGGACCAGACGAGCTCCCGAATCTGATTCTGAAGAATGCTGCCAACGAAATATCTCCCATACTTAAAATTATTTTTGATCAATCTCTACAGACGGGCAAATTACCAGATGACTGGGTAGAGGCTAATGTTGCCCCAGTCTTCAAAAAAGGGGATCGGCACTCTCCGGAAAACTACAGGCCGATATCCCTCACAAGTGTTTGTGCCAAATTACTCGAACACATCATTTGTAAACAAATTATGTCCCATTTTTCGAAAAACAAAATTTAAACACCTGTACAATATGGCTTTCGCTCAAAACACTCATGCGAAAGCCAGCTTTTGATTACAACTGATGAATTTATTCAAAATTTTGAAGGCAAGACACAAACAGATGTTGTTGTCTTAGATTTTAGTAAGGCCTTTGACGTTGTCCCCCGCCAACGCCTCTTACACAAACTCGACCACTATGGAATTCGGGGAACAACTCTTAATTGGATTCAAAATTTCCTGACCAATAGAACCCAAAAAATAGGAGTTGATGGCAGCTCTTCAGAATCAGCCCGTGTAGAGTCCGATGTGCCCCAGGGTACTGTTCTCGGACTCTTACTTTTCTTGACCTACATTAATGACCTCCCTTCCACTGTCCCGTCGCAGGTTCGTCTCTTTGTAGATGACTGTTTCCTGTATCGCCCGATAAAATGTCGGGCAGATCAGGAGAAACTGCAGAGTGACCTATCTGCATTACAGGACTGGGCAGATCGATGGGGGGTGTGCTTCAACCCCTCGAAATGCTCGGTCCTGAGGGTGTCCAGGCTGAAATAAAAAAGCTGGAATTCCAGTACACCCTGAAAGGTGAAACATTAGAAAATGTTTCATCAACACCATATCTTGGTGTTTGCCTTAGCGAGACTCTGGAATAGGAGGCCCACATTAACAAAATTACGAGTAAAGCGAATTCCACCCTGGGCTTCCTTCGGAGGAACATGAAGGCATGTCCCCCTAAAATAAGGGATACTGCCTATTTCTACCTGGTCAGATCATCCTTAGAATATTCTTCAGCAGTTTGGGACCCCTTTAGACAAAAATACATTGATAAAGTAGAAAAAAATCAAAGAGCAGCAGCAAGATTTGTCACCCAAAATTATAGACAAACAGCCATTGTGACATCTCTCATTCAGAACTTGGGCAGGACTGACTTGAAAACAAGACGAACAAATTCTAGGCTTTTATGTATGTTCAAAATTTTAAATGAGTTAGTTGAAATTCCTATCAATGACCGTTTAATCCCAGCAGATAGAAGAACACGTGGTGGGCACAATCAGGCCTATAAACACATCAGAGCTAACACCACACTGGAACAAAATTCTTTTTGGCATCGAACTATCCCTGATTGGAATTCTCTTCCGGCAGCTGCCATAGAATCGAAAACTGTGGCAGCATTCAAGAGTCAGCTGGTCGACAAAGTCAAAGGCAAAGTCATTATGCAATTTGTTATTAAAACAGCGTTAAAAGGATTAACAGCGTTCACGGGTTGCCGCTTGATCTCTGCTCACTTCACGTCATTACTCATGAGTTAATCTCACGTGTTGTTTTCAACACTCGGGTTAGTGTTAATTGGATATCGTGGGTATCCTCTCACTTGTCAAAGCGCTACTTGTGGATTTAAGTTTTTCTTAATTTTAGTCAAAAGTAGTTCAGGATCCTCTGTTACGTTAAGCCTATAGGAGGCTATGAGTGACCAGGTTCAAATATGTCTTCAATGTGTTTATGACAGGTACAACCTTATGACGCTAAACACAATTAGTTTTCAATCAAAATCTGATTATCTCATTACACTTCTATTTCAAGTTAACATATTGAAGGTAGATATATATATATTACCGGTATATTAAAGTCTGGTTAAAACTATCTGACGAGGCAGATAAATGCGGATATAACTGAGCCCCTAGTTGTGGTGATGTTACCAAAGCTGTGGCGAGATTACTCTGGCAGGCTGTGGCGAGGTTACCAAAGCTGTGGCGAGATTACCTGAGATTTGTTCCTGGCAATTTGTTCCTGGCCGCTGGATTTTGGACACGCTGAAGTTTACAGACTAACTTCTGTGGCAGGCATAAAAAGCAAGATGTTACCCGCTAGGCGTGACGCTACAGTTGTGTGTATTATCTCTCTGTAGAATCATGTTCACGACAGTTAGGCTACGCTCTGACCCTATTGATGTTTTTTAAATATGATAAAAGGAAAATGGTATCGAATAATACACCCAGATTCCTTGCCTGAGACGCTTTACTAACTGAAGCTTGGTCGATGTTAACTGATTGAACATTGAGCTTGCCCAAGTTCTGTGTAGAGCCGAATATTAGATATTTGAATTGGGTAACGATTTGGCACCGTTTAATTTGTGAAAATTACTTCTCATCCATTCCTATATTCTTCAATATATTTCTCTATAAGTTCTAGAGTTGAATTTAGAGAGCATGTAGCAGGCTCTAGAGTAATGTGGAGCTGGGTGTCATCCACGTAGAAATGACACTTTAAACCATGTTTTCGCGCAATAGCAACAAGTGGTACTGTGTAGAGACTGAAACGTTGTGATGCAAGAACCGAGCCTTGTGGTACTCCACACGGTAACTTTGCTCCTGGTGACGATGTATCACTTATGATGGTGTACTCTAACTGCATTCTATTATTGACCATTTGGGGTAGGATGTACACCATTGTAGAGCTTTCCCTTTTATGATGAACCCATGCTCTAGTCTGGAGTATATGGTTGCATAATCAACAGTATCAAATGCAGCGGAGAGGTCTAACAATACCGTGACCACAGCTTTGCCTTGGTCTAGTTACAGCAGAGTATCACTGCTGACAAATGTAAGTATATATCTATATATCAGATAATAAATAACAACAAATACATAGACCTACAGACTAATATATTTCATTCGATTAATAGTTATATAATAGGACAAGTCATCACACACCACCAGCTGGGTGTTATATCCACTGTTGAAGTTAATAATTGCGTTTTATCCACTGTTGAAGTTAATTGCGTTTTGTATGGTGTTTTATCTACTGTTGAAGTTAATTGCGTTTTATATGGTGTTTTATTTACTGTTGCAGTTAATTGCGTTTTATATGGTGTTTTATCTACTATTGAAGTTGATTGCGCTTCAGGTGGCGTTTTATCAAATTTTGTAGTTAATTGCTTTTTAGATCGCTGTTTATTTGCATGCTTCGCCTTAAATTTGTTTAAAATATTTAATTATAACACTGTAATATTACAACCATTTATAATGAAACGATTCCTGATCATAACACGCTCCTGTAGTACAAGCAATGACACAATGTATGTGAGTGCGACAGTAGGCTCATGGCAAATTCATCCTCCGAACGATTAAAACTGAGAAAGCGTGAACATTTCTTATCTCTTAATTTTCCAGCATTTCGTTTACTTGTGTACTTGGCTCTGTCCAGAAATGGATACAGCGTATGCCAAAATGCTCCCTAAAGTATGCTTCTAAAATGACATACGACAAATTTAACTTTGCAATTGCTAATTCGCGAATATTTTTTATTTTTCGATGTTCAAAATGAAATGAATCGGGCTTAAGGCCACCTTTGTGCACATATAGGCTAAACTGGGCCAGGAGGACCTCCTGAGGATGGTGAGATGATTCGAGCCCTGGCGGTCTGAGGCCGAACACGCTACCTCTCGGTCACGGAGGCTCCCCACAATACTGACTTTCACACGTGGATGGAGAAGAAACATTTTTTGTTTTTTTCAAACCGCCGAGACCGGGAACCGAACCCCGAACTCTGGCGTGAAAGGCAGCGGTGCTAACCACTACCCTAGGGCCCCCGCCCCCGTCATGATGAAGTGAACGTCTGCTGTTTGCTGGGTTGATAGTTCCATATCTTTCATTCAAAAAATGAAAAATATATATTTAGCTGTATTAAAAATTCTAAACTTTAGTGTAGTGAATAGTTGAACCAGTAATGAGGCCGAATACAATTGTAGTGGCAGTGGCAGTAGGCCTATTGGGTCAACGTCTGGTGTTTGCTGGGTTGATAGCTCCATATCTTTTGGTCAAAAAATGAAAAAAAATAGTTGTATTTAAAATTCTAAACTTTAGAGTAAAACAGTGGAACCATTGACCTTAATTAATATAATGCTATTAAAAATTATATTGTTTGGTATTGTGGTACGAGATCGGGTCAGGATGCTCAATCTGTTTTAAGAGCCACTTGGTGAATAATTCGCATGCAACTAAATTCAGGGTGTATTTTAATTATTAAAAAATTGTTGCGTGAGACCACATGAAAGATGCATGAACAGTTTGCGGACTTGAAGATTCGATAGGCCTCTCATTTTAGTTTAAATTAATCCTTGTTAAATAACTTCCGTCAAACATGTGAATTATGTCACCAGATGTTCATGAATAGATAATAATTATTTTGATATCAATAAAGACTAACTGTTTTGAACAGAATGTAGGTTTATCTCGGGTTAGCGTTCCTCGTAATTTCGTTTTATTCTTGGGGACAGACATCTTGTCACATTTCTGACGATCGCATCCATAACTTTTGACTTCCGATGTCTTTTATTTCATTGTCAAATAACTAGATCTGTTTACTTTTCAATTTATGAAATTATTACGCGAACATATTCATTCTTTTATATTGTGTTATAATAAAATATCCACTTACGTCAAGAAAATAAAAATGTCAAAATATCAGCAGCAGGTGATTGTTGCTTAGCGGGTTAGCGGTTAGCGGGTTAGCGGAAAAGTCACAACCCTTCCTGCCATTCAAGAGTATAGTGATCCATGAAATCATGGATAAATCCGGAAGAACAAGTTGGATGATTTAGAAAAGTCATAGCACCCCTTCCTATTGTTATAAAACCTTCTTCAATGTGATATATGAGGGACCAATGTTCGATCAGAGAGCTGGTTCAACTTCTTTCACGTGAAATAACAGATGTACTATGGCTGGAGCAGTTGAGCTAAGATCTAATAAATGCTCCACTGCTCCAGCCATAGTACATCTGCCATCTAAACCCTAAATTCGTCTCTCAGTTTATAGTCTATGTGCCAGAATTGGTCACCGTAACCCCCCCCCCCCTCGCACTACTCACTCACACCAACTTTTTTAAGGTTTGATATGCCAAAAACATGAAATAAGAAGTTATCAGTAAAAAAATATTTACGAGCTTCATATTTTGACCGCTTATGTGGGGGTACCCTCAAACCTGTCTAAAATTAGAGGGTAGGGTGATATAAACGTCTGAAATTGTTGATTTGCAGATTAACCAAGCATCCCATACAATATACTATATAACAATATATAACAATATATCATATAACAGATAATTACATTTCCGTTTTATTAATACATCATCCATTGCAGTAGAGTAAACAGTCGCCTTTCACGTACGCTCAAACATGATTTTAGTATAAAATGAGCAAAATTAACAAAAAAACAAACTAAGTTGGTGTGGGTGTGTAGTGGGGGGAATGAAAATGTGTTTTTACATGAGAGCTGTAATGGCTACTTTCTCCCTCGAATTGGAGAAGATGGCATATAATTGTAAACATTTTATTTACCTCAAAACATGTAAATATATTTTTGAGTTTACACATTTTAATAAATATAAAAGAGAAGCACTAAAAGACATGCCAACACACACCAACGCATACCGGCTTATATGTCATCATTAACTCAAATACTGTTCTATAAAGTTAACTGCGAAATTTCATACCGAAACAATCAACCAAACGACCAAAATCACCAGTTATTATGTCTCAGCAGACACAATACGTTGAATAAATAATGTTTTACCGTTGGTCCACAATCTTAGGCTGCTGGCCAACAAAAAGCCAGCATTGATTCAACGTCAATACCTCTGCCGGGATATATGTGTTTGCAGTAGGCCTATATCATGTACTGATGTAGCCGGATATGCAAGTGCATAAAATTCCTTGTTAAGCTTGATACAATTTTTTCTGAATTTAGTTTTTTTGATTTGCTGTTTCTAAACTTGATGTGTGATAACAATATTAACATGTTTAGTGCTTCTGCGTATATTTATTTGTGTATTTTTTATAGTGCAGCCCAAAATGTATACCCAGCCGGCAGAATACGTTGGCCTTGTGTTGATCCAATGTAGGTCCACCGTCTACGACCCTAGCCCGGCTTTGGATCGGCGTGGGGCCAGCGTATTGTGATTGAAAATAAAAACTATGCCACCATGATACATTACAACAACTAACAAGATTTGTGTTATAATAATGTAGTGATATTGAGTGTCACTATAGCTTTATTTTCCATATTGTGAGTGTTTTGTACTTTTTTACGAAACAGTGTGCACTATGACGAAGTTTTTTAGTAAAAAGCAAACAAGTTATCAAAATAATTTACCAAAATATGTTACAGAATGTATCGGCTTTTGTATAACTGATTCTTTTTTTATGTATAATTATTGTAAAGCTGAATTTAGTGCTCAAGCTACTTTTTTACTTGCTGCTTTACCCCATCGGCTGATTAAATACTGTGTTTGTCCACACAATGATTATGCTGATGATCAGGGTGGTGAACATGCTTGTGATCATGCTGGTGATAGGGGTGGTGAACATGCTTGTGACCATGGTGGTGATCAGGGTTATGATCATGATCATGATCATGGTGGGGATCATGGTGGTGATCATGCTTGTGATTATGGTGGTGATCAGGGTGAGGATCATGATCATGATCATGGTGGGGATAATGGTGGTGATCACGCTTGTGATCATCGTGGTCATCAGGGTGGTAAACATGCTTATGATCATGGTGGTGATCAGGGTGGTGAACATTATTGCGACCATGATGGTGATCAGGGTGTTGATCATGATGGTGATCGTGCGGGGGATCATGGTAGTGATCATGCTTGTGATCATGGGGGTGATCAGGGTGGTGAACATGCCGTATACATACTGCATTGTCTGTTATGGTTTAAACTAATAAATAATGGCATACATGGTGACACACTGCGCTTTTTACGAAACATGTATATGCATCTACAATCTTGCGTGTGTACAGGCGAAGGCCTAACAAAATGTTTTACTTGTAAAATTGGAGTGAGAGAAGGATGCATGTTAAGCCCCTTTCTTTTTATACTGTACCTGACCGAATTAATTGATATGGTGAAGGCTAATGGTTGCCAAGGGATTTACTTGGATGAACGAACGCAAAATGTCATGATTTTATTGTATGCCGATGATATGGCAATGTGCTCTGATACAGTTGGGAGAATACATAAAATGATTGATGTATTGGGTCAATTCTGTGAAAAATGGGCAATGATTGTTAATTTAACAAAGACAAAAATAGTTGGTTTTAGACGAGGAGGATGTTTGAAACAAAATGAAAAATGGTACTACAATGGAGGAAAGATAGAAGTGGTCTCTAGTTATAAATAACTTGGAATATTTTTCACCAGTAAATTAAAATGGTCGCAAGCTAAACGAAGTCTTGCAGCACAAGCTCGGAAAGCTATATTCCTTATAAAACAAGTTCAATATAAATGTGAATTTTTACCTTTTTCAACAGCTATGAATCTGTTTGATAAAATGATTACCCCTATTTTGCTCTATGGATCTGAAATCTCGGGATATGAATATAGCCATGTTATTGAACAGGTACGATTAGAATATTGTAAGAAAATTTTGGGTGTGAGGGGCAACACAATAAATTGTGCTGCTCTGGGTGAGTGTGGTCGACGACCTCTTGCTGTACATTATATGAGTAAATGTGTTAAATATTGGTTAAAACTTATACAAATGCCTGTGAATTGTTACCCGCATGTATGCTACAATATGTTGAGGTCATATGATGACCTTCATATCTTACAAGTACGGACGCATTTTATAGCGTTCGCTAAATTAAGATGCGCCAGCCATAATTTAGCTATAGAAAAGGCAGACATGATAATATCCCAAAAGAAGAACGTTTATGCACTTTCTGTGATGTAGTGAGATGTACTGAATTTTACGCAGTGATGATTTGTGAAAAAATACAAAGAAATCAGATGTTTTTATATTCCACAATGTTATTTAAATCCACCATCTATTCACAATTTTAATAAGCTGATGTCTACACAAGATGATAATACTATTTTTCAACTTTCTATTTTTATATACAAATTGTTTGAATTGAGAAATAATTGAATGTGTGTGTTATTATATTTGCAATGTAGGCCAGTGGCCCTTATGCATGAATAAACCATTTGACTTTGACTTGACATGCTTGTGATCATGGGGGTGATCAGGGTGGTAAACATGCTTGTGCTCATGGTGGTGATCATGATAGTGAGAGGGACGTGGCGCAATGGCTAGAGCGCGGCGCCGTGAGGTTTCGAGTCCCGCTTCAGGCTTGGTGCAGGATTTTCAGAGAAATATCACGTTTCTCCCCTCTCAAAATCGGGACATTATCTCGATGTGTCCTTTTGTGTCCTTGGGCAAGGCACTTTACCATCACATGCTTCACTTGACTCACGTAAAAAATCAGTACCTGATAGGACAGAGATGGCGATGTGTGCGACTATTTCCTAGCGCCGAAATGGCTGCAAGTGCGGTATGCTCCAAAAAAAGGAAATTGAAATGGTACATGAATGAAAAAATCCAGTGACCAGGGGTAATATGTGTGAAGCGCACAGAGCATTTTATGTGCGCTATATAATAACTCACCATTCTTATTATTATTATTATTATCATGGTGGTGATCATGGTGGGGATGATGGCGGTGATCATGCTGATGATCATGGTGGTGACCATCCTGCTGATTATTCTGGTGATCATGATAGTGATCATGCTGATGATCATGGTGGTGATCATGGTTGTGATCATAATGGTGACCATGGTTGTGATCAGGACAGGAAGACCTCATGATCCTTACTAGTGAAAATCTTTTCGGCCTGTTACCTCGTTGCCATCAAAACCGGGTTGGTTTGGTATATTATGAAAGATTATACATATATATATTATATATATGTATCAGCCCTTAGTCATTGAAATGGTATCCGCTACTTGCAGGCATCGAAGTAAAACCTATAGAAACCTATATAAACCTATATTTTAAAAAGTAACCTATATTTTTCTGAAAATAGCCTATATAACCTATAAAAATCTATATTTGGATTTTACTTGAAAAAAACATTATGTTGAACTATATTTTCCTTGTGGAAATGTGTTTTTGCCAAATAACTTTCTGTGAAAGAAATGCTTTAAATATAATTTAAGTCCTCAAATCAATCTGAGGGGTCTAATTTTTTGGGAGCAAAAAATTGGAGTGTCGCCCCTGCAGCAGTGTTATGGGCTAGCAATCAACCGATATTTGTTCAATGTCGCGTCTTTGCTGAAATGCAACGTTCACGCTAGTTAAGCCGTCATTGTTTCTTAAATTTTACTCACAATGCAATATTTGAAATAATTTCTGATCATATGCCAGGCATATCTGAAAATCCCATGGTAGAGACAGAAATCGTGAACTAGCTCCTATTCTGTTGAAAATACAAGCAATTTGTTATTATACCTGGGATAAATGGCTGCCATCTTAAACTTTAGCCACAATGTATTTTGAAAAGCTAATCTCAGACCATACCACTAGGTCAGGCATGCCTGCAATAAGTGAGACAAAAATTATTAATAGGCTGTCAAAGATGATTTCATTTTTTTGGTTGACCTCGGACAAATGTCTTTTATGTCATCTTAGATTTTACACGCACTGGTAGACACAAAAATAGCTAGCCTGCCCCTTTTCAGTTCAAAGGATATATCAATTTACAGAATGACATTGGGCAAATGGCGGCTTGGATTTTTTATCCTAAATGCAATGTGTACACAAAAATCGTACAACACCGTGATGTTGGGCATACCTGAATACCCCATGATTGACACCAAAAACATGAATATAGCTCTATTATGTCAAAAATTATATAAATTTACTATTTAAAATTCGGCAGCCTTCTTGGATGTTTTACCTACAATGCAATGTGTAAGATATTTTGTGGCCACATAAATAGGTCGATCATACATGAAAAGCCTATAGTAAACACAAAAATCATGAATCTGCTCCTATTTTGTCGAAAATTATATCAATTTAATGTTCGACACCCATCTTTTTTAATTAAAAAAATGTAGATCATCGTCTCTGAACACCTTTTTTAAATTCCTGGGATCGCCCCTGATCTAGCTATCAGTTCTAATTATTTGTGTGCTTAATTGAAGGAAATATCGTGCAAATTCTTGTAGTTTATACTTATCACAGAAAATGTAACATCGGTAAGACGCAAACTTACGCGAAAGTTATTTTTAAATCGGTGGGTAGCTCATTTTAATCTGATTTTCTGAAAAAAAACTGCCAAGCAGAATTGTATGAGAAATAGATTTTTAGATTCAGCACATGTTTTTTTACATTAGGAACAACCTTTGAACCTTTTGGCACTTCTACACAAATAAATTCGACTTATCTCCTGGACTATTTGTTATGCAGGTTTAATAGGCTATTTAAGAGGGGTTTCGATTTTCAACCCATGGTCTAGATATGTATCAAGGGCTAATCTGTACTAATCAGTCATCTCTTGATATTCCAAATAACTTTTAAGTAATTCAGAAGAGAAGTATAGGTTCACACAGCAAAGTCAAAATTTGAAGGAATTAAAACAATTATCAATTTGTTAGTAATATCCTCATTAATTGTGTACATTTATGCAATTGTGTGCTAATTATAAAGCTCCAGGGTTGTCAATATAATAAACTTAAGTCTACAGGTTTTGAAGCATGGGTGTAGACACAAAAATAACTTTCAAAGTCACAGTAGTTTTACGTTTTCAATAATTAATTAGGCAAATAAAACGAATTATGCTAGTTAGAATCCGTGACCGAGAGGTAACGTGCTCGGCCTCAGATTCTCTGTCTGGAAAACAGTGTCATCTCATTCATCTCACCATCTTTGGAAGGTTATCTCGGTCCAGCTTAGCCTATATGTGCAGAAAAGTGGCATAAAACCCTTTACATTTCATTTAATCAGGTTGATGCAAGGGGAATACTGCTCAGAATTTGCCCAAGACAAGCCATATAATTCCCAAAATACCTTGGGAAGTTCATCATGCACTTGAACGGGGTGGAATACTTGGTTGTAAGACTTAACAAACCTCCGATAAACTGAACATGCTGAATGTGTATAAAATAGACATGGTTCTTAGAATGTTGTTTTGAGTTAGTTACGCTGATTAGGTTCTAGGTACTCAAAATAACTTTTACAGAATTATTCAGACACAAAAATCAAAATTTGAAGAGAACTGATTAAAAAATTATCAAATATTTGGCAATTTCCTGACAAATTATGTAAATTTATGCTAACTAGATAGGACTGGAGTATCCAATGCCGACCTAAGCAAATTCTACGGAGTGGAACACATGGACATAGACACACACATTTACTTTCTGAGTTAATTATCTCAAATTTACAGCATTTTCAAGTTTCTGATAGATAATAATTATGCAAATTTCATAAATAATGTAATTAACATACAGGTGGACGCTACTCAGAATTTGTTCAGCAGACATTCTCATAAACACCTGATAAACACCTATTTAACCAAGTTAACAATTTATTCCAGATTGAACCACTACTTTTATTACAAATTTTTATACTGGACCACCTGCATACACATTTCCCAGCTCTTTGCAACAGTCTATAACCGTATTCAGGTCTTCCCTACAATACATTCTACAAGCACCTTCTTTATACACTTTACGTACAGCCAGGTCCATCTAGGGCTATAGACATCTTCCCCAAGTCTTCCCCGCAGTCACGTCTATCTATATACAGTTTGTCCGGGCCTCCCCTACAGCCTGGTCCATCTAAAGACGTGTTTCCCGTATCTTCCCCACAGCCACTGGTACGTATAGATACACCGACAAGTCCCTACAGCCACGTCTATTTATAGACACATTCTCTTTGTCTCCCTACAGCCAGGTCTTATATACATGCCATATAGTAGAGATACGTTTTTTAAGTGGAAAAATAATAATGCATAGCAAATTATTAATTTACCATCCAGCCTATGTAAACACCAGCACAATTTCACACAATGAGCTTCTTTTGTGACACATTATATGTTCTTTTTTTTTTTTTTAATAATCAAAATAACATATCAATTATTATAAATAGTCAACTTGTAATGCATCTTAGTACTGTGTACTGTATCTTCATTGCAATTTAGGGCCTTTCCTTCACCCTTTAAAAACTTTCCGTCGCCTATTAACATGTATCCATCACACTTTAACGACTATGCATCGCCCCTTACTGCCTCTTTATCTCCCTTTAACGCATTCCCGTCACACTTTAAAGCCTCTTCGTCGCCATTCAACGCCTTTCGGTCACCTTTGAACACTTCCCCATCCACAATAATGCCATAAATTAACACCAATAATTGTACCCAAAACGTGTCACAAACAATAAATATTTTTAAACAGAGAGATAAATAATAATACAACTTAAAAAAAACTTTGTTTGAATCACCTTTCTTTAAACAAATTACTTGTAAAAAACTATAGGTATCGTTATGGGTTACTTAATAATATATTTTGGCAATATAATGAGATACATTTCTGACAATTTGAGAATAAATATGCAATAACACGAAGTTCGAATTGTCTAAGCCTAATGGACAGTCATACTCAGCTCTTTGTGCCTGTAGTATTGAGTTTGCTGTCAACTTTACAGTAGACTGTTCGTTTATATACCATATGTGCTCTCTACTAAAGACCAAATAAACTAGGGACCCTTACTGCTATATATTTAACCTTTCATGTATTGTGTTCGAAAACTCTGATAATGTTTTTATGTCAATTTAAGCTCATCTAAATACATATTAGTGAATCAATATTTAAAAATAGGGTTTCCAACATTTTTGTTCGTGCTCCCAAATTTTAAAACACCCCACTAAATATGGTCAAAATAGTAGTATTGTTTTGTAATTGTAGGTCTATTATGTATGTCACACATTCATGATATCGACAGAAATTGTGAAGGTTATTTTGGCAGCCATCTTGGATTTAATTTTATTTGGAACCTTCATGTTTTCCTCTTCTACACATTTTCCATCCCTTATTTTTCAAAAAATAATTTAAGGGATCAAATGAACCATTCCTCTGCTCATAGTTATATGCAATTAATGTTTATATTATTTACCCAACCATTCCCAGATCTAAATTATTGTGTTTCCATATGCCCAAAGCGGCTAAATATCCCCAACGTGGTGGCCATCTCGGATTGGCTAATTTTATTTTCTGCATCCGCGAGTCACGTGACTAACATAGCTTTTTGAAATCTTAGACATTCTCGTCTGTGAAAAATAAGTGGCCGGTATAAGCAGGGGGATGAGAGGATTACCGACAGCCCTAAATTGATTTATGATGAGGTTACCGTTATGTAACATACTAAGAAATCATTTGTAATATTTTCATAAAAGTCCAATCAAATTTAATCAAATCTTTTTTTTTTCTTTCTTTACAGATTTTGCAGTCAAGGCTTCGTCTGGTATTCCTGTTTGTAATTGGTTCAACTTTGATATATCAGTATTGTTGGTCACTTTAATTGCTATTGCACAAGATTTTGATGTGATCATTTTAAAGTTGTTTTCAACATGAGCAGCAGAAATGGTTCAACTGATCCCGTCGGGCGTATGTTGATAAGAGAGAGGATGGCATCAGCAGAGCTTGGTCCAGAGTTAGAGAATCAGGTCTGTCTCTTACTGCAGATGTTTGGTTATACCATTGAGCCAGATTTCACTCCAAGGGATACAGAGATTCTCTGCATGCGGACTCTGGCAGCATTCATCATCAACAAGGCAGAGCATGGTGAATATGTTAGTGAAAACGAGTATCGCTTCATTATTCGCTACTTGTTGGTGTGTCTGACGACATTCTGCAAGGTTTCACATCTCTTAGTGGAGAAGCTGACCCTGGCATCTTATTTACATCATTTAGTCTCTGAGCACTATGTGATAATAAAGATTAGTGATACCTCGGTCACTGTTTTGATGGACCAGGCAGATTTTTCCATCTTACGCAGCTATGTGTCCTTATTAGGACCAGAGCTACCCACTGACGCCAAATACCCTGACATATCTCCACTTTTGCTGCAGCAGCACAGTGTGCCTTACACTAGTAAACTTATTTGGAAGGTTGTAAAGCGCATGCAGGGACAATTTTTCAGCACCGTGGACATAGATTTTAATCCTGGTACACTATGCTGTGGCTCAGAGAATGGCGACTATAGTCAATTTAGCCCCAGATGCATCTTTATGAGATAATTGCTTGTCAACAGAGATAGTGCAGCCTTCAAACCACTTCGTGATGCAGGCATCACCTTTGATGATCACATTATGATAATCAACACAGATCCGGCTCAAGTAGTTATTCCTGAGGTTCTTAAACATAACCTACCCATAGATGTACTCCCCAGCACAGAAGTCGATATGCGACTTTTTATTAGAAACGGTGAGCCTTGCAAGCCATTACTGGAGATGGTGAAATCCCGAGCCGTAGATGAATTAGGTGATGCAAGTAGGCGTAGTGTCCGTGAATGGATAAATTCACAACCATAAGCGAAACTTGTAACCCCTGCAAAGTTGAGGGCAAAGCTGGCAGATTTGTTGTCTAAACATTTACAGCGTCATCTGGAGAGACAGAGCATTAAAACAGAGTTGTTCACTCGCTTTCCTAGAGATAGCCCGCCCAGCTTAGCAGATGCTGACGCTTTTCTTGAGCAGCACCACGTTGCTCAGTGTTTTCCATCTGGTAGCACTCTCATCAAGTTTCACAAAAATGCATATTTCATACCTTCTTCTAGCAGACAAGCTTTTGCCATACAGAACGACAATGCAGAGACTGCGTTTGCGGAGCACTGTACTACACAGGATTGGCCTGGTCTTCTCATTGTCAGTAGAGGTAAGCGAGGTAGAGCAGTGGTTTCCACAAAACGATTTAACAAAGGCGATTTGGTCTGCAATTATAATGCAGATATTCTCCGTGAACGTGAGAGAATATCAGGTGATGATACCACCTATGTGATGGATGTGTATAACCCAGGAAAATATGTGCTTGACACATGGGAGGAGGAGAAACACAAAGGTGAGCCAGGTCGACTGATCAACCACTCTAGTCGCCATCCCAACCTACAGAGATATATCAAGAATAAAGTATGTGGACGTGAATTCATTGTGTTTTTTACTGCTGTTGGGGTGATCACCCCTGGAGAAGAGTTATTGATTGATTACCAATATGAGACCCGCGAAGAACCAGAGTGGTACAGGTGTTGTCCTTGTGTCAAATGCCTACCACTGGGGGACACTTTCCTAGAACGACCACCTCTGACAGCATCCACTTTATCTTCATCTGAATCTGTAGTACACACAGTAGGTTCTGCAGCCTCTACAACACCTTCACGTTAAGAAGATATGTCTTGATTTATTCCCTCTCTACCTACGTATTATATCATCAAGTGATCACAGGTGATGAGCTCAGTTATACGACAGTATATGACAAGAAACAGGCACGAATAGAACACATCATGTCCGTTTTGCTTTGGTCTCACAACCATCTATCTACCTTTATATATCTGTAACGAACACACAGGTCGAAATTTAGGACAGTAATTATCACCTGCATTGAGCCATGTCTATTTTAAAAGTCTGCAGACTAATCCCTCGTTTTCAATATTTTGACAATTTTCAGAAACATCAAAATGTTTCGAAGATATTGACATGATATTTATATATCACATACCAACTGAGCAATTTTAGTACATGTAGGTGTACATTCTGAGGTGCAAAAATAGCAAAGTAGTCAAGAGATCAATTTACAATTTAATCCCTTTTGAAACCAGTTTGCACACAATTCCACACAATAATTAGTTTCTATTGAGACAAGAATATATGTTGTAGTTACAGTAGAAAAAACGAAAATGTTTTTTTGTTAATAATTATCATATGAATTATTATTTATAGAACACATAATGTACTGTGTCATTGGAAATATGCAATCATTATGACTATTTATTTAAGATGATATTTGGTATATGCATAATAATATCTAGCGTTACAGATCAATTAATTTGAAGTTTGTAACATAGGGATACGGTTTAAATTTTAGCGGTCTAGTTATCAACCAAAAAACAGATTATACAAAGATGTTTCTGAATAATTTACGTTTTTTTTATTTAGGCCTTTTTTTATCAAAACAGTTACTTACGGATCAAAACTGTAAGCAACTTTAAATCTCACATATTACACTAACTATAAGTAACTAGAAAAACGTATTGCAATACATATATTATAAAGTTGAAATATGATTGTTACAAAATATGCGCAGGATATGCAACAACACATTTTCAAAATTTGATTTCATTACCAGTTCGGCAGTTTATCAGGTGTCACACCTTTAACACAAATGCAAGGATTAACTTTACCTTGACGTATGAAATGGAACATAGCCAATATTAAGTTATTATAGCAAACAAAATCACTAATGGTGTTGTAGTAAGAAAAGCCAATTTGCCATGACAAAGATCCCTTAGAACTTTAATCAAAACAGATGTACTATACAGCCGTACAAATTATTGTCATGATCAACTATTTGGAGCAATTCAATTGCTTTCATGAAAAAAATCGTTTTTATTAGTAAGACAAATTTACCTCAAAAAATTGTCAAATCGTTAACTTAGTTGGATAACTCTCTTTATTTTTGCAACTGCACTATCATGACTATAGAATTATCTTCCGTCAACTGCTGAACCGTTAACATATTATTATTAAAAGCACCTCTATTTGTACGTCTGGTTGGCTATTCCACCCTTGCTCCTCTATAAGCCATGACGAGTTGACGACCATGCTTGGAACATGGACAAGACATTGGTTATGCATTGGTCTTAACGCGCCTATGAGCTCGGGTCATTCTCCCTTGGTGCTAGATGTTGTGACATCCGATATGAGATTCATTGGTAATAATTGTGTAATCACTGGTAAATCGTCCTCATGTTGCATAAATTTACACTCTACATGCTCTACAACATGATGTATTCTTTAAAGGAAATGTCTATTTACCCCGTCACGGGGTGTGCAAGAAGACTAAAACCCTTATTTAACCCGACAATGACAACCAATCAAAATCTTTCTTTCAATGCCCTGCTGTCAATGTTTGTTTTTTGGCGCTCATTCACGGAACTGAATAGCCTACACCATGACCTGATCAAAATGAACAGGTAAGTTATGCCGCGTAAAAATAAACTTGTACAAATGTAAATATATCCCTGACTCCTGACAACTATTATCGCTTGCAACATTTACAAAAGTTATGAAAGCTGGATTACTACCAAATATATGTGAATTGGCAACTACACGTATTATCGTCCGTGGCCGCATTTGATTTATGCTAAATTCCCATACAAACATCAGTCGCAACAGGTTTGATTACGACGTCCGCTGTGCATTTTACATTGCTTAGTATCTGAGACATTTACCCAATGTTACTTTATTGTTGGTCCACCGTCTACTACACTGAGCCAACATTAAACCAACATTGGGTAAAGCTATAGTCAACTTAATGACGGGGAATGTCGGCCGCAGGTCCAGGCGGGGGAGGGGAGACGGCCCCGTTCTTTTTCGACACATTATTTTAAAAAGCCACCTTAATTGGCCTTAGCATACCAACAAAAAACTTGAGGGCCGGCACCAAGCCCCCCACCACGTTTTTTTCAAATCCTGAAAAACAACCTGGGCTAAATAACAATAAAAACTTTCTTATATAACCCACATAAAAACAAGTGGGTCATAAAACTATTTCATTCTTAGTCTTCAACCCACATAAAATCAACCGGAATAATATATGGCCTACTTATTTAACCCACACCAAAGCATCCTGGCTAAATAACTATTTCCACATCAAACAACCCGGGTAAATAACAATTCCAACCTTTTTATTTAACCCGCAATTAAGAATCCAGACTATATACCTATTTCAACCTTCGTATTTAGCCCTCAACAAAGCATCTGGGTTATAAACGTTTACAGCCTTCTTATTTAACCCACAGAAAAACAGCTGGGTAATATAGAACTATCTCAACCTTTATATTTCATCCACACAAAATCCACCGGGCTAGATAATTATCCCAACCTTCTTATTTAGCCCACAGAAAATCACATACTGGGCTATTTAACTATTTGAACCTTCTATTTAACCCAAATAAAAGGTAGTAGGTTTTATATCTTTTCAACCGACATATTTAACCCACAGAAACATCTCGGGCTAAGTAACAATACAAACCTTTCTATATAACCCACATAAAACAAGTGGGTTATAGAACTATTTCAATCTTAATGTCTTCAACCCACATCAAATCACCGTGAATAAATAACTATGTCAACCTATGTACTTATTTAACACACAACAAAACATACGGGCTAAATAACTATTTTCACACCGAACAACCCGGGCTAAATAACAATTCCAACCTTCTTATTTAACCCGCAATTAATAACCAAGATTATATACCTATTTCAACCTTCGTATTTAGCCCACAACAAAGTATCTGGGTTATAAACATTTACAACATTCCCATTCAACCCACAGAAAAGCATCTGGGTAATATATACCTATCTCAGCATTGATATTTTATCCACACCAAATCCACCGGGTTAGATAACTATCCCAACCTTCTTATTTAGCCCACAGAAAATCACCTACTGGGCTATTTAACTATTTGAACTTTCTATTCACCCCAAATAAAAGCAAGTAGGTTTTAGGCCTATAACTTTTCAACCGACATATTTAAAGGTACCCGGATTGAAAAAATAATATGTTCTATTTGTGTTACTCTACATATTAAAACTGTTTAAATTTGCCTTTTTTTAGTTTTAAACATGTTCAAATTTTTATTTGATTTGATTTATTTCTATTTCTCGCTAAATGGGGATAACAATTGTGTAAATGGGGCGTTTCTGTGATGAACGTCACAGATTTCGTCACATTATATTTACACAAATGTTCATTTATGGTAACATTAAGAGTACCAGTTCACATGTACACCCCATTTTCAATAATAATTTGCTATCCTGAAATTTGTGTTCCCATGATAACCAGATAAAAACATTTCTCACGCTGTTATAAACGTTTACAACATTCTCATTTAACCCACCGAAAAGCAGCTGGGTAATATGGAACTATTTCAACCTTGATATTATATCCACACCAAATCCACCGGGTTAGATTACTAGCCCAACCTTCTTATTTAGCCCACAGAAAATCACCTACTGGGCTATTTAACTATTTGAACCTTCTATTCACCCCCAAATAAAAGGAAATAGGTTTTATATCTTTTCAACCGACATATTAAACCCACAGAAAAACATCCCGGGCTAAATAACAATACAAACCTTCTTATATAGCCCATATAAAACAAGTGGGTTATAGAAATATTTCAATCTTCGTCTCCAACCCACATCAAATCACTGGGGATAAATAACAATGTCAACCTATGTCTTTATTTAACCCACAACAAGCCATCCAGGCTAGATAACTATTTCCACATCAAACAACCCAGGCTAAATAACAATTCAAACCTTCTTATTTAACCCGCAATTTATAACCCAGACTACATTGTATATACTTATTTCAACCTTTGTAGCTTCCAGACCACAGAAAATCTATTTAACCCAAACAAAAGCAAGTAGGTTTTATAGCTTTTCAACCGATATTTATTTAGCCCACAGAAAACAACCCGGGCTAAGCAACAATTCCACACTTCTTTATGCCTACACATAATAAAGCATCCAGACATATTTTAACCTTATTTAGCCCACTACAATGCACCTGGGTTTTATATATTTTCGTATTTAATCCACACCAAATCCATTGAGTTAAATAACTCTTCCAACCTTCCTTATTTAAACCACAGAAAAGCAGCAGGGTTATTTCAACATGTCTGAGCAAGTTAATCTACAGTATATCTGGTGCAAAATGCTCGCTATGAGCGCTAGAACATAAATCGTTGTTGCTACACAGTACACCTACGTAGCAGAATTGGGTCTCGTGATGAATAAATTGTGCTATAGTGATATTTGTTTTTGTTTTCTTTGTACAGGATAAAGGTACAGCGATACACTTTTTAGATCTTTCTCCTGGAGACACGGTTGCCCCGTGTACACATAATCTAGTAGTGTATGAGAGATAAATGTAGGTATGAATATGGACCTAATTTATGTGTTACACAACAAATATTTAAATTCTTGTAGTTATTATATTGTAATTTTTTTAATCAACATATTAAATGGTAATTTCGAATTTAATCACCACGAATAGAACATATTAAAAAAATAATCATGTTTCATTGATCCACTCATTATTTTATTTCAGCCAGACGCCAGTGGTTTTTGAAGAATATATATGGAGGGATGAGGGGCTCACTGCACACTGGGTAAACCTACTCTCTCAGGCGGGGCTCGCTACACACTGTATATGTTTATTTCGAATTGAATATCAAATGCTCCTTACACTAAGATGTGGACCTGTGCATTGGCCCCTCGGGGCCGAATGACGAGTAACTGTGGATGATCTCTCATTATCAATGTACATGCCTGTCGGTGTCGGAGTGCCAGATGGAACATACTCCACTAATCGATGTAGTTGCTTTTGAAAATTAAAAATGCGAACATATTTATTGTGCTAGACGAATGGACCCAATGTAATTCTTTTTTTGACAACCAATAAGAAACCTCGTTACATCATTCACGGGGTGCCCAAGGACACTTTAATTATCTTGCATACACCGCAGCGGGCTGTATAACTCTAATTTTCCTTTATTTCGGCCGCCACGGTGTATCGAAGGCACAAAATCAGCGGTTCCACGCCCCGTCACGGGACATGGAAGAGCATTTAACTGTTATTTGCCCCGTCACGGGTTATCCAACACACTTTTCTTGCTTTGTGTGCCCCGTGACGGGGCAAATAGACCCGGCCCATTATTAAACTATAGGTCGTGCCAAATCCAGCCGCATATGTCTTCAATTGACCTATTGTTGTTCACTAATTCAAAGGTTTTCAAAGGCTATAAACACATTTAGTCCCTTATAAGGCTTAATAATCAAACATGGACATTTCAATATATAGATTACCATTACATTAATATGTATTGAATAAACACTTTTAATTTAAGATTTCAGAAATACTATACACACCAACAATAATTAGCCCTCGTCAATCAAGCACTTTAGTTCATGATTCCTCTTTTGTAAGTATTTGTACAGATCGATGTCTGAACGACGATTTATATAGTTGTAGATACCATTGCCAGAAATTATATTTGAGTTATCAATGGTTGTTGTGTATGTTCTGTTAGTTTCATGTATAACACATTCGATCTCAAAGTCTATGAAGTTTGAGACATTGGCATAGCTGGAGCAGTATACATGTCACATTGCAAAGTGTCATGTTTGAGATAGGGAGATTAGTAGTTCCAACTTGCAATGTTGCTGCACACTCGCAAACATATATATATATATATATATGTACTACGATGGAGACAAATTGTTGGTCAGTCATCACTGGCTAGACGTGAACTCATCGTGATATAGGGTACTGGTCGCTCTGGTACATATATGGCAACACGTAATGCTCATTGTCCTGGATACATGGGATTGGAGAGGATGTGTGGATAGCAGCAGTCATTGATTTTAGTACCGGATCCACAAATAGAATTGGATAGGATGTAGGGAGGGGGGACCCTGAGACAAGTGTCTGCAAACCTCCTCGTGGTCTGTCTTGGATATGATGAAAAATTAACTTCACCTGAGCTAATTGTAGATAAAACATGGCATAACATACAAACCATAGCAAATGAGTAAAGTTTATCAGAAGGAAACTATCATTGGTTTCCTTATCTTGCGTCATCCAGTTAGACAATGGTTAACACACATGCATAATTATCTATATTATAGCATTTGACGAAAGAATTGTAATAGAGTGTAACATTTTGGGATATAACAAATTCTAAATGTCACTGTAGGAGAAGTTATAAGCCTCCAGGCCCGTAGCCAGGGGGGTTCGGAGGAGTCGTACGACGCCCCCCCCCCCCCCCCTGACGGCTGAAGGTCCACATTTTGGCCATACATCTAGTACAAGAGGAATGAACCCATTTTTGGAGTTGAGTTGACACTTAACTTCCTAGAGATAAAAAATATATCACAGGAAAGGTTTAAGTCTCTAGTTTATGGTGGCGTATATCGTTTTTGCCGTACGTGGTCGATATTTGTTTCAAACGTACGTTTGTGACGCCATGTCGCTATGGCAATGACGTCATTTTATGAACCAAATTGGCCAGACAAACTACGAAATAGGGGTCATGTTTAAGTCACTGCTCAGTATTAGTATGATGCGGTGTCGATTCTTAATGTGTCAGCACATAGGCCTACTACGCACACCTGGTAATAATTGTATATATTCATTATGTCGTAAATTCATATGTAATGATCTAAATAGCAGTGGTGTAAACAGAAGTGGGTTCTATTTTAATATGGCATCCAAAATTTCTAATGGGTACGGTCGACGTCATGCCCCCATGAACAAATTGATCAGGTTGTTTTGCCAGTTAAAGTTATTATATGGTCGCGGGCACGAGATTTCACCTGTGTAGAATGTCATCTATACAATTTGAAGGCGGCGGTAATATTTATTAGTAAAAGTAAATCACATTAGAAATAGTTCATGTATTTGAATCTGCAAGAAATAATAACCGGCGTGTTTCTCTTCTGTGAAAAATGCATTTAATAATGATATTAAATATTCATCTGTTTATTCAGCTCATACGAAAATTTTATTTTATCATATCATTAAAAATAATAAAATTGAGTAAGATTTTTCTAGCACTCGCTACACGATGATAATTGACTTTATTTTATCATTCTTTATGTGTACGTAGGTATAATTTTATAGGCCTATGTTCACATCCTGGTTGGACCATTTTACGGATATCTGGTCCAACATTAAGCCAACATTAAACCAACATTAAACCAGTATAGTTATGTCTGCTGGAAGAAAAAAAAATAATAATAATAATAAGAAAAAATAATGGGTTTATTTTTCTAGAGGTTGGCAGCCCTACAGATATTTTTGGCTACCTCTACAGTTAAAACTAATAATTATGTCATTATACCTGAAGATGACGGAAAACTAGATGACCAGGCGTCATGCTTGAGAGGTTGGATTACGTGTTTAGCCGTATTCAACTGAACTGCCGTAACACCTGGTTCAGAAATACTTTTTATGTGATAAAATATACAGACAGATTTTATATATTTTTTTATTTTTATGGAATTTTGAAAATGTTTCATTCCGTTGCAAATAAATTAAATATTGAAATTAAATAGTCATCTATTTGTCATATTTGTTGAGCTCATACAGAGCTCATTGTTTAAAGGCGATCCCCGCACTGAAAGAGTAAAATATTTATAATGACTGTAGACCCATAACATAGGTAGGCGAAGTTGAAATGTTTTCCATAACACGTCAACTGACATTAATCAAATGTGCAGGTGGCTGTTAAAGACCAGAACGTTACACGTTACATATTTAGCCCATTTATACAGTTTGCGATAAGTCGCAGTGGATTAATGTTGGGGCAGCATCGCAAATGTGTTTCAATGTGAAATTATCGAACGTTAAGGTGTCACCACACAAATTCATTCGCGCATAGTTCCTCTTTTTTTAATTTGTGGCTCTTTGCAGCAGCCTCGGTGGTACATATTACAGATATATCATTTTGCTACCAATTAGAATCGATTCTGTGATGATTTGATGTAGCAAAAGCAGCGAAATAAGCAAAGATATGGTAGCAGGAAGTCCTTGCGCTACCAGTAACTAGGCTCTTCTCAAAACCGCACTCATTTTTTTTGCTAGGTCGCTCAAGGGAGAGTGGGCAAGAGGTTATTATGGCCCAAATAAAAAATACGTCAGTTTCACATGCCTTTTCTATTTATTTATTTATTTATTCAAACATATTTATACAGGGTAAAAACATTATTAGCCTTTGGCTATTTTGCATATGTGCCCTGTTTTATGACAAGTATTTGCATAAAAAGTGAAAACACATATTTAAACAATAATTATCATATTATGTACAATAGTTACGAAAATAGAAGGTACATTAGACATTTTAGATCATAATCCGATGATATATGTCTCTGCGTTAATTGAATAGGTTTACAAATGTATATACATGTACATGTATAGCAAAGTGAAAAGAAAAGAAAACACAAATGTCCCCACACTAAAACTCCAACAAAAACCTACAAAAATTGGAGAAAGCGATAAGACATGTACAGTTATTGCAGCCCTAACTATGATTGAGTAATGGTTTGATTATTAGCCGTATATAGTTTAAGGTTATATTTGAAAGCAGAAAATGTCTTCTTATTTCTTATTTCTGAAGGTAGCTTATTCCAAAGTCTAGACCCATTCACACTTAAAGATGATTTATATAAAGAATTATTACACCTGGGCTGCTGTAGAGTATTACTTGTTGCATTACGTGTTGAAACAGTATGCTATTCAGAAACGGAGGGAAAAAGATCAGATAAGTAATAAGGAGCTAGATTATTTAGAGATTTATAGGTGAGACAACATGATAAAAAACAATATCTTTCTTTACCATTCTGCCACCCTAGACCTCTCACAATATCTATACCACGAATGTTCCAGTCAAAGTTTTGTGCAAGAAGTCGTGCTGCTCTATTTTGTAATTTTTGTATTTTACATAAATATTTCTGTGCAGCAGAGCCCCAGACAGTGATACAATAATCAATAATACTCTGAAATATACCGTAGTAAACACAATTAATATCATTTGTTGGGAGAATTTGTTTCAACCTTCTTAAGATATAAAGTTGCGAAGACAATTTCTTACACAATCCATCTATATGGTTAGACCAGGATAATCTACTATCTATTTCTACACCAAGATATTTAGCGGACTTAACAAAGGGTAACTTAACACCATTTATAAAAATATCTATGCTGTCTACTATATTTTTGTTAGATATAATTAGTACATTACATTTGTTTATGTTTAAAGTTAACTTATTTTGTCCAAACCATTTAATAGCTTCATTTACAGCTTTCTGAAGTAGTTGCTGTATTTTTGTTATAGATTTATCACTAACACCTATCATAGTATCATCAGCAAAAATATTACAGAAGGCATTAGATAGACATGAGGGAAAATCATTAATAAAAATAGTAAAAAGCAGAGGACCAAGTATAGATCCCTGTGGAACACCTTTGTCAATGAGTTTTGTATTAGACATTTTACCATTTATGGTAACAACTTGAGTTCGTTCATTGAGATAATTTGTAAACTATTATAATTCAGTGCCATTAAGGCCATATTTGCTTAATTTTTTTAAAAGTAATTTGTGATCAATTGTGTCAAAACATTTAGCAAGATCAAACATACAAATACCATTGATTTCATTTTCGTTAATATTGTCAAGCACATATTCAATCACATTATGCAAAGACGTCTGGGTTGAATGGAGTTTCATGAAAGCTGACTGGGAATGTGGAATGAAAGAGTGAGATTGTAAATATTCTCTCAATTGAGAGTCAACTAATTTTTCAAATAATTTTGGAAAATGCCCAATTACAAAAATTGGTCGAAAGTTGTTAGGGTCTTGTTTAGAGCCTTTGTTTTTGTAAACTGGAGTAACTCGAGCTTTCTTCGATTCATTTGGAATTTCTTCATTATAAAGTGACATATTAAATAAGATTGTTAGACTGCTACAGATAATCTCACTGCTAAGTTTGAGAATACAAGAATCATAGCCTAGAATATCAACATTGGTTTCAGATGGCAATTTGTTTATAAATGCTAGAACATCTTCTTCAAGAACGCTTTTAAATTTAAAGTTATAAATACTCGAGTTATTTTTCCATATTAGCTCATCATTTTCACTAAATTTACTACACAGTTTATTTCCAACAGACGCAAAGTGTTCATTCCACGCATCAGGTGACAGATCTGATGTTATGGAACTTTTTTCTATTTTTTCCCAGGGATTGGTTTACTGCTCTCCAAACGTCACAGGATTTATTGGCTGTGATTGTTTTCTTATAATAGGATCGTTGCGAGTTTCGAATTGTTGAGATGACCAAATTTCTCAGTTTTTTTATATTCATTCATTTTGTCAGAAGAGCTAATGCGGCCATGCCATGCGGTGAGTATAATCACGTTTATATATAAAGGCTAAAATTTCGTTGGTCATCCATGAATTTGACCTATCTTTGACTCTAATTTCTTTAATTTTGACATGTTTCTAACCACTGTATTAAATGCATTTGACCAATCTCTCCAGGCATCAGATGTTGATTTAGCATCAATAACACCACTATATAGTCCAATATTCATTAAATCGCGAATAAAATCATTTATATTTATTCCATTGTAATCTTTTTTGTGAATAAGTTTTGGAGGAGAAGATTGGCGCCTAAATTTCAGAGTTGTAAATATAAAGTAATGATCACTAAGAGTATATTTCAGTATCCCGTGATCCAAGTGGTTGTGAGGCATCGTGGTATATATATGATCAATGACTGACTGAGATGATTGTGTAACACGAGTAGGTTCAACTATCAAATGTTTGCAACAAAGGAGTGTTTCTATAAAGTAAGCTTGATTTTCACATAAATTTTCGTCTAAGATGTAGTTAATGTTTAAGTCACCAAGGATAACAATTTCCTTATTCTTTGCTAAAACATTTTCAAAATTATTTAACATGCATTGGTAATAGTTCTCATCGTCCGCTTTGGGGTTATATAAACATGATACATAAAAAGAAGGGGAAGATTTATTATCAATCCTAACCCAGACCACTTCAGTATTATTAAAATTGGTGAGATCTGGACAATATGTATGAGGTAAAGTCTCCTTCATATATATTAAAACACCCCCACCATGACTCGGTCTATCCTATCTATATACATTAAAACCAGGTATATTTACAAGTTCATTCGGTATTTTGTCCGATAACCATGTTTCAGATATAGCTAGAATGTCAAAACTATTCTGATGTATGAAAATCTTAATTTCATCTATTTTTTTCAATAAGCTTCGTATGTTCAAATGTCCAATTTTCACTCCTTTGTTTTGTTTTCGATTATATATTTCAGTCTTGGTGTTGCAGTGTTTCATTTTTATATTATTTGTGTCACTATTGTCTATTTTGTTATCATCCATGTAAGTTTTTCTACTAGAAGGTTGTTAAACATTTGACGGCATGAGGCCTATGTCCTGATTTCTTTTTTCCTCCTGTAGTTTTCAGTAGCATTCACATTTAAATTGCCAGCAGTGGTCACATTGACGGTTATTGGTGTCATGTCTAGTGTTTTTACGAGTGTTGGTGTCATATCCGTGTTGATCTTTTCTGGGATGATATGCGTCACTTCTTTGCTGGTGCCTCTGTCTTAGTATCTGGTGGTCTTCTCTGTTCTGGCTACTTCTGTGATGGTAGGAATCATGTCTGTAATAGTGGTTTTGTCGTTCATCTTTTTGGGAATGTTTTAATCCATTGTATTCTCTCTCTGTCGGCCTGGTTTGGTTTACATCAGAGCGCCTGTAGTTACTGGCATATCTAGTCTGTCTTGGTCTACCTCTTGATCTGTACAGCGACACACATTTTTGAGTTGTTTTGAGCTTCAGATTTAGTGCTAATTTATTACTGGGTTGCCAGGTCAGATGTACTCTATCTCTCATCAATAGGGAGTCGTTTACCGTCTTGTCAGCCAGCTTGGAGAAATTGTCATTGTTGACAAATCTGCAGCTATGTGTGTCGCACAGATTTTTAAAGGCTGTATTGGTCAGTTCAATTTTTCTTTGGACGTCTACAGTATCAAGTCGTGGGCAGATACTGGACATAGTCACTCTTCCCTGGCACATAGATTTTGCTTTCTTGATGAGTTTATCATAATTTTTGCTTATGTCCGGGATCAATCTGTCTGAGTAGCAGTCATTTCCTCTAACAACTACAGTGATGGTTTCAAACTCAGAGTCCATTCTGCCGAGCTTCCCGCTATGTTTTATATTGAAAGAGAACAGACTGATGGTTAAAATAATATATAGGGTTATTTACATTTCTCCACTTTAAGTGCAAAACACACCAACGCGAACGTCAGCGCGATTAGGCACGTGACGAGTGACGCGACGACTGACGCGAAAATTACATGACTGTCCACACACCAACGCGACGACCAACGCGACATGTGAGGCGCGACAGCCGGCGGGCGGTGGCCCTAGGGTAGTGGTTAGCACCGCTGCCTTTCACGCTAGAGTTCGGGGTTCGGTTCCCGGTCTCGGCGGTTTGAAAGAAACAAAAATGTTCCTCCCCCATCCACGTGTAAAACTCAGGGGAGCCTACGTGACCGAGAGGTAGCGTGCTCGGCCTCAGACCGCCAGGGCTCGAATTTCGAATCCTGTGTCTGGAGGACAGTGTCATCTCATTCATCTCACCATCCTCAGGAGGTTCTCTTGGCCCAGTTTTGCCTATATGTGGACAAAGGTGGCCTAAAGCCCGATTCATTCCATTGCGACAACTGGCGTGACGAAAATGTAACAGTTTTGAAAATGGTCGCGATGCCTATCGCGCTCGCGTACGTCGTCGCGCTGGTACGTTTCGGCAATGATCAAATAATGTGTTTGAAAACTGACGCGACGTCATTTAAAGCTGACAATCACGTCACCAATTCCAGCTATATAGAAATGATTGTATGTATGTGTGATACAGTAAATGATGGGAAAATATCACATTATAAAATGATGTAGCAGGTAATTTATAAGATAAAGGTTAGATGTAATACAGTAAAATACTGTGACGTTTATCAGAAATATTACCTTTAGATTTTATTTCATTTTAGTGTTGATATATGTTTTAAGTATTGAAGGGCCAGAAGCGTTGTGCAGGCAACTGTTCTTGTTGAATTTGGGGATTTGTTTGTTCGGCTCTCTGTGTTTGCTATGGTACATGCTCTCGCCTCACTCTGGGACAGGGTGACTAAGAAATGAACTATACATAATACGAGAATGGAAAAACGATTGATGTGTAAACAGTGGATCACGCCAACGGTGGCGCCTTGACTATTACATATCATTCACACGACCCCTTGTGTTCTAGGACACATAAGTAATATAACGTTTTAAATGCGATAATATATAATATATGAGTAGGCCTAAGTTGGAACCCTGTCAGATTATTTTCTGGATCCGCCCCTGGAAACATACATATTTCTTCCCACTCACTCGTTAAGATTCAATATTGTGGAGAACCCCCGTCACCTAGAGGTAGTGTGCTCGACCTCAGACCTCCAGGGCTCGAATTTCAAGTCCGCTGACTGGAGGGCAATTTCACCTCATTTATCTCACCATCCTCTTGAGGGGTCTTGTCACTAAGGGGTCTTGCCAAGTTTAAAAAAATCAAAAAATCCGAGAAAAACTCGGATTGGTCAGACCCCAAACACCCACCCGCCTATCCGTATTTTTGAAAAAAAATTTGAAACAATTGGAAACATGAAAACAACACAAAAAACTCATCAAAAACACAAAATTTCCCTCAAAAAAATTTAATCCGAGTTGGGGCTTGACCCACCCACCCACTTTCGCGTGTTTCTCGGATTTTTGGATTGTTTTCAACTTGACAAAACCCCTAAAACCCCATTTATTTCAATTTTTCGTAACATAAACTAGGCCCATTGCACACATTTTTTATATTTACAAACAATTGAAGCATCAGTCGTGGTAGTCTAAGAAACATGGTTGGTTATTAAACAAGTAGACCTAGCTAGTCATAGAATAGGAACTCATTTTAATTACTCCGTCTCATGAATGAATCTTATATAGCGCATGTATCCAGCCAGAGGCTGTTCAGAGCGCTGAACATCGAGAGTAAGTTAGCAAGGCCTGTTATCATTCAAATTCCAACTTAGTCTCCTGGGATATATACAGCTGAGCTGCCAATGTGGCGCATCAAGTTATTTATCATTCCAAGCCAATACGCCTTAGGCCACTATGTTTCTTTTCTCTGCTTTAGATGAGCGCGCGCATTAGATTTAGGCTGCGCATTACCAAAAAAACATGTGTTTTTTTCTGCCCAGCATGCGCATTAGATTGTTGCCGATTTCAGAAAAAAACAGTCAATTTGGGTTGGGAGATAAAAAAAAAATTCAAGAGATATAAAATATTTTTCCAGCTATGTTTTTTTTGGCTTGTTTTTTTCGTCGCCCTCATTAACTTTTTTTTAAAATAGGCCAAAGGTTTTTTTTATTTCGTCCCCTCATTAACTTTTCCAGAAATATGTCCAATGTTTTTTTTATTTAGTCGCCCTCATTACCTTTTCCAAAAATATGTTAAATGTTTTTTTTTCTTCAATGTTTTTTTTACCGCCCTCCGTCATTATATTTTGGATTTTTTCCGATCTGAAACAGAGAAATTAAAAAAAGTGGCCTTATGTGCCAAGTACTCACACTCATCCGGTGATATTGATATTACGCAGAACTAGCTCCAGAACTGCTACCGCAACTCGCTTGATAATTGAAGATCCCGGTGATATAGCTTTGACCTCTCGGTCGGGGACGCTGCCACAATATTAAATGTCTACGAGTGAACGGGGAAGACACATGTTTCTTTGGCACTTAATTTGGAACACAAATAACGAACCCCAAGTCCCAGCTCGAGAGAGGGTAGCCGTAACCAATCCACCACGCCAGGTCTCTCGCTTAGAGACAGCGATCTGGACTACTCTGAGAGGATCTTAAGCCCTTGAGTACTCAGGTACTACAGTAACTTTAGGTGTGTTTTTTTATTAGTTTCTCGTCATAAAATACTTCTTAAATTTGTCCCAGCAGACACAAGACGTTGAATCAATGTTGGTTTAACGTCGGTCAGCGTCGTTAAATTTAGTAAACTAAATATTAGCAAGGAGTGTCTTTATCTTATCACAAATCCAAGTAATTTTTAATCAGTCACTTGAATTTGTGGATCATGGAAGCGAAACACAAAATCAAGTGACTGAAAACTGTAATTGAATAGGTCGGTGTTAATAGAAAATTCAAGTGACTGAAAATTTTAATTGAATAGGTCGGTGTTGATACAAATTAAAGTGACTGAAAATTTTAATTGAATAGGTCAGGGCTCATACAAATTCAGGTGACTGAAAATTTAAATTGAGTAGGTCAGTCGTAATACAAATTCAGGTGACTGCAAATTTAAATTGTATAGATCAGGTTTAACAGTCACACTCGCCTGCGATTTGAGAATCGGACGGGGATACTTAGTGGCTGAGTCAACCAGTTCTCGAGTCCGTACATTCAAAATAGAGTTCTATTTCGAATGTATGGACTCCAGAGCTGGTTGACTCGGCCACTAAGTACCCCCGTCCGATTCTCGATTGCTGGCGAGTTTGTAGGGCCTGTCACACCTTGGTGATCAGCGTCAACGATCGCGTAACGCACGAAAAAAATCAGCCGAACGCTGACCATCGCTGGACCATCGTTATGCTATCGCCGTGTGCGTTTATCGATCGTTGTTGATCGCAGAGGAACGCTGATGAACGCTGAGGGTTTTGAACAGGTTCAAAACTTTCAACGCACACCAGCGTGTGAGAGGAGACGCTAAGGGAGCGTTACTCGATCGTTGTATGCGCCAGGTAAACGTTACTCAGTCGCTGTACACGCTAGGGGAACGTTACTCAATCGTTGTACACGCTAGGAGAGCGTTACTCAGTCGCTGTATTATATTGCTTATAAATCATAATAGGTATAAATATACATATAGATGTACTACACTTCCTGGGGAATCACTTGAAACCATAACAATAAAGTTTTAAATTATTGGTAATGACAAACAACATATCTACAAATCTGACAATCTTAATAAAATTTCAACGCATTTATAAAAGTTTGTGACAAGCTGATCAATAATAATATGAGATGTTTAACATCTACTTCTATGCAAAATATGCCTTTGACACGAGAAAATGTCCAATTCAAAATAACATATACCGAACATTTCTAAACTCTCTGAAACACCTTAGTTTGAAAATTCAATATATATACGCATGGCTCAACATATTAAAAAGATATATTTACCGCTAGAAATCTACTAAAACCAATGAAATACTGCAGTACAAGCTAAAGGTTTTCAAGTGATCGTAACTGTGCATTGTGAAACGTCGAGCACACGTTGGCAGTCGCTTCTCAGTCGTCGAATACGTTAAACATGCGTTACTCATGCGTTACTCCCACGCTGGCAGTCGCTGGTGATCGGTGGCGATAGAATCACGGATTATGTGATATGCGTTCTTCAGTCACGGTACTCTAACGCTACTCATGCGCTTACGAACGCTAGACAATCGTTCTGGATCATGAGAGTCCATAAATCGCCAGCATTTTCAATATTTTTTAATATGTTTCTGTGCGTTACGCGATCGTTGACGTTGATCGCCAAGGTGTGACAGACCACTAACAGTATACCAGAAAACGCTAGACGCAAGTCTATTCATTCGTGTGGACTATTGATTTAATAACTTTGTTAATACCATTTACCATGATTACTATTACTTCAGACTACGGACCACTTATCTGGTTTAAACAAACTGCATGTTCTAAAATAATATTTCAAAATTTAAATAGAGACTATAGAAACAACGCGAAAACAGGTAGCAAGGTACCACAACATCAACCCAACAATGCGTTGGTCCGTTGTTTGTCCATCTCAGTTCCTGCTGGCGACAGCTGATACTCTTCGGTGCTGATGGACTACTCCGCGCACATTAACACACTTGTTTGTTCTGTGTAATTTAGTATTACTTTGTACTGCGCGCTTTGTCTATTTGTAGGTTTGCAGTAAAATACTGTATGTTTTGTCCAAAAAACATCAGAAATGAATTTATAACACTAAATCATGCAAAAACCACAAATTGGGCATTCATGTGTCACAAATAAAAAAAACGTGTTTTCGCTTACATTTTCGAGGCCATTTTTTGTTTTGCTAATTTTCAGGGGAAGGTCATATAGGATGTTATCTCGAACAGATTAGAATTCAGCACACCAACATTATGGTAAAACAAGTGGATGAAAAAGTATACATTAAAATGCGTAGCAAAGTTAAATGAGATCTTCTCTAGTTTTCCTCAGATTTCAGCCCAGACTAAATTTATATTCATGAAACGCTGTCAATTTTATCCCATTAATAAATAAATTATGTGACATTAATAATTATATCACTCATTCTTAAGCATATACATATCTGGGTTCAAAAACGTAGGCAAAATATGGATGTAGCCAATAATTATGTTTCATTATATGATTTCCTTTCACCATTTTGACTAGCTGGTTTTGTTATTTATTTTTATTATTTTGTAATAAGCAAATACGTTTAAAAGTATGTGGAGAGGTGAATAGTACAGTGGCCTAGGTATTATAGGAATGCAAATTCCTTTTTAAAAGGTATATATTATATGTATATTGGGTATATTATTAGTAACCCTACCACTCAATTTGATACTAGACGGGTTTGGGGTACTTTCAAACAAATAGTCCAAACATAAAGTGTTTCCCTATTATTTTACCGTTCACATCTATAATTGCAAATTTGGTGTCAAATTATACAAATATCAGTATTTTGCACCCTCAGGAAGCTGTGTGTCCCGACATGTCCCTTAAGCAACATTAAGTAGGTGAAAATTTACATAAGATGACTTCAATTTTTTGGCAGATTTTAATTATACTGGCAGATGGATTTTCGCGTTCAGTATATTTTCGCTACTCGCATGTTAACCTACCTTCACAACTTCCTCATAAAAAAATAATGAGGATCTCGCTGTATTTTTGCGTTTTGTTAATTTGTTCAACATTACCACTGAATATAGAGCTGGGGCTTGTTTTAGCAATGTATTTTTTTTAGTTCGTAATAATTATTTTTGCCAAATAATGCATTTTTGTTGTTACCATTAAAATGATCATTTTGCCTGGAGTCTCTCATGTGGCATAACAAACAAATTTTTAGCAAACAGTCTTTTTTATCTAAACCTGCCAGTCACTACACGAAAAAACCCTTGATGAGTACACCAGGCCTATGAGTACATGAGGACGTGACAACATTGGACTATGGCATACTACATGTAACCAGGTAGGTGTTCTGGATAAATAGACAATCACGTTGCACCTTCTCGAAAGTATGATGTCAGCACTACATTGTATCATAAATCAAGGAGGTTAAAAAGTATTTTTAACCTTCTTGTATAAATAACCATAGTTTATCTATGATTGTAACGTATGATTGTAAGGAAAATTCCACTGCATGGAACGTGAGGCGGTCAGAGTTGGAGGATCGCCCAGCAAACAAGAGGCATTCATCCAATGATGTTTCAATGTTGGTACAGCGTCTAAGATGGTGGGCCATGTAACGTGACATGTTTGATGGAAAATTCCACTGAATGGAACGTGAGGCGGTCAGAGTTGGAGGATCGCCCAGCAAACAAGAGGCATTCACCCAATGATGTTTCAATGTTGGTACAGCGTCTAAGATGGTGGGCCAATTTTGAAATAGTGTTGCGTGAATATCTCGTATTTGCTGGGGACGTGACGGTGTTGGCACTCGGCCAAAACTTATAACCGGGCTCACATGACCTTTCTGGCCGAAAACGGATGAGTCACTCTCACGTGATTTAGTTGAGTGACCCCTTTACTTAACTTTTTAAAAATAAATAGATGGTTGTTTCAATTTTGGCTTAACCTTGGGCCAACGGCGAAAAGATTGGCCAAATGTTGACAAGCGGCACACTGGAATCTGTTATCAGGCTGTGACGTGCCTTTGTAACGTTACTTGTACGAAAACAACCTTTGGCCTGGAGTTGGATTAATGTACGCCCATCCTCAACAAAAACCCACCATCCTGTGACGTCTCGTGTTTGTTGATTGATGGCATGTGTACTTGGACCACATATAACCCTGTGCGCTTCACGTTTTGTTCTAATGATATATAGAAATGAAGCAACGGTGAACTGTTGATTTAATCAGAATTAATTTTTTAGTGTAGAATGTTTAAAAAAAAAATCTTCGTAAAATTTCAGCCAATAACATTTACACATAGGTGTCATCTTACCACTTAATTAATCACGCGGAATTACGCAGAAAATAGGCTACTGCCGCGCAAAGCAAAAATACAGTATCGGTTTACTTTACAAGTAAAGCAGATATGGCCTTTTGGTGAGGCATTGCGGCTGTGTGCGTCTATGTTATGTATAACCTATTATCTGATGTAGGGTCATTGACACAGTTTTTGACTTTGACTGAGAGCTCTAGCGACCTCACTCAGATCAATAATTGATATGAACTGCGAATTCGTACAAGCACATGCCGAACTTCACCTACATATTTATATCACATATAGATATGTTTATTATTACCTCCTCTGGGAAGATTATGGTATTGGTCGTGTTGGATTTTAGTCGTGTTGGTTTGTTTTTTTGGCCAACGAACAGTCGATTAGAAAATTGAGAAGTTGCAACATTGTTTAATGGGTGTGTCGGCCTGGATGACAGGGTCTTAGCTTAATCCTAATCCTAAGCAAGACAGAATTTCTCCTCATCGAGACTGAACTTCAGCGAGAAAAATTCTTAAATAATTTTCCATGCTTAATTCTAGGTCAAGACACAAATCCATCTGCATCAGCCATAAACCTCGGTGTAGTATGTGACAGCATATCCCAAACATGTAGGGCAATATTCTATCATATCTGTGACTTGCGTCGGATTCGAAAAAGTCCTTAGATCTTGCCAAGCAAATTACAGTGCCATTGGTCAGTAGCAAGTTACGTTATTGTCAGTCACTTTTTCACAATATGCCAGAAAAGGATATCGCCAGATAACAACGCGTTCAGTCGTTCCGTTCCTGTTCTAAAACGATATTGGCTTCTTGTCTAGTTTCGCATTCATTTTAAAATATGCACAATAATTTCCCGAACCCTAAAAGACAACCCACCGGCATATTTGGCTGACTTACTTGTTCGGTCGAAATGCTTAAAATATCTACGCCCCACAAATTCAAATACATTTGTTGTTCCTCATATAAAAACTAAGACTGGGTCAATATGGAACCAATACGTAATGCCGCAACAATTTTAACATTCCGGAAATTACTCACATCTCACCCCTTTTTATCTGGATTTCCCACCCTAGCTCTTCAGTAGCCTGGCTCCTAGTTGACGAACCTGCTTTGACCTCGATTATGACACATGATCACGCTAAGGATTTGTGCGCCTCTGATCTCCGTCCGCTGAGGATAACATGGATATAGTAGTCAAGACAAAGCCTATAAAAAGGTCCATGCGGACATCTTTAGGAGTATATGTAGACATCCTCATTTTTATAAGAAATTTCCTGTAGAATGCGAAAATCACTGTCCCCAAGCAAAAAGTTGCTGTGAAAAAATAAAATCATAATAGCCGGCCTTACGATACATTCAAACGCTATATCATCCAAGGTCATTTCAAATATAAGAGTGATTTAACTACTAGTATGATTGGAAAGGTTTACTCTCTGGCCCGTGAGAGTCTGACAATGGACATTGAGATGCTGGCAGTGGTGGGATCGGTCACCAGAGGTTTTTGATGGTCACTAACCAAGGTCATTTGAAAAGATCAATTGATATAACTGTAAAGTTAGATCAGGTCTGTGTTTAATTATCAATATCGGAGTATGGGCAATGGGTGTTGGAGTGTCAGTAGTGATATGAAATGTCACTAGAGGTTATTTTCGATCTTTACCCACGGGGATTTGAAGTGATAAGGGAAATTTAAGTGAAAAGTTTGACCAGGTTTGTGTTTGGTCTCATCTTGTTATCATCTTTGAATCAAACGCGGGATGCAACTGTTCATCTTCATTTGGAGCATCCTCTTCCAGAATCAAATTGCAGACAATAGTAGAGTATAGTGATACAAAGCAAGTTTAATATGAGTGTACAGTATATCATATGCATTGTGTTTAGATCACCCTTGCTACCTTCTTCATATGTATGTATACTTTAAATGTTGCTCACTATAATTTATAATAGTGATTATTGAGTAAGTGAATGCAATATAAATTTAGGAGGCACAGGGAGAACTTGGGAAATGTGTGTGTTAATGTCACATCAAATGAAAGGCAATAACCTAAGAATAGTTTGAGGTTGCTTAAATATATAATATGAAGTGTAATTATAAAATTGATATATAAATTGTATTATTATACTTCAAAAATATATCACCATACATAATTATATGGCTCTACAAAAAGTACTTAAGATGTTTTATTCATGCTCTTTTTATTAATTGAATATGAAAACATATGTAGAGACACCAATTTCATAGATCTACAAAAAAAAAAATTTTAGTTTTATATAGATACTAGTAAAAGTTTGCTTTTAGGTATTGTGTTAATTATTTACATTTTTTTTTAAAATGCGGAAAAATCTCTAGCTCATTGAAAATATAAAATAAAAACAGATTATTTTTGTAATTTCGTCTTATTTATTGTTTAAATACAATAGAGTCCAGATTTTGTGGGTGACGTGAATGATCCGCCGCCCCATTTTAGTGCACTTTTTATAATAATTTATCAAAAAAGCCCTCCTCCACCACACACACCTACGGATCCGCCTATGTTTTGATTAAAATAACTGCTAAAACCAATAATAATATACATTATAATATATTTAAATTCGTATAATCTACGTGGAGAAATTAGATGAAACTTAATTTTAGTTTAATAATCTCTCAATTGGTTTGAAAAAATATGTTGGCACTAAAACTGGCCTGAGCTTTTTGAACCATTTTACTCTATTTAGGGTACTTATTATAATAATTTGTCGAATAACCGCACGATGGATCCACCGCTGCTTTAATTAAATAAACTGCTAAAAGCAGTACTAACCAGTTTTATAGTTCTTTGGTGAAACATAATTTTAAAAATACTTACTACTTTTTTGACGCTACAGCTACTCGGTTATTCCCCTTCCAATATTAGCATATTATTTGTGCAAAATTTTATCACATTTTGAACCATTTTACTCGAGCTAGGGCACTCTTTATAATAATTTATCGAAAAAGGAGGTGCGAGTCGCCCCCGCACTATGGGATCCACCCTTGTTTTGATCGAATAAACTGCAAAAAAACATTAATAAAAAGTTTTGTGAAAATTTCTGGTGAAACATATACTGTTTTGAATAACTACTTGAATTAATTGAAAAAAATCAGGGAGGTTGAAAATGCCCTGAACGAAGCTTATACAGTACAGCTACAAGGTGATTCCCCTTCCAATATGCATCAATATACTTTAGTGTAGCTCTGTGCCAAATTTGGTGCTATTAAAACAATGTGAATGATTTTCCCAAAATATTACTAAAATCCCTGCACTAATACGCAGGTTATGATAAAAACAGAAAATGACCCAACAGTAATTCGACGTCAGAAATATGACGTCGTCTGATGTCCGCTGAAAGACGACGTCGTATTTCTGACGTTGAATTACTGTTGGGTCATTTTCTAAAATGTTGACCGGTTAATAAACAAAAATGTACAATGTGAAGAAGTGAGGTTTTCCACTTTGCACCATGTTGAAGACATTTGCGGACATAGCCTGGTAATACATGACAATTATGTGAAACTCAATAGCCTTGACCTCCAATGTTTCCACTGCAAGGCCGTATCCAGACAAAGATCACACAAGGTGGGTTACAGAACGACCATCCGATAATTAAGCGGTCCCCCAGAAATTTTTTGAAAAACAAGGCTCTAAATATTGCACTATGGTGCAATTTAGAGGTAAAATTGACTTGTTTTAAGGTTATCTGCATAACACCCTCGACAACCACAAGGGTATATGCATTACCCCATCGACCCGTTACCAGTAGCAGAGCTGAGAATATCGTCGCCTCGGAGTTAAAGGATCCTATCTGACACTCGTCAGAGTGGCAGATAAGATCCTTTAGCTCCGAGGCGACGATATACATGTAGCTAAGAGGAAGGTTAGAGTAAGTTAAGGGTCGTTAAGAATAGATAAGTAAAGTTGAGGAGAGCTATGGCTGGTTATGAGTATAAATGTATAATCGTATTTAGGATTACGTAAAAATTCTTTTTGATCTCGAGGATCGAGGGAGCTGTGGGTCGAGGGTGTTGTAATGAAAACTCGAAATTATGCGGCACTGGCGGTTAAAGGGTTAACCTTTTCAATACCATACATGACGGAAATTTCCGTCGTCATTCGTCAATGAACGTAACCATAAAATGACACAAATTTTCGTCAAATATATACTACATTTATGTATTTTTCGTCATTTGAAGCTGGAAATTGCGTCAGCAATTCCAGCTTCAAATGACGAAAAATAGAACTCCTATACCAGTATATCTGGATCCTGGCATGCACTCCGGCCTGGAAGTCAAAGGGTTAAAAGGCTAAACAGAAATAAGATATAAGTCAACAAATCCCGCGTAAACAATTTCATTGATAGTAATTCTAGCTATTAACTATAGCGTAGTGAACAATATTATTATGTTATGGCTGGATGTCTTTTAACCCTTTAACCGCCGGTGCCGCATATATTCGGGTTTTTATTTTTTATCAGCACATTAAATACCACATTTTAAATATGTTAAAGATAAAATGTGACATCAACCAGCAAGATTTGAAAAGAGTTGAATTCCATTTTGTCAAATCAAAATTTTCACCTTCTTGAAGTTGTGGATCGCGTCAGCGAGACACAACTTCAAGTGGGTGAAAATTACAATTGAATAATTTAGCGGCTAAAGGGTTGACTGTAGTGTAGTGAACAATATTATAATGTTATGGCTGAAGTTGTGGATCGCGTCAGCGAGACACAACTTCAAGTGGGTGAAAATTACAATTGAATAATTTAGCGGCTAAAGGGTTGACTGTAGTGTAGTGAACAATATTATAATGTTATGGCTGAAGTTGTGGATCGCGTCAGCGAGACACAACTTCAAGTGGGTGAAAATTAGAATTGAATAATTTAGCGGCTAAAGGGTTGACTGTAGTGTAGTGAACAATATTATAATGTTATGGCTGAAGTTGTGGATCGCGTCAGCGAGACACAACTTCAAGTGGGTGAAAATTACAATTGTGCAATTCATCGCCCCATCTCAGTCATCGGACATATCCCTAAATGTTTTGAAAAAATGGTTGATGTTTCGGGAATATTTACAAGCCCATGCGTTTATTACACAAAGTCAATCGGCATTTATGAAGCATCATTCCACCCAAACATCACTGCATCATGTTATGGACTCAATTTTTGATAATATTAACCACGGTGAACTCACTGGTGTTAGTCTCTTTGACCTAGCAAAATGTTTTGATACAATAGATCATGAATTGCTGCTATATAAACTCGGTAAATATGGATTGACTGAAACAGAATTACTATGGTTTTCTAATTACCTTTCTGACAGATCACAAATAGTAAACATAAATGGTCAATTATCATCACCTAAGCTAATAAAAACTGGAGTACCACAAGGATCTGTCCTCGGATCTTTATTATTTCTATTATTTATCAATGACTTTCCTTCATGTCTCTCAAATGCAACATGTAATATATTTGCTGATGATAATATGGTGCATGTAAACGGCACGTCCATTGCCGAAGTTGAGACATTATTACAAAAAAGTGTTGATGAATCAGTGAAATGGCTTAGAATTAACAAACTTTCAGTTAATATCGATAAGTGTCATGTAATGATAATATCTGGAAGAAACACTTCTCGGTACTCATTAAATATTGATATTGATGGTGTGAAAATCCTTCATGTACGTAGTGCAAAATATCTCGGAGTTGTAATTGATAGTGAATTGAAATGGACAGACCATATCAATGAGCTATCCAGCCGATTATCGTCGAGGCTGTATATATTACGAAAACTTTACCCTACAACAATTTCAACTGTATTTACTATGCTATATTCCAATCTTGTATAGATTATTGTCTTAGTGTCTGGGGATCGACTTCTGAAAAACATTTAAACCATTTACAAAAGCTGCAAAAACGAGCTGCCCGCATTGTAACCCAAAACTATAACTGGGATGAATCGAGTATAAATATTATCAGGAACCTGGGATGGCAAACAATTAGAGAGAGATATGAATTCTTAACTTGTTGTATCACATATAAAGCACGGAACAACTTGGCACCAAATTATATTTCTGATCTTTTTTCCTCCGTTGCGGAACATCATAGTGTATTAACTAGAGGCTCAACAAATAACAATCTTTATCTACCGAAACCCAATTTAGCAATATTCAAATCATCGCTCAGTTATTCCGGAGCGAATCTCTGGAATTCGTTGCCGATGCACACCAGAGATTCGCCGACATACAATACATTTAAATCTCGGCTGAAGAAATTACAAAAATCAAAACCACCTGTTTAAAATATGTGGACCAGTTTAAACTAAGGGTGTTAATTGTTTTATAGCGATTTATGTAAAACAATGTATGTATATTTAAAAAAAGCTAAGAAGTACGTTATGTTATGTATATGTATGTGTGTATGTATGTAAATATATATTTATATTTTACTTGTTCTCATAGTAAACACATTCTTTAAAGGAAAAAAATCATGTTTTAAAAAGTACTTTTGTACGTTGCTACGCTTTCCAGAGTGTATTTTACCTACTATTCATGTTAATATTAATATATAATATATATGTAGTTTTTTTATCTCTGGTTTTGGCGCGGGCAACATTTCTATATTATGTGTTTTAACCTTGGGGCGTTTCAATCTGTATTATAAAGCTCACTTGTATTATATATTATATAATCGAATGTTTGTTTTTCATATATCAAAATCCCTACAGGGCACATATGAAAAATAGCCTGCTAATAATGTACACCCTGTATAAATATGTCTCAATAAATAAATAAATAAATAAATTCAATAATTTAGCGGCTAAAGGGTTGACTGTAGTGTAGTGAACAATATTATAATGTTATGGCTGGATTTCCTTTAAAATGGTTCATGTCATGCGATGGGCCATATATCGCTCACATGATTTTGTATAGATGCAACCCTCCCCACCACCCCATGCAATCATGTTATAAATAGTATTAATTATAGGCTGTTCATTTTGAGCCCGCCTTTTAATTTTTAAATAAAAAAGCTGAGATAATGCAATTGAATGTCATTTTCATTTGGAACTATATGATATCTATGAAAGCCACAGCTAAAAAATGTGAATTTCGTTGTTCTTGACATGCCTTGTGAGATTACTATTCAATGCGACAGTGGGACTCAAACTGTGGGCAGCACGTATGTGAACGTTACTTATCTCACATGACCAAGAATAAACAATTATGTACCCGTACGTCTACCCAACATTGCGTCAACGCTGCACCATATTTGCGGGAGCTGGACCAACATTGTTACATACGCCTCCCATAACGAGAGAATGACTCAGCATGACTCAGCAATCCAAAGTTCAGCCATGTGATGTGACGGAGTACGCTCTGGCTGAGTGCCAGCGCCGTCACGTCCTGGTTCGCTTCTTGTTATGTTACATTTAGAGATCTGTGTACTTTAATGTTACATGTGGCGTGTTTATGATAACGTGACGAGCTTGGCTCTGCGCCAAGATCGTCACGTTCTCATTCTGTCCTTTGGCCACCTACTTATTTAACACTGTAAATTCTAGGGGGCCTGTTTTCACCCACATGAAGCTGGAATTGCTGTCGCAATTACCAACTTCAAATGAATGAAAAGTACGGTTGTTTCTTGAAACTACAATTTATAATGATCAATAATTATCGTAGCAATGATGTTCGGTCAACATTGCAGCCGCTGGACCAGCATTAAAACAATGCTTATTCAACGACCGTTGGTTGTTATACATGTATGCTATGTAACGTTACTCACCAATCTGACCCACATTTGTTACAATACGATTAATATATTATTAGTATTGGTTGTAAGCATAGCTGGTAGCCTTAAGCCCTATTGACACATATCACACATTTCACACATGTTTTCATTCATATTAGTTAATATTTTAATAAAAAAATTAATTTACTATACACCACTGCATACGGTATAAATACAAATTGTATTACCAGCCGACACGAAACGTTGTTCCAGCGTCAGTTTAAGGTTGAGTCAGCGCCACAGACGGTGGGCCAACATTAAACCAACAGTGCGTCTGCGTCTCGTGTTTTCCAGTAGACCATTTTCTTGGAAAACAAAACTTTAGAATTAACAAAGTTGATCTCAAATGACAAAAGTTTATCACAAATCAAAAATGATCACAACTTGTCTTCTGTGTAACAAAATATGTTAACTATATGAAACAGTCTTATATCTGAAATATGTTTTGTTGTTAAAATAGATCAAACCATGTTATGTGTAGGGGCCTAATTCCAAAAATACCATTTTATATTAGTGCTTGTCAACAAAATACCCACTAAATGTGTATTGGTGAAAACATGTCTGGTAAACATTTTGTTTATTTTGGTAAGGTGAATGAAAATGACGCAGCTCACAATCTGGTATTTATTATTTACAATAACAACATTTATGATCGCGTTACAAGAAAAAACTTATATTGATGGATATGCACTTGAGTGAGAAATGGGGGGAGGGAAGGGTCTGATAACCTTATTAACATAAAGTGCACACGTCCCCAACTTGGTGTGTGACGTCTTTTTTGCACACGTCCCCAAACAGAACGTGACATAAATATAGGGAGCTGACACCCGTCACATCAGACAGCTGACAATCTGCGTGTACACTTTGAAAGCTTTTGTTTATTATCATCTCGTATCGACACACCTTATATCAGCAATCATGCCTGATCCAGGATGCAAATGTAACGGTGGTAAGTAATATTTAATTGTTTAAGACTTTTAATTGAATACATTTTTATAACACTAACAGTTAAAAAAGGCAAAAATTTAGATTTAGTGGTGAAATTGGGATTCGTTTCCCATTTTAGCTGCCAGTGCTATCATGTGGTTACATTGATAGTTGTTATAACAATAATTAACTGTTATACATACCTAATCTAGGAATGAGAAACGAAAAGTGTTTCGTTCATTGCTTTAAGCTCCTATATAATTAGGTAATTATATGCCAAGTGAATAATTGTCTTAGAATACCTAAATTGTCTTAAAATGTGTGTTATAATACAGTATACTTTCCAAGCAAACACTGGACGTTGAACCGGTACTGGTTTAGTGTTGGCCACGCTAGCCCAAAATCAAAGCAGCGTTGTGCAGTAGTGCACTGTTTATATTTACAAGGCCTAATATGTTAGTATTGCATTGCCAGCTCAGTCGATATATACATGCATATAGATATTCCTTGCATATAAATACCTCTTTGATATATGTATCTTTGAGCCCCTGACCCCCAGCGGCCGAAATAATATGCTGCACTGTGTGCATGACACCCTTTGAACTCAGGACTATAATTTATATCATTTTCATTATCTCAAATGCCATTTTCACTTAATTATAAACACGTCAGTAATCAGTAGGCCTATTGATAGGCCCTCTATACTAAGACAGTGATATGATAACAAATTGTCACTATATTATACTGTTCTTATCAGTCCATTAGCGGACTACTCATCAAACACGAGACATTGACCCAATGTTGTTTTGATGTTGGTCCACCGTCTTCGACGTCGGCCCAGCATCAAAACAACATTGGGCAATCTCTAGTGTTTGCTGGGTACGTGCTTGTACTTTTTGTCTAACATATCGCTCAACACCCTTGTATACCAGTATTCAGTTATGTTTTAATCTAGCAAACACTGGCCCGGTGTAGCTTTTATATAGATATAAATCGCATGTTATTTCTCTTCAATATCATGTGACATAGGGATATACCCGGTTTGTAAAATGAATACGTGTGGATGGTTCGGTCAAGTTCATGTGTCCACATTCTGACGACTAAAGTCTATCCCCGCGCTGTAGGGGGTTAATGATCTCTCCACATTGCAATCTGTACTCTAGGTATACACGGAAATGTTTGGCCTTTTCGACACTCCAGGAATATAATATATATATAGTGTGCCTCTTGATTAGTCTGCACCTTCATAAACATGACAAAACAACGACCAATGACAACAACCAACAAAACACGATGTGGCTTCATTGGTGATCTAACGTTGGAGACGATGGTCCAGCAACAAACCAACATACAATTATGTTTCGCATCTCGTTATGACTATAGAGGGCATTCAAATGGACGTTTTGTTGTAAAGTAAACACTTCCGTTGTCTAGATTTTAATCTTAGTAATCATGTGATGCCTGACTGCTTACAGACTGCAAATGCTGTGGCGCCAACTGCAAAGGATGTGACTGCGACTGCTGCGGCAAGAGTTGTGGACGTAAGTACATTGTTTGTATCTGTGTATATGTAAAAGTTCAATGGACATTTAATTTAAACCTAAGCTTATATGCTGCCTTCTTCACATCAATTCTCTTGTAAAAATCAAGAACTTGGTGGAGACCATGTGCATGATTGTTATATAATACAACTCTAATAAAAATGTGGTTAGAATTACCACACCCTTTCTGATGTACGTTATTATAACGGACTAACAATACATGTAATAAGCTCGTAGCTATGATAATAATATGAGTAGGCACTGCCTGGGGAGAGCTCGCTCCCATGATACAAATTATATTATAGGTCTACTAATATGCACCGGAATATTCTGTGATAAGAACACATCCACATGATATGAAAATATATATTACCCCTATGACATAGCCTTATAGGACATTGTATTTTTATTGAAATTCATGAAGGAAATTACTTCAATCTATGACGTCATAATTTATTATCTGTACTAATGAACTGCTATGACATAGCCTTATAGGCATGGTACAGTAGTAGTAGTAGTAGTAGTGATAGTATTGCATTCATTATAAAAATATGCAGTTCATTACTACAGATAATAAGTTATGACGTCATAGATTGAAGTAATTTCCTTCATGAATTTTAATAAAAATACAATACAGTTGGGAGACTATGACGTCATAGATTCAGTCTGAGTTTAATAGCCATGACTACTACACCATGAAGTGAAAATTTAAAAATAAATGCCTTCTGTAAATTGGATTGCGTATTTGTGCTGTGAGACTATACTGATGAACAAATTATTTTGTGAGACCTTTTGCTTGCCCATGGCAACTGTCATCATGAGCTTCCTGTTATGCGCGCCCACGATTCACCATCAAATAACTTCCGTACCAAACAAATTTAGGCCTAACATTGTGAGAGTGCTAAGATGAACTCTCCACATGTGTTACCATTAAGCCGCTCCACTGCTCGCCTTCGGCGAGCAACAGGAGCGAGCTAATAATCGTGTTTTTTTGTGTGTGTCACAGGTGACGATTGCAAATGCATGGGCTGCAACTGTGCAGCTGGGGCCTGTAAAGAAGGATGCAAGACCGGCTGCTGCGCCAAGAGTTGTGGTCGTAAGTATATATTCAATATACTTAATATATAATAATTTTACATTTACACAGATACACACAATATAATATTGTGTGTATCTGTGTAATTTCTGTAAATGTAAAATTTAAATGGGCATTTAAATTTTAACCTGGGCTTCCATGCTGCCTTTTTTCGATCAAGAACTTACGCATTATTAGTCCATACGCATTATTCGAATACATTACGACTCTTTGTAAAAATGTGGTTAGAACTATTACACCATATTCCATATACCTTATTACAACGGATTAAAATGCATGTAATCAACCGATGCATGTAATAAAATATATTTTTTTATTGTCACAGGTGACGATTGCCAATGCAAGGGCTGCAACTGCGCAGCTGGGGCCTGTAAAGAGGGATGCAAGAACGGCTGCTGCGACAAGAGTTGTGGACGTAAGTACTTTGTGTGTATCTGTGTAAATGTGAAAATTCAATGGGCATTCAAACTTTAACGTAGGATTACATGTTGCCTTCTTTACACCTATTCTCTTGTATTGCTGAAGTCATTCGCATAATTAAAATATAATACACCCATTATAAATATGTGGTTAGAACTATTACACCCTATAACATTACTGTTATAGCATGTACGTTATAATAACGGACTAACATACATGCAATAAACCGATAGCTATAATAAAATATAATCTTTCTTTTGTCACAGGTGACGATTGTAAATGCATGGGCTGCAACTGCGCAGCTGGGACCTGTAAAGATGGATGCAAGACCGGCTGCTGCGACAAGAGTTGTGGACGTGAGTACATTGTGTGTATCTTTGTAAATGTAAAATTTAAATGGGCTTTTAAAATTTAAACGTAGGATTGCATGCTGCCTTCCTCACATCAATTCTTTTGTATTGCTGGAGTCATTCGCATAATTGAAATATACTACAACCCTTTATAAACATGTGGTTAGAATTATTACACCCTATGGCATGTAAGTTATTATAACGGATTAACATACATGTAATAAACCGATAGCTATAATTCAGTATAATCTTTCTTTTGTCACAGGTGACGATTGTAAATGCATGGGCTGCAACTGCGGGGCTGGGACATGTAAAGATGGATGCAAGACCGGCTGCTGTGACAAAGGTTGTGGACGTAAGTACATTGTGTGCATCTGTGTAAATGTAAAATTTCAATGGGCATTTAAATTTTAACCTAGACATACATGCTGCTTTCTTCACGTCAATTCTCTTGTAAAAATCAAGAACTTTGTGGACGCCATTAATGGTGTGAGCTATCACACCCTATTCCATGTACGTTATTATAACGGACTAGCATACATGTAATATAAACCGATAGCTATAATTCAATACTATCATTATTTTGTCACAGGTGACAATTGCAAATGCAAGGGATGCAACTGCGCAGCTGGGACATGTAAAGAGGAATGCGTGACCGGCTGCTGCGACAAGAGTTGTGGACGTAAGTACATTTTGTGTTTCTGTATTTATATAATTTTCATGGGCATTTATATTTTAACCAAGGATTATATGCTGCCTTCTTCATGTCTATTCTTTTGTAAAAATCAAGATCTTAGAGGACTCCATTCGCATAATAAGAATAAAATACAACTATTTTTTAAAAATGTGGCTAGAACTGTTACACACTATTCCATGTACGTTATTATAACAGACTAGCATACATCTAATAAACTGATATCTATAATAAAATATAATCATGTTATTTTGGTGACAGGTGGCGATTGCAAATGCAAGGGCTGCAACTGCGCAGGTGGGACCTGTAAAGAGGGATGCAAGACCGGCTGCTGCGACAAGAGTTGTGGACGTAAGTATATTGTGTGTATCTGTGTAAATGTAAAATTTAAATGGGCATTTAAATTTTAACCTGGGCTTCCATGCTGCCTTTTTTCGATCAAGAACTTACGCATTATTAGTCCATACGCATTATTCGAATACATTACGACTCTTTGTAAAAATGTGGTTAGAACTATTACACCATATTCCATATACCTTATTACAACGGATTAAAATACATGTAATCAACCGATACATGTAGTAAAATAAAAAAATTTATTGTCACAGGTGACGATTGCCAATGCAAGGGCTGCAATTGCGCAGGTGGGACCTGTAAAGAGGGATGCAAGACTGGCTGCTGCGACAAGAGTTGTGGACGTACGTACGTTGTGTGTATCTGTGTAAATTTAAAATTTCAATGGGCATATAAATTTTAACCTAGAATTACATGCTGCCTTCCTCACATCAATTCTCTTAAAAAATTAAGAACTTAGTGGAGTCCATATGCATGATTCCAATATAATACGACTCTTTTTTAAAAATGCGGTTAGAACTATTACACCCTATTCCATGTACGTTATTATAAAAGACTAAAATACATTTTATAAACCTATGAATGTAATACAATATGAAGTTTTGTTGTCACAGGTGACGATTGTCAATGCAAGGGCTGCAACTGCGCAGCTGGGAACTGTAAAAATGGATGCAAGACCGGCTGCTGTGACAAGAGTTGTGGGCGTAAGTATGTTGTGTGTATCTGTGTAAATGTAAAAAATCAACGGGCATTTAAATTTTAAACTGGGTTTCCATGCTGCCTTTTTTACATCAACCCTCTTGTAAAAATAAAGAACTTGGTGGAGTCCACGAGCATGATTTAAGTACAAGAAAATAATTATAATAAGGGTTATAACTAATACACCTTATTCCATCAACGTTATTATAACGGACTAACATACATGTAATTAATCGATAGCTATGATAAAATATAATGATTGTTTTGTAACAGGTGACGATTGTACATGCATGGGCTGCAACTGCGCAGCTGGGACCTGTGAAGATGGATGCAAAACTGGCTGCTGCGACAAGAGTTGTGGACGTAAGTACTTTGTGTGTATCTGTGTAAATGTAAAATTTCAATGGGCATTTAAATTATAACGTAGGATTACATGTTGCCTTTTTCACACCCATTCTCTTGTATTGCTTGAGTCATTCACATAATTAAAATATAATACAACCCATTATAAATATGTGGTTAGAACTATTACACCCTATAACATTACTGTTATAACATGTACGTTATTATAACAGACTAACATACATGCAACAAACAGTTGGCTATAATAAAATATAATCTTTTTTTTTGTCACAGGTGACGATTGTAAATGCATGGGCTGCAACTGCACAGCTGGGACCTGTAAAAATGGATGCAAGACCGGCTGCTGTGACAGGAGTTGTGGACGTAAGTACATTGTGTGTATCTGTGTAAATGTAAAATTTCAATGCGCATTTAAATTTTAAGGTGGGATAACATGCTGCCTTCTTCATGTCGATTCTCTTGGAAGAAGCAAGGACTTGGTGGACACCAGTTGCATAATTAGAATATAACACGACTCTTTATAAAAATGTGGTTAGAACTATTACACCCTAATCCATATACATTATTGTAACGGACTAGCATACACGTGATAGACCGATGGATGTAATAAAATGTAACTTTTTATTGTCACAGGTGAAGATTGCCAATGCAAGGGCTGCAACTGCGCAGCTGGGACCTGTAAAAATGGATGCAAGATCGGCTGCTGCGACAAGAGTTGTGGACGTAAGTATATTGTGTGTAGCTGTGTAAATGTAAAAATTCAATGGGCATCTAAATTTTAACTTGGGTTTCCATGCTGCCTTTTTTACATCAACTCTCTTGTAATAATCAAGAGCTTGGTGGAGACCATGATTATGATTTGAGTATAATAAAACTCATTATAATAATGTGGTTAGAACTATTACACACTATTCCATGTACATTATTATAACAGACTAACATACGTGTAATAAACCCATAGTTATAATGAAATATAATCATGTTTTTTTTTGTGACAGGTGGCAATTGCAAATGCAAGGGTTGTAACTGCGCAGCTGGGACCTGTAAAGAGGGATGTATGACCGGCTGCTGCGATAAGAGTTGTGGACGTAAGTACTTTGTGTGTATCTGTGTAAATGTAAAATTTCAATGGGGATTTAAATATTTACATAGGATTACATGTTGCCTTCTTCACACCTATTCTCTTGTATTGCTTGAGTCATTCACATAATTAAAATATAATACAACCCATAATAAATATGTGGTTAGAACTATTACACCCTATAACATTACTGTTATAACATGTACGTTATTATAACAGACTAACATACATGCAATAAACAGTTGGCTATTATAAAATATAATCTTTTTTTTGTCGCAGGTGACGATTGTAAATGCATGGGCTGCAACTGCGCAGCTGGGACCTGTAAAAATGGATGCAAGACTGGCTGCTGCGACAAGAGTTGTGGACGTAAGTACATTGTGTGTATCTGTTTAAATTAAAAATTTCCATGGGCATTTAAATTTTACCCTAGAATTACATGCTGCCTTCCTCACATCAATTCTCTTTTAAAAATTAAGAGCTTATTGGAGTCCATACGCATGATTTGAATATAATACAACTCTTTTATAAAAATGCGGTTAGAGCTATTACACTCTATTCCATGTACGTTATTATAACATACTAAAATACATTTATTAAACCTATGAATGTAATACAATATGAAGTTTTGTTGTGACAGGTGACGATTGTCAATGCAAGGGCTGCAACTGCGCAGCTGGGAACTGTAAAAATGGATGCAAGACTGGCTGCTGCGACAAGAGTTGTGGGCGTAAGTATGTTGTCTGTATCTGTGTAAATGTAAAAAATCAAAGGGCATTTAAATTTTAAACTCGGTTTACATGCTGCCTTTTTTACATCAACCCTCTTGTAAAAATAAGGAACTTGGTGGAGTCCACGAGCATGATTTAAGTATAATAAAATAATTATAATAATATGGTTATATCTAATACACCTTATTCCATGCACGTTATTATAACGGACTAACATACATGTAATTAATCAATGGCTATGATAAAAAATAATGATTGTTTTGTAACAGGTGACGATTGTAAATGCATGGGCTGTAACTGCGAAGCTGGGACCTGTAAAAATGGATGCAAGACCGGCTGCTGCGACAAGAGTTGTGGACGTAAGTACATTGTGTGTATCTGTGTAAATGTAAAATATCAATGCGCACTTAAATTTTAACCTGGAATCGGATGCTGCCTTCTCCATGTCGCTTCTCCTGGAAAAATCAAGGCTTGGTAGACACCAGTCGCATAATTAGAATATAATACGACTCTTTATAAAAATGTGGTTAGAACTATTACACCCTAATCCATATACATTATTGTAACGGACTAGCATACAAGTGATAGACCGATGGATGTAATAAAATGTAACTTTTTATTGTCACAGGTGACGATTGCCAATGCAAGGGCTGCAACTGCGCAGCTGGGACCTGTAAAAATGGATGCAAGACCGGCTGCTGCGACAAGAGTTGTGGACGTAAGTATATTGTGTGTAGCTGTGTATATGTAAAAATTCAATGGGCATTTAAATTTTAACTTGGGTTTCCATGCTGCCTTTTTTACATCAACCCTCTTGTAATAATCAAGAGCTTGGTGGAGACCATGATTATGATTTGATTATAATAAAACTCATTATAATAATGTGGTTAGAACTATTACACACTATTCCATGTACATTATTATAACAGACTAACATACATGTAATAAATCCATAGTTATAATGAAATCTAATCATGTTTTTTTTGTGACAGGTGACAATTGCAAATGCAAGGGTTGCAACTGCGCAGCTGGGACCTGTAAAGAGGGATGTATGACTGGCTGCTGCGACAAGAGTTGTGGACGTAAGTACTTTGTGTGTATCTGTGTAAATGTAAAATTTCAATGGGGATGTAAATTTCAACATAGGATTACATGTTGCCTTCTTCACACCTATTCTCTTGTATTGCTTGAGTCATTCACATAATTAAAATACAATACAACCCATTATAAATATGTGGTTAGAACTATTACACCCTATAACATTACTGTTATAACATGTCCGTTATTATAACAGACTAACATACATGCAATAAACAGTTGGCTATTATAAAATATAATCTTTTTTTTTTGTCACAGGTGACGATTGTAAATGCATGGGCTGCAACTGCGCAGCTGGGACCTGTAAAAATGGATGCAAGACTGGCTGCTGCGACAAGAGTTGTGGACGTAAGTACATTGTGTGTATCTGTGTAAATTTAAGATTTCCATGGGCATTTAAATTTTACCCTAGAATTACATGCTGCCTTCCTCACATCAATTCTCTTATAAAAATTAAGAGCTCAGTGGAGTCCATACGCATGATTCGAATATAATACAACTCTTTTATAAAAATGCGGTTAGAGCTATTACACCCTATTCCATATACGTTATTATAACATACTAAAATACATTTAATAAACCTATGAATGTAATACAATATGAAGTTTTGTTGTGACAGGTGACGATTGCCAATGCAAGGGCTGCAACTGCGCAGCTGGGAACTGTAAAAATGGATGCAAGACTGGCTGCTGCGACAAGAGTTGTGGGCGTAAGTATGTTGTGTGTATCTGTGTAAATGTAAAAAATCAACGGGCATTTAAATTTTAAACTCGGTTTACATGCTGCCTTTTTTACATCAACCCTCTTCTAAAAATAAAGAACTTGGTGGAGTCCACGAGCATGATTTAAGTATAATAAAATAATTATAATAATATGGTTATAACTAATACACCTTATTCCATGCACGTTATTATAACGGACTAACATACATGTAATTAATCGATAGCTATGATAAAATATAATGATTGTTTTGTAACAGTTGACGATTGTAAATGCATGGGCTGCAACTGCGCAGCTGGGACCTGTAAAAATGGATGCAAGACCGGCTGCTGCGACAAGAGTTGTGGACGTAAGTACATTGTGTGTATCTGTGTAAATGTAAAATATCAATGCGCATTTAAATTTTAGCCTAGAATCGCATGCTGCCTTCTTCATGTCGATACTCTTGGAAAAATCAAGGACTTGGTGGACACCATTCGCATAATTAGAATATAATACGACTCTTTATAAAAATGTGGTGTGAACTATTACACCCTATTCCGTATACATTATTGTAACGGACTACATACACGTGATAGACTGATGGATGTAATAAAATGTAACTTTTTATTGTCACAGGTGACGATTGCCAATGCAAGGGCTGCAACTGCGCAGCTGGGACCTGCAAAAATGGATGCAAGACCGGCTGCTGCGACAAGAGTTGTGGACGTAAGTATATTGTGTGTAGCTGTGTAAATGTAAAAATTCAATGGGCATTTAAATTTTAACTTGGGTTTCCATGCTGCCTTCTTCACATCAATTCTCTTGTATTGCTGGAGTCATTCACATAATTAAAATATACTACAACCCTTTATAAAAATTTGGTTAGTTTTATTACACCCTATAGCATGTACGTTATTATAACGGAATAAAATACCTGTAATAAACCGATAGCTTTAATAAATATATATTTTTTTGTCACAGGTGACGATTGTAAATGCATGGGCTGCAACTGTGCAGCTGGGACCTGTAAAAATGGATGCAAGACTGGCTGCTGTGACAAGAGTTGTGGACGTAAGTACATTGTGTGTGTCTGTGTATTTCCATGGGCATTTAAATTTTACCCTAGAATTACATGCTGCCTTCCTCACATCAATTCTCTTATAAAAATTAAGAGCTTAGTGGAGTCCATACGCATGATTCGAATATAATACAACTCTTTTATAAAAATGCGGTTAGAGCTATTACACCCTATTCCATGTACGTTATTATAACATACTAAAATACATTTAATAAACCTATGAATGTAATACAATATGAAGTTTTGTTGTGACAGGTGACGATTGCCAATGCAAGGGCTGCAACTGCGCAGCTGGGAACTGTAAAAATGGATGCAAGACTGGCTGCTGCGACAAGAGTTGTGGGCGTAAGTATGTTGTGTGTATCTGTGTAAATGTAAAAAATCAACGGGCATTTAAATTTTAAACTCAGTTTACATGCTGCCTTTTTTACATCAACCCTCTTCTAAAAATAAAGAACTTTGTGGAGTCCACGAGCATGATTTAAGTATAATAAAATAATTATAATAATATGGTTATAACTAATACACCTTATTCCATGCACGTTATTATAACGGACTAACATACATGTAATTAATCGATAGCTATGATAAAATATAATGATTGTTTTGTAACAGGTGACGATTGTAAATGCATGGGCTGCAACTGCGCAGCTGGGACCTGTAAAAATGGATGCAAGACCGGCTGCTGCGACAAGAGTTGTGGACGTAAGTACATTGGGTGTATCTGTGTAAATGTAAAATATCAATGCGCATTTAAATTTTAGCCTAGAATCGCATGCTGCCTTCTTCATGTCGATACTCTTGGAAAAATCAAGGACTTGGTGGACACCATTCGCATAATTAGAATATAATACGACTCTTTATAAAAATGTGGTGTGGACTATTACACCCTATTCCGTATACATTATTGTAACGGACTACATACACGTGATAGACTGATGGATGTAATAAAATGTAACCTTTTATTGTCACAGGTGACGATTGCCAATGCAAGGGCTGCAACTGCGCAGCTGGGACCTGTAAAAATGGATGCAAGACCGGCTGCTGCGACAAGAGTTGTGGACGTAAGTATATTGTGTGTAGCTGTGTAAATGTAAAAATTCAATGGGCATTTAAATTTCAACTTGGGTTTCCATGCTGCCTTTTTCACATCAATTATCTTGTATTGCTGGAGTCATTCACATAATTAAAATATACTACAACCCTTTATAAACATTTGGTTAGTTTTATTACACCCTATAACATGTACGTTATTATAACGGAATAAAATACCCGTAATAAACCGATAGCTTTAATAAATATATTTTTTTTTGTCACAGGTGACGATTGTAAATGCATGGGCTGCAACTGTGCAGCTGGGACCTGTGAAGATGGTTGCAAGACCGGGTGCTGTGACAAGAGTTGTGGACGTAAGTACATTTTCTGTTTCGGTATATAAAACAATTCACTGGGCATTTATATTTTAACCCAGGATTACATGCTGGCTTCTTCACGTCAATTCTCTTGTAAAATCAAGAACTTGATGGACTCCATTCTCATTATTAAAATAACATACAATTCTTTTTAAAAATGTGGTTAGAACTATTACACACTATTCCATGTAAATGTGTATGTGTATATGTGTAAATGTAAAAAAATAATGGGCTATTAAATTTTATCCTAGAATTACATGCTGCCTTCTTCACGTCAATTCTCTTGTAAAAATCAAGAACTTCGTGGATGCCATCCGTATAGTTAGAATATAATACAATTCTTTATGAAAACGTGGTGGGAACTATTACACACTATTCCATGTACGTTATTATAACATACTAACATGCATGTGATAAACCCATAGCTATATTAAAATATAATCTCGTTTTTTTTTGTGACAGGTGGCGAATGCAAATGCAAGGGCTGCAACTGCGCAGTTGGAACCTGTAAAAAGGGATGCAAGACCGGCTGCTGCGACAAGAGTTGTGGACGTAAGTACATTGTGTGCATCTGTGTGTATATAAAATTTCAACGGGCATTTAAATTCAACCTAGAATTACATGCTTCCTTCGTCACATCAGTTCTCTTGTAGAAATCAAGAACTTAGTGGAGTCCATACGCATGATTCGAATATAATACGACTCTTTGTAAAAATGTGGTTAGAACTATTATACCCTATTCCATGTACGTTATTATAACAGACTAAAATACATGTAATAAACCGATGGATGTAATAAAATATATTTTGTTATTGTCACAGGTGACGATTGCCAATGCAAGGGCTGCAACTGCGCAGCTGGGGCCTGTAAAGAGGGATGCAAGACCGGCTGCTGCAAGTAGACCTAACTCCCGAACAGCTGCTAAACAACCACCCCCTGACGAGAATGAAAACTACAATGGTTCCGCTTCACAGTAGCAGTTAAAATGCATAGTCCTTTATTTTATTAAGCTTGACTCTATTTGCCATCACCTTATTGATACATAATCGTTCAGCTTGGCTGTGTTATCTATGAATGGTGCCAATGACACCTCCAGCACTTGTGATCAATTACTCATACGAGTGGGGGACATCGACATGATCAGTCTGAATTGCGAATTTCACACGGCAAAACAGTATTTATGTTTGTACGAATGAAAATTTTCTAGTATTGTTTAACACGTTTAATTACGGACAAGGAGTGTCTCATTTTTCTGATTGTGTTAATATTTCTTCACGGAGCGTTGCTGAAATATTTTTATTTTTTTTATGTTAATTTATTAATTATTACTCGAAAATGTAAAGACAAAAAATTCTGTCAATAAATGGCAAAAAATGTATGCTCGTGTTCTTGTAGCTTACTGTGCATTCTATTAGTTTAATTTTATTCTCCTTTCATCTTTGTGATAAAATAAACCGGGACATCACCTAATATACTATTGACCGTATTCTACGATGATCTTTGACTTGGGATGGTATTTAGCTCATAGTTTAATTATCATGACTTTACCCATCGCCAATGTATCATAGACGGCCGTGTCTTGTATAATTTAAAGAAATTCGACTATTATTATATTAAAGATCGTGGAGACTGACTACAAATTATTTATGTTATGTTTCAATTACGAATAGCTAGCAATTTCTGAAAAACACTCAAAGACCCAATAATGTCTAAAGTCTTGTATTATACACTGAACATGCTGAACGGCATACTAAATTGCCTGATCCCATGTTGAGTATAAAATGTATTCTTGGAAATGAAATGAATGGGGTTTTAGGCCACCTTTTTGCATATATAAGGGCTGTATCCGTATCCATCTGACTATGGGGGTTACAAAATGGCGATCCACCGGAGTCGGGTAGACCGGCATATTTTCATAGTTATACCTTTTTGTCGCTATTCTTGTGAATATGAGACGAGCGCAGCGATCCGAAATTAGCAGCTAGGGATCGGGATGGGAGGCACTGTAAGTCCTCATGGATTTTTGTTTGTTTTTTAGTTGTTCCTGAGAAGACTAGAAATTAATTTCTGGAAATATAATCTAATCGAACTGTTAATTGGCCAACACGGCTCCATCTCCTGATCAGCTAATACCCCCCACCCCACTTTTTTGTAATTCTGACTAATTTTAGATGAATTTCGTTGTAGGCTACCGGGTACTTCGCAACAATATTTTTTTTTTGAGGGGGGGGGAGCACTCAAAAATGATTTTTGCATACATAATTGAGCTGTGAATTGACCACCACAGCCTCATCTCTTGATCCGCTAATATCCTCACTCCCCCCCCCCCCTCCCCGATTTTTTTTGCATTTTTGACTATCTTTGGACGCAATTTCCTTGTACTTGGTAACTTAATTCACTATTTTTCCTTGTCTTGTGTGGTTGTAACCGTTATTTATTTATTATAAATTTAATCTGAGACTGTTGGTAAGCCTGTGCATGGTTTTTGCAAGGCGAGCATACTTATACCCATCAATTGGAAATTCCCACCCACTACAGAACCTAAATTGCGGAAACAATGCAAAGCCTTCAGGGAAAATTTAAAAAACAAATTAAAACTAATTGTCTTATAACATACCCTAATACATTATGTCCTCATTCACATCAATTGATTTCGATTCAATTTATCTTTGATATTGGCATCCTAGAAACTTTATTTTTTACTCATCTGAAATGAATTTGCATTTTATTTTCCTAAGTAGGCCTAAATTCTTACTTTTGCAAATAAAAAATGCATGAGATATAAATCCACATGGGAATAACCTTTAAAACCATTATTTAACTTACCATAAACCCTCATAATGTTATATTATTATGTTTATTACCAGTGTCACAAAGTCAATACCCAGTAGGCCAAATAACAGAAACCGAATACGCCCCCCCCCCCATGGATAGGGCCCTGCATGTAGGCTAAACTGGGTCAGGAGAACCTTCTGAGGATGCTGAGATAAATGAGATGACACTGCCCTCCAGACACATAATTCGAAATTCGAGACCAGGTGTTCTGCGGCCTAGCACGCTATCTCTCGGGCACGGAGGCTCCTCACAATATTGAATGTTTACAAGTGAGCCGGGAAGAAACATTTTGTTTCTTTGAAACTTGAAGGCCAGAGTGGGGTTCGAACCCGCAATCTCCGACTTCCCAAACAAGCAGCTTTATCCACTGCACCAAGCCCCCCGTCCTATTCGTGGACATGAAATTTCTACAAACCAAGGATGTTTACTTTGAGTTTTTTGAGACTACTTAATGAATTACATGACCAGCATTATGGCCTGTTCTTTATGGTGAAATAAGGGGTTTAGTGAACTAGAGTCAGGGTGCGTGTCGGTGCTGATTTTGCAGAGAATTTGGGCCAATATTATTTTGTGTTAATTCATAGATATTCGTAGATGGAAGATGTGCCTATGCGATCAGCAAAAGCTTTAAAAACTATTAATATTCACGTAATTTAATACATATCTTTACAGCACCTGGTGTCATTTAATGGCACATCATCAAATGTTGTCGTAGTCAACGTCAGTGATAGGAGTAAATGGCTTACATTACCTGATAGATCCTGGCTATTGCCACCAATGCCGACAACGTAGCGTTCAGGAGGTGACGTTGATTTTATTATTATTATTATTATTATTACTTAGTTTGCTTCTATAGCGCCCTTTGATTTTGTAACAAGACAAACCGCTTGTGTTTTTAAATCTCTAGGATAATATTGTCTTTAGAACAGGTATGTCTTCCGTCTTTTCTTGAATGTCAGAACGGATGGAGCTTGGCGTAAATCCATCGGTAGGCTATTCCATAACCGAGGCCCCTTGATTGCAAAATCAAAGTCTGACACCTCTTTGCGTCCAAGACTAACAGTGTATAAAGGCCCAGCATATCTGGAGCGTAATGGTATTTTAGGTTCAAAGAGACAGAGCTAATCCGAGGTGTAAATGGGAGCAGTTTTTTAATGCCTTGTACAAGTACAAGCAGAGCTAAAAGTTAATCCTTGAACTAACCGGTAACCAGTGCAAGTCATGTAGCACATGTGTAATGTGATATTGAGTCTTAGTCCGAGTGACCAAATGGGCAACGCGATTTTGGACACGTTATAGCCGAATCAAGTCCATTTTTCTTAAACCTTCTAGTAGGGCATTTGAGTAGTCAAATCTGCTGAGGACTGCAGGTCTAACTGCATTGGAAAATGCATCTCTGGTTGGATATTTACGAATTTGTCCAATTTGTCTCTAGGGATAGATGGATCAAACGTGATATAGAGCTGGGTGTCATATCATGTATGTAATAGTTGACGCCATGTCTCTTACAAATAGCAGAAATGAGTATTGTATAAGTTGTAAACAACACAGGGCCCAAAACAGAGCCCTGTGGTACACCCCTAGACAAAGTAGCAGGCTTTGATGCTGTCATCCTATCCTAATCATATGATTTATCTTATTCAGTTAGTTCCTGAACCAGCTCAGTGCTATACCACCAAAATATTATTCCAGGGTATTTATCACTCCATCGGGATTGAGAGTATCAATTGCAGCACTGAGATCTAAAAGAATCATTGCCAAACCCCGGCCTTTATCCAGCTCATCTCTATTTGTCGTGCTGTAGTCTCATAAATGCCGTCTATGTGTAGTGTTTTGGTCGGTAGGCTGATTGAAGCGGTTCACCAAGAACATGATCAGACATGTGCTTATTGAGTCGTCTTAGGACAACTTTCTTAATACGTTTGCCAGTGAAAGCAAGATTTGATACTGAACGGTAATTTTTCAAAGAGTCCTGGTCAAGTGAAGGTTTTTTTAATGGGACATGATAACGACTACACGTGATGGTACTTTTTATGTTGCGTGAGGAACTATCGAATATGCAGTAAAATATACCAAATATTATTCACTGCTCGTTCATTCACCAGAGGGCTCTTGCATACATGTGTAGATTTTTCAATGTTTCCATTCTATTCCACGTTGGCAATTACTTAAAGCAGCCCCTTGGGATGACATCAATTTTCGTTTTAGTTCCGTACTGAAGTAGTGTATCCCACGGATGATGTTTTAATTTTTTTCAGAATTTTCATATTTTTGCAAATATTTTTAATCAACATTTCTATGAAACCAGAAGTAACCCAAACACACTATTTGTATACCTGAAGGACGATTGAATGTTTTCACAGCATTGGGCCACATGCTGATGGCATCGGCCCAGCGTTGGGTAGACAATCAGTGCTGCAGGTGTGTCATCTCGTGTCCTGACTACAAGACACCAATTAGCGGCGACTGCTCTGATCTTACCGTCTGATACGTGGGAATATGTGATCTACAGTGCTGAATATTGCTGACTTGTTTTGTTTACATGGCAATATACGACCTAGAAATGCAACTATTTCACTCTTTTTCAGTGCTTTAAAATTGTTTTTTGACTTTTTCGTATTTTCAGTTAAGATCAGTAGGCTATAGAGCTTCATATAAATTAAATTTTCAAAATTGACAACATTGCAAATGTCTCATCCCAAGGGTTCCCTTTAAATAAGTAACAACGCCGTGTATAATATAATGAATATTGAATATACATGTAATAATATAAACAAAATAGATAACGATGCAAAATGTATTACCCATAGTAACTTCGGCAGTATGAATGAATTAAATCTTTTATAGAGCATGTATCCAGCTGTAAGCTGTTCAGAGCGCTGAACATCAAGAGTAACTTAGCAAGGCCTGTTATCATACAAATTCCAACTCAGTCTCCTGGGAGATATACAACTGAGCTGCCATTTTTGAGGCGCATCAAGCTATTTTCATTTCAAGCAAATTCGCCTTATGTGCCAAGTACTCACACATTGTGGATATTCTGGGGTCTCGCCTGATGGGAACTGCGCCGACGTCCATTGAGGTTCGTTTGAGTCCAGCTCTAGGTCAGTCAGACGAGCCATCTGATTTACGTGGTTCTCTGAGCCCCACGACACAACATCGCTGCACGCATGTCCCATGCACCTGGTAGTCCCAGGCGGTCACCCATCCAATTATGGAACGGGCCCGGCGTTGCTTAACTTCCGTGATCGAGCCGACACCGATGACCAACGCCGTATTCCGTATAGTATGTATAATATTATGATACGAATAGTGATGTTGAAATTCACGAACTTGAAATATAAATACATTTCCCGCCCCAAAACCATATATAAAATAACTTCAGTGATAGAGCCGACACAGATGAGCCAATGCCGTATTTCGTATAGTAGGTATAGTAGCCTACTACAAATATATATAAAATAACTTATTACGTACATTAGTAAAATGCACTGGGAAGATGATGTATTAGCTTGTTTCAAGCATTTATTTCTAAAGGCATTTTCACGGCTTTGTGGGGTAATATTTAATTTTAATAATGACATACATATCGTTTAACATATCGCATTTTAATCATGTTAAAGCCATAATGTGACATCAATCAGCACGATTTGAAAATAGTTGACCTCCATTTTGCCAAATCTGAATAATTTTCACGTCAGCGAGCCACAACTTCAAGTGAGTGAAAATTCCTATTGAATAATTTGGCTAAAGGGTTTAGCAATTGAATATATTCGAATGCAATATTTCTTTCACATAATCATAATAATTTCGAAACATACATGTAAAATGTTGTTGTTGCGTTCCTTTGGTTTTCCCCATAACAATAGCGATTAATCAGACAATACCGATCTCGTATTTATTGTGATAAGTATTGACCTTTATTTTTTTCAACACGATTAGCTATTTTCACAATATTATCATTTGCTATCTAAAACAATCTGAAAAATAAATTATGATTTAGATAATATTTTTCTATTATTTGTCTTCATATGTTGTCCTAAATGCGAACCACAAGACATCGAGCAAAAGTTAGTTCAACGTTGGGTAAATAAATGAAATGGATCGGGCTTTAGGCCACCTTTGTGCACATATAGGCTAGACTGGGCCAGGAGAACCTCCTGAGGATGGTGAGATGATTGATATGACACTGTCCTCCAGACACAGGATTCGAAATTCGAGCCCTGGCGGTCTGAGGCCGAGCACGCTACCTCTCGGTCACGGAGGCTCCCCACAATACTGACTTTCACACGTGGATGGGGAAGAAACATTTTTTTGTTTCTATGAAACCGCCGGGACCGGGAACCGAACCCCGAACTCTGGCGTGAAAGGCAGCGGTGCTAACCACTACCCTAGTGCACCCGCCCTCAACGTTGGGTAAGCGCTGCAGACGGTGGATTAATTTGGGACAACAATGGCTCAGTTTCTCATGTTTGCTGTCTCGTAACAGACGGACGGTAACTTCTCAGAGTTTATACAATAATTATCATTATGTCCGTGCACCAGGAGCAGGAGCATGTCTGGCCTATTAATACAGTACCACTACCGAGTACCTCAATAAGGCTACGTAAAAAAAGATAAAACCACTAATGATAATAATGTAAATATTACGTAACACATGGATGAAGATCAGATCCAGAAGACACATGTTGGTCACTGCCTGCGACGCTGACCCAACAGCAAACCAGTTCTACAAAAAACTTTAAATAACTACATATTTGAAGGGCTGGTGGTAACAACGTCCGATGTCCAATACCACATGGTTATCTCTGCACGCATACATTTTACATTGCCTTGCACTTTGGAAAAGTATGCAATATTGACACAAGCAATGATATTCAAGCTAGAATATGGGGCATTAGATTGTATTGAACTACTAATGTAGGGGTTTTTTCAACAGATTTAGCAACATACAACTCCACTCAACTGGTATTATGAAGGGCCGCGTTTTAACTATGAATATCTCTCTTCATGTGGGATTTAAATAGTTTAAAGACCAAAACAATCTTAGCATCGGTACCAAATATTAAAAGTAGGATGTAGGGCGTAATTATAACTGCACCAGTGTGGCAAAGAAATGCAAAATGATATTTGGCTTCTTGACTTTGTTTTCTATAGAGCATTCACCAGTTTTCAATGATATCACTAAATATATAACGAAAATCAATGATATAGTCTATGGAAGTGCAAAAGGGACATAATGTCGTCGCACGTATTAGTTTCTTAGTAGTTGTTTTATTTGAAAGGCAAAACAATACTATAACTAAATAAAGCATTTTAAATAACAAACAAGTTACAACAAGTTGAAATGTGCTTGTATCCACTGTGGTCCACATGACGAAGCAATCAAGATGGTGAGGCAAGACAAATGTTGATAGCTGTAACAGTGAGGGAAGGTTACGTGTGGTTTTTTTTTTGGGGGGGGGGGGGAGGGGGCTCAGTGTGTTACTTTCTATGGCTTTTAGTTTTTCGTAAATGTGTGTTTTGAGGCCTGAACGGACGAAAGATTATCGCCGATATAAAATAAAATATATAAAATTTGTCTGTGCGATTGTACCATTCTGTGGAACCCAAAATGCGTTTCACTCGCTTCTCCTGGTAGAATAAAAATGAAATTAGAAACACATTTTAAATATTTGAATTTGAATAAGGAGGAGACAAATTATTTGTTAGAGTGCACACCTGAATTTATTTTTAGTTGTTACATGTGACTTTTTACTTTTCTAGATATCTGGAGAGCTAACCGCTATTTTTTCAACACTTGGTAACAGTCCACGAAACTAGAAGAGTATTTCTTGCAATAAATGGAACGTGACAATGACTATTTTTCATTCACTTGAAGTTGAAAATTGTGTCAAGTAAGCATAATTATTTGAATGATGAAAATAGACTAGTCCCGGCTTGAATTATGTTATCAAATAAGCCACAGTCAGGCTGGTTTGAAACTTGCTTGAACACATATATACACAAACATATGGTTGATGCGTTGTGGTTTTTTTTGTAGTTGTGGTCTTCGTCATCATGACTCATGTTGCATCATTAACAATAGGCGGTGTGTGACCCAGTCAATTACCTAGAAGAATTGACGAGGCAGAAACACGTGTTGTATCATTAGTAAGTTGTACCGGGCCAGAGCATCAGGCTATAGTTACCATCACCAGCCCTTTACTAGTAACATGGGAATAAAAAGAATCATGAAGGATATTCACTGAAAAAATAATGTTTCATATGTTTTCATTTATCACTTTAGTTGATGATCAGACTTAGGCCTGATTTTTAGAATATAACATTGCGGTTCCCAGGTATCTCTACATGAATTTAGACGGTCAAATTAATGTTGCTAACTAAAGTAGCAGATATGACATTTTAGTTTCATGAGAAAAAATATACCTGTATAATTGGCGAGCCAAAAAATTGGACCCAACTCGTATAGCGATTTGATATCTCATTTACAATTTCTTTGCGTCATGAGTTAAAATGCATTGATCTTTACTACTCATTCCTGTCATCACAATTGTACGTGGGGCATCGGGTGATTTTTTCAACTGGCTGATAAGTTTGTTTTGAAGTGGTGCACGGAGATCCTAACGTCCCACCAATTGCATCTGTAATTTATGTTGAGAAATAAGCAAATTATATACATTTCGGTGGACATCTTGAATCTTTACTCAACATGCGAAGGAAAAAATGGAAGCGACTTTCTTAACGCCAAGTGGTGTATATTGTAAAAATTGTAATTATTTGAGTGTTGATAGCTTGAATGCAATTCGTACATTATCATGATTATGAGATTTATTATACTGCATAAACTTAATCATAGGCATCGCAACAGGGGTTGGAAAATATAAAAAAAAAGTAAAAAAGTAAAAATATCTGGAATAAGTATGACAAAACTGGATTGTTTTTAACGTTATTACTTGTGTTCATGCAAGTTGGTTTTTAGCTAGCGCATACATGTACAATAACTGTACAAGTACAATTATTGTAGCTAGTGTTGTACAACGTCATTTTGAAATACTCATCAAATAACCCTGTTTATGCGGACCCGTATTTATAAATCTCAATCAGCAAATATGAAATGTTGACGCCGTTTGCCTCTCGCATTCGATATATCATATTTTAATGTTTTATGTGGCTTTGCATGCTTTGCAATTTTCACATAGCGCACATACAAACAATAAACGTGATAAAATTATCATAAATGTGATCACCATCTCCTCTACTAATACTACTCTGACCCTTTAACCGCCAAATTATTCAATCTGAATATTCACCCACTTGAAATTGTGTCTCGCTGACGCGATCCACAATTTCAAGTGAGTGAAAATTATTCAGATTTGACAAATGGAGGTCAACTGTTTTCAAAGCTTGCTGATTGATGTCACATTTTATCTTTAACATGTTTAAAATGTGTTACTTAATGTGCTAATAAAAATGAAAACCCGAATATATGCGACACCGGCGGTTAAAGGGTTAATAGACGTGGGGAGTTGAGCTGTGACCTAACCCAACTATATAATTCAAACAAATGGTGAACTAAATAAAATAACACTAAAATTATTATACAGAAACAATTTAGTAGGTGATGAAAATATTGAATTTGGAACTGGAAATTACTCTTAATTTATGCAATTCAACTTCAAAAGAATGAAAAATACCAACTCACGGGAAAATAGAGAAACAATTCATCAGACAAGAGGGTACGATTTTGACTTGATTTACTATAATAGTACACAGTTTGTTTATGTTATTTTTTTTCACTTTTTTAAGATATCGGTAGCAATCTGCGGAATATAGGTTTGTCGGAATACACAGTTGTCGTAATATAAGGCTATATGAACGTGGGGTTGTGAGAATATGGTGTTATTGGATAGTGTTGTCGGAATATACGGTTATCGGAATATGAGAACATGGGGTTTTCGGAATATTGGGTTGTCGGTGTATTGGATTGTGTGAATATATGGTTGTCGGAATATGGGATTGTCGGTATATAGAGTTGTCAAAATGTTCTTGGACTATAGGGTAGACCCCAGGTAGTTTAAGTAGTTATACATCGCTTAAAATAATTTGTCTTGCATAAATGTTCATTTAGCTCCTTTATAACTTATAGTAATTGCTATGTTAATTATAGTCTCACTTTTATTTCTCTCGATGTGTGAACATTTCAACTTGAATGTTAAGGAAAACAGCTAAGCGTAATATCTATAAATAAACTCAAACCCGACGAGGGTCTTTGTGCAGGATGTGTATATTTAATATTGGAATTTCAAATATTCAGGGCTGGTGATGTCTAGGCAAATACCTTCATGGGGTACGTTTATTGAGTTATATCCCAAGGTCTGAGCGAATGCCGAATTTTCTATTGATAAACTCCTGAACCAGCTTTAGCTTCAAAGGGGGAAAACATTTTGTAGAATGATTAAAAATAACAAATTTAAAACAAACTTCAGAAAATTCGAAAAATATAGGCTAGAACATAGACGAACAGACAAAGTTGTATTACAAAGTAGAAAAACATTAAGTTTTTAGTAGAAAAGGAAAACAAAAGGACAGAAACATCGCGCCAGAGAAAACATAAAAGTAAAATGATGAGTACAAAACACCAATGAGAGCAAAGTAGGAGAGAGGAAAGTGTCATGAGAGAAAATAATAATACTAATAACAACAATAATAGAGGACCATAAATTTTAGATTGAGGGAACAAGATGGGTATGGTAGGAACAAAGAACATTAAAACACGTCAGAGTTGTAAAAGTGGCTAAAATCACATAGTTAGAGAGCAATACAAAATGAACAGGTCGGCCGTATATTTGTCATCGTCGTTGTGCTCCAAACTGTTCAAAAGTGTGGAGTGCTCGACATTGTACTGCATATGCACCATAAAAACCTTTGATGGCATGAATTGATAAGAGTAGGGCGTAGTCCCAAGTCCCAACTACGAGTTTTAATCTGTCGCGATGTTGTCAGGATGTGCAATATTCACTGACTCTCAACAGAAGCAATGGGGAATTACAAAACTAGATATATAATCACTTCAAAAACAAAAGAATATAAATGTCGCTGCATTTTGGACTGGAGATTTCGAGCGCTAATCGGTAATTTCGGACCACTGGGCCTCCAGTAACGCTGACCAGCATTGTCCCGTGCAGAGGTGTGTGTACACCTGCAGTGTACATGTACACGTGTACTATCAACGGGGGTGAACTCTCTACAGTATATTTAGTATATGCATGGTGGAAGGTGAAGACAATGTTTTTCCTGGGGTCCAACACAATTAACCCTATAAACCATTCCAATCGATACAAAAACCTGCTGGTTATGTTAAGTAATAAACACTATTATTCAACAAAAAACTAATATTCAGATAGATGTATATTTACATACATAGAAACCACAAAACTGACGACATATACATCTACACCTTTGGCGGAAACTATCCATTTACCGAATCTAAAACGCAATGTTATCTCTCGGCGATCATTTTTTTCTGCATAAGACGATTTTTTTTTTAAAGTAGCAGACTACATCGTCTTGTTTTGGAAAAAAACTGATTGCCGATCGAAAATATTGGATTTATAATGAGGTGTAAATGGGTAGTTTCCCCCTTCAACTTTCACCCATATACTAAATATACCGCAGAGAGATCATCCCCGCTAATAGTACACGTGTACACACCTCTGCACACGACAATGTTGGTCAGCGATACTGAAGGCCCAGTGATCCAAAATTCTGAATACAAATACAGTGTTTCGGACGCTGATTTCAGCCCCCCCGCTTCCGAAGAATTCAGTGGTGGAAAGGTAGCTGTGCCCAGGAGTTCAGCGTATAAGCTAAGTATTTCTTCTCTGTTTACTATTTTCTTTTCGTTACATATACGAATAATATATTTTTAATTATTCGGTCAAATAAACAAATATTTTGAATTGTCTTGACAAACTGCCATCTGCTATTTTCTACCAGACCTTCTTCAAAAGTTAATTTCTCTCTTGCAATGCTCCATAAAAAACGATAGCAGAATACGAAAGTGATTATGAGAAACATGAATGACTCCAGATTGTCCAATAAACCAAACCAAATATGCTGCAATTAAAGGACACAAGAATAATAAATCTAATATTCACAGTAACCATGCACTATCATGACCAATAGAATAGTATTCCATCAGTTGTGTCGTCCTCATAATCATATCACAAAATCAATGAGTTGATTTCGATTGCCTTTAAATATAGTGACTGTAGGTATGCCAATCCTATAGTGTTAAACATTTATTTGTCTTATATTTATTTGCAAATATATTCAATGTTGCTAAATTGTCGCACTGACATAATAAATATTTATACACAAACTTTGGAAAGAAGCAGTTAAATCAGTTCAATTCCAAAAACGCATTTTGCTTGAAATATTTTCTCCGGCTTGGTATGCTGAAACAGACGTCAATGGTCAACATGGAGATTCTGCTGGTGATGTAGTTGTTCTTGCTGCTGCTCCCGTTGCTTCCTCTTCTGCTGCTGTTATTGTGGCTGCTGTTGTTGTGGCTGTTGTTGCTTTGCTGCTGATGCTGCCACTACTGCTGTTGATATTGGTACTGCTGTTGCTTATGATGATGCTGCTAATTCTGTCGCTGATGTCACTGCTACTGCTAATATTTTCACAACCAATTAAAAAATGTGCTGTTTTTACTGTGGTATGTTAACATATATAATCGTGCGAAAACGTGAGAAAATGTGAAGGCACTCAGGAGGCGAAAGTGAATAAGAGAACATTAGTATATTAATTTTGTTCATTGACAAATGATTTAACAAGCAAAAATTCAAGTTGTAAGCTGCTAACGCGATTTACACTTTCAAATGAACGAAAAATTGTATCTTTATATAAAAAAACATCTTCAAAATTGAATAAATTATTTGATTAAAATAGCATCGCCTATATTTATTTCAGTGACTACGTTGGAAAGTCCACCATCATATACACATATTAAGGTTGCAATGGAAGACCCTCTGGGTCCGCCCCTGAGGGTCCGCCCATCTTCCTTTTACTATTAAACCCTTTCGAAACCCCCTACATTATTCTGAAACGACCCTCTTCCTCTGTCCCCATGAAGATCCCTTATTTTCAATCACTTGAAGTTGTGGATCTCGGTAGCGAGAAACAACTTTGAGTGACTGAAAATTTCAATTGAATAGTTAGTATAGGGTTGAGTAACAGGTACGTTTTTATCTATAATCTGTAGCTCATATCCGCAATCAGTTCCCCTTGAACTTCAGACAATTATAGACAATTCCGCCCATTTGCGCTCCAATGATCCGCATTAGCAGCAACGCTGATTATTTTTCCTAGAAATTGTTGTCCCTTCCCACCCACGCATCCCGTAAGCACATCACTCTGCTCTCATATCCTATATTACGGCGTGGTCAGTTTATGTGTGAAGTAGACGTGATGACACTAAGTTGGTTTAGTTTGGTGCCAGAATCGCATACGTTGGTTCAACATCATATGTCACAAAACGAAGTTATATAGCGCCCGAAGACTCGCCGAGCTCAGCGTCGCTGTGAAATTGGACGTTAACCAGAATGTTTTCTCTACGTTTGAGCGATGTCGTGAGTTCATTTCGGGCCCCAGAGAAGCTTTGGAGTGAATTCCTGACACAATATATTTTCTGTCACTCCATTCAATACAGGATTTCTCTTAAAGCACTGAGTTATAGAATTAATTTATTTACCCACGTGGACTTGTATCCACAACGTCATGTGAGTGAAACATACTTACATTACAGTTTGAATACAAAATGCCAATCTATGTTCTGAGCTTTATATTCCATCAACGCAAACATGTTATGAAATATAATTGCGATGTCTTACACGTATGTACTAGATAACATCCGATCATTTCTAGTACCCTCGGGAGTCCAGCAAGTACAATACATGGACCTAACATTGGACAAGTAATTATGGGCCGACCGTCTGCGACGTTGGACAAACATTATGCCAGCACTGTGCAAATATCTGGGTGGGAGCGCGACAGAAATTCAAACCCAGCCTATCTCCCTAATATTTTGCACACTTGAAGTTGTGTCTCGCTACCCGAATTATTGTTAGTTATTTTGTAGGCAAAGAAAGCATAGGCCTATCAATGTATTTTAACTCGAAAAACATATTTTATAAATTAGAGTCGTGCTCCTTCATAGAACACCAAAACAAACTTATCAAAGCAAATATAATTATGAAAGTCATAAATTTAATTTAGCCATGTGAACATCGTGATGCCTAAAAGCACCATGTTGTATTCCTGACAACTGACTGAATGTCCTACAAGTGATAATTTTAATGCGAAAATTGACACGAAACTGGATTTTGTGTGTTTAATTTGTCACCCACTTTAAGTCATCCGCTTGCAGCTGATAAACATGTTAACTATTACAGCGCGGGGTTCGATTTTAGTCGTCAGAATCTGAAGGTTTTAGACGACCGATTCTGACAACTAAAGTCTATCCCCACACTGTAAGAGTAGAATTATTTTTGAATTGGCCGTAGACAAATAACTTATGTGTTTAAATAAATCAGAAAGATCTAACTAAGACATTTATGATGATTTCAAACTGAAAAGACCCTTTAACCTCCAAGGTTTTGATAAAAAAAATTTAGCGCTTAATGGTAGATTCAGCCTTGAAAAGGTTAGGATACAATGTGCATTTGTGTGCGGCTCAGGGCGGTCCATGAAGGGGTTGTTGTTGTTGGTCCAGAACTTCGCGCTATATATCATATAGTGGTTTCCTTTCATTGTATATTGGGATTTCACTTTTTTTTTGTTAATATTATTTAATGGAGGCAATGCATAGGATTTCAAAGAAGTGACTCCAGTCTTGTATGTTTATTATCATAATTATATCCATCTAAGTATTTATTCTGATTCTTAGACCTATATTCGGCTATATCAAATCATTTCCCTGTATTGCATATTTTGGCTTTTTAATATGACCATATGATGTAAACATAGAACTGCAAAAGTGTTTTAATTTTTCTGCTGCGCATTCACCAGTTAGGCTAGATATAGAGACGAAATTCCTGATTTCTAATTATTGACAACCATGTCAAAAATTGGAAATATCTGGGAATTTCGTCTCTATATCTAGTCTAACTGGTGAATCCGCAGCAGAAAAGTAAAAGAACTTTTGCAGTTCTAGTCTGTGAACATGTTTACATGATATGGTCATATTAAGAAGCCAAAATAAAATCACCGATTTGTTTATGATTTTAGCCTGGGCCAGTCCCTTTAAGCAATTGAAACAGATACAAAAAACTAATACGAGGTTATGTTCGCTGAGAGACTGCTTTCGTGCAGGCTGCTGTAGGTGGTGCGGGGGTGGAGGGGGCGCAGCGCTCCGTCGTGTGATTTAAGTCAGTGTAGATCCATTGAAGTGGAAGTCAGGGCAAGAAAAAATGTACTGTGACAGTATAAAACAGTTATAACTGGTTCCCTGAAGACAATGTGGCGTTTAGAACCGAAATATGACAGCAACGAGTCCATTAACTGAGCATTGCGATAGGTTGCAGACGCAGGTAGTAGACAAGATGCTGTCATATGAACAATGTTAAATATAAGGTATCAAAAAACACTTGGAATACATATATACTGGCATATACACAGCGTAAATTATAATAACTGTTTTAGGGAGATACCAGACATGCTGCTCATATGAGCAACATAATATAAAAAGTGTATTAAATAACAACTAGGAAATGAATATGCTTGCACCATGTCTAGCAACCCCAATGTTGCGGCGGGCTGCAGACCGAGATACCGGTGTATTGCATATAAACATAAGACGTTGTAATGAACTTCTTCTCATTTCATCCACTTTTACAGCTACATGTAGTCCAAACATCGAGATGATGAAATAACTGACATTTAAAGTATCTCCATTTTTTCTCAATAAAATATGTGAATAAATAAATTATTATTGATTGAAAACAAGATCGTTATCTGTAAATGTATTTAGGGCAGTATTTCCCTGTCACAGGACAGTTAAGGATTCACCCTTCGGACGCTACTAACAGTTGGTAAAAAATACTTACATAGGCCTATTATATGTTCAATGTGAATCATCTGCCAAGTGTATCGTTCTTTTCATCTCTAATTTTGCTCAACCCTTTGCCCGCCGGTGTCGCATATATTCGGGTTTTCATTTTTGTATTAGCTCATTAAGAACCACATTTTAAATATGTTAAAGATAAAATGTAACATCAACCAGCAAGATTATAAAAGAGTTGACCTCCATTTTGTCAAATATGAATAATTTTCACTCACTTGAAGTTGTGGATCGCGTCAGCGAGACACAACATCAAGTGAGTGAAAATTCAAATTGAATAATTTGGCGGTTAAAGGGTTAAACGACATAATAAAAGAGGCTGAAAACGGCTATGGTTTTGACTAGCACTTTAAATCTTGTCCTGTTAAATTGTTTGTTTTATGCCTTTGAAGCCTGAAGTGTTAGCGCAATTACAAGCCTCAAAGATCGACAAAGATGTATATTTATGAAATATAAATAGCTAAAAAATTCAAGGATTTATTTAAGTGAACGTCTTACAGAAATTATTTTGTAATTTCAGCGAAATTGTATTTGATTGAAACTGCTTGGAAGCGTATACACGGGTCCAGCAGACGAAGAGCTAATAGGCTTTTGGCTGGGAGCCAGAATAAGGTCCGGTGACGATCGTGTTTTTTATTATTCTCTCATCACCATGCCAGGCACGCTCACTCTTGCGGTGACAGTTACTGCCACTGTTTCTCCTGTCGTCGCTGGTGTCCACAGTCCTAGACAGGAGCTGTCAGTGCTGTGGCTGTGACAATTCATGTTGCTGCTACTGCTGTCCGTGGCGGCCTCGAATAATATATATATTCCTGCAGACGGTGGAATAATGTTAAAACAACATTGATTCAATGTGTCGATATAACTGGTTTATACGGTTTTAAGTTAATTTCAAAGCAAACAAAATTAGCAAAAATGAGTAGTAGAGACAAAAGAAGAGACCAATTGCTAGAACATGAACAGGGTCAAGATGTCAAGGAGGAGAAGACAACTACATGATGTCAAGCAAGAGAAGACAACAGAAGACAACATTTGTATAAGCGGCATGTTGATGTCTCGAGGATTTTAAATAAGATTGAGAAAATTTGACCCTGTTCATGTTCTAGCAATTGGTCTTTTCTTTTGTCTCTACTGCTCATTTTATCTCCTCTATCCCCGCAAAAGGTACTGCCGCTGTTGGCTGCTGTCGACCATTTGGTTTTCTTTTGTTTATACTTGTTTATGTCGTGGCTATTGTCATTACTCTTCATGATTGCTGTTTTTTGTACCCACCTCCACAAGAGATGCGTCCCAGCATACACAATACCTTGAGAGAATGCTAGTTTAAAACATATTTTATTGACCGATTGAATGCTAGTACAGTGTTGGCTCATCATCAGCGACGATGCCCCAACCTTCACATTTGCAACACCAGGATCGACTTTTGACGCATATCAATGTTGTTCCTGTCGTTTTAAAAAGTTTTGCTCGTCACATGTTGTCGTCTCTTGCTTGACATCTGCTGTTGTCGTCTTTTGCTTGACATCTGCTGTTGTATTCTCTTGCTTGATATATGTTGTTGTCGTCTCTTGCTTGACATCTGCTGCTGTATTCTCTTGCTTGACATATGTTGCTGTCGTCTCTTGCTTGACATCTGCTGTTGTCGTCTCTTGCTTGGCATGATATGTATTATTATTGTTGTCGTATCTTGCTTGACATCTGCTGTTGCCGTCTCTTGCTTGACATATGTTTTGACGTCTCTTGCTTGGCATCTGCTGTAATGCTCTAAAAAAACAAAAGGCAGTATCTGCTTACTCGTAAAGTAAGCAGATACCGCCGTTTGGCTTTGTATGGCAGTGTTGTCGTCTCTTGCTTCACATATGATGTTGTTGTATCTTGTTTGGCATCTGTTGTTGTCGTAATATTTCACTTGGTATATGTTGTTGTCGTCTTTTGTTTGACATATGTTGTTGTTGTTTCTTTCTTGGAATATGCTGTTGTCGTCTCTTACTTGGTATCTGCTGTTGTCGTCGCTTACTTGGTATATGTTGTTGTCGTCTCTTCCTAGGCATCTGTTGTTGTTGTCTATTTCTTGGTATGTGTTGTTGTTGTCTCTTGCTCGGCATCTTCTGTTGTTGTTGTCTCTTGCTTGACATCTGTTGTTGTTGTATCTTGCCTGGCATCTGCTGGTATCAGTTTTTACTTGGTATATGTTGTTGTCGTCTCTTGTTTGGTATATGTTTTTGTTGTCTCTTGCTTGGTATATATTCTTGTCGTTTCTTGCTTGGCATCTTCTGTTGTTGTTGCCTGACCTCTGCTGTTGTCTTCTCCTGTTTGACATTATGTAGTTGTCGTCTCTTCCTTGACATCTGTTGTTTTCGTCTCTTGCTTGACATATGTTGTTGTCGTCTTTTACTTGACATCTGTTGATGCAGTCTCTTGTTTGGTATATGTTGTTGTCGTATTTTACTTGGTATATGTTGTTGTCGTCTCTTGTTTGGTATATGTTTTTGTCGTCTCTTGTTTGGTATATACTACTGCCGTTTCTTGCTTGGCATCTTATGTTGCTGTCGTATCTTGGTTATCATCTTCAGTTGTTGTTCTCTTGATTGACATTTGCTGTTGTTGTTGGCTCTTGCTTGGCATTCTGCTGTTGTCCTCTCATACTTGGTATAATTATGTTGTTGTTGTATCTTGCTTATATATTCTGTTGTAGATTATTGTTTGGTATATGTTGTTGTCGTCTCTTGCTTGGCATATTCTGTTGTTGTTGTCTCTTGCTTGACATCTTTAGTTGTTGTCGTCTCTTGCTTGGCATATGTTGTTGTCGTCTCTTACTTGGTACATGTTGTTGTTGTAGCTTGCTTGACCTCTTCTGTTTTCGTTTCTTGCTTGGTATATGTTGTTGTTGTATCCTGCTTGACACCTTCTGTTGTCGTTTCTTGCTTTAAATATGTTGTTACAGCCTCTTGCTTGACATAGGTTGTCGTCGCCTCTTGCTTGACATATGTTGTCGGCGTATCATTCTTGGAGTCTGCTATTGTCATATTTTGCTTGGCGCTCGCTGTTGTCGACTCTTACTTAGCATATGTTGTCGTCGTCTCTTACTTAGCATATCCTATTGTAGTCGCCGTTTGATTCGCCTTTGTTGTCACAGTCTCTTGCTTGGCATTGATTGTTTTCATCTTTTAATCGGCATCTGATGTGGTGGTATCTTGCGTTGTTTTCGTTGTTGCGGTCTCCTGCTTGATATATGCTGTTGCTGTCCCTTCTTTGGTATATGTTGTCATCGTCTCATGCATGACAACATATACCAAAGAAGGGACAGCAACAGCATATATCATTTTCTGTTGTTGTCGTATCTTACTTTGTATACGTTGTCGCTGTATCTTGCTTTGCCGTTATTGTTGTCGTATCATGCCTGACATGTGCTGTTGTCATCTCTTGCTTGGCATATATGCTGTTGTCGTCTCTTGCTTGGCATCGCTGTTGTCGTCTCTAACTTGGCCTTTGTCGTTGTCATCTCTAGCATGATATTTTTTGTTGTCGTATCTAGCTTGGCATCTGCTGTTGTTGTCGTCTCTTGTTTGACATAATGATGTTTTCATCTCTTGCTTGACATATTTAATGTTGTCTTTAGCTTGACATCTGCTGTTGTCGCCATCTCTTACTTGGTATATATATATATCTGCTGATTCCGTATCTTGCTTGAAATCGGCAGTTGTCGTTTCTTGCCTGGTAGCTGTAGTTGCCGGCGTCTCATTCTTGGCAGCTGACACAGTCTCATGCTTGGTGTCTCATGCTTGGTAGCTGACACCGTCCCTGCCAATGGTATCTGCTGTTGCCCGTCGTGCCAGCTGATGGTATCTGCTGTTGCCCGGCGTCCTAGCTGATGGCGCCTCTTCTGTGCCTGCTGGAGCAGATAAGAGGCTGCCGCCGTCTCCATGTAGCACACATTGTGACCAGTGAGGTCCTGCAGTCAGACAGCATCCAGAATCCAGCAGAGCGAGATGAGGACCCCAGGCTCCATCACCCTCATACCAGTACTATGCCTACTCACCCTCTGCCAAGTAAGTTACCACTCATCACACACTAGTTTTCATAGATATAGATACATAGATAGATACATCGATTATATCCAAACGATCGTTTGAGTGTGACTTTTCCAACGTGCTGTATTTTACCATGTCGCATGCAAAAAAGGCCATCGTTCGTATTCTCTCACACGATCAATCACACATGACATAACTGCCATAGATGGCATTTTAAACTATAGCAAGAGTGCGGTATAGGCGGATATACGTCTCATAGTGCAGGGAGTGTGGGAAATAATTATAATGTTATTGACATATAAAAGTAAAATCAAGAGGGTATGACAATCACGAGTATACACCTAACACTACTGATGCTTTAGCCATTTGGGTGGATGTCAGCATTTCTTTCTTAATTCATTTCATCTAAAATATAACAAATTGAGCATGGACAACTCGAAGACCCTTATGCTGCCGCTTGAGCATTTACACATGTTAAACCCTCACGATGCAGAGAATCATCATATTACAATAGTGAAAATTCACCTGATATCTTATACCTTTTAGGATTTTGGAGCGACTAATTTCATGGAACTGTTTAAACAATATATGACACATGTATTTCTTTGTCAGCCATTTAAATCCATCTTCATACACTATACGCATCTAGAACTACGATACAAATTCTTTGCTTCTTGTGGATGAATATTGTAATGCTAAGCCAAGGCTTAACCATGCTTTTGATGTGATATCCTTCATCATTGTATTACAAAGCATTAAAAATATTTCAAATTACGATGTTTTTCTTTATTTTGAGATCATATACCGCAGTGTACGTCATTAATTTATTCCGTTAGCACAATTGTATGGCAAATCCAAAATGTATTAACCAATCTATTAGTTTAAGATTAGCTTATACTATCCTTTAATAAAATGACACTTAAATTAATATATTTACTTTTGTATTTGATACAATCGGGGCTTTCTCAATGGACAGAACAAATGATGTCCGGTTTTATTAAAGGATTTAAGATACGGTCATTTTTCTTTTACTTGAGGTTAGAAATATTTTTTATCTGAAGGTGAATAAAAATGAAATAAAGAAGCTGTGTGTTCAGAAGGCCCGGTGTAAAGATGGATAATGTTGACACATATAAAATGATAACATTACCCCTTAGAGATATGACAATTGTCCGCTTTTCTCTGCGCGGCCATATAGTCTAGATTTGACAGAAGGGTGGCATACATGGCATAACGTGGAAATAAATTTGCGATTAATATGTAAAAACTAACGTGTGTTAGTTGCATTTTACTACATAATATAAAACCTGAACGAAAGGGTACAAACACCATTACGGCTAGAATTAATATTTTTAAATCAAGGTGCAATAATTCAGGGGTGGGGGGTACAGTGAAAAGTATTAGTTTGGTGGCGTAAGTGGAGAATATGTTGTGTTTTTACTCGTTATCAAGTCATTGTGAACTACCTAATAATATATCGTCCCCCTGGACAGGAAAGGGTGTATCTGCCACTTTAAAAAAATCCGGATACACTCGTTCATATCTAATGGGACAGATTATTATCATGAGTTGCTTCAGATTGCTATGTTTGTTGTTTCTAACAAATCAGCATGAAATATGTTTAAACGCATGAATCCTAAGCTGCTTTGCCAATTATCGACCTTTTATGTTCTGGCTTTGTAGACCAAGCAAATTTCACGAGAGGCAGCACAAAAAACTAGAAAATGCCTGCGCAATTTACGGGTCCTGGACGGGCGGTCCCCGCGAGAAATAGCCAACCTCAGGACAAGGCCGGTGAGCATAGTAGTTAGATTTAAAGGGTGGGTGCTCGTAGTTAGCTGTAATAGGGAAAATACCAATTAGTTAGTAGTTAAAGTTTAAAGGGAGAATGCCAGTGAACTAATAATTAGCTGTAATAGGAGAATACCGATGAGCCAGTAGTTAAATGTAAACGGATAATGTCAGTGACCCAGAAGTTCGATTTAAAGGGAGGAAAGCCAGTGAGCTAGCAGTTAAATTTAAAGGGGGAATGTAAGTGACCTAGTAGTTAGATTTTGTTGGAAGAATGCCAGTGAGTTAGCAGTTAAATTTAAAGGGGGTGAATGTAAGTGACCTAGTAGTTAGATTTTGTTGGGAGAATGCCAGTGAACTAGTAGTTAAATTGAAAGGAGATAATGCCTATAAGCTAGTAATTAGATCTAATGAAGAGAATGTCGTTGAGTTAGTAGTTAAATTTAAAGGCGTGAATGCCAGTGAGCTAGTAGTTAAATTTGCATGGGTGAATACCGTTGAGCTAGTACCCAGCAAGCACAAAACATTTGTATAACATTTATACAACGTCGGCTCAACGTCTTCGACGTTGGTCCAACATTGTATAAAGTCATACAAATGTTTTGTGTTCACTGGGAAAGTTAGGTTTAACCCTTTAACCGCCGGTGCCGCATATATTGTTTTTTTTATTTTTTATTAGCACATTAAGTTCCACCTTTTAAACATGTTAAACATAAAATGTGACATCAATCAGCAATATTTGAAAACGGTTGACTTTATTTTGTCAAATATGAATAATTTTCACTCACTTGAAGTTGTGGATCGCGTCAGCGAGACACAACTTCAAGTGGGGGGGGGGATTCAGATTGAATAATTTGGCAGTTTAAGGGGTAAAGGGGAGAATTTCGGTGAGTTAGTTAGTCGGTAAATTTAAAGGTGTGAATACCAATGAGTAGATAGACTTAAAGAGGAGAATGTCGGTGAGTTAGTAGTTAGATTTAAGGTTTCTCGCACTATAAGCAGTGTTTTACTCTATAAGACGTAAAATGTTTTCAGCCCATATCGCACTCGAGCTATAGAACTACATTGTATGGCAGTTATGTCACGGGTTACTTGATCGTATACAAATATCTCAAACTATGTTAATTGTTCGTGTGATATGCGACAATACAGCACATGTCCAATTAAAAAGGCGTTGGCTTCTTATTTATTGGATGGGTATTGTATTTCCCCGTATTGTACTCAAATAAACACTGTCTTCATAACATACCTTATGTTCGGAAAAAAAATCCAGAAATGTTTAGAAATAGACTTGTTAGGTTTGTATTTAAAAGACAGTCTTAAGTGGGGTAAAAATTGTATGCCAATCTTAGCTTAACACATTTAAAAAAAAATCAGTCTTAATTTAGGAAAAATACTTTTAAATGATTTGAATCTGCTAGCAATGAGTTTAAAAAATATCGCGGGCAAATATTGAAAATCCGTCTTAGATTATTTTTTTTCAGACAAATAATTCTTTGAAATGCGAGCGATAAAAGTAATATAGTATATAATCTACCCTGATTAATTAAGACACGCTGCCATATGACAGAATCAGAGAATAATGAAGTCATTCCGTTGATATTTAAAGAGGGTGGATTATCCTACTGTACTTGTTCTCATGGCTAGGATCTTCTGTATATATTTTAAATCTACACTAATATGACTATGCACGCTTAGTAAGCTATTCGCATAATATCACATAGTGATAACGTTTTAATTTGTTGTAACATTATTCAACTCATTGATCCTTTGACGTTGTATCGACGTTGGTTTACCGCCGATCGAAGGTACAGTGTCCGTGGTGAAGTGTATTAGCGAAGTGAAAATTGTGTGATTTTGAAATATTTACAAAATTATGTCATATAGACATGTATATGTTTGTTTCTACTGGAAATGATGATAGTGTCACCGCCGGGTTTACTCTTTTTATGGGTCGTTTAAGGAAACATTTCGGGAAGATATACATTGTAAGTGAAAGTATTTAATTGGTCCGCACCAAATAATCATGCGCTGCTTGCCAAGTCATTTGCTACATTCTAGTGACGTTGTCTTTAAAACAAGCAGACATACAGATATTTTGTTGACATAAAGAAAAGTCATTAGAGACTTATTTGTCATGGTAAATACCCTGTACGAATGGAAATAAATTTCATAGACGTAACTCTGATGGATGAAACGTCAACAATTGTAAAAAATACGCAAAATATCCTCCTCATGTATGCTGTAATTCCAGTGATATCCGGCTTATGAGACCAAGACCTGATCTATCTCATCTCCCGGGTGGTTTATGGCGCCGCTGTGCGTGTGACATCGACTTGGGATTAGGCTGATATTAATGTGCTGAGAGTCCTAATTAGTCCTAGACTGTGGATAACACATAACACGATAAGTGGCCCTTTCAAACCCAGAGCGCAATATGTAGACGGCTGACGTGTGGACCACGGCTTAACTCCGAAATATATTTGAAAAATATATTCTTTAACTCGTACAGCGCGGGAATCGACTTTAGTCGTCAGAATCTGACGTCTGTAGACGTCAGATTCTGACGACTAAAGTCGACCCCCGCACTGTACAGACGTCAGATTCTGACGACCGAAGTCGATCCCCGCACTGTAAGAACCAACATATTTTATATTGGTCGTAGACCCATAACATAGGTATTCAAATGAATCAGAAAGAGCTGACGAAGGCATTTAAGAAGATTTCAAATTGAAAAAAAACACTTTCGTTGCCATGTTTTTACAAATTAATTCAGCGCTTTAAGGGTTAAACCTCAACAATGTCAAAACAGTGACAGACATTTGACGTCGAACTTCTATCATCGGTCGTCGTAAGGGAAGTGGCAAAATGGTTAAGGTTGTAATATTTTTAAAGAAAAACTGTTTGTTTGTGCCGCTTTCCGCTTTTGATTTGCGATGCGCAATTATTTGTTTGGTCTAATTAAAACCGTATTATTATTTTATAAATTATCCAGCACCCCCCCCCCCTCCCCTATGTTTTTAATGGGAGCTCCCTGAATAAAGTATGCGTTTGAGATGGTAATTTAGTACCAATTGAAATTATAGTTATTTTATTATTTTGAAAAACAACCTGCAATCTGGACACTGAAAATTTACCTAGTACATGTTGTGAATAAACTATGTGCATTCATGCTATGGTATAAAAATAAAATATAAGTCGGTAACTCTTAGACGATGGTTAACGTAAATAGCTAAAGATGTGATAAAAACAAGCTAATATTTAGGACAGCATTAGCTGAGACATGCTGACATTCCTCCCTAATTGACTTTTTTCGTGCCTTTCAGGCGTCAACTTGGATGACAGCCAGTTTGTTCAGGATAGCGCCCAGCTTATCTGCCCTAACAATAGTCACATCTAGCTGTCGACGCGTCGTAATACTCATAATTACATTGATTCATTCATCCATTTACTTATTCATTCACTAATTTAAACATTTTTTTTGCTAAATTACCTTTTTTAATTTGAAGTTGAACTTGAAGTTGTATGCATCCTGCTTATAAAACATATCAAAAATACTATACTCGTGTTCAACGCTCTAAAGTTAAATCAGCATTGGTTCAAAGCCTCGTGTTTATGGGTAAAATCATCCCCCACACTAAATACCGGCGAAAATATGATTAGGGATTGGATGACTGTGTCACGTGATAAAATGTGCCAAATTAATCAGTCAGAGAATTAGAGATCTTACTCTTGCTTTGCAGCCGACGTGGGTGGGATCTTGGTGTGGAGGTTAAGGCTGCCTGCCTACGAATAGTGCAGCAGTTAACTGTTAAATTTCAGCAGAATCGTTCATTTTATTATACAATTCTGAAACTTGGCAGATATGTCAAAGATGATATACTGTTTCATATAAGATAAGGAAACAAGTCATTGAGTCAGCGGAACCTGTTCAAAATTCAAGATGACCGCCAAGATGGCCGCGGCTATCGAAATACGATTTTGTCCTGAACAGTTCCACTTGAAGTCGAATTTTGAAACCTGCAGTGTCTGGAGGACAGTGTTATCGGATTCATCTCACCACCCTCAGGAGGTTAGGAGGTTATCCTGGCCCAGTTTTGACTGTGTGAGCACAATATGGCCTGAAGCCTCACTCATCCATTCATCATGTTCATTCATCAACCCCTTCACTAACATGCATGACGGAAATTCCCGTCGGATTTACTGTAGTTACACCAGGATCCCTGGATCCGGGTATGCACTTCGGCCTGGAAGTGAAGTGGTCCCCCATGCATCATTCCAGTCAACTTGTATTCCGTTTCGAATGATAAATTCCAACTGTCACTAAATTTTCTGCTTTATTTTGCGATATTTTGATATCGGCACATATTGTTTGGTCTTGTGATTCCAACGTAACAGCTAGAATGCAGTATTGATGGTTGTTATGACAGTCTTAAGAATTGCAACGCAACATTGATAATAGTTTTTGAATCATCAAGATGTCATTCTCTTTTGTTGCACCATGAGGAGTGTGAGCATAGCATGAGAAAAAATAATACAATAAAAATATAACACTACATTTTTTAAATGATATAATTTGATGATAGAGGCATAATATGAATACTAATAAAACGGTGTTTTATTTGAACTGATTGACAATGACGAATCCAGAAATGGGTTCAGACGTGTCCTGACACCCCCTTTCAGATCATTTTAATATGATTCGCCATGATTTGACAAACATTATTATTTGACACTCAGCATGTACTTGGTATACTGTAGGTGCCTCAACTCCAAGTTTATTAGCTGAGAACATTAACTCTTTAAGTGCTTCATTACTACTTAACATTTTCCTTTCATTTGAAGTTGGCATTGCTCACGCAATTGCCAACTTCAAATGAAAGGAAAGTACCTCCTCACTTAAAAATAAAACCTGCTAAATTTCACAATGGGGGCTTTACTCAAGATTTATACATGCATATTTGTTCAATTTCTGTCAAATTTTAGTTGTGGAAAAACAGTATGAATGCGCTTAAAAGCGTCGCCCGCACTCAAAGGGTTAAGCACGACTATTCCGTTTTCTTTGCCGCTCAAATCACTGATATTTAAATGAAATGACCGTTCAAACATCAAGATTTGCTAATATTTGGTTTCAAATTAAATAAATATGAGCAATTGTCATGTCACTCTTTTGAAGTTGTGGGTCGCGGTAGCGAGACACAACTTCAAGTGGGTGAATTTTTCTCAAGGGTTAAAATGTTTTAACGAGAGGTAAAAAATATATCAATCATTCACCATTTTTACAATTTTCTTGATCGTCCACTGGATTGACGTATTTCTATGAGCAGAATCTAATTACATAATCTTTTGTCATTTTTTAATTAATGTGTCTTGATTTGTGTCGCTGGATAATATATCTAATTAGAACAAGGCTGAAGAATGGGAAAAAACAATTTTAAATATTCTTCTTTTTTTCTTTGCATTAGATACTTTCCTTTCCCCTAAAACTGGGGTGGAAGCTCATCAACCAATATCAAATAATTTGTGTGGTTTTTTACATGTATTTTGCATTAGATGCTTCCTTTTCCCTAAAACTGGGGTAGAAGCTCATCAACCAAATCAACCAAATAATAGTGGATTGGGCATAGATCACAGTCGCTAATAGTTGGCGCACAATGCTGTTTTAATGCTGGGACAAAGTTGTTGACGTTGGCCCAGCATTAAAACAACGTTATGCTGATGATTCTAGAGGATAGATATTAATTACGAGACCGAGCACATCGTCGCAAAAAAGCAGCGTAATCTGGCAATAAGACCAAGAGGAAGGAGGCAATCAATTCCGCGCCTGAACAATAAAGTCAGTAATTGCGCGGATGTTTATATTTATATCCAGCATAGACTGTCATCTTCATCTCACTGGATTTCTGTTTAATTATCGCTACGCGCCGTCTGGGTGCAGTTAAGAGAAAATGGTACGGCATGTGTGCTGTTAGCAGAAAATAACGCCCATTATATAGTGTTCCTGTTTTTGACATAGATGTCGAGAATTGATAATATTGTGTTAGCCTTCTCACTCACTCACTCACTCACTCACTCACTCACTCACTCACTCACTCACTCACTCACTCACTCACTCACTCACTCACTCACTCACTCACTCACTCACTCACTCACTCACTCACTCACTCACTCACTCACTCACTCACTCACTCACTCACTCACTCACTCACTCACTCACTCACTCACTCACTCACTCACTCACTCACTCACTCACTCACTCACTCACTCACTCACTCACTCACTCACTCACTCACTCACTCACTCACTCACTCACTCACTCACTCACTCACTCACTCACTCACTCACTCACTCACTCACTCACTCACTCACTCACTCACTCACTCACTCACTCACTCACTCACTCACTCACTCACTCACTCACTCACTCACTCACTCACTCACTCACTCACTCACTCACTCACTCACTCACTCACTCACTCACTCACTCACTCACTCACTCACTCACTCACTCACTCTCTCACTCACTCACTCACTCACTCACTCACTCACTCACTCACTCACTCACTCACTCACTCACTCACTCACTCACTCACTCACTCGCTCGCTCGCTCACTCACTCACTCACTCACTCACTCACTCACTCACTCACTCTCTCACTCACTCACTCACTCACTCACTCACTCACACACTCACACACTCACACACTCACTTACTCACTCACTCACTCACTCACTCACTCACTCACTCACTCACTCACTCACTCACTCACTCACTCACTCACTCACTCACTCACTCACTCACCCAGACACCCACCCACCCACCCACTCACTCACTCACTCACTCACTCACTCACTCACTCACTCACTCACTCACTCACTCACTCACTCACTCACTCACTCACTCACTCACTCACTCACTCACTCACTCACTCACTCACTCACTCACTCACACAAATATATTCGATTTAAAATAATAAATACTTTACTCTGCTGTATTAAACACTGACATTGCTGACAATTTCATGAAGTGACTTTTCCAGCGCTCTTATAGATAAAATGTTATAATGCTTATAATTCCCAGATATGAAGGTTTTACTGTTTCCTGTCTACAAGCTTCCCATTAGCTTACTAGCTCCCACCCGTAATAGAATTACAGCCGTTTGCCATTCCAGCTCCTTTACATAATTTATTTCATTTGTCGTTTTCAACATTTTTAATGACGCCATTGATAAATATTTCAGATAAAAGTAGCTACCGCAATCCACAACATTAAGTGGGTGAGAATTATTTTTACTTTTCTCTCCCACATGTTTGTTTAATTTCACTTCACTGCACATGTCTAGCTCTTTTCAAATGGAAACAAAATTAATTCTCAAGAATCTTGTTTTGGTTTTCTCAAGAATGATTGTTACACCGCGTATAGTTTTATTTGTTATTCAAAATGTTTTAGTATGCAAAATAACTCAACAATTATCCTTCTCGGGAAGCAATTTATTCGCGGATTTATCAAGTTTACACGCTGGGTTCCCGTGAACATTGTATACGTTTTATAATTCGTAGTTATGTGTAAAGTTTGTTGCCCAATATTAAATGTTAAATTGTTGATGATCACCCATAACCCATTATTTTGGTGCAGCATGCATGAAAAAGTTTGCTCAAAAGGTTAAATTTCCACCCACCTGAAGTTATGTCTCTCTACCGCGACACGCAACTTCAGAAAAATATTGATATATCTTTCATTTGAGACCAAACATTTGCAAATTTTCACATTTAAACACATTTTTTATTCCTAATATCAGTGATTTGATAAGCTATTGAAACAGATTGAAAACGATTATAGTCGTCTTTGGCACTTGAAGGGTTAATTTGTATTTTATATCTACGAATCATTAATCAATCATTTTGCTATGAGATTGTCATCTGCTCATTTTTTAATGTGACAGTGCAATTATCGCCAAAATAGCAATGCCAGACGTTAAAAAGTCGACCTCAGCAAGACGATAAATTCTGATATAAACTGTCAAATCTTATCGCGAGCTTACGGAGACGCTTTAAATGCAATGTATGGACTGAGAAAAGATACGTTGTTAAATAAATGAAAGAATTTATGTGGATTTCGCTAATATCTTTGCTCTCATTGCTCATCACATAAAACATGATGCAAAGATAAACATTCAGATGTATATTTTTAGTGCAACATTTACTTTTTTTATTATCGCGTATATATAAACCTTGATCAATAAAAAATAATAGTGTTAGCTGTCAAATAGCGTGAATGCATACATGTACCACAGGCACAGTATAATTATATGTGGGGGATGTGGCTCACATATATTGTAGAGGTGTGTTGTACAAATTACGGCTTGATTATTGTGATCGGGCATCTACAGTGCTCCAAACTGTTCAAAGGTGAGACGTGCGTAATGCTGTTTATAAAGATATGCCTTGAAGTATCTCAAAAGGGTATGGCATACGACATATGCTGTCTATATAGAATATATTGCATTGTTACCAAAAAGATGTATTTTAAGCGATTCGAAAGAAAATTCTTTTTGAATTAAAGAGTCGTATATCGAACCTTTATTCTTAACCCTTTAACCGCCGGTGTCGCATATATTCGGATGTTCATTTTTTATTAGCACATTAAGTACCACCTTTTAAACATGTTAAAGATAAAATGGGACATCAATCGGCAATATTTGAAAACAGTTGACCTCTATATTGTCAAATCTGAATGATTTTCACTCACTTGGAGTTGTGGATCGCGTCAGCGAGACACAACTTCAAGTGGGTGAAAATTCAGATTGAATAATTTGGCGGTTAAAGGGTTAAGGGACTATATGCGTGCGTAATACGTGACTTAATGTCAGCCGTGGGTTCTCTAAAAGAGTCTGAACCTTTAGCAGACTCCCTGAGACAAAGTCAGATAATGACATCACAATGCGGGCAGTCCACTTCACCAACTAGACACTGCATGCTGTGTCAGCGTTAACCCAACGCAGTTAGATGCTGGCCAGTCTTTACCCAACGCGAAGCCAACGCTTAGTGACGGCTGAGAAGAGGCGCATTAATTGAGTTAGCCACGACCTGGTGCACATTGCAATTGGACAATTACTCCAGGGTTTGTTTTCTAAAGCTTTATCCACTTATCCACTAATTCCACTAATGTATTCCATGCCCTGTTTTTTTCCAGCGAAGTGGATTTTACCGTTGTTTTTGTCTCTAATGCTCAGATCGGCCGTTCGCCGTAGTCTTAATCTGTGAAAGTCGCATGAGCACAGCTAGGGCGGAGGTCCTGTGAGGTAGGTGAAGCCACACGGCATTCGAGATAAAAAATATATGGCGAAAAATGCACATGGGCAAAAAAAAAATTATGCTGTATGCTGTAGTATGCAATGCATATAATTATTTCTCAACCTGTCATAAATTATTCTTACATTTTTGAATATTGTAGCAAAGTGCCATGCAAAATCAAATCATTTCATATTAAACATATTGAAATGAACAATGTTATTCTATTAGAACACATTTCGTTCAACATAATGCATGCATGGGATGCAGATATGGTCTTATAGGCATGTAATCCGTAGCTAACTAAACTGTTTAGGCCTTATCGTCATATTTATTCACCACATAAAACATTTAAAAAATGACTAAAATGTGTTGCAATCCACCATAATACCCCTTTTTTATATAACTTCTTTTAATAAATTACTCAGATATTTTATCAAATCAGGATATTTTTCTTTTTATAGAAAGAACCATTCAAATTATATCACTGACGGAGAGAAATATCCCTAGATCATATTTATTGTCAGATATCAATAACGCCTTCAGAGACGACGTTAAAGGCTTCATATTTAGTAGCTATTTCTACAGATAATATTATTCTATCATGATGGAACTTTTGCATGCAAATCCATCAAACTGGCCAAACGAGCACACTACATTTGACTCAGTGTAGTTGTGATATCGGTCCACCGTCTGCAATGCTGACTCAATATCAACCCAGCATTGTATGAACGTCCTGTGCTAGTTAGTGATTGCGGGAGGGGGGGGGGGTGAATCAATCTGGTAGTTCACATGTATGGATTTCAGGCGGTGACCATTGACTCTGCCCTGGGCACCATGTCAGAGGTACGGGTGAACAAATAGCAGGCCGCTTAATAGGGGAAATTTGTAAATTTTCGACCATTTGAAAGTGTTGTTTGTGAGGATGTCACTAGGTGGTGTCAAGGTCGTGCACCGGTAACGGGACTTTGATCACGCCTGCGCAGACCGCCCTATGATTGCGCACGCGCAGACCGCCTGCTGCGCCTGCGCACAAAGCCTGCTGTGCAGATTATGGATTAGAATGCCGCCCGCGACATTCACCCATGATTGTTACAACCCAGCATTGGACAAATGTTATTGAAATGTTTCGTGTTTACTGGGAACCAAATATGCGTGGGTGTACGGCCCTGTAGTAAATGTTATGATAACTTCCACGAAATCTTTCGGTACCTGATGTCTCGATTAATATTAACCTTTTCACTACCATACATGACGGAAATTTCCGTCGTCATTCGTCAATGAACGTAACCATAAAATGACACAAATTTTCGTCAAATATATACTACATTTATGTATTTTTCGTCATTTGAAGCTGGAAATTGCGTTAGCAATTCCAGCTTCAAATGACGAAAAATAGAACTCCTACACCAGTATATCTGGATCCTGGCATGCACTCCGGCCTGGAAGTCAAAGGGTTAATGTTATCATGTCTTGGAGTTCACATGTATGGATTTCAGGCGGTGACCACTGACATCGTGTTATTTCTTTCAGTCGTCAATTCCAGTAGAAAACATTTTTTTGGTTCCGTGAGAGGGTCTCACAATCTATAATCTATCACAGTTTTCATGAAATATCAAACCAAATAAAAAATGTTGCTAAAAATTAATAAAATGGTTTGCGGTAGATGCTCAACCATTCAATTTTGGAGATGTCTATTTTTTATCAATATAAATATTTTTCGTCATTTGAACCTTGGACTTCCCGCTTGAGAGCAAATAGCTGAGTGTCATGAGGGATACAAAGCAAATGCATCAATAACGATATGGATTCATTCATTTTAAAAGCTGGAACCTAATATTATACTTAATGTGTTATGTTGTGACTCCATCCTAGTGGATGTCCTGCGATCCATTCAGGAGCAACATTCGTTCGTGTTGAATCAGTGTATGCTTATTTTTACCCTTAAAGTTGTTAAATTAAACAATTTAATTTTTTACCCACTTGAATTTGTGTCTCGCTACCGCGACCCACAACTCCAAGTCGGTAAAAGTTTCTTACACATTTATGTGCAGGTTGACTAAAAATATATGTCAATTTAACAAATTTAATGTTAATTTCTCTTCCAATTTGTTGTCTGTTTGAAAGATGAAAAAGTGAACACACCAATCGACGTGAATATCACTTTAAGTTGTGTCTCGCTACCGCGATCAACAAATTCAAGAGGGTGAAAATTTATCATAGTTGTTTGATTTGTGTCCAACTACGCTTTTGCAAATCTTTATGTTTTAACATTAATTCAATTCCCAATATCAGTAAGTTATAGATGAGCAAATAGAAGGCGGTTTATTAAAACATGTAAAACTATGCAGTCGTTGACATGGTTAATCAATCAATCAATCAATCGATCAATCAATCAATCAATCAACTAATCAATCAATCAATCAATCAATCAATCAATCAATCAATCAATCAATCAATCAATCAATCAATCAATCAATCAATCAATCAATCAATCAATCAATCAATCAATCAATCAATCAATCAATCAATCAATCAATCAATCAATCAATCAATCAATCAATCAATCAATCAATCAATCAATCAATCAATCAATCAATCAGTCAATCAATCAATCAATCAATCAATCAATCAATCAATCAATCAATCAATCAATCAATCAATCAATCAATCAATCAATCAATCAATTAATCAATCAATTAATCAATCAATCAATCAATCAATCAATCATTATTATAGAACTTTCATATCTGAAAAAAAACCGAGCTCAAAGGAAATTGCAAAATTCATCCCATGTGAAAAGGTACCTCCTCGCGGCTTTTGTAAAATAATTTGTGACGTCATTTAAATTTAAATTTAATGATTACATAACTATATTCAAAATATTAAAAATCTCATAAAACAAAAAGTTATGAATATTTTTAAAAAAATATTCCAGTTATCGAAACAGCTATCACATCAACTATGAAAATCAATCTTGACAATTTTGATTTCATGGCCCTTTTCGCGTGGCGGGTTATTATGTTGTGTGTAATCAAGGGGAGGCAATGTGTAAATTTAATAAAATGACGAGTGTAAATTTTACGAAATCATATTAAGTTTCCATCCATATGAATTCGATTTCATGCGGAGGGAAATTGCGGATCTTCAGTGCAGGAAATGTTTAATCGACCTTGTGGTCACAGATGAGTAAGCCTGTCAGGGAGCGCATGATGTGTGCGTTAATGCATGCGTTACTAACATGCGATATTATGTTACACTGTTGGTATTTGCAGTGTTTACTAGCCCCCCTGGGAGTCAATCTAACAGAACCCTTCCAGTACTAGGGCCTATTCTCCGTCGGGTGTCTCTCTAACCCAACAGCTTTACCATTTGTCGCATTTATGCCATTTATGTACTGAATGATTTAAATGGTATAGTAATATAAAATATAATTTGAATAATTATAGTTGGGTTCAATCAGAATGTGATCACAAATATGTTATACAACAGATATTTGGATTTTTATATATTTTTATATATTTTTATATATTGGTTAATCCTTAGCTCTTACAATGCGGGGATCGACCTTAGTCCTCAGAATTTGACGTCTGTCAGACTCTGACGTCTAAAGTCGATCCTCGAAAAATATTTATAATGGCCATAGACCCATAACATAGGTATTGAAATCAATCAGAAAGAGCTGACTAAGACATTTATCATAATATTAAATTGAAAAAATCCCTTGGACTCCATGGTTTATACAAAAGTATTTCAGCGCTTTAAGGGTCAAAGCACTAATCACGACTTCTATCGTTTTCAATTATGTGATGCCAGTTATTGTGATATAAATTGAATGTAAAATGTTTGGTCTTAAATTAGATATATATGAGTAAATTTGCACCCACGTAAAGTTGTGGCCGCGTTGGCGAGAAATAAACTTCATATTGGTGAATATTGATATTGGATGACTGAGCGGGCAAATTGTTACAATTTGATATAAACTAGCTACAAAATCAACGCTAATATACATACCGCTGCATGTTCACGCCTTTGTCTTTACACTCTAGAATGTCATATAATATACATGGTATATGCATTCATATTGAGCAGGTGGCAGCGGTCACTTGTTGGAAGGACATGCATTTAGACAATCAGCCACTCTGCTGCTGGCGTGTCGTATAAATGGCTCGGTGTCCTACGGAAGAAAGAAAGTCTGGTGCAGAGGTTAAAAATGTCTGCCTGTAAGGTCGGAGATGGCGAATTCGTCCAGACTTCAAAGAAGCAAATGTTTCTTCCCCATGCACTGATAATGATGCAGTATAATAGTGGGGGCCTTCACGGCCCAGATGTAGCATGTTTATCCTCTGAACGTCAGGCTTGTAGGCCTATATGGATTTTTAAAACACTCTACTACATTATTTGTTTTGTCCGAAAACTACATTTTTAGCCGGGAATGAAGAGTTATTGTTGATCAATTATCATGGTAGGCCTATGTTGCTATAATCAGTCAGGTGTGAGCGATTTGTTCTTTATGAGGGATCCTCATTATGGTCGGATGTTTTTTTAAGTCAGCTAAAACCCTCGGAGCTCTACATTCTTAGCTGTAGAAAGGCTTCGGCTTTCGGCCTAGGCCTTTTCCACAGCTAAGAATGTAGAGCTCCGAGGGCTTTATCATGTAAGGGATCCTTTATCTGGAGGGCAGTGTAATGAGGCCTATCTCATCATCACCGTGAAGTTCATTCATTCATTCATTCATTCATTTATTCATTCATTCATTCATTCATTCATCATCCATTCATTCATTCGTTCCTGCATTCATTCATTCATTCCTTTAATTAATTATTTATTCATTAATTTATTTATTAATTTATTAATTTATTAATTTATTAATTTATTAATTTATTAATTTATTAATTTATTAATTTATTCATTTATTCATTTATTCATTTATTCATTTATTCATTTATTCATTTATTCATTTATTTTTTAACTGGTACATGAAGACAGCCAGGACCGCATTCATTAAGCGGAATGCATTGGCCCAACTGTGTTTTAGTAAGGGGTCAACGTCTACGACGCTGGCCCAGCATTGATACATAATAGGAGAAACGTATAGTGTTCTCTTGGATTGGTCAATATCATCATGGCAGCCAATCAGCACAGCACAATGTAACTCAGACAATAGAGATCTCTCAAGTGAATTTGGCTATGACAATTTCCATAAAGTCCAATGTATGTTTTACTCAGGGAGCTGACACGCTGAGTTGGGGGAAATGAACTGATACAAAAAACATGTCTGTCATAGTATATATACATTTGTATACCCATAATTCTTGAAGACGTGGCGTGTATGCAGGTGGTACATCAATGTTGAATGTCAGTAAACCCTGCTTCGACAGCCTCTCAATTGCTCTGGATACATACAAATAGCCACATATGTGGCTATTTGTATGTATCCAGAGCGATTGAGAGGCTGTCCAAGCAGGGTTTACTTCAACATTTGAAACGTTATATAAACCTTCCCAGCCTTAGCCATCTGATATTTAAACATATTTATTGAGATTTCCAAATAACACACCAGCAAATACAAAGGATCTCCATTTAACCACTTAACCACATTAGTTAATTTAAATAACCGCAGTTTGAGTGAAATATTTATTTGTCAAATTTGAGGTCACACACAATTGGAATACAATTGATTGGATGAAAAATAGTATAATACATAATATATTATATAAGATATTATTACCTCCGCCAAAGAAGGTTATGTTTTTTATCGTGTTGGTTGGTTGGTTTATTTGTTTGTCTGTCCCTTTTGGTCGTGGTGGCCTGTTTGCTTGTCTGTCAGCAGGATTACAGGTGTGTAGGGAACAATCCGGTAAGTTCTGGAAATGATGAGAATTGCGATTTGCAGTCCCTCGCTGACTGTCTAGTTTGAAATATCAGTAAACGGTTGAATGGTAGGAGATCTTCAACGCTTGTGCTGCTGAATTGTGTTACAATTTTGCGTCATTTATAGCCAGAATTGCATAATAAAAGTATGTTTTTTTATGACAATAGACGTTATCTCAAATTGAGTTATTTTATTTATTGAACCTTTAACTGCATGACTTGAATATATAGGCCTATGTTTACCGGCCTAACGACACCATAGACTGCATGCAGCAGTGCGAAGCCACGCTCCACGTTTAATATAATGTTATTAATAGTTATCATAATTTTTTTTTTAAACATTGCTAGTGGTGATTGCAGCCCGGAGGCTTCCCAGCAAACACGAGACGTTTATCCAGTGATGTTTCATTGTTGAGCCAAAGTCGCAGACAGTGTGCCAATAATTAACGTGGATAAATGTATTGTGCTTACTGAGTTGTATGCAGTGAATTAAGGAGGTGTTCCGTTTGTTGCATGCTGTATACTGCTCTGAAAAATTAAAGCCTTTATCTACTTACTTGCAAAATAAGCCTTTTGGCTTTGTATGGTGACATATAGCTTCGTACGAACTCACTCGTCTACAATAACCACCCAACAGAAGCTGCAGCCTCCTCGAGCCTAGCCGCAATCCATGGTGGTAGCCAGTGGTGTACCCTGGTTCCTTCGTTCAACAGAGGTGATAATGCAGATCACGCATCAGGGATGTGGGAGCGGATGGTTTAGCATTGCACTAAATATATCGCTCATCAATTTTGCTTTAATATACACAACAAAACAAAAAGGGAAGTTTATCAACACTTTCTCAACGCTAGACCAACATTATAAAAGCGTCTAGGCAGCGTTTGTTAATAGCTAGACATAAAGTATTTTTATTTCCCGCACTATGGTATTCCCTGCATCTGCATCTCCGAGCAGAGACTAAGCAGGCGCATATGGTGACATTTATGTAGATAAAATAGAGTTTGCTATAAAGTAGCGGTCCACTATAGAATGATCACATGGTCCTGGGATCACCCATTTCATATATAGCTCAATGTTATTACATGCAGCCTATCAGGTGAAGTCAAGTTTCGGTGTCAGAGAAAAATGATATTCAGGATAAATAATTCGACAATTGAATTATATCTACATGTCTCCTCTTCGCTATTAAATCATTTCTATGTTATGGGCACCTCAAACCGCCCATCAATCTGCAATTCAAAAGCAATCAACAGTAACCCTTTACGTGAGAGATAAATCTTTTACTGGTGCTTGACTTTGTGCTGTGATAAATGGGTCACACTGATAATAAAATATGACTGCCGCTTTTCATCAATCCAACATTTTAACACCAAGGGATGCTTACTTGTCATTCTATTATATATATACATTTACACTATTTGGTTATTATTCTAACTCATTACAAACTTCTCAATATAAGCATCAAAATGACGTATATTATGTTTACATAGATTTCTTATTTCAATAATGTATTTTTCTTCAGATAGATATGTCTTTTGACTGATGATATGTAGGATTTTGATAGAGAATCATTGTGACCACCAGTGTAAGAAGGTGATGTTCTGGGCGGCTCGGTAATGGCATGGGGAGTAACAGAAGTGGGTTCGTGTGTCCTCAACCAGCAAAACTACAAGAGTAGACAATGTTGTTTTACTGTTGGGCCAGCGTCGCAGACGCTGGCCCAACAGTAAAACAATGTTGGGTGAGTGTCCCGTGCTTCTTGTGCAGCATCCTCGGAGGATACACTAATCCAGCGAACACAACATGTTCAACCAATGGTTTGTTAATGTCAGAGTCGTAGACGATGGGCCAACAGTGAACTAGCATTGGTTCGACGTCTTGTGCGTGCTAGAAGCTTACCACCACTAACTCAATCCGCGTGACATTAGACGTGCTCTGAACCAAACTATGAAAACCAGCCGGGGCTTCAAACTTTCAAATCTTCTATTTTGTCTTCTGCTGCGAGTGAAAGATCAAACAGATAAAAGTTCCCAAATTGAATATGTGTGCACAGAATGCCAAATAAATCATTGACCACTGCGATTTTCTCATCTTCAGTAAATTCTGTGTATCATTTACCCATGTATACCTTATATATCCCAGTGAATATTGAGCCATTGTCGGCTAAATATTGGGCCAGCGTCGTACACAATTTAGACTAGCATTGTGCCAACATTGGCCTTTTCGTGGGATATAGGACACTGTACATAATCTCATTTAACCGTATTGGTAAGCCACCGGCTGATACACATCAGCGTAATTTTTTCTTAGCAGAGTAAGATTCCGTTTGGTTATTTCACAGACCAGTCAGTTGTCAATCCAGCCATGGAAGGTCAAGGCTGTTTCGTCCCACCACACAGTAGAATGGAACAGTTGACTCAATGGTGGTTTAATGTTGAGCCAACGTCTGCGACGATGGCCCAACATTAAACCACCATTGTTCTAGCGTCCATTGGGTGGATCCCTAGGGTCCGTCCTCATCCCCAGGAAGACATTCTTTCAGAGCGTCTCATTCATTTCCAGACAGCATACATTCAGTATGCCCAGCACCACTCTTGACCCTCCAAACCCTGACGATGCACCTAAGCATCATTTCGCATCCCTGAAGAATAACTTCATTTTCTACACCCAGGGGTTTTAGAACGACAAATTTCTTGGAACTGTTTTAAAAATAACACTTTTTTATTATTTGCCATCCACTACAAGTCATCTTTATCCATTACAAGCGGATAATTACGGCAAATGTAGGGAATGTGAACCTAATTATGTTATAAACGTCAGCGAATTGCAAGTTATTCAGATTGACAGAAAAGATGAATAAAGATGTATTTTCTTCACTCCACATGTACGTTCGCTTCCTGTTTGGTGCATATTTACCGCCTACACACCATCCTATTTTTATTAACAATTGAGCTGCTGAACTGTTTATTCCCATTTTTCATTCATTTGAAGCTGGAACTGCTAACGCAATGTCCAGCTTCAAATGACGAAACAAAAATATCGATGAAAAATAAACATCTCGCAAATTGAATTATTTGATCCAGCAGCACAAGGGTTAAAACGTATATTTTCGGTCTTAGCATCACAAGGGTTAATTTCACGGTGCCGTTTCTGCTTAGTCAGCAAAGCTGGACAATGGGTTGTCTACAACTAGCTGTACGATGGTGGAGCTCGCATACAATTGCCATGCCGTGTTTCATTAGCGGTTGATTGCTACTGCTCATTCCTGAATCTCTGAGAGATCAAGACCGTCAATTAAAAGATTCTTGATGTTTTATTTATAATTTCAATCAATCAATCAATCAATAAAGAACACTTAAATTGTAAAACCTAGCGCTTTAAGGGTTAACCCGGTACACTCCACACTCGAATTGATTCGTAATATGAATATATCTGTCAACTCCACACCCAATATATCCGGAATACAACATGAACATAGAGAGAAACCCGGCCCACGTATGGTATTCTATACCCTGATTTTATTAACAACGGCGCTGATTAGCTGATCTCGTCATGTGACAGGCTGAGTCAATTTTCCATTTTATCGTGGAGACCTGTAGCTCCCAGCAAACACGAGGCGTTGACCCAATGTTGGACTGATGTTGGGCCAGCGTCGTAGACGATGGGCCAAGATCGGCACCACATTGGGCCAACGTCTCGTGTTTGCTGGGTTTCTCACAAAAATAACCTGATAAAGGTTAATCCTTCTCGATACACTTGAGATTCGGGGGATCAAACAACTCATTTGTGATATGAGGAAAGTACGACGAAAAGAGTGGTTTTGACCTATGGTCAAGAAATCATCTGACTATCTGGTGAAGTCCAGAGTGGAGTCCACAGGGAAATTATGAACTTTGGATGGTCAAATTGTTCCCTGTTGCAACACCTGCAACCATTTATATGCTAAGTTCTAAGTGAAAGCTAAAGGTTCAATTAATTTTTTATCCAGAAAAAAATGTTCTAAATCCGCCCTTTACAAGAGGCATGTGGCTTATATGGAGGGGGGCATTGCACTTCGCTATAGCCGCCGCATATTGCAAGTGTTTTTCAGATAAAATATTGTTTCCCACCTCTCGTTGTGAAAATTACAAGGCATTATGTATGAATTGTTATCAAGCATTGTGAGTTCGCACCCGGCTTGTGTTCCTATGACGAATACTTGGTAAGCAATTAACGTGTTTAACTTCATTCAGGTGAAAATAGTAATTATAAAATAAATTTAAAAATAGTGCTTGTAAAAATGCACGAAAATTGGTGCTAAGCTTTGTGATCTACAATGTTTTTATCGAGCAAACTAATACAATGAAATATGGGGGAGCGGGACTTATATAACATTATTTTCAACGAGTAGCTATTAAAAAGAGTTTCCGGTGACGTCACTGCGTTTCACTGAATTAAATGAGAAATTTAAGAATTTCTTCTACCACGGCATGTGGATCTTGGTATCTGTTCTCAGCAATTTGATGTTGTGTGAGTCGGGGATGCGGGTGTAGGATTATGTTGCATTGAACCAACATTGGGTCAACGTCGCGTGGGGGGGGGAAATGCTATATTGGTGAGCGTCCCATGCGGCTCCCTTGTCATCACACCACTGAGTCCGTGATGTCACGCCACATAACGTGTCCCTCCTGCCTGTAGTCATCCACGTTACGTAACGTTTAAACGCTGTAAGTGACCACAATCATCAACAAAATGACCCATGCCCACTCTGAGGGGAGAGGCTGAACAATATGGCACTTCCCATGAATCACGTAGGCCTGCAGGCGTGATATACGGTAAATGAAACAGAGATACTGATGTTTTGTTATTTTCGGATGTAATAACCTGCCTATTATATTAGCCATTATATTGCGATAATATGATATGTTATTATTACTATTATTACTATTATTATTGTAGGCCTATATTTATGATATTAGTCAATACTCTGTGATTATATTATATACTATTATCATTATTATGTATTATTAATACTACGGGGAATGTATTCATCTTGAGGTGAGAATTACGATATCCATTCACATCTCAAGTTGAACGAAATAACAGTAAACGGCTGAGTGCAAGGACAGTTTAAAATTTGTTTAACCCTTTAACCGTCGGTCCCGATTAAATTCGTGTTTTTAAATATTTTAATTGAAAGCTTTTTAACATGTTAAACATAAACGTGACATCAAGCAGCACAATTTCAAAATCAGTGACCTCCATTTTGTAGAATCTTGATAATTGTCACTCACTTGAAGTTGCTGATCGCATCAGCGAGACACAACTTCAAGTGAGTGAAAATTCAAATAAAATAACTTGGCGGTTAAAGGGTTAAACTAGAAACGATAAAATTAATTAAATTGTAACACGTTTTCACAGTAAATTGTTTATTTGAACTTTCTAAACGATTAAGTATATATGTATTATTTTTAAACCGCTGAGACGTTTCATTTTCCCTTGCGAAACAGGTTCAGATCAAGAAGACATACTGTCATCAATAACAGATAATCCAGTGGATCGTAGTAAATATACACGCTGCGTGCATAATAATTGTACTGACCATTCACCAGATTATCTGTTATTGTGAATACAGTCTCAATAATGGTGACCGATTGTGCCTCGGGGACTGCCCAGGGGTCACAGTGTGTGTGACTGGTAGCAGCATGGGGTATAATGTAACACACCGGATGGTGGACAAAGTGCCTCAAGGATCCAGTAAATATTCACAAAATTTTGGCTTAATGTTGGTCCAGCATCGTATATGGTGAGCCAATATTAAACTAGCATTGCGTCAACGTATTGTGCAATGCTGAGCAAGAAGGCCTCAGTAATTGAGATGATGACGATTCCGTGCAATTCCCATAATCAATAATTTTCTTGAAATTATGAAGGTCCCTAGGTACTCAGTGGACCTTGAAAACAGAATATGCTGAAGTCCAATGTTGATTAGATAGATGCTGGCTTAGCGTCCCAGAGTGTGAATCAACATATTCACACGTCATTGGGGCAACGTATTTTGTCTTCTTGGGAGCAGTGAGTGACTGAAGATTGCTTTACGTCGCTTTCTGCACAATCATGGCAATATTGCGACACAAGGAAGTCCGAAGTCGGGACTATGCATACTGTTATCAAATGGCTTCAAGGGTTCGTTATAGTGCACAGTATCATAGACAGCACTGCACACCCCATGTTTTTGAACAGCATAGAGCACTGTATATGCGCAACCCTGATGACAAATATGAGACCCGGCCAGTATTGAGCCGAAATCGGACCGAATGAGCCATCGAGGCCAGCCTTCTGGGGAGCAGTGCCATAGGAAAGACACAATATTTGTATTCATAGAAGGTAATTGGACGGAGCGCAAGTCCGGATATTAAGCACTTACTACAATTCAATGAAAATAGAACATACATGATGATTACCGATGATGAAATAAAAGCCGTGGGTAAAGGGAATAGTGATATAGTGTCGACTAGTAGTGAAATGAGAGACTGAATATAAGTCCGTTGTAGCTGGCCTGAATACATGAGATCAAGTTTGGATGAGCCAATATCAAGCTTACATCACATCACGAAAACACAAGAAGTTATGTTGCCTTAACCCTTTAACCGCCGGTGCCGTCCATATTCGTTTTTTACATTTTTTATTAGCATATTATTATTGCATATCAGCTTTTAAACATGTTACAGATAAAACGTGACATTATTCAGCAAGCTTTGAAATTTGTTGACCTCCATTTTGTCAAATCTGAATAATTCTCACTCACTTGAAGTTGTGGATCGCGTCAGCGAGACACAACTTCAAGTGGGTCAAAATTCCAATTGAATAATTTGGCGGCTGAGTGGTTAATATGGGTAAATCATCTACAATAAAGCAACGTCAGTTCGATGTGTTTCTTGGTTGTAGAGTCAATGCCATAAGTCTTCACTTTTTTAATTTGTATGTGAAAGAAAGTGAGTAATTTAGACTCAAATACATCAGATAAAAAAACCTATAATAATCCTCCAGCCACCCTTAGCATTTTGAGCTGATTTGTTATATTTATGGAAAATACACCAGCAATTTGCATCTGAAGGTAAACTGGGAAAGAGAAGAAATGTCTGACTAATGCTCTATTCACTTTTAACCTTTAAAGGAAGGGATAATTTATATGATGTATTTCTTTACCGACCTGAAGTTGTGTCTCGCTACCGCGACCGACAACTGCAACTGGGTAAAAATAGTTCATACTTATTTGTTCGATTTCAGACGAGCCGTCGCATGACCCATAAAATTCGGCCCGCTTCTGCTATACATTTAGAGCTATAAAGATGGATGAACAAAATTGTTCAATCTGCCAAATCTTGTCATATGAGTTCAATTCCTAAATAAAACCATACAAGCGATATAGTCATAGCACTTGCTGATAATTGAACAAATACGTTATTATTGTGATTGTTTTGTGTTTGTTTTCACTCAAGGCTGTAATAGAGAGACCAGGTAAAGAGTCCAATGACGAAACATTCAATACGGACAGATTTATTAGGCCCTGCTGGAGGCCAGGAGCCTATTAAATTTATTGCGTCTGAGTTTGTGTCCTCTTTTGGGGAAAGAGGGGTGCCGTGTGTGAGAAATGGTTGACATTTTTGTAAACAGTCCTTATGAACATATAACAAATATAACGTTTGAGGTCGCTAGGTTAAGTACTTATGTGTTTAAAATGTGTTCAGAAAAAAATATATTAACGATTATATACCGTGAATAGAGCTTAAAGGGTTTTAAATTCAAATAATGTTGGCCCAGCGTCACAAACGGATGCCCAGCATTACATCAGCATTGGGCCAATGTATCGTGTTATCTTGGTTTTCTGGCGACGGGCAAAAAGCGTCACCCGCATATAGCAATGTCTCAGTCCCAGCAAATACGGGAAAATCACCCAATGCTGTTTTAATGTGGGCCAGCTTCGAATACTGTGGCTCAACATTGAAACAGCATAGGGTGAATGCCATGTGTTTGCTGATGTTATGGCGCAAAGTATACAGCAGACCCAGTGTTAGATTAGCGTTGGGCCAGCCTCGTAGACGATTGACCGGCATTAAATCAGTAATGGGTTGCGACGCTTGCCCAACAATGAACGAAATATTAAGCATACAGATTTTTTGTCTATTGCACTCAAACAGACTGAAGCCGGGCCTCGGAGTTCTGGAACTCCTGTTCTAGGTTTTACTGATATTATAGGACCGGCCTACACCTAGTACTTGTATCCTATTAAGTTTATTTTGCCTGAGTGGAAACGGTTGCCATTTATCATGTTTATGTACGTGTACCAGTCCATATAAACATGTGCAATATAACGCTTGAGGTCACTAGTTTAGGTACTTTCGTGTTTAAAAAATCTTCAGAAAAAAATATATTCACTATTATATTCCTGGTTAAGAGCTGAAAGAGTTTTGGTTGGAATACTGTTTGCCCAGAGTCGCAGACGGTGGCCCAACATTATTTCACAATTGGGTCAATGTATCGAGTTATCCGGGTAGTGGCCTTTCGGGGGATACAAATTTACCCGTATGGCAGTCAGAGCAAACACGGGACAATCACCCAATTCTGTTTCAATGTTGGGCCAGCGTTGAATAAGATTGACCGGCAATGAACCAGCAATGGGCTGCGATGCTGGCCCAACATTGAACCGGTATCGGGTGGGCAGGCCTACATTGTGTGTACCAGGTACACCGTATAGACGCGTACACTTACTTATCAGCGATGGTTGTGGAAGGAATAGGCCTACACGTTGAATATATTCTTACCTCCTTGGTTCTTTCAATAATTATATCCTGTACATTTAGGATTCTGGCCCATGAGGAAAACCAATACAGCTATGCTTTAAACATAATATTAGTCCAATTTTTTGACTAAAACACTCAAACAGACTAAAGCCGGGCCTCGGAGTTCGGGAACACCTTTTCTAGTTTTTTTTCATATTTACCGACACCATTTCTTGACCGAGAGCAAAGCAGCACTCGGATAATTTATCTGGGATGATGAGGGCAGTTTAGATTACTTTTAGACTAGACTCCCACATAATGAGAGTCAAAAGATCCTGAAATAAGCCATGCACAGGCAGGTATTTAAATGAAGGACGTCTGTTGTGCTTCATTCTGATTGCCCGCAAATCCCCACAAGACACGATACATTCAACCAATGCACGATTAATGTTGGGCCATCGTCTGCGACGGTGTCCCAACATTAACCCGTCATTGATTTAATGTATCGTGCTCCAAAATCCAGCTCTAAACGTGGATCAGAACAGTTCCCTGTTGATCCAGACAACGACATTGACGGCTTATATGACCTTCAGCCGTCACAAATTATTCCCATGAGGAAAGTTTTGTTTGGGTTTATGGCAATTGACGCCACAGTTTCAAGTATTTTATCTCGAAGATTTGTATGCAAGGCTGAGGTTGATGAACTTGAATGATCTGCTTGACTGGCTGATCTGATTGTCAAGATGTTGTCATTGTTAAAATATTGTGCTTGTTGAGCGTGAACCGTGCACGGATAAGAGATGAGGGTTTTTTTACGGGACATCATTGGACATCGGTCGGTCATGCTTGAAAATATCCATTAAACATAGTTGCGTGTGGAGTGCTGAGTTGGCAATGTGTAGTTTACGTTCCTTCGAAGCCTAACCTTTATTGTGTGAAATCATAGAATCTACTGCGACCCACAACTTCAAGTGGGTGAAGATTAGTTACACTTGTACATTTGACTAAAAAATATGCCAATCTAGAAATTGTAAGGTTCATTCTACTTTAACCCGTTAACCGCCAGTGCCGCATATATTCGGGTTTTCATTTTTGATTAGCACATTAAGTAGGTCATACCACCTTTTAAACATAATGTGACATAAATCAACAATATTATTTTGAAAACAGTTGGCCTCCATTTTGTCAAATCTGAATAATTTTCACCCACTTGAGGTTGTGGATCGCGTCAGCGAGACACAACTTCAAGTGGTTAAAGGGTTAAATGTCCTTGTGTGACGGCTATGGACGGCTATATAGACGGCTATAGACGCGATTAGCAATTTAACCCTTTAAGCCCTCACTTTGCATTATAAAGCATCATTTTACATCCCTGAAAACAGACTTAATTTTCATACAACAAAGGGTTTTAGAACGAAAGTTTCCATGAAACTGGTTTACCAATACATGGTAATTTTTAAACCACATCAAATCATCTTTATCCACTACAAGTCGAGAATTGCGACAGCAATTCGCGGTTTGTAGTGGATGAAGATGACTATGGTGAATTCATTATTTGATCAACGGAGCATACATTATTTTATGTCACTTCATGACATCATACATTGTATCTGGCATGAGCTTGCCTATGTAGGCCTACATTGTATACGGGCCCTGTAGGCGAAGAATTAAATTACGCCAAATGACACTGATAAATATGGTTTGATTCTCCTATAAAAAACATACCCGGGAGCTTTGAACTTTACTTCGACATTTCCAACTAAATTATAGAATCTGATAGCATCCAATGCACACACGATATGCTACCGCCGCTGTAACCAACTCTAATATTTCTAATTCAACGTCTTAAGATCGTTCTGAACGCAACTTAAGAAATACCATTTTATCAAGTGGTTTTCCCATAGAATGAACTATTATTCACGTCACGAATTTGGAAGAGAAACGAAAATACACAAAGCTCTCCCACTGCTGCAAACGGCAGTACCTGCTTACTTTTCAAGTAAGCAGGTACTGCCGTTTGCCTTTGCTCTATATTTCCATGAAACGCTTGCTTACTTTTCAAATAAGCACACGAAAAAGCAAACAGCAGTGATTGTTTACTTCACATGTATGCAGCTACTGCTGTTTGCCTTTGAAATCCAGCTTACATAATCTTGTCCACCCCCATAAGACAACAACGATGAACAGAAAAAAACCATGGCGTACAGATCGATACAGGGAGCGGGTATATGAGATGGATAGACAGCTTGAGTTATGACATTATTTCCTACGTGGAGTGGATTAGACTGCGCATTTTAATGGAAGATCCCAGAGATCGCGACCTCGCCCAGTGAACACGGGAAGCTGAACCAATGTTGATTTAATTTTGGCCCAGAGTCGGAGACGATGGGTCAAAATTAAATCAACGTTGGTTCAGGGTCTCGTGTCTCGCTGGGTCCCTGGTACAGGCATATTGTCCTCTTGTGTTCACACTCGCTCACATTGTCACTTTGACTCTTATAACGCTGAACTTTTTTTAAAGAAACCATGGAGACCAAAAGTTTTTTTCAATTTAAAATAATCATTATAATCTTTCTGCTTCATTTGAATACCTATGTTATGGGTCTACGGTCATTATAAATGCTTAGTTTTTCCGTACAGGGATTGTCTTTAGAACGTCTATGTGCCACCCACAACAGTGAAAATTCCTGATATTAGTTAAATTTGGAAACAAACATTTGCAAATGTTTAAATGTTAATTGCATTTCCAATATCAGTGATTTTGCTCGCCTAATAAAGAAACAATAAAAACGACTGTAGTGTAAAGGTTATGTATTTTTAATGTCCATTTTCAGCTATGAATTCCTGCTGCAGTCTATATAAGGTCAATATAAGGTCAATACAAATGAACCGAATTAATAAAATACCAAAGCATGCCATAGCAAATGAAAGCTCATCACATCATTTGGATGAAAATAGCAACGAGACTGTTGCAGATGTAGCACGCTTTCTTTAATTTCGGGAGGATGGGGGCAGTACTCGTGGACGAGGTGAGAGGGGGTGGGTGGTAGAGATGTGAATCACTATGCACTGTAGATGAATTACATTTTGAACTAAAATCTTCTTGCAACAGAAAAGTACACTGATCCACATCGGACAACAAAAATAAATAACATTTTTCGAAGTGAAAACAATGAACAATTATTATTAGATTTCCACGAGTTAAGTGAAAAAAATCAAATATCATTACATTCCGACGTAATAAATGGGTATTTTTTGTTCCCATCATACGCATTATAAATTTTTTTAGTCGTTAGTATGGCCAACAATTAATATATATTCTAATCAGCTGTTAGACAAATTAAATGACCACGATGACCCACCTAACTATCGAAAATATATGATCATCTATGGATGACTAAGTCACCCATAGTTAACCTTTCTCACCTTTACATCATCATTTAGTCTCCATACTATAACTAAATCCGTTATCTGATATAATTCACAGTAGTTGTGCGTCACCTTGATCCTTTTCATTGCGTTTGGCGTTTTCTGTCACGACGAGCTTTGTCTGTGACGTTGAGGTTTTTTCTGTGACGTTGAGCTTTTGCCTGGGACGCTGAGCTTTTGTCTGTGACATTGAGCTTTTGTCTGTGACGTTGAGCTTTTTTCTGTGACGTTGAGCTTTTTCTGTGACGTTGAGCTTTAATTTTCTTGTCTGTGACGTCGAACTATTGCCTGTGACGTTAGCTTTTATATGTGACGTGAAACTTTTGTCTTTGACGTCAAACATTTTTCTGTGACGTCGGGCTATTGTCCGTGATTTTAGGCTTTCGTCTGTGACGTCAAACCATTGTCAATAACGTCTGTGACGTTGAACTATTGTCTCTGAACTTTATTTGTGACGTTTAGTACGTGACGTTTGCCTTTTGTGTGTGACAGAGAGCTGTTGTCTGGGACGTTTAGGTTTTGTATGTTATTCGAGCTTTATTTTTGACAACGAGCTTTTGTCTCTGACGTCGAAATTTTGTCTGTGACGTTGAGATTTTTTTCTGTCACGTCAAGCTATCTTTGCTATGATACTAATTTCTTCTAACTTCTTCCAGCTGCTTATGTATCGCAATATTGTGTGAACCAAAGCTACTTCAATGTTGGGACGACGTCGCAAACGGTGGCCCAGCATTAAAACAGCATTTACTCAAATCCCAATGTTTACAGAAACACTGTCGCTGATCAGCCACATCCACACGATACACTGACCGGGTGATGTGTCACCCCATATCGGAAGTGACTGTCCCTACTAAACATGGCGTCATCGAGGGAGGCAATCTGTAAATGAACGACCTTCAGACAAATTCCGTCTCGCCTGCACTTGCCACCTTGGCGTCATCATTCAACCCCTACCACAAACGTGTTTGTCTGAGCATTAAAAAAGGTGCATGGGGTGGGCGTATTAATACCATGAAGTGGTCCTGTCAAAGTCCTAACCTGATCCGATTTAAACAGAGACAAACAACAACACAGAAAAACAATGTCACGGGCAGGATTGTTATTTCTTGTAGCATTCATTGACAATTCATTCATTTTTTCACTCATTCATCCATTCTTCCATACATCCATTCTTTCATCCATCCATTCATCCATCCATCCATCCATACTTTCATTCATCCATTCATTTATGTCATTCATTGACTCATTCCTTCATTCCTTCATTCCTTCATTCCTTCATTCATTCATTCATTCATTCATTCATTCATTCATTCATTCATTCATTCATTCATTCATTCATTCATTCATTTATTTATTCATTTATTTATTCATTTATTTATTCATTCGTTCGTTCGTTCGTTCGTTCGTTCGTTCGTTCGTTCGTTCGTTCGTTCGTTCGTTCGTTCGTTCGTTCGTTCGTTCGTTCGTTCGTTCGTTCGTTCGTTCGTTCGTTCGTTCGTTCGTTCGTTCGTTCGTTCGTTCGTTCGTTCGTTCGTTCGTTCGTTCGTTCGTTCGTTCGTTCGTTTGTTCGTTCGCTCGTTCGTTCGTTCGCTCGTTCGTTCGTTCGTTCGTTCGTTCGTTCGTTTGCTCGTTCGCTCGTTCGCTCGTTCGTTCGTTCGTTCGTTCGTTCGTTCTTTCACTCGTTTGTTCACTCGTTTGTTCATTCGTTATTTTATTTATTCTTATTCATTCATTCATTCATTCATTCATTCATTCATTCATTCATTCATTCATTCATTCATTTATTCATTCGTTCATTCATTCATTCATTCATTCATTCATTTATTCATTCGTTCATTCATTCATTCATTCATTCATGCATTCATTTGCTCTTTGAGACGTGTTCGTTTGTGTCTATGTGTCTTTGTCTTCGTTTTTTGTAAAAGCCGAGATAATTAAGTATAGCGGTGAAAACCCAACGGACATGATAATTCCCTGGCTTGTCATTAGAGCCTGGATCTCGACATTCACTTCCCACACTTCCTTACAACTCAAGATCCCTGAGGAAAAGTATCCAGGGCTGATAGTTTCAAAGTGACTGACTCAGATCTTACTCACGTGATTGGTGGATATGTCAATCTGACAGCCGTATTTTACCGGCTCTGGTGTGTGAATGCGCGCCCAACATTAATCATAACCTTGTGGATGGGAAACCCCAGCCCAATTCTGATTGAAAGTAGGGCCAACGACAAAGAGATTCCTCTCCCACTCTGGTATTCAGGTTTCAAAGTAACAAATTATATAATTCAGTATTGTGGACAGCCTCAGTGACCGATAGGTAGCGTGCTCGACTTTAGATCGCCAGAGTTCGAATTCTAATCCCTGTGTCTGGAGGGCAGTGCCATCTCATTCATCTCACCATCCTCAGGATTTTCCCCTGGCACAGCTTAGATATAATTAGTTTCTCCCGGCCCAGTTTAGACAAGGGGTTAAGGGACCAAAGTACCATGCCAGCCTGTATCTGAACAAATTCATTCATTCATTCATTCATTCATTCATTCATTCATTCATTCATTCATTCATTCATTCATTCATTCATTCATTCATTCATTCATTCATTCATTCATTCATTAATCCATTTATTTATTCATTCATTCATTCATTAATTAATTAATTCATTCATTCATTCATTCATTTATCCATCCACCCATCCATCCATCCATCTATCCATCCATCCATCCATCCATCCATCCATCCATCCATCCATCCATCCATAAATCCATTCATCCATTGATACAATAATTTATTCATTCATTCATTCATTCATTCATTCATTCATTCATTCATTCATTCATTCATTCATTCATTCATTCATTCATTCATTCATTCATTCATTCATTCATTCATTCATTCATTCATTCATTCATTCATTCATTTATTCATTCATTCATTCATTCATTCATTCATTCATTCATCAATCCATTCATTAATATTTGTGTGAATGATGTTTACCATCGTGATCGCGAATATGCACTACTCCAAGCTGGTGAAGGCACTACTCCAAGCACTACTCCAAGCTGGTGAAGAACTAGGGTGTGCATGCCGCACTTTACCTCGTACATTGTACCTCGCCTATGATACTATATATACTACTCTGCAAAGCCAAAAGGTGGTAACTGCTTAATACTGGAAAAAGTAGTAGTGCATTTTGGGAATGGGAAAACGTGGTTGAATCAATAAAAAACCGTTTGTTTTCTATTTTAAATATGATAAGTAGGTGAGCTACCTCGATTAAATGGACATTAAATTGATCAAATGGCTGGTGTAGTGGTTGCGCCGTAGCCCTGTCACGCCAGAGCTTGTATGGTCGTCGTCGACTGACATTGGCTGTCTGGAGGGCAGTGTCATCTAATTCAACTCACCATACTCAAAAGATTATCCTGGCCCAGTATGGTAGGTATGTGTGTGCCCAAAGCCCCAATGATTGATTGATACATTAATTGATTGATCGATCGATCGATCGATCGATCGATCGATCGATCGATCGATCGATTGATTGATTGACTGATTGATTGATTGATTGATTGATTGATTGATTGATTGATTGATTGATTGATTGATTGATTGATTGATTGATTGATTGATTGATTGATTGATTGATCAACTGATTGATTGATTGATTGATTGATTGATTGATTGATTGATTGATTGATTGATTGATTGATTGATTGATTGATTGATTGATTGATTGATTGATTGATTGATTGATTGATTGATTGATTGATTGATTGATTCATTCATTCATTCATTCATTCATTCATTCATTCATTCATTTATTCATTTATTCATTTATTCATTAATTCATTTATTCATTTATTCATTCATTTATTCAATTATTCATTCATTTATTCATTTATACAGAATAAATGTCTTTCGCAATATGCTTACAAAACATATAAGAACGTAATGAAGCTACCTAAAAATGACTTATTTAAAAATGTTATTTTTGCGATAATCTGACAAACATGGCACAGCACTGAAACAATCAATTGGTCATTGGTGGGTCAATGTCCGGAGAACGTCACATTTACCCAACATTGAGACGAGCTTCGTTTATTTACAATATCTTCCCTAAGCGATCATTCAGCCAATCATGTTATCGTGCTTTGTCTGGGAGATGTATTGATTTTTAGATTGCAGATGTGATTAGGCACCCTCCTGTAGTATTGATTCCTATGTACTGTAGAGGCACTCACGAGATTGTCTTTTGGTCAACAGGCATAGTGACCGGCATGTTATGTAATGTGGAGCACAGGACAATGACCATCTGAACAAATACTTGGTGTAGTCTATACAATATTAGCCTAAAGCCTCTGCCGCACTGCAAGGACTGGTCCCGATTCCATAAGAAGCGATCATCGTGGCTGTTTGTAAACATCGCAGACAAGTTACTTACTACGACGACAACATGCCACACTGTGACATGCTACATGTCGTCGTAGGAACCAGATTATTTGTATTTTTTTAAACTGCCTCGATGATCGCTTCTTAAGGAATCGGGGGAAAAGTATAATGGTTATACGTAAGTTCACGGTTCAACCATGCCGCTGTTATAAGAACCCTTAAAGTGCTGACATATTTTTGTACAAGCCATGGAGACCGAAGGGTTTTTGAATTTTTAAACCATTATAAATGTCTTAGTTAACTCTTTCCGCTTCATTTGAATACCTATGGTATGGATCTACGGCCATATACAAGGGCGAAGGGCGATTATCTACATTTTCTCTACAAAAGTAGACGTCTAAAGTAGATCCCCGCACTGGAAGGGTTGATACCAATATTATGTTAAACCCAATAACCTTGACCTTCATTGTTGTCACCGAGCTAGGTAATGCAATGAGATATGGGGGAGGGGGTCTGATATAACTCTGTTTTCACCGAGTTTCCATTCAAAACGGTTTCTGGTGACGTCACTGCGTTTCACAGAATAATGCTTAGGACCACTAATTTTACCCATATTAGAGATCCCACAACGTGTATAATCTCAGCCTGTCCGTCAATGTGCTGCTCTTAGGGTGGCTTAGAATCTTTAGCTGTTATGACAACATACTGCACAGCCAATACTTAACCCTTTACCCGCTATTTATTTAAATTTTCGTCCACCTGAAGGTGTGTCTCGCTACCGCAACTTCAGGTGGACGGAAATTGCTCATTTCAGTTTACTTTGCGACCAAAGTTTTGCAAGTTTTGATGTTGAAACACACACTTGCCATTAAATATCAGTGGTTTAATCAGCTAAAAGACTGATTAAAAACGACTATAATCGCGCTTATAGCACTTGAGGGGTTAACCCTTAAAGCGCTGAAATATTTCTGTACAAAACTTGGAGACCGAAGTTTTTTTTTTAATTTGAAATCATCATAATTGTCTTAGTTGCCTTTTTCTGAATAATTTGAATACCTATGTCATGGGTCTACGGCCATTATGCATATTTTTACTCTTACAGTGCGGGGATCGACTTTAGTCGTTAGAATTTGACGTCTTTTACAGACTTTAGTCGTCAGAATCTGACGTCTACAGATGTCAGATTCCGACGACTAAAGTAGAACCCGGCGCTGTAAGGGTTAAGCCAGTGTTCAGAATCATTTAACACCCTGATTTCATTTATCTTCACATTCATTCATCTTGAGTGAGGTTTCTTGAGGTGGCCATCCTAGCAATAATTCTGAGCGTTAACAAAACTTTTGATACTGTCACACAAATACTTCCAAATTCATCGGAAGTAGCAGCAATCGAAGGTCACTCGATGTCTTCTGACACCAAATGTGCAAGAATAACTAGTTGCAGTCACGAAATGCTATATAATCAGATCATTGTTAGCAATAATGTCCGAATAGAGCCTTATTTTATAAGGCTTGATTTCTGTCCTGTTGATTTTCGCAATCATACTGCTGGTGACGCAAGGTGAAATCTCGCACTTGCTCGTGTACGCTCCACTCCCGCTAAAGCAGATCAACTTGAATTTATCTTGCAATTGCTAACTTGGCCGCAGGACAAAACTATCCCGGCACATTGGAAAACATTTGTTCGACTAGCTGTTCAACTAAACATTCCCTAAATCGCATACTGTATCCCTGGGATCACAGCATAAGTCAACACAGGCAAAAACTGGAAAATGTAATTCCATTGCCCATATTAAGAGGAATTCTCCTTATTTGCTTCAAATATATATATATATTTTAATTAATTATCAAATCCTCAACAAACGTATAGCGCCAGTGGTGAAAATCGTCTAAACTGTCTCCAATATATACACTGCATGTATTTACCAAGCCAGGCAGAAAAAAGATAAACAACCGAGGCGGCACTTAGCCGCTACTACGACCAGGCAGACTCCCACATCTTGTAGCCCTCTCTCTCCCTATTTCCTTTAATCCGCCATCATTGTTCCGAGGTAACGTGGCCAAATTACTAAATGTACCGAGCGTTGTCGACATCTGAGGCCCCCTGTACTGTATGTATGTAGAATGTAGTAAAACCTATAGGTGAGCCACAAAGATCTATATATGCAGTATTCTCGTACAAGTTGCGATATATCGTAGGCTTCTGATTGGTCGAGACGGCTGTCTCGGCCAATCAGAAGCCTACGATGTATCGTAAATTGTACGAGAATATCGGCCCATGGAGAGCACAGAGCTATTCAATTAAAATTTTCTGTCATTTGAAGTTGTGTTTCGCTACCGCGACACACAACTTCAAGTGACTAAAAATTATGTCATTCGTGAAATTTGTATCCCAACATATATCAGTACTTCAAGATTTAGAACATACTTTAATTAAGAAAAACAGGCCATATAGGTGATAATAGCAGCACAGAATGGCCGATGTAGAATAGTCGACATCATTGCTCTACGGGATAAATTTATCTCTATCGATGACATCCGTATGATATTCGTATGCGTAAGCCATCCGTATATTCCACGATAAAAATATACAGTGATAGTGGAATGCACGGATGACTTATACCCATAAACAAAAATGGTTAGTATCAGTGTGTCCAAGATGTCAAAAAATATAACCAATTTCCCCACAAATGTCGCTGGGCCCACCGCCCGTTGTTGGAAACACTCAGCTTAAAGCATGCATGACAGTTGGATGTATTACATACATGATTGATTGTACTGTCTGAAACTGAACTAGTGAGCCTCGTACGTGTTTCATCGTATCGTCCGATGCCTTATATCGGGTTTTTATAAAAGCAATGATTGCCTGCTATTTAGTGATACATCACAGTAGGTGATATAATTACCTCACGGAGTCATTATTTGTAAGGTATCACGCACTTATCCCACTCTCCATCATGCCAGCAACAACCATTTATGACGCTGACCCAATATTAGAACACTATTAAGTAATTGTGAAGCTCTACGCTTTCAGTAAAATATAATTATCTAGAATTGAAGCTCGGTCCTGTCGGCAATTCCAGCTTCAATCAGAAGGAAAATACTGAGATAACGTTCAAGACCCTCTATTTCATGTGTGAGTAATTAATATGCGTGTTCGGTTGGTCGAGGGGTAGCTTTAATCGGCTACATGACTATGAATTTGGCCAGCCGAAGATTTAGACGCTCCAAATGCTCATGTTTCTAATTCTATATCAAATGAAGACATAGAGTGTACTTATTTTTGCAGAATATATCATTTTATTCATTCAATGAATTTAATTGGGACAACAAACATGTTGGACACAAATGTGACTACGTCGTCCCATTGGTATTCAAGGGTCGTTTCTGCCACTTTGTAATGTAGCAGATACGACACTTTAATACCAAGGTACCGCTATGTAGTGTTTGCTAATGGGTTGGGATACAAAAAGTTTGGCGTAAATAAAAATATGCCAAGTAAGCAATAAATAAAGGTATGGCTTACGTAGTTTAACGGGACAAAATCAGGGCAGCTAACGCTAAAGGACTGCTGCTACTATTAAAATGTAACCATTCCCTCATTTTACTAAACATTATTTGGTAAATGTACTGCATTATACGCCATTGAGTGATTATTCCGAGTGGTTGAGATTACCTTCCTGTAATCAACAATTATCTATCAATAATCGGGTGGATTTTTCATACCATAATATGGTTCACGTCAAATAGAGGTAATCCTAATGCCCTTTAGATAGCTTCTTTGAAGTACTTAATTCATAATATCGTGTGTACATGGGTGACGGTTTTTAATATGATACTTCTATTATTATTGTATAATACGTATCATTCTAGATTGATATAAACCATTCAGATGTTATAAGTCGAAGCGAGAAGTCACAACGCGCACATTTCAAAATGGCCGCCACATTCGTAAACTGATATATGTAATGTGTTAGGGCTACTTGTTAGATTTTATTAAATAGTTAATTATGATTACTATAAAAGAAATGTAAGACATTTGGTATATGAGATAGCAGTATTTTTTTGTTTCTGATACTGATATATTAAAAGGTGTATCCAAATCACCAGCTTTAGCTGGAATCCTGGGGAGATTCTTACAATAATCATATCTTCTCATGAAACGATGAATGCTTTGTGTAAATAACCAGCCCCAATTATAATGATTATCTGCACGTTGTTGTGATGGAGCTCTTCCTCTTCCATTACTGGAGGCGCGTTTATCAATAGGTGGCCAGCATGACGTCACATCCGCCATAGATCACGCGACCCTCCCCGCTAAGACCAGCTACAAGGCGTCTGTGGTCAAACGACGGGTATTTATATGCTCAATTATCCATGATCCGCTTAGTCACAGCTCAATAAGATAAACTTGTCCACACAGGTTTATTTAAGCCCAAGTAGCCTTGTCACACCAAGTCCTTGGTCACACTCAGAGACAGGCTGAGGTTTTGTTAAATATGTTATAAAAGATTTATTGATCTGCTATTTATAACAGATTTGTCAGTCTTTTAGAAATAGTAAAAGTATTCTGAAGAAATCTTGGTGTATAATAAAATATATAATTAATATAACAAAATATATTTCCTCTAGTCACAAGTTCAAGATAAATAATAATATTATTACTGATATTGATATTATTGCCAATAGTTTTAGCAGCTACAATGCCAACGTTGGATCTAGCCTTGTGAAAAATCCCCATGTTGATGGAGATCCTAGTTCTTTCATTAAAGAGTTCTACTCTAGTCCTGTTGGCATGGCTTACACCCCAAGGCAGTGAAATGAACATTTACGTCTTATTTACCCATACTTACTCATAATATATTTAACATATCTTTATCAGCAGAATAATTTCTCAGCCAGTTAAAATTGGCAAGAGTGGTACAAAGGTGAAGATAATTGTACATGAATTACATATAGACCTGTATCAGCATTATCATTATTTAAGACTTTGGAGCGCGCGGTATATAATTGTTTTTTCTCTTTTGTTAATAAACACAATGTTTTGTATAAATACTAGTTTGGGTTTTGTGAATTATATGGTGGTGAAAGTGCTTTGATTGTGCTTAAAAGTACAAGTGAAGTAAGTAATGGTTAATTAGCTTTGTGTTTTTTTTTCTAGATTTAAGCAAGGCCTTTGATACACTGTTGAATATAGCATATTGTTAAATGAATTATATAAATGTGGGGTGAGAGATTTATCTTATGAAGTGCTATCTGTCTAACAGAAAATAACATGTAGCTTTTGAATGCGCAGTATCATCAGAGACCTCAATTACACGTTGGTCAATTTTAGGACCACTACTTTTTTGGTTATATGTATACGATTTAGCGAATGCAACAGCTTTGGTCTTGTTCGCATTGTTACCACACTTTGTAATTATTTCCGGTTTAAGACAATCTACAGTGGCGGTATTCCTGAAATGAACGGGGCTACAATTTCACAATGTAATGTAACTAATTTTGGGGGAGTCATGATGGACTCAGATATGACTTAGTCGTCTCTCATGGATCACCTTGCTCGTTACTTACTCCGGTAACTCTATATTACAGTTTTATTTATCCGCATTTATTATAATGTAGCGAAGTCTAGAGCACTGTATCTGAAAAGTATTTGTTATCTATCGTAAAAATACAGAAACCATATAGAGCTCACTCTACTCCTTTGTTTCATACTCTAAAACCTCTTTTACTTGATCAATTATACATATCTAGATTTATTTTTTGTGATTTTTCAGATAGCAATTAATTGTGAAGCGATCACGTACAAGATCATACAAAATACCATTTACCTCATACAGCCAGTTATTGACACTTGTAATAATATGGCCGCGTATACATTAAAAAAAAGTTTTAATCGATATAAATGACAATTTATCAAAATTTCATAGTTACTGGTAGATGCTTAATTAGTCAAATAATACTTTTTCAATCATGTTTATTTTTTATAAATGCAAATAGTCATTTCAGTCAAATGACCAAGATTTTAATTCCTGGAACAGAACTGTGTTAATATCTGTATTGCACGCAATTTGAGTATGAGCCCCCACCCCCTAAACGAACTGCTTAGCGATTTATATGCACACAACAGATACCAGGGGTCCTCTTTTTCCAGAGGCCGATGTGGTGGCCCCGGTTCATTGATTAACCACTGTTAACGCCACCGCCTGTCGCGATCATTAATTCATCAACTCACTCACTCCACACAGAATACTGAATTAAATGAATGAGTGAAAGTTAAATCTATGAAGTGTGCATTTGACTTTTCCTGTGAGAAATACAATAACGCTCTCCACGTGAGACATGCAAATTGTTTTGCTATAAACATTAGAATCACTACGAGTTTTATAATAGCATCAGGGCAATCCCTAGTGAGGCTAATATGTTTACATTTTACGGAAAAGCTAACAAACCACATCACATACATCATGGCATTAAATGTCTTTGTAATGACACGTGTATAGACTGAACAGAACTATATCTCTCAACAAATGTTATACCGGTGATGAAAAATGGTGTATTTCTATTTAATATGAGATTTATCATGGAATGTGTTCTAGAAATGACCTCTACGAAAGTGAAACACATGCGTCGCAACCCTTTGATCCATCAAAGCATTATTTTGCAACCCTGAGAATTGACTGCATTTCTCACACCGTAGGGTCTTAATTCTAAACCAAATATGTTCTTTGCAAAGAACCCTTCAGTACTATTACCATGCAACCCCAGCAGGGTTCTCCTGGGGCTGCATGGTAATAGTACTGAAAGGTTCCTTCTAAATAACCTATGTTGTTTAGAGTGATTGGTAAAAAAACTATGAAACTGTTTTAACAATATATGACAAATTTATTTAATATGCCATTGTTTTGCTATAAACATTAGAATCACTACGAGTTTTATAATAGCATCAGGGCAATCCCTAGTGAGGCTAATATGTTTACATTTTACGGAAAAGCTAACAAACCACATCACATACATCATGGCAATAAATGTCTTTGTAATGACACGTGTATAGACTGAACAGAACTATATCTCTCAACAAATGTTATACCGGTGATGAAAAATGGTGTATTTCTATTTAATATGAGATTTATCATGGAATGTGTTCTAGAAATGACATCTACGAAAGTGAAACACATGCATCGCAACCCTTTGATCCATCAAAGCATTATTTTGCAACCCTGAGAATTGACTGCATTTCTCACACCGTAGGGTCTTAATTCTAAACCAAATATGTTCTTTGCAAAGAACCCTTCAGTACTATTACCATGCAACCCCAGCAGGGTTCTCCTGGGGCTGCATGGTAATAGTACTGAAAGGTTCCTTCTAAATAACCTATGTTGTTTAGAGTGATTGGTAAAAAAACTATGAAACTGTTTTAACAATATATGACAAATTTATTTAATTTGCCATCGTCTTTATATCATCTTTTTCCATTACAAGTCGGTAATTGGGAGAGAAATTCCCTGTCGATGAATATTACAATGGTTAATTCAGGATTGAAAGTGTAATATGGGTCTCCTCGTGAAGTATATTGTACTTTTATCTTTGTCAAAATTTGTCTAATCAAACTTTATTTTGTTTTATTAGCCGACCATATCACTGTTATGTGGAATGAAATGAATGCCTAAAAAACAAGATTTGCAATGTTTGGTCTTAAATTGGACAAATATGAGTAATTTTCAGCCACTTGAAGTTGTGGTTCGCGAAAAGAGTAACTAAGACATTTATGCTAATTTCTATTTGAAAACAAACAAACTTTGGTCTCCATGGTTTAAACAAAAAATAATTCAGCGTTGTAAGGGCTATTTTTTAGCTTCTCAGCTTCTTGTGTTTACCGTCTGATAACGTCTGTGACATACCTTTAACGGCACGGCTTGTGTGTCCAGTGTGTATAGAATAACTCTCGCCCAGGGACCGCGAGATGAGAGCGAGAAACCGTGAGATGACACGCAACTGGCGCCGCCAGGCGGCCATTTCTATGTCCTCCTCTCCCACGCGCCTCGTTAGAGTTAATTGGCCCAAATCCACGGGGGCCGAAACCCTCGTGGAAGACGTTCACTCGATTAGCGTCCTATTTTCTGGTCGCTTATTGCCCCACGTTCCTTTGTTATCTGTTCTAACTAGCTTGCCATATCGACTTATGAAACATGACAAATGCTGCGGAAAGCCATCGACTTGCCCAGCAAATACTGGACGTTGGTCCTGTGCTGGTTTAAAGTTGGTGCAGCGCTGAAGACGTTGGACCAGCATTACTCCAGCGTAGGATTGCGAGTTTGATATGTGCCTTCTAAATATCTCGCGGCATTTATTGTCGTCCAAACACCTCTTTGTAAGTGTTCACATTTTGAAGCCTGCCCTACGTACACGCATCAAACAACACGAAGAAAACATCAAGCCCACGCAAGACCACATGTAGCTCATCTAGAATGTGCTGTTTCTATAAATAGAAGTCCCTTGCATTTTCTCTATAATTAGCTGATATAAACTGAAAAGGCAGTCTGATGACTGTTATGATATTTGATTATTCAAGAGCGCATTATTGAGTACAATGCTGTTGAAATAGCATTTTCGACTGCCGTCTCTATAATCTGGCGATTTTATCCGAGCGCCAAACCTTGAGACCACACACTCATTGAAATCACAATTTTGTTGGTTTAAAATTTATCTTACAATTCATTCAATAATAATTGATAAATACACGAGGAAAATAGTAAAATAACAAAATATACTTATATAGGCCCAAGTGTACATATAGTTGATGGCAATGTTTATATTAGACATGCCTAACTCTAGTATTTTTGTATATTTCTGCTACGCCGACTCTAATGAGGCTTAACAAACTCAATGCAAATTGTCGTATTTTCAATGGTTGAATTATTAGTGCAGATAATGTGTGCAGCTTTGTGAATATCAAGCTAGGAGTAATGGTAATAAATGACATATGTTTATAACCATTTTTTATACTATTTTATATTATATACGGTTTAAACATAGATGTATCTATTTGTGTGGATGTCAGATGCATTGGGTGCTGGTCATCTGTAGAGACAACCCTTGCATACATTTGTACAGTATATATGTCATGTTACCATTATTTTGTAGGTGATATAATTATATTGTATGCATCAACCCAAATAAATAAATAAATAAACATCAAGTGTCAAATTCACTAGAAGTCAATCTGATGGCAATCTAAATTCATAAAACAAGTTTTTCAACCAGTTAGAAAGGTACAATTTGATTGACAAATAGTAATATCAGATTTAACTCCGTGGACATATACGACTTGGTAGCGGGTGCCTCCTGTGGTGTCTTCAAACCGCCAGGAAGCAGCAGTGTAAAATGGTGAGCCCGAGGTTCAAACGGTTTTATTTGTTGTTGATATTTCAGTGACATATTAACATATCTTGAAAGAGATTTTTCCTATGCTAATGAATTTATCATGGCGATAAATTTATCACACACAAATAAATAATTCTAATGACTGTTACAGGATGCATCAGGAGGAGCCAATGAGCATCGACTTTACAAATGGCTGATGAAGGATTATACGCCTGACCTTAGACCGGTCAAGGACGGCATGACCCCCGTGCGCGTGCACTTCGGCATGACCTTATTGGAGGTGATCGACCTACGTGAGGACACAGGGCTATCACGGATAAGGGCCTGGCTACAAATGGTGGGTGTAAAAAGTTTGTTATAAAAATAGTATATGGTTTAATCCTTTTCCCGTTATTTTTATTAACCATTTAACCGCCGGTGCCGCATATATTCAGGTTTTCATTTTTTATTAGCCCCCACATCTTAAATATGTTCAAGATAAAATGTGACATCAACCAGCAGGATTTGAAAAGAGTTGACCTCCATTTTGTGAAATCTGTTACGTGAGTCGAGCGTGCGATGTGGGATAATCTAGACTTTGGCGTCAGTACAAGCACATCGTGCGAGAATTAACAGCATTCGAACTGCTTTTCACAGGAGAAATAATAAATACATTTATTAAATACTTGCGGGGTCAAGATATTTAACTCTACTCACTGATAAATTAACAGTGGCGTATATTCAGATGATACCCCTCGTGTGCATTTCTTTCAAATTGGAATTCAAACCTAAATTTAGTAATAATATTATAAGTAAAATAATGAATTATTTTGCATTTTACTTTTATTAGTTCTAATTTAATATTTTAAATCAAAAAGTATTTTTTAAATTGAATTTAGAAAAATGTAGGACGTCGCATCTTTCTATTTAAGTCAATAAAATCGACACGATTTCTAATACATTAAATAAAACCTGTACATCAATCATATTAATTATTTTCATGATTTAAGAGTCTGACTGTCGGACTAGAATGAGGACGAGGCAGATAATGTTGATGAACGTGACAAATCATTCGCTCTCGGACAAAATGCTTCTTTATTCTAATAAGGAGGCAATAGAGAAAATGGTAATAAATATTGATCTTAACGGAGACAATATGTAAAACTACAATATTCGCCATGTGACTCTTGTCTTGCTAGGTTGATTTATATATGTTTTCCAGCGTGTATTAAACAAAAAAACTGCCTTTAAAATTGATAAAAGAGTATTTTGTAGATGCTCAATAATAATCAAATTGAGCAAAATTCAAAGTAGTTTCTTTTTCATAGATAGAAATACAAATCGTCATTTAAAGTTGTAAATCGCGTTAGCAATTCCAGATCCAATTCAACAGGACAAGAATTAAGTGCCTATGTCAAATTCATCATGACTTATGTACCTCATGGCTTTTTTAAATGCAATTTATTGAATAGAATGAATGGAAATGATAATCCTAACTTTGATTTTATTACCATCACAAAAGTTAGGATTGATCCCAACTTTTCTAATGGAAATAAGAGAAAGTCATGGGGTATAAGATCAATGTTAGGATTTTAGTGAGATAGTTCCAGGAATATATTCTTATTTTTATTCACTTTGGGATGAAACCTGTAAACTTTCTCAGACGCAGTTAACCAGTACAGAAATCACAGAAATGTATGCAAAGTATTCCATATGGTGAATTTATTCTACAACGGTGCTCAAAGGGTTGAGATAAATTGAAAATATCATATTTATATCATATTTATTCAATTGTAAATAACGGATTTTGAAGGTGAAACGTATCTTTGGTCATAAAAATTGTAAAAAAAACACCCTTATGACATATATCCACCATATGGCATATATTGAACCGCATTCAGTGAACAAATGTTCTCATTTTTACCGCGGGTACCGATTTTAGACGTCAGAAACTGACGACCATAGAGTCGAGTATAGACGTCAAATTCTGACGTCTAAATTCTATCCCCGCACTGAAAGAGTACACTATTTAAATTTGCCGTAGACCAATATACCATAGGTATTCATATGAAGCAGAAAGAGCAAACTTAAGACTTTTATGATGACTCCATCAGACGAGGGACATTGCGCTTCCAGGCGAGTTTTTCTACATAGCTAATGTATCGTATCAGGTCCAGTAATTGACACGAAGAAAAATAGTTGTGTGTTAGTTGAGAGGGCTTCCACGGGCACACGACGTTTTAGCGATGTTGAATCAACGTTAATTTGATTCAACATCGTGGGTTGCGCAGTTTTAATTCGTGGGTAACAATTAACTGTGTAATTTGTCAGAAGGTTAACATTGGGAAACAAATTTCCAGTACCATTTTCTACACCGCTGAAACAAAATCGAACAATGATTGGGTGGACATTCGTGTTTTTGAAGAAATATCGCTAGAAATTACCTTTCAAGCAGAAAGGACAACATTTTTGATAAGAAACTATAGTGTGATATTTAGGCCTACTTTCAGTAAGTACCGGATATGATTTTACATCGCGTAAACATCTCAATCTGGAATGAAAGAGCTCGACATACAAAAGCCATTCCTGGAAAGCCCGCCTGCTAAGAAACACCACTAGTTCATACAATGCTTGATAAATGTTGGGCCAACGTCACAGACGGTTGGGCCAACGTGTCATGCCTTGTTAATTCGCTGTGATATGGAGACTATTGCCATTCCTAGGCGGCTTGTCTAATGCTGGTTGAATGTTGCGCAACATTTAACCAGCAGTGGAATATTATCCAATGTCTGCCGGAATTTTTAAGCAGACGTCCTAATCCCCAGTGATCCGGAGACTACATTGTTTTCCTGGAGTCAATCAATGAGTCTGCCAATAGAACAGTTCTGACATCTAATGCCAGCTTTCATGGATCATACGGGACTGCCCCAAGTACGCAGTTCATGGATCGACATGGCCACAATCCATCCTCCCCACCCTCCCAGAGGGAACGACATCTATCTCAGCAAACATGTCGTTGGTCCAACTTTGGTTTACTGTTGGGCCACCGTCTACGACGTTGGCCCAACAGTAAACCAACGTTGGGCCAACGTGTCATGATTGCTGGGTAGAGACGCGAGTTTGGCGTCTCAATCTGTCAAACAGCATGAAAACACTTCTCACTGTAGCACAAATTGTGCGACAAAGTATAAAAATGGACTCAACGCTGAACTAATGTTGGCTCAATATCACAGACATTGACTACATGAAAACACATCCCACAGTAACACATGTTGTCCAGCAAATGAGAGAAACTCAATGTAATTTTGTTACTTGATACTATATTCAGGGCGGGGGCCCTAGGGTAGTGGTTAGCACCCCTGCCTTTCACGCCAGAGTTCGGGGTTCGGTTACCGGTCTCGGCGGTTTCAAAGAAACAAAAATGTTTCCTCCCCATCCACGTGTGAAAGTCAGTATAGTGGGGAGCCTCCGTGACCGAGAGGTAGCGTGCTCGGCCTCAGACCGCCAGGGCTCGAATTTCGAATCCTGTGTCTGAAGGACAGTGTCATCTTATTCATCTCATCATCCTCAAGAGGTTCTCCTGGCCCAGTTTAGCCTATATGTTCACACAGGTGGCCTAAAGCCCGATTCATTTCATTTCATTTGATACTATATTTATATTTACCCATTAATTAAATTGTCTCAGAACGAAATTTAGCCATTTTTATCTAGCTAATTTGATATTTAAGACACCATATTTAGACATCAAACACGACAATCGAGAATGCAAGCATAAAACATTGCTAAAACGCCAAAAATACCATTGTGTGGGGATCAGGGGTTTAACCCATTAGCCGCCGGTGCCGTCCATATTCGTTTTCTTACATTTTTTATTAGCACATTACATATCAGCTTTTAAACCTGTTAAAGATATAAAGTGACATTAATCAGCAATATTTGAAATTTGTTGACCTCCATTTTGACAAATCTGAGTTATTTTCACCCACTTGATGTTGTGGATCGCGTCAGCGAGACACAACTTCAAGTGGTTGAAAATTCCAATGGAATAATTTGACGGTTAAAGGGTTACATTAGCAAACAGTATCATAATACATGTAGTAGGGGGGGGGGGTATTCTGAAGTCACGAAAAAAAAATTCATGGATAGGAAATAATTATGTAAATAGATTTGAAAATGTTGTAGTCAAATCTTTGTTTAATATGATCAAAACAGAGTTTTTAATAACTTATTTATCGGTCATACATGATACACATACATGTATTTTAATCTTCATTGAGTGTTGTTACTCCACGATTAATGTTGCTACGTTCTGCCATACCTGAATATGAGGAAGCTCATACACAAAACAAAATATTTATAGAAAATCAGGAATGCAGTAGCAAAGAACAGCCTGATGTTTAATATCATGTAATATGATTAACGTGGATAAGATGTTATGTTATGGATTGTTATTTAAAGATGGTATTCAATCTTTCTCATCCACTCTGTGACACTTTAAACATCAATGGATTAGGCTATGCTGTTTCAATCAGCCAAATTACTATGTAAGAAATATCAATGCAACAACCGCCATACACGGAACGCCTTTCAGAAAATAATAAAATTATTTGCATGCTACAACGTGCATATTGATGATATTCTATAAAAAATATGATAGCTGCCTTAAATCACTCTAGCTAGATATATATTCTATAATGGTTCGAATTAGATTGAAACTTAAGATTTATGCATTCACATGCAAAGATACACGTTTAGCCATTAAACCACTATAATTGAAGTAGTGTGTCGCGGTAGCGAGACGCAACTTGAAGTGACTGAAAATTAAAATTAAAATCTAAAAGCCCTTAGCGGGTTAATAAGCATAGAAATTAGGAGAAGCCAATGTGATGAAATATCACTCAGTAATGATTAACACTTTAAACTTTTTAATTTCAACTCGGGAGCCAGCATCTTTCATTTAAAAACAAAATCAGATGATGGTGATAATGCTGGCATGTCCGTGTATTTCCCTTGCTGGTGAATTGAGCATTCTCTTCCGATGATATCTAGCTTTACAAAGCCATAGATCAAAGACTGACAATCAGATAGCGGCATAGGAGGTGACGTCTGACAGACGACAGAACAAATCTGTGTTATCAGCAACAGCCAGGGGTTGTGTGGTCGTATCAGGCGGTGACGTCAGCAATACTGGTGCCCACGTCACTGCTTCTTGTGGTCTGGGTCACCGGTCAGTGGGACAAGTTCCCTCTCAGGACGAGTTATCACTCTGGGTTATCTCGACCGCGCATAAAACGCGTTCAGCAAACGTAGTGTATCAAAGCAACACTGTCTAAATGTTGCTGGTTTATAGTTTCGCTTTTTTGGTATCCTGCGTGGCCGCCTACAAGTCAAGCCAACTAAATTGAAAAGTCAAGCCAACTAAATAAGAAACTGGGGCCCAACAATGCAGTGGCAGGAAGGAACTTAGAGAGACACTCGAGATCCATTGTTGCAAGAGATTCACTTCATCAGTATCCATTGTTGATTCTCTTCATGCGAGTGTGGTTCTCTTCCACAGTGTGACTAATAGGTAGTGGTGACGATGTACTTGGTTTAGGTATAAAGTAGAGATACATTGAAAACCAGGACATACCAGGTTTGTATATTGCTTGTGAGACATACGCCAGCACATACATATTTTGCATCAACAGATATTCCTAATTTTACGGCAGAGTCAGTTTTTAAATCCAACGAATCCGTACAATCATAGGTCTTTCGTATTGTAAAGTTGGATACAATACTTGTTTATCTGGTTAGGTGTAAATATAAATAAATATGTAATTGAGGTAATCCATTGCACGCAGAGTAGTTCACCTGGTACAATTCAGCCTGTATCTGCACAAAAATGGAACATACTTTGCGGCATTGTCCACGGCACTGGCTCATTATTGTTTCACCATATGTTGACCACCTCGTGTTGGCTGGATGAGCAAACAACATTTTAACCCATCGCCGAGCACGACAATATTTCTTTAATCGTTTTTTATCTGTTTACTAGGCCGATTAAATTACAGTTTAATGGGAGCGAACTGTGTGTTTAAACATTAAGATTTGCTAATGTTTAGTCTAGAATTGAACAAATAAGAGTATTTTTCACCCAGTTGAGGTGAGACACAACTTCAACTTGGTAACTAAGTAACTTAGCGGATAAAGGGTAAAAATCCACCATTACAAGGTACTTTAACCCTTTAACCGCCGATGCCGTATATATTCGGGTTTTCATTTTTTCTTGGCACATTATGTACCACCTTTTGAACATGTTAAAGATAAAATGTGACATCAATCAGCAATATTTAAAAACAGTTGACCTCTATTTTGTCAAATCTGAATAATTTTCACTCACTTGAACGCGAGACACAACTTCAAGTGAGTGAAAATTCAGATTGAATATTTTGGAGATTAAAGGGTTCAGCATATGATGTTTGTGTCGTTGGGCCAGCTTCTCAGAGGGTGGTTCAACAGTAAACCAGCAGGGGCTGAACGTTTACTTTTCTGGAATGCCCTATTGTTACCCACTAATACTTAGTTGCCTACCCGGAAACAACAGCTGACGGATGTTTTCTCGGTGACCATCTCGGTGATGCAATTTCAAATAGGCCTACTATTAACCCTTTGAGTGCGGGCGACGCTTTTAAGCGCATTCATACTGTTTTTCCACAACTAACATTTGACAGAAATTGAACAAATATGCATGTATAAATCTTGAGTAAAGCCCCCATTGTGAAATTTAGCAGGTTTAATTTTTAAGTGAGGAGGAATTTTCCTTTCATTTGAAGTTGGCAATTGCGTGAGCAATGCCAACTTCAAATGCAAGGAAAATGTTAAGTAGTAATGAAGCACTTAAAGAGTTAATTATTTTATAAATCTTAGTTGGGAAATATTTTTTTGGAATGTGCCGGGGCTCGCTCACGGGTTCGCATAGAGATGTAGGAGTCAATGATCACACATTTTAATAATTTTAATAATAAAAACTGGCAAAATCCTTGAAAACATAAAAACATAATAAATACAAATTATATAATATTGCACCATAAGTGTACAGAAATGAATTAATAATGATTTGTAACAATATCAATTTTTTCCACCTTTCACAAAATAATAATAATATTCCTACTTCATAATAATATTTCCATTTTTTACAAATTAACAATACACAAGTCAACTTCAAGACGTTAATATTACTTATAGCATATCAAACTAAACATAATCGTCATAAAGTATCTAAATTAGCAAACACGTGTCAATGAATTTAATCATTAAACAAAATAATAAAAGAACAAACTAAGTAACAGCTTCAATCAACTTATCCCAATATCATTAATCCTTACCCTGTCAATAAACATAGCAACATATTACTTCTTTAAATATGCAGCAACCTAAGCCACCAGGATGAGACCATCTGCATTACATACTAGAATAAAACGATAAGCGTCACAAAATATAAATATTATTGTGTATTAATTATATTATCAAAATAATTATTTTATTATTCTAGCCAGAAGTGATTATTATTTTTGGTACATCAAAATGTAATAATTAAATCAACCAGTTAATATAATCAAAGCCATTTAGTTAAATTTACATGACTTTACATCATTCGCTACACATGTGAATTCCGCCATTTGCAATATTTAATAGCAAACTATATAAATTCATTTTTAAATCATAATTACCAGTAAAATTAACATAACCTAATATTAGATAAACAATAAATTCCCCGTCACCAAAATATGATGATGGCTTTTAGTGTGAGCAAGAACTTTCTATAAAGTTCTTGGTGTGAGAGCTAATAGAATCAATGAACAGTCACCAGGTGGCATTAAAGTAATAGTTCAATAATTAGCACGCAGAGACATACTGTCTGAAAATGAAAATTTATATTTCAATTTGACTAATTTGTAAAAATAGAGCTATCATCATCATGATTATGTTATCTAAGGAAAATAGATTCTGATTTTATTTTCCTTGTGTTACCATATGATGTTAAATATTTATTCGTGTAAACAAATAATTATTGCATAATCTATAAAACATGTGCGACCATGCCGTAGTTGTAAAAGTATGTGCAATATACATGTGATATATATTATCATGATTATGTTATCTAAGGAAAATATAATCTGATTCTATTTTACTTGTGTTATCATATGGTGGGTAATATTTATTCGTGGAGACAAATAATTATTGCATAAGCTATAATACATGTCCGATTATGCCGTAGTTGTAAAGTATGTGCAATATATATGAGACATGGTAATATCATGATTTTCAATGTAATTATTTTTAACTTTCAGGCAATATTTATTGTATTGTATTGTATATTTTTATTATAGTGACATGTACAAACAGATCCAATGACAATATAAATATGTTTACAATATAGTACCCAGCCCATTTGGGCTTATAAGTCACTCCAAAATGTATACATATATGCTGAACGAAACAGCCAAAAATCAACATTATTACACAATATTGTAAATCCCCGCAAACACCAAGATCGACCCAAAGTTGGGGCAGTGCCGGGACAGCGCCGAAGACATGGACCAACACTGAACCAACACAGAGTGGATACCCTCCCAGCAAACACGGGACACCAGCCCAACGCCGGACCAATGCTGGCCCATCGTCCACTACGCTGGCCCAACATCGGTCCAAACACCGGGCGGACGTCCCGCGCCCGCTGGACGTGTTCGCTTGAACCAAATATATCAGTAACGTTAGGTACAAAAGAGTCATATCTGTCACTATACATAGTGACAGATATGACCCCAATACCACAAATAAAAATAATATAATACAAAACTACGTTATATATAAGTTGATGTTATTACATGCCACATATCACCTGTTATACATATTATCGGTACGCCTATCCCGTGCCTGACAAATATAAGTACCTAGAAATCTGCAATTAGTTGACATTATCAGTTCAAATTTATCAGACATTGTGGCATTTACGAGAAAAATATATTTATTATTCATAACGTGTCTCAAATCATTATATAAAGGGCATTCACATATAAAGTGAACCTCACAGTCAAATATGCACAGTATATTTATTTAGTATTATTCATTTTATTTGGCTCGTAAACTTGCATACATGTATTAATTATAATTCTAAGGAAAACTTAAAGTACGAATTAAAACTAAATTGCAGATGAGGTACCTAAACAAAACAAATGGAGGAAGATAAACCCATCTAGTGTATTTATTTGCAGCTGTTGTTTTTCCATAACTATCGACTTAAGTTGACTGGACGTAACATTACACGGGTGATCCCAGCCCTCTGGGCATGGAGTGATCCTCATTCTCCAAGCCTGGCACACATGGGGATTAACCCTTAAAACGCTGAATTATTTTTGTGGAGACTAATTTTTCTCAATTTGAAATTATCATAAATGTCTTAGTTAGCTCTTTCCGCCTCATTTGAATACCTATGTTATGGGTCTACGGCCATTATATTTTCACTTTTACAGTGCGGGGATCGACTTTAGACGTCAGAATCTGACGTCTATAGACTGATATTAGGAGCAAGCCCACATCTATGCTGACAATTGATTATGAAGCACATTCACAGCAGTGGCACTGTCTACAAATACCGGCTTAATGATGGGCCAACATCCACAACGTTGGCTCAGCCTTATGACGACAATTGGCTGTGTCACACTGGGAATTAGCAAAATGTCTGTAAATTCCGGCCTAATGCCGGGCCACTGGATATGGCACACAAGGGATTTATAGATTTCGAGAGCCCTGTTGTCCTTTAAGATTTACTGGTCCCAGATGGCTAAACCTTGTATTCTGCTTCAAAATTCTGAGGCTACGACTCCACAGCTGAAGCTAATGCGCCACCACAGAAAGCAAGTTGACATCCCAGAAAAAAATGAACGAAACATTGACTCGATGGTTCAAAAATGTAACTACTCGCAGATCATTTCAGTTTGAATGCTCACTTCATTGTGGTAGAAAAGCTATTTCATATGATACGGCTGTAAATATTTTTTTCGTCGACAATTATTCATAACGGTTCTCCGGTGGCACTTTATGGTTTCCATTCTTTATTGCTGTTTTATTATTCTGAGGCTATAAAATATTCTACAAATCTCCATAATTTATTCAAACAACAGGAGAGCTCCATAAATGTCGATGCATGGGAAGAGCCATTACAATATGGATGCATCCAACTGATTGATGTGGGTTTTTTAATCAACTTACTACTTTATGAGAAAAAACAAACAAATTTAATGTTCTTAGCTATCATATTGTTCTCTGTGACTTTGTGTCAGCGTTGAATCAAACTCAGTAATGTTGATTTATCATTGATACAACGTCGGAAGTGTAATACAAATATGTATTTGACAGTTATCAGAATGATACTTTATCGGTTTATATACATGATATAGAAAATATTGTGTTTATTATTATAACTGTAGTTCACCAGGTGCTACCTACATGTAGAAACATAACAGCATCTTACACCAAGTGGTGCTCAAATGCATGAACAGAACAGCATCTTAGATGCCCCCTCCCCCCTCCAGCAAATGCGATTGTAATACATAGTATTATATTATTTCAGTAGGGAGACTTTAGACGTCAGAATCTGACTGTCAATAGATGCCAGATTATGACGCCTGAAGTCGATCCCCATTAAAAGTTAAACCCTTAAGCTGATATTTATCCACTTGAACACCCTTATCACATTGATGATGTATAAATATTATAAATGAATTGCTTTGTAATATCCACGTCACGATGAAAGACAATTACCTGATTTAACTAAATCCACAACTTCTAATGTGATTCAACATGGCCAGTATAACTACAGTACAATCATATTTTATATATTTGTATGTCGTTGCTTCAGCGTGAAACAAACCTAACCAGCAGACCAAACGATTAAACGTGCTATCGCTAATTGTCTTAATAATACTTATGGTATTTATGTATCTGTATTAACATCTCTCATTTTGTGTGTATATCTGTATTAAAGGTATGTGTGTATGTATTGCTAATACACGCAAAAAAAACAATATCTATTTATCGTAGATGTATTCAATTTGAATGCTATAAATTATGATATATGTTCCAGTGGTGGACAGACGAGTTCTTGACCTGGGAGGCAGACAAGTACAAAGTCAAGAAGATTGAATTGCCCGCAAACAAAGTGTGGCTACCCGACGTGCAGCTTCTGAATGGGTGAGTGAAACTGGACTGAACGCGATTTGGTCAAGATGGTTAAAGCAGCTCCTTGGGATGACATCAATTTTCGTTTTTTATTTTGTATTAAAGTAGTGTATCCCACAGATCATGATTTTATATTTTACGGGATTTTTAGATTTTTAAAAATATTTTTTATTCACACTTTTATGAATCCGACTGTAACCCAAACAAACTTTTTGTATACCTTAACACCTGCTAAAGGACGTTTGAATGTTCCTAAAGCATTGGGCCACATGTTGATGCCGTCGGCCCAGCATTGAGCAGACATTCGGTACTGCGGGGGAGCCCCCCTGATCAACCCATTTCCACAGCAATTAAGGGCGGCAGCTATTGATGTAACTATGTGGTTACTTTAAACATGCCGTCTGAGATGTCAGTATTTGCCGTCTATATTGTGGTATGCTGTAAAGAAACTTGTTTACATATCAGTATATGTCTTGGAAATATAGATTGTTTCGACTTAACATTGTTTTTGTTACATTTTTATATTTTATTTAAGAGCAGTAGGTTATATAGCTTCAAATTAATTAAACTTTCAAAATTGACAAAATTGAAATTATCTCATCCCAAGGGGCAGCTTTAATAGATACATTACAACATTACATTACAACAGTGCGGAGATCTGACGTTAAAACTTTACATCCCATTAAAAGAACTAAACACTGACCTAAATCATTGGCATTTAACGCTTACAGCGCGGGGAACGACTTTAGTCGTCAGAATCTGACGTCTGTAGACGTCAGATTCTGACGACTAAAGTCGATCCCCGCACTGTAAGAGTAAACATATTTCTAATGGCCGTAGACCCATAACATAGGTATTCAAAAGAATCGGAAAGAGCTAACTAAGATATTCATGATGATTTCAAATTTAAAAAAACATTTGGTTTCCAAGGTTTTCAGAAAAAAATTAGGGTTAAATAACTCTTCATATAAAAGTATATATATCGTCCCCTTGGATATGAAGGGGTGTATCTGTCACTTTGTAAAGTGGCAGATACAAACCTTTGCTATCCAAAGGGACGAAAAATAATAGGGCATATACATATTTCAGCGATGTGATTGATTGGTAACTTATTTTGTTATTTGCATAGAGTTGAGAAAGAAGTTGATAAAGAGGGAAGAGTGTCAGTTCTGGCAGACGGCAAAGTCTTGTGGAACATTCCTATCACCTTTATTGTCACCTGTAAACATGAATTCCGTGGTAACTCCTGGACGTGCCCATTCAAGTTCTCCTCCTGGGCCTATGACGGACGTAAACTGGACATCCAGCCTTATGGGAACACGAATGGTGATTTGACCAACAAGGTGGACATAGATATGGACGATTACATAAGCTCTGATCACTGGCTGGTGCTGAGTCACACCGGAGAGAGAAAGACTCACTCCTATAAGTGCTGCCCTGACGAACCAGCCGTCTCCATGCACTTCTCAGTCAAACTACGTAACACCATAGGTCCGTCACTGCTTGGCCGTAAAAAATAAACACACAAACGTAATGAGACATAAGTATGGGATAACATAGACGGAGATTATACAAGGACTTACATTGTGTGTAAATAAATGAGAACTATGAAAGATTACGCAGAAATCAACACTCAGCTGTATGCTTAATCTTTGTCAATGAGACATCTTATGAGACACTAGATTAGACAGATTACATGAGTTCAAATATATGAACGGTGGTAATATCAACGCTAAAATATAAACACGATTACGCAATGTGACATTATTATTGGACAAAATGGACGGATATTATATGATCACTTAAGAAATTTAAGGGTGCATCTCCCACTTTACAAAGTGGGATATCAAGAGCGGATCCAATTTTTTTAGAAAAAGGGGGAGGGGGTTCAATTGAAGAAATATAAATGTAGGTATCAATCAATAATTATCCATCCTCAGCTAATAAGTATATGGGGCCCTGACACCCAAAATTTTACTAGGGTAGTCCAAGTGATCACTAAATCAGTGTCAAATATCGATGGTTTGGCATTTTTGATCGCCCTAATCTTAGAAAGGGGAATTAAGACCCCCTGACCCCTCCCTCTGGTTCTCTACTAGGATATACACCTCTTCTAGTCACAGATCATATTCCCCGAAATAGAGTCCCATGCATTTTTTTCCATGAGAGTCATATTTTCCTAAGACATTTGAATGGGTGGCTTGTTTTGATACAAAAAATCCCACGGGATTTTCAGGCTTCTTGACATTTCAATTCTAAGTTACTTTTGACAATGATACAATAGTGTAGTTATAGCTTTAGAGCGCGACTTCGGGCTCATGTCGGTGTGTTATACGTTTTTAATTAACCCTTTGAGCCCTCACGATGCATTAAAGCATCATTTTACATCCCTGAAAACACATTGATTTTCCTACAACTAGGGGTTTTAAAATGAAAATTTCCACAAAACAGGTTTACTGATACATGGCAATTTTCTTAAATTTTTCACCCACTTCAAATCATCTTCATCTACTACAAGTCGAGAATTCGCGGCTTGTAGTGGATGAAGATGACTATGGTAAATTCAGGATTGAAAGGGTTAACCCTAATGCTGCTGAATTTATCTCTACTTTTTTTTCATTTAAAATGACGAAAAATGTTTTTATTTATGAAAAAAAGACATATAGCAAATTGAGTTAACAGTTATCATTCTCAATTAATGTACGTACATTTTCAGCCACTTGAAGTTGTGTCGCGCTACCGCGACTCGCAACTTGAAATGGCTGAAATTACTCGTATTTGTTTAATTTGGGGACAAATATTTCCAAATCTTGATGTTTAGACACACACTAATCCTCAATAACAGTGATTTGGTCGACTAATAAAACAAATTAAAAACAACACTAGTCATGATCAGCAAGATAAAGGTTAATTCGTGAACAAAGCACCTATTACAAATTTTTTTTTTCATTTACGGTGGCATCAATTTTGATGAGAAACATTCTTAAAACCATATATATACGTAGCTTTATCAATGATACCATTGCATTGAATTCGCCGAAAAACAAACAGAATGACTTAATGAGCATTCGAAGGTCTTATATCCAATGTTATAATTTTGTTGTGATTATTATAGGATTTTTATCAAAATGCCCCTGCGTTTATAGTATAATGCTTTTGCAGTTATTAGTGTGAATATATTTATATATCGATAGATTGGGTCAAGCTCGAACAATATGCACACTTAAATCATTCAATCATCTTATTCTTTCTCTCAACCTGTTGTTGTGACTATGCCCATACTGTATTGCTGTATTTAATTGTTGGTGAATACGGAATTGTGTAAACACTGGTAAAACGAGACAGTCCCAACTGTTGCATAGCCGTAGCTGGTGCGCCATATGTGAACTGTAAGTCTCATCTAATTAAAATCTCATCCCATTAAAATTTTCTGTGGACAGTAGAAAGTGGAAATTTAGTACATTTTCGCGAGGGTATCCACTACTGAAATGGCCTCTATAATATGTTTAACTACGCCCCCACCCCCACCAACCTATTGATTGTGATTAGTCTATTGTACAGTTGAGAAGAGCTTACACAATATACATAGCACCAATCTACATTTCAATCAACAAACTCGTGGTCAGTACTTTTTTCTTTTGTAACACAAGCGTAAAACAAAATGCATGCTGTTATTATTATACAGTAAACTGGTTTACCTGTATGTAACGTTGCACATTTTGTTTAGGATTACATAGCCTATATAAGGGAAGCTTTAATGCGATTGAAAATTTAGCTAAGCAACAGAATATAATTGGAAGTGTTTTACTAGAATTGGCTTGAATTTTCATTGTGCATACATCACATCTCGTGTTTAGCAGATATTTTTTATTATATCATTTATAAGCGGAGCTCATCGTGTGTAAGGGTATGGTAAAAAAAACTAGAAATAAAAATGTGCTTCTTCTAACAGGCTTCAACCATCATGGACGTAGACTCACGCAAATTATTCTCAATTCAGCTAAAGTACAATGAATGTCGTTATTCTATTACAATGCGATTATAGATATTTTCTTGTTTATTATATAGTTACGCGGAATCAATTTCACTCATGTCACTGCAATATGTTCCTGATACATGTTTATTTCCCCATGTTGTCTATTTGTTATTTATTTATGATATACCATATGTTGTTATGAATGTAGCTTGTATATTTGTGATGGAAATAAAACATTTGCAGTAATAACTGCAATTTACTTTCAATGTCTTGTTGAATATATATATGATATAATATGATATCTATGTCTGTGTGGGTATTTGTTTATTAAATATGTCAATAGTAGTTACCATAAGAGATGTTTTCAAATATTGTCACCCCCACTATCCAGGGCATAACAAATATAGGACAAAAATATAAAGGTTAATGCTTCCAGAAATGTGGGGATTAATCGCAAAAAAATGGGTAGCCTCATGTTTTATTAATTTTACGATATGCACCCTCCTCTGAATCATTTTTAAGGAATACAATCTGTGTATCAAATAATATCCACATTATTCGAAGCCAATCCGTGGCGATGATGTATTACTGAGGTCACCTGGTGAGTAAGCACATTAATACACCAACACATCTTGCAAGTTATGGTTACAATTTTCGAATTTACCCTGAATTCATGCCCTTATAGGTTAACCTTATAGGTTAGTGATTACAATAACATGGTTTATATCCTGTTTAAAAGTACGTATTATCCTTTCCCACTCTGCATGATCTGTGACGATGTTTTCTGGGAATATGAGCTTATGCCGTTAAAAATTCAAAGTACCACCCTGTGACACTCCATGATGTCACAGAGTAGCATATTATCTCTACCCACAATACCGCGTTATTTTTTCTCATATAGTGATTTCCGACTTGACTTTAAATATACCTGACTCTTTATACAAAGTTTACTGAGTGTCATAATTTAAAAAGAAAGCAGACGATTAAATTTATTTTGTCCCGAGATTTTAAAATGGCCAAATTTTAAGATAATTGAGATAAAGAGTATTTATTCAAAATGGCAATGTAATTACAACAAAAAATATCTTTCCCAGACAGCAACATTTTTTGTAGCTGCACACTATTACTTTTTTACCTGACAGAAAGGTAGAGTCTACTCTCAATCATGTCGGAGTGCTTGGTAGTGTCAACTAGTGAACCACATGGGCAACACAGTTGTGCCTTTGATGATAAAAACATGTGTCAGAACATATCCCCATGAAGATATTTGTATTTTGAGCCAGCAAAATTTTAAATATATGGAGTTGTGTAAGTGAGCTATACATATATATGGCTATAATATTATTATGTTTTTTTTTAAATTTATTTTATGCAGGGATACCTGGATTAATGACTGATACCACCAATATAGCATAAATCGAATTGAACAGTATAACCATTATCATCCATTACCCAGTGGACAAATGGTTTGAGGGGCATGACCTGCTGTAAAAGGTTGGCCAATGGTAGTCATACATATACTCATAAAAATAACATAGCACATATTTGCAGGAAATTCACGAGAAGCAAAAATGCAAGACGACCACCACGAACTTTTGAGCGATTTCTTCGAAATAATTGTGTGAAATATGGCATCCAATAGTTTGAGGCATTGCGATTCCATTTCTGACACCATTGATTGAGATCATTATTGGTTGCTTAGGTGGACGCTAAAGTAGGTGGATCGTCATAATTGGTTGATTACAGGTTGTAGGCTCACTCACATGCGCATCATGATCAATGTTCTGAGGAGTTGGGTCCATGTGAAGTAAATATATTATGAATCAGTGAAACGAAACGATTGACCTGCTTTAAGTTTAATATCAAATCAAATATCTAAAAGTCTGTGGGGTATTTGGAACCATAGCAAAACAGATTTACATTGATTCCTTCCTTCAAAAATGGAGGCCGATTTCACATAATAATTGATGTAGCCGCGGTAGGGACCCCAGCTAGTCCGGAAATTATTAATTTTGATTCGAACATTGGAATAAAATGGTTTACTCCTGAACAATAACTGTGTTACTCTGGGGACTATCTGAAACAATAAGGATAGAGGAGCTGAGCGAAAGGTCACGTTATTTCAGTATTGAATTATTCAGTTAAACCCAATTCGCCGTCCATCTTGGTGTGTCTGGGGGTAAACCCCCCATGGATGTCCAGAGTGCTTTGTTGGAGGATTGCAGGAACATACTCTCTATAACCATTTGTGCCATGACCATGTATACCTGTGTCGTTAAGCAATAAGTTTACGTATGAGCCCACTTATTGGGCGAATAAATCCAGCATGATCGAGGAAAGATCTTTAAGTGGAATCGATGTCCTGTCACATACGTACAAAATATAAAAACGTTACACACTGATTTTTTTTGTTTGGAAGAACCACATCTCAAACTGTTGTGACTGGAAAAGGTTATTGCGTACCTTAGAGTTACTTTATTTCGTGCCAGTAGGGCTGATGTCTTCACTTCATGGTTATTTTTACAGTAATAACAAATTTGGGTTACACGAATAAAGTTTATTGACATTGGTCTTACTGCACAGATAAAAATACAATTTAATGATAGACATAAATGTAGCGCACAACAACATCAACAACAACGACGACGACAACGGCACCAACAACAACAATAATACTAATTTATACTTAAGACAATAATTGCAGTAGTATTATCATTATCAGTGCCATGTTGTAACTCTCTCCCAATAAAGGGCGGGGGTCTTGGTGCAGAAGTTAAAGCTGCCTGCTAGGAAAGTCGCAGATTGCGGGTTAGAATCCCACTCTAGCCTTTCTCCCGATCACTCGTAAAGATTCAATATTGTGGGGAGCCTCCGTGACCGAGTGATAGCGTGCTCGTTCTCAGACCGCGGGGCCCGAATTTCGATGAATCCTGTGTCTGGAGGACATTGTCTTCTCATTCATTTCACCATCTAAAAAGGTATTCCTGGTCCAGTTTAGTCTATATGTGCACAAAGGTGCCTTAAAACCCTAATCATTTCATTTAGTTTTTTCTCTCAAAGAAAAGAAAAAATGGCATTTTCAGATGAGCAAACTAATAAATACAAGTTATAAACAAAAATGTTTAAATCGGTACCTAAAACTATTAAGGAGAACAGTCATTACCTTTTAACCCGTTGAATATGAGATTGCTAGGCTACTGCGCTGTTTCTGAAACGAGATTATTTTATATAGTCATTGTTATCTCATGCAATCAGACCTAGAGATCTCCGGGGCTCGTATCAGAATGGCCTCTCTAAATCTCCGGGGCTCGTCAAAAACGGGTTAAGAAAATCTTCACAGTTGGAGGGCTGATGTTGGTCCACTGTTGAAGTTGCTAACCCACAGGTTTACGTGCTAAGGTTTAACAATTCCAAAGAGGGACATATATGAATCAAGTGACCAGTTTCCAGGGCCACAGGCCCGGATCGTGGGCCAGTGACGGCGACAAATATAAATTTGGGTGGAGTCATGATACATTTCTTAGGCGGGAATATTAACATTGAAACAGGCTATAATGAGAAGACTACAATGCAGAAATATCAAGGATATGACATCAGTTCTATACAATTTAAACTTTTATATTTTATACATACTCCTCTAAGCCTGGTTGTGAAATCTTGAAATGTTGTTGCATGAGTGATGATGCAATTGGAACACCATTGTTTTATTATCTATTGATATCAATGGAACACAAAACGCCTAGTGTCTATGGTGCAAATCTTGTTTTCATGCAAAAAATATGCTAATTAGGTGGTCATTTACCGAAAATCGAGTTTCTAGCATTATCCCAGAGACTGATCAAATTAGAATCTTAAATAGTGTATACACAGGGGTTGAGTTTGTGACAACCATGACTGTGAGACTAAGTGGTAGGTTAGATAGAGTCCCTTTAAAATATCATATATTGATAAAAAAAAATCTTGTCATGTTATTATAATGTCACAGCATGTCGTTATAGTGGCAAATCATGGCGTTGGCTTGTCATTTTCTAGCAAAGTAATAGACCTACATGTACCATAGCTTCTTTAAATCACGATATCACATATCTTCTTATATATAATGGTATATACTGACATTATATAGTCAATGACATAAAACATTTATATGATACAAAATTAGGCAAATATATCACCCCATATCCCTTTATTATCAATAATTATGTCATGTATACTGAAATTGCATTGCAGAGTCCTGACAGAACAATTACAAATTGTTATGTTATAATGGCAAACTATGACATTGTAATATTCCGCTATTATATCCACATTGCAATATGATATCCTGACATTTTAAGGCCACATCTTGACATTATGTTAATGTCATATCATGACGTGAACGCGAGGGTGTATTCAATGAGTCAATGCTGAACTAATATACTCAAGTACGTATAGCTGAAATAGCACAACGAAAAGCAGTAAGGTAACAGACACTTTAAACATTCCACTCTAAGTTATGAAATCACTGATTTCCAAAAATCCGACTTTCTAAATGTCAAAAAAATATGTAATTACTGCTGATTAGCATATGCCTCTATATTATTCTAAACATAATATTGACATTATACACACATATACTTTATATATGTGTATAAAAGAACATAACGTAAAATAAAGACATGTTTCATTGCTACTTGAGCTACTTGATCTCTGAAATATTGCTTCAAAGAGTATTTATGGTATTTTTTTAATTAAATATGTTTCATTGCAATCGGTTTTAGATTTTTCTCGGTCATTCGACAAAGTATCTCACAACCTACTATTGTATAAGCTTAAGATGTCTGACTTAAACATCAAACTTTAAACTGGTTTTCTAACTACCTGTCACGCAGAAAGAAACCAACCTGTTATTGTTGATGTCGAATGGTCTGAAAATGTGTCCGTCACTTGTGTGCCACGAGGTTCTATTTTTGGACCATTTCTATTTATACTCGATGTAGACGACATATCTAATGGATGTTCTTCTTCTGTATCATTATTTACAGATGATGTTAAGGTATTTAGAAACATAAAATCCGCATCTGAATAAGATTTATTGCAGAATGATCTAAAAAGTTTACACGGTCCAATATTATTAATAATTGACTTAGTAGTAACGCTGACTTCCAGTACGACTCCTAAACGTGGCACTTTAAATATGGTCAAACGTACTTTAAATTTAATGCTCCTCGAGTTGGTTCAGTAGAATGACAGTTGTATCTTTCTCGTGTTAGAAACCGACGTGAATATTGTACACAATTGCGGTCACCGTACCAAGTAAATGAAGTAATGCGCATTAAAAGGGTTCAGTGATATGTTAGAAAATTCTTTTTAAACTAATATTAATCTTATCTGACTCTACATGTATGTATGCTATTATTTACCACAATCATTTTTTTAAATATAGCTGACAGTTTATCTTTTATTATTACCACATAGTGGGGCGTTGTAACACTATCTAGCCTAGGGTTTAATGGTAAAGAGTGGGATTCAAACAATGATATAAACAGTCACATACCTTGAAAATCAACATAAAAGTCGAATTATGTCACCTTAATTATACCAAACAATCAAGTACATTGTGAGTAAAATGTGGTGTCAATTTACAACAATTTTTTTTTTTATAGATGAAAGGAGAATGAATTTGCGGGTGAATGGTATCACATTAGCGCGTGGCAACAGGCTCAAACGAAAAACCTTCTTTATCATGTAATACGTTTGAAATCCGAAGATTGTGTGGCAGCAGGCGTCAAACCAGAAATTTACCTAATCAACTAATCTGTATCATGTAATCCGCAAATTGTGTGGGCGTACAAATTATACAGCTCAGTCTGTGTGACATTTTCGTGGCATAGACCTTAGCCCAACCTACAGTAGCCCTAGATTATTACAGTCCCGGTCTAGATTATACTAGACCATAATAGACACAAGAAACTAGAAGGGAATAGTTTTTTGTAAACAAAAGAACTGGAGATGTCTCCCCTTCAGCAGCTTAACCATAAAGGTTGATAGATGTAGTGTCAATGGCTTTTGTAATTAATGTTATTAAATGGCTCCTGTGGACAGTGGAGACTATGTATTAAGCAGCATTTATTATTCCGTCTTGTAACCATGCCGCTGTGCGAAACATAATGTGGCATGTCAACACTCCTAGAAAACACAAGATGTTGACCCAATGCTGGTCCAATGCTGACCCACCGACTGCTACTACGCTTCCCCAGCATCAAACCAGCACTGGGTCAACGCCTCATGTTTACTGGGCTGCGTTCAATAGCAGCTGGTCTGGTAGTGCTTAAAGCTGGCTGCAATTACAAGCCGACACCAATCCAATGTCTGTTAAATGTTGGGCCAGCGTCGCCAGTGCTGGCCAGTATCCATTCAGCCCTAGTCATTACTTCATGTTGGAGGAGTGTGTGCACATTCAGCGTGGGGCGCTGCTGCAGACATTTAAATGGAAGTATCTGCTTATTTCACAAGTGTGCATAAACCGTCTTTTGGAAGGGCTGTGACAGGCAATGCTGCATATGGCGAAATAGAAGTATCTGCTTAATTTAACAAGTGTGCATATACTGTCTTTTGGAAAGGCCGTTACAGGCAAAGTAGAGCGTAGTGTCGCCAGCGAAAGGGAAGTAGGCCTATATACTTGATTCACAAGTGAGCACATACAGCCTTTTGGCAACACTGTTAAACGCAGGACAGAAATGAATGGACACATAGACGGCACAGACAGACTGCGCGGACAGAGGTAAAGCAACATGTCCCCACCTGTGTGTACAGAGGGGAGATATAATAACCAAGTTTTTCTAGTTTGTCAGATAATACTCTGTAACGATATCATTACATTTCGTTCCTGTTAATATCACAAAATCTTAATTCAATAAATTGTCTTCGAAGTCAGGTGTATGGAATTTAGTGTTCAAACCACATTCATTTATCACATAAAACAACACTATGGTGACTAGGGGTCTATGATGTGCTCGACATTCGGTTAGCTAGGGGGGTGGGGTAATATGATCGACGCTCTGGTGGTTAGGGAGGCTATAATATGATCAACACTCTGGTGGCTAGGGGTAGGCCTATCTAGTATTATCGACACTCTAGCTGCTAGAGTATATGTAGCCTGGGATTCCAAGGGTAGCAACGAAACCCACTCTACCGGTTCACATACTCCCGGGTACAGACTCAACGATGTTTCAACGGCGTACGAGACGTTGTAGCAACGTCGGTTAGCAGCGTCTTATTATAAAGCGAAGTTAGCACATTGTCGGTTGAATGTTGAGCCACCATCTGCTACGACGGCCGAACAATAATCAACCAGTGAGTCAACGTCTCGTGTTTGTCATGGAACGGTTGGCTGACCCTGGTTAACTTATCCACGGAGCGATAACCCAATGCTGTTTTAACGTTGGGCCAGCGCCGCAGACGGTGGCTCATTTTACCAATATCGGGGCGACGTCTGATATTGATTGCGATATAAACCATCCGTATAATTTTCAGGTCAATTTAGGATGGTGTATACGTTTTTTAAACTGTATAATTATAGTGCAAGCAATCTGTATAGAGTCATACACAGTGTCGCCCTGTATGCAGGTATATGTACAAGTAGAAGACGCTGTGTTATAATCTGTCCAAATATTGTCTTGTACACGTCTTTTTTATTGTATAAATAGTACCAGTACCCAACACATAGATTACTACATGGTATCACTCTGTACGCATTATGTACAGGTAGAAGGCGCTATATCATACAGGTGAGAATCCCAAAAACATTTACATTTGTGCAATGTTGGGCTAACGTCGAATACGTTGGGCCGACTTTGTACAAATGTTATAGAAATGTTTTGTGTTTGCTGGGATGTTATCTGATAACATGCAGCACCCCATAACGTTGCATTCACATAATTATATACGAATCCGACCACGGAACAAAGCCTACTAAGAGGGTTTCTTATAGTATTCGGGTGGACATCTTGTTCGCATACTTGTCAATGTATATGTGGACTCCCACACCAAAATACCATTGTTATTATTTGTATGTGAATGAAGCTTAACGATGGTATTTTTAAAGGCATTATATTTGCATGTTATGTCACACATGGTAACTATATTATATAGTGAATATGCAATGCTTTAGTGCCAACCTCCATCACATATAGGACCAGAATATATGTTGGAAATGCTCCATATTCTGCTTGTGGTGAAATTCCTTTAATACCATAATAAGATAATGTGCAGAATCCAGCAATCGTATAGTAACGCTGGTATTATTATTTGGCTTATATGATTTACACGTATATCACCCTGTAGGCCTACGGTCTGTTAAGCAACATGTTGTCGTCGTAACAATATTTGGCTATTTATAATTAATATATCTGTATACAAATCACTTCTCAGAATATCATTTGATAACAGACCATGTATATGATGCGATATGTGTGAGACCATAAATTATTGGTATCACACATATCGCATCATATACATGGTCTGTTATCAAATGATATTCTGAGAAGTGATTTGTATTATATTCCTCCTTCTTCATGTACATGACCTGTATACATGTAATATTCTCAGAAGTGATCTGTATTATATTCTTCTTTCATCATATACATAACCTGTATATATGTAATATTCTCAGAAGTGATCTGTATTATATTCCTCATTTATCATATAATTATACATGACCTGTGTTTCAGAATTAGCATTATATCCTACTTTATCATATACATGGTTTGTATATTATGTGATATTATCAGACGTTATCATTCATGCATTCATTTCTTCCTTCGTTTATTCATCCATCTATTAATTCATTCGCTCGTTCTTTTCTTCTACAGTTTTGTTTCTTAGTTTATTATTCAATGTTTGCTCCAAGTACTTTAGTCTGATTTATTTTAACAGTATCAACACGATCTTGGGAACATCTTTTCTTTTTCAGTTTGTTTTACGGTGAGCCGTTCTAACGCCATCCACACCATCACACAATGAGGGTTCATCTGGGAGTGGATGTAGGAGGCACTAATACAGACGCTGTGGTCATCCATGATGAACAAGTGGTTGCCAGTGCCAAGCACGTGACCACTGGTGACGTCACACGAGGCTTATGTGGGGCACTGACCAGAGCTCTTAATAGTGCCCTGGTTAAATGTCAGGAGATACAGGAGAACGGTGAGAAATAATGCCTTGGTTTAATGTCATGAACTACAACCAAATTATGAGAATATGTACCTGGTTGAAATACAACAGAACGATAAGAAATAAGGAAAAGTGTCTTGGTTAAATGCCAGGAAATGTTAACTGTAAGAAATAGTGTCCTTAAAGCTCTACCTTCGTGTAAAATGTTTGGATTCAATATTACACCTGAAGCTGAAATGTCACAATTTTCGGAGCTAGATTAAAACACTTTCATCGCCTGTAATTTTTACAATATAAATAAAAAGGGGTGTTAAACATCCTGCATATAAAAATGACATGTCCCATTTTAAGAAGTCGATATTTCTGGCTGACTGATTGCACTTTTATTCACTTTTTCTCATACACCAGCTAGCGACGTTTTTATGGATTTACAGGCCAACGCAAAAGACATATTTATTGGTGCTGATCTAGAATATACAAAAAAACTTTTAAATTTGCACGTGCTGTATTGTAGTATATATATTAAAAAGAACAGACAGTAATAAATCATGGGAATAAAAGAGTCAGCTAGACTATCAGATAAAACGAATTCGTAAAAGGAGTGTAAGTTTGCCTATTTTTAGGTGTATAACTTTGTTAATGTAATGTTATTCACAAACCCATCTAGCTCCAAGCATTATCATAGGTCCCACTCTAGCTTCAGGTGTAATATTTAATTCAAATATTTTCCGCGAATGTATAGCTTTTTTTCGTTGTTTTTTCGTTGTACCTTCTGCAAGTTCAAAACTAGTAACCATGAGCTGCCTGTAGAATTTGGTAGGTTTTCTTCACCATATTCCTGCATGAGAACGCGACCAGCTCGGCAACTTGACAATTTGTATGCGACCTAGGTAAACAGATTGTAATGTATTTTCAGATTGTTCGATTGCTTGTCTATTTTCACTCAATGAGATGTATTTTAGAGCGCTCGTTTATCTATAGTATGGACATTGCCATCATGTGTTTTATTTTGAATTGCTTGTCTATTCACCATATGTATGCACATTGACTTAACGAGATGCATTTTCTGATTTTTAGATTGCTTGTCAATCCATCGTGTGCACATTGGCACCACCCATTTTGTTAATGCGGTTCTTCAAAGGACAAATTTGGCCAAGGTGGGAATATTACGACTCTGCGGACCAGCAACCACCGCGCTCCCCCCGCTATGTGACTTCCCCAACGATCTCAGAAAGGCAAGTAGATCCACCGAAAATGCACTCTAAAATGGCAGGAAATGAAATGACATAGGGAGTGGACTGTCAAATGACGTAAGATTTTATTTAAACTTAGTTGTGTTAGATCGGCATAACTTGTCTATTTAGCCATTTTAGGGACATTGATCCACCATGTCATGTATAATTATATCATTCACCCACTCATGTATGTATGCATACCCATTTACAATGCATTTGTGTACCCATAGAGTGTCTTTGGCACAATAGTTCTTTGATGTCAGCTCTGCTCAACAAAGCCTGAGCAGAGATCAACAGCTAGAGCTAGAAATAGAACTATTAAGTACAGTATGTGTGCTACATTATGTCATTTCGTGTTAAATGTTGTTTTAGTCTAATTTTTAAGGGAAAATTAAATCTGGTGTGACAAATCTGCTGATGTGTAATATTTTCTGCGCAGGTAGTGCATGGTGATATTAGACTCCTCGATGGCGGGTTTGAATTTGACGGTCAAAAAGAAATTCGTCCATTTGAGAGGACGCAGCTTGACGACGCCATTCAAGGGTTTAAAGACAAAGGCATACAGAATATTGTGGTTTCTGGGGTGTTTTCTCCTGTCAACCCCAAACATGAAGACCAGGTGACCATTTGGTGGACTCCCAGCAAACACGAGGTGCTGGCCCAACGTTGGGCTGGTGCTGGGCTAGCGTCGTAGACGTTGGACCAACATCAGGCCAACATTGGGCCAGCGCCTCGTGTTTGCTGGACTGATCTGATTTCAGTAATACTGATCTCAGAGAAAAACATCGTATTTTCTGGCAGCAATACACGAGGCGATGACCTGATGCTGGGACAATGTCGCAAACTGCCGCTTACGAAAAGTAATAAAGCTTCCTGATATTCCTCGTGTATATCCTCTTTAGCTTGTATTGGCACCAAATGAGCGATCCGACGCGCACTCGTACAATCTTTGGCAATTCTTGTAACATGTGTAAAGCTAACGATGTGTCACGTGAATATTATTAACCACAAACAAAAATAATAATACTTCACAATCTGGTTATCAACATTGGACATTTAATTGATTTTTCTAATCGTAATTTTATGATTTATGCTCACATAAATTTAAATGAAAATTACTTGGATTTCCGCATAGATTCCACATAGTTTTTTTAAATGCGGTTTTCGCCATTTTTTTCGAAATTGCTCAGCTTGGCACTGTCCAGAAATGGCTTCGGCAGTATTATGCCAAAATGGGTAAAAATACATTCAAAACGCTTTTAACATAAAATGCCTCGTAAAGAACGAAAAAATGCTATGCTAAAACTGTTCCAATGGATATGAGATAACGTTAAGATCATATTAAATTTAAGTGGATGGGCTCCTCATCTGTTGTTGGTATTCACAGGTGGCGGCCATCTTGGATGAGGTGTGGCCGGGTGTGACGTACACTCTGTCCCACAAAGTAGGTCAGCTAGGACTACTCGAGCGCGAAAACGCCGCCATATTGAATGAGGCACTGAGACCACTGGCAGATAAAACCATAGCTGCAATCCGTGAGGGATTGGATCAACTGGGCATCTACTGTCCATTCTACCTGACACAAAACGATGGCACATTAATCAGGTTTTGCATTCATTGATTTATTCACTATTTTCCTCGTTCGTTCGTTGATTCATTCATTCATTCATTCATTCATTCATTCATTCATTCATTCATTCATTCATTCTATCTGATACAAAAATACGGTACATTAATCATGCTAATGTCTATTATTGAACACATTTTTAAACTGACAATATGTTAAAAAAATTGGAATTTACAGTAACCTTGGTATCTATTTTTTTCACGCTTATTTAATTTATTAAATTATTAATTAATTAATTAATTAATTAATTAATTAATTAATTAATTAATTAATTAATTAATTAATTAATTAATTAATTAATTAATTAATTAATTAATTGATTGATTGATTGATTGATTGATTGATTGATTGATTGATTGATTGATTGATTGATTGATTGATTGATTGATTGATTGATTGATTGATTGATTGATTGATTGATTGATTGATTGATTGATTGATTGATTGATTGATTGATTGATTGATTGATTGATTGATTGATTGATTGATTGATTGATTGATTGATTGATTGATTGATTAATTAATTAATTAATTAATTAATTAATTAATTAATTACTTAATTACTTAATTAATTAATTAATTAATTAATTAATTAATTAATTACTTAATTAATTAATTAATTAATTAATTAATTAATTAATTAATTAATTAATTAATTAATTAATTAAGTCAGTCAGTCAGTCAGTCAGTCAGTCAGTCAGTCAGTCAGTCAGTCAGTCAGTCAGTCAGTCAGTCAGTCAGTCAGTCAGTCAGTCAGTCAGTCAGTCAGTCAGTCAGTCAGTCAGTCAGTCAGTCAGTCAGTCAGTCAGTCCAGTCAGTCAGTCAGTCAGTCAGTCAGTCAGTCAGTCAGTCAGTCAGTCAGTCAGTCAGTCAGTCAGTCAGTCAGTCAGTCAGTCAGTCAGTCAGTCAGTCAGTCAGTCAGTCAGTCAGTCAGTCAGTCAGTCAGTCAGTCAGTCAGTCAGTCAGTCAGTCAGTCAGTCAGTCAGTCAGTCAGTCAGTCAGTCAGTCAGTCAGTCAGTCAGTCAGTCAGTCAGTCAGTCAGTCAGTCAGTCAGTCAGTCAGTCAGTCAGTCAGTCAGTCAGTCAGTCAGTCAGTCAGTCAGTCAGTCAGTCAGTCAGTCAGTCAGTCAGTCAGTCAGTCAGTCAGTCAGTCAGTCAGTCAGTCAGTCAGTCAGTCAGTCAGTCAGTCAGTCAGTCAGTCAGTCAGTCAGTCAGTCAGTCAGTCAGTCAGTCAGTCAGTCAGTCAGTCAGTCAGTCAGTCAGTCAGTCAGTCAGTCAGTCAGTCAGTCAGTCAGTCAGTCAGTCAGTCAGTCAGTCAGTCAGTCAGTCAGTCAGTCAGTCAGTCAGTCAGTCAGTCAGTCAGTCAGTCAGTCAGTCAGTCAGTCAGTCAGTCAGTCAGTCAGTCAGTCAGTCAGTCAGTCAGTCAGTCAGTCAGTCAGTCAGTCAGTCAGTCAGTCAGTCAGTCAGTCAGTCAGTCAGTCAGTCAGTCAGTCAGTCAGTCAGTCAGTCAGTCAGTCAGTCAGTCAGTCAGTCAGTCAGTCAGTCAGTCAGTCAGTCAGTCAGTCAGTCAGTCAGTCAGTCAGTCAGTCAGTCAGTCAGTCAGTCAGTCAGTCAGTCAGTCAGTCAGTCAGTCAGTCAGTCAGTCAGTCAGTCAGTCAGTCAGTCAGCCAGCCAGCCAGCCAGCCAGCCAGCCAGCCAGCCAGCCAGCCAGCCAGCCAGCCAGCCAGCCAGCCAGCCAGCCAGCCAGCCAGCCAGCCAGCCAGCCCGCTCGCCCGCTCGCCCGCTCGTTCGCCCGCTCGCCCGCTCGTTCGTTCGTTCGTTCGTTCGTTCATGTATTCATATAAAATCCCTTTTTTAGTCTTTAACTCATGAACTTATTTGTAAAGTCTGTCTTGTATTTTATTATTATTTATATAATATGGGGAACGGGGAATGGGGAATCGAACTGTCTGCAAACTCTTTAACCGCCGGACCTGATTCTTTTCGTTTCTTTTATTTTTATTAGAACATTAACTAGTAGCTTTCGAAGAAGATAAAACATGACGTCAATCAACAAGATTGCCAAATCGTTGACCTCCATTTTGTCAAATCTGAATAATTTCCCCCGATTTCGATTTGTGGATCGTGTCAGCGACCGACAACGTCATGTGGGTGACATTTCCAATTGACTAATTTGGCGGTTAACCCTTGAAGCGCTGAATTAATTTGTATCGCAACCAAAGGGTTTTTTCAATTTGAAATGATCATAAATGTCTTAGTTAGCTCTTTCTGATTCATTTGAATACCTATGTTATGGGTTTCTGGCCAGTAGAGGTATGTTGATTCTTACAGCGCGGGGATTCTGTTGACTAATGTCGATCCCTGCGCTGTGAGGGTTAAAGGGTTATGGCTGTCTTGCAGTGCTGACCCATCCGCCTATGCTCCCGTCTATATATTTGTCTTGTTTTTTTATCTGACGCAGCGCAGAGCAAGCCGTCTCTACTCCTGTTTATACGTTCGCATCTGGACCGACGAACAGCATGAGAGGTGCTGCATTTCTATCAGGTAACTTTTTAACACTAAATCAATGCCAATGATGTAGACAATGACTTTCATAGCTTTATTCTATTAAAGTTTGTTTGCATCAGTGTGTGTTGAAAGTTTGCATCTTCATTCATTTAAAGCTGAAATTGCTAACTAAAGTTGCAGCTTTAAACGGCGAAAATATATAATACTGTTACGAGTATTAACGTTTAAATTTCCTGATGACTAGAGTATCACATCATACACAATATCTTAAAATAATATATCATATAATTATCTCACTAATTATGTCACTCTCATTAGTTAACTTTGAGTATTAAAGTATCTCATTTAGTCATAACAGCATGTCCCTTTAGTATGTGTATCATTAGGGGATGATGAGAGTATAGCTGTCTCACTTATGTTCTCAGGAGAGACAAATGCTTTGGTGATGGACATAGGAGGAACATCAACGGACGTGGGAATATTAAAAAATGGCTTCCCCAGACAAGCTGCTACTAAAGTAAAGGTTGGTGAACTCTTATAAAGAGCTGGCCCAGACAAGCTACTGCCAAAGTAAAGGTTGGTCAAATTTAAATGGCTTCCCCAGACAAGCTTCTACCAAAGTGAAGGTTGGTCAACTCTTACAAATGGCTGCATAAGACAAGCTGCTATCAAGTTAAATGCTGGTGAACTCTTACAAATGGCTGGCCCAGACAAGCTACTACCAAAGTTAAGGTTGGTCAGCTCTTATAAATGGCTACCTAAGACAAGCTACCACCTAGATAAAGGTTGGTCATCTCTTATAAATGGCTGGTCCAGACAAGCTACTACCACAGAAAAGGTTGGTCAACTCTTATAAATGGCTACCTAAGACAAGCTACCACCTAGATAAAGGTTGGTCATCTCTTATAAATGGCTGGTCCAGACAAACTACTACCACAGTAAAGGTTGGTCAACTCTTATAAATGGCTGGCCCAGACAAGCTACTACTAAAGTAAAGGCTGGTCAAGTCTTATGAATGGTTTCCCAGACAAGCTGCTACTATAGCAAAGTAAAGGTTGGTCAGTTCTTATAAATGGCTTCCTGGCCGCTACCGATGTAAAGGTGGTCAACTTTTATAAATGTCTTCCCAGACAAGCTGGTACGAAATTAAAGGTTGACACCTCTTTAAATGGCTTCCCAGACGCCACAAAATCAAAGGTTGGTCAACTCTTGTGAATAGTTTCCAGTTTCCAGACACTATCAAAGTAAAGGTTGGTAAATTCTTGTAAATGGTTTCCATTTGAGTGCTCGTTTGCCGAGCATAGTTATTGGCCTACTTTATTGTTGCTGTTTTAATTCGTGTTAGGATAAGGGTTATAATTACTTACTGCGGTTTAAAATAATATAATAATCATGACTGTTGCTTCTTCTCAGACAAGATTCTCAACTGTCAATTGAAGTGTTTTGCACTCTTATCAAATAATGCGTGTGTATTATTTGGTTAGCAACAAGGTCAAACAAGGGTCAGTACCATTTACCGCATGAGTTTCTGTATCTGATTATTTTAATTTTACAAGGTTAGGAGAGTTTTGACAAACCTCATAATGACTGATGAAAATGTGTGATTAAGTTGTGTATTTTGTTTCTTATTTGACAAGGATGAGGGAATTAGGCCAAACTTCGCAATGCCTGATGACAATGTATGATTTTGTTGTTTACTCTGTTTGTTATTTGACCAGGTTGGAGGAGTTGTGACAAACTTCAGAATGCCAGACGTACTGAGTGTGGCACTTGGTGGTGGATCTATTGTGGAGATGACGCATGAAATGACTGAGGTGAGGACAACTTACATGGGGGGTTAACACATAAAGTTGTAACCCAGCAAAGACGGAACATCCATCCAATATTTGCATAATGTTCGTCCGGTATCGCAGATGGCTGACCAAAATAAAACCTTACAGCGCGGGCAGCAAATTTAGTAGTCAAAATCTGACGTCTGTAGACGAAATCTGACGTATGTAGACGTCAGATTCTAAGTCGATCGCGGCACTGTAAGAGTGAAAATGTTAATAGTAACCGTAGACTCATAACATAGATATTCAAATGAATCAAAAAGACCTCACTGAGACATTTATGATGATTTCAAAATTAAATGACATAGTCGAGTATAAGTGATTACAAACGCTATCATAAAATAATCGTTAAAATGACTATTTTGCTCACCTCAGTAAATTCACACCTGGTAGTGAATGAAACTTTTAATATTATCTGCGTGGTTAAATGTTTAAATCTAAAAATAGGTTTTACAATTAGCATGATGACAAATGACGGTTGTTTAATTTCTCACCACAGCCTCAGATTGGTCCTAAAAGTACTGGATATGAGCTGACCCACAGAGCTCTGGTGTTCGGTGGCCAGGATATCACCGCGAGTGACGTTGCCGTGGCAGCAGGACTAGCTACTATGGGAACAGATCCAGATAAAGCCAGCCGAACACTCTCTAAACAGCTTGTCAACAATGCCATGAAAAAGATGAAATGTATGTTTCAGGACGCCATTGACCTTGTCAGGGTAAGGTAAACTCGACCTAGTAAGGATAAGATACTAGTAACCTTGACCCAGGCAGGAAAAGCTAACATTGACCTTGTTAAGGTGATATACCATTGACTCAGTTGGGAAAGGTAACCTTGGCCTAGTTGGGATAATATAACCTTGACCTAGTTACGATGAGATAACCTTTAACTAGCAAGTATCAGACACTGATGGATGTAGTTAGTGTAAGATAATATAGTAAAATATTGTTACAGTTAAAATTAGTTTTAGGCATAAAAACTCAAAAAATTTGAACCCGAATATTCAAATTGGAGAACAAATTTACACGATGAAACTACAGTCTATAAATGTTCCATACTTCTGAACAGTTCCTGTCATTTTATCATCATGATCATGCATCAACACACCATTTTTTTCTTGAACACGAGCAGACCAGTTCCTCAGCAATACCACTCATCTTGGTTGGCGGAGGCAGCATTCTGGTGAACAAAGATGTGCCATTTGATGGGATCAGTGAGACGATAGAACCGGATCATCATTCTGTGGCTAATGCTGTAGGTGCCGCTCTCAGTCAAGTCTCTGCTACTCTAGAAACTATCGTCTGTTTGGATGAAGACTCACGTCAAACTATCATAGAACAGAACAAAGCGGAAGCTGTTAAAAAAGCTACTGCGGCTGGGGCTGAAGCAGGATCGATCAAGGTGAAGAAGTTACAGATGCTGATAACATAATTTGTCTTTGATTTCGGGATATTTTTGTGATTATAAATCTTTGTGGTCACTTTCTGAATAAGCATCCCGGTCGAGACGCTGTTTTGCTGCTGGCCATCGTCTCAGACGATGAGCCTATCGTAAATCAAGATTTTCGACGTATCTTATACATTAACCTAAAACTGATTAATCGAGATTCCCTAATCAGCGCTGACGTTTAGCTGCTATCGGGGCCAAAATTTCAACGTAATTTTTCACTCAATTTGGTCGTAGTTTGCTCCGGAAATGAATTTTAAATATGTATATTTAAAAAAAACATATATTTTTGTAAAACCTGTTGTATTTCGATTAATTTGAAGCTGGAATTAATTTGGAGCTTATTTAGAGGAAGTACCTGTCGAATAGTCATAGGCCTATATCACTCAAATTGTACTATTTGATCTAAATTAAAACATAAACATTTTCTAGGACAAGGGCTTTTTGCACGGCCTGTCGCTATATTAAAATATACGCTCAAGTATAAATGCTTATATATTTCAATATGTGACTTGAAATGCAGCACGCAGCTGGAATTAAAGCTTGTTGTTATCGCTGCCTATGATAGATTTTAGATTTGGATATTATCCCTCTATCTTACATTCCTGGTAATGCCACCCGTCTTCATGTTAAAGCCACCGGGGATCTTAGCCTCACGAAACAAAATGACGAGGCTACGTCAGTGTGGGATGCATCCACTAGAGGAGCTGCTGCGCGGTATGATACACAGGCAAAAGGTTGGTTGTTTTAAGATAATTCTTAAATATTTATTGTACTTTATAATTCTAATTTAAACGGGTCTTATACTTCTAATTTCTGTATTCATTTTACTTGTTATTTGTTCAGTTTCCTCTGTTGGTTGAATCACGTGTACTTAATATTTCTACGTGGCTGTAAGTTCAGTAGTATGAAACGGTTATCCATGAAATTTGCACACAATTGATCGAGAGGATGTGTTTTCAAGGAAGGCTAAAACCCAATAATAACATTTCATCGAAGGCCTTATAAAATCTCTCCATCGATTATTTGCATGCCAAGGCGACAATAGGCCAAAGTGAAGGTTTTAAAAAGAACAAATATTTTGCTGTGAATACTTCATTTCAAACGTTTCTTTTTATTATTATTGAGCATCTACAAATAAGATTATTTTATATTTAGAGGCCTATTAAAGCACTATATACCTAGAAAGTGTCACTGATTTCAGGCGCTGTGAATGTAGCTTCATTAGAGCCGCTGCCTGATACATATCTGGAGGCCAAGGATCCGTATATAAATGCCTCAGGAGAATGGGAGTTGTCTGCCTGGGATATAGAAGCTTTGGCCGTGGGAGCTGGTATACTGAGCTGTGGAGGAGGAGGGAGTCCCTACCTCAATAAAATAGTCTGTCATCAATTGCTGAGGGAGGGAAAGAAAATGCGGGTTGTCACTCCAGAGAGGTAAAGTGGTAGTAAATTCAACTTAATCACGACGGTGCCAGCGCCACATCTTCACTTTTGTACCGAAGGGACGCATCTGCCACTTTCCGAAGTTGCAGATACCTCTAGTGACCAGTATTTGAGTGATGACCAAGCCGCCAGTCAAACTACTTGATATTTAAAAAAAATCGATGGCAGAATTTGTCGTAAATTAAATCATTTTTTAAACTTTTACCCGCATGATTTCTTCTAATTTTGCCTTTCTATGCTTGCCTTTTTGTTTTTGCATGCCATTATATATAGCCGTCATTTATTTATTCTTCTGTTTACAGCTGGTCGCGTAACAGTTCCGACCACGACCTAGTAGTTCCCATGGCGATGATGGGAGCTCCTACCATTCTTATAGAGCGTCTGGAATCATCTAAAGAAATGATGAATGCGTTCAATGGACTTAGCTACGCTTATGAATTAGGACCAGGTCAAGGTGAGGGCGTGACATACATAGACAGAACAGGCACTGCTGAGTTAACAGCACTATGTAGCGCTGAAATCGGCGGGTCTAACGGTTTAAGCGCCCTAGCTTTGGGCGCCAGGCTGGATATGCCTGTTGTGGACTGTGACTTGATGGGAAGAGCATTTCCAGAACTCCAGGTAAAATAACTTTAGTTACATCTCTGTAGGTCAAAGATATCGTCATGTCTAGACAGTGACGGGTGATACTGTGTGATAAATGTGTGTTTATTTTCAGCAAAGTTTGTCGTTTATAAAGCGCTGTCTGTCATTTATGATAATGCGTGTTACATTTTCAGTACTGTCTGTTGTTTATTATATAATTAGGTATGTTTTCAGCACTATGTGCCGTTGATTATAATGTGGGTATCCTTCCTGCACTGTCTATCCTTTATGACAATGAGTGTTTCCTTTCTGTACTGTCTGCTGTTAATGTTAATGGGTGTTTCCTTACTTGATTGTCTGCCGTTTATTAAAAATGTGTGTTTTCAGCACTGTGTGCCGTTTATTTATGGCAGTCCACCATATCCATCTTGTCTCGCAGATTACAACAACAATACAAACATAACATTTCACAGCGCAAGTCCCAAAGCCCTTGAGAATCACTACAGAGGCGTCTGTATGAACATGGGGTAAGTAGGTCCAAATAAGTGTCTGTTTTTAACATGGGGAAGTTGGTCCAGACAACAAACACGAGACCTTGACCCGGTGCTGGTCGAATGTTTGGGCAGCGTCGCAGATGATGGGCCTACATTTAAACACCAGAAGCGGATCAAGATCTAGTGCTTGAAGACTACGCATGTATCCATGTGAACATGCAGTAATTTGGCCTACGGTGGTTTCTGTATGTATTTGGGGTAAGATGGAGGTGAGTGAGTGAATATTGCGTTACGTCGCTTTCTGCACCATCGTGACACCATCGCGACAAAATGCCTAGCGCTACTCCTCCCTAATAATCGCAGAGGTTCTGTATACTGGGGTTAAGTTGCTTCGTCCTTAATGATGCGATGAATTACTTTTATTCCATGGATTACTTTTATTCAATGTATTACTTTTATTCTTGAACAACAGATCTTGTCGTGCATCAATGAAAAAATATATTGATATTGATGATTTTGCATTTTATTATCAGGTGTGCAGCAGCCTTAGCCATACCAGGATTAACAAAGAACAAGATGCGGGATTTAGTGATCCCTCACTCAGTGAGCCGAGCATGGCGTTTGGGAGAAGCCGTACTCAGAGCACGATGTGACCATGCGGATCCGATCTTTACCATCCTCAAACACTGTAATGGAAGCCTCATCTTCATGGGAAAAGTAAAACAAAATGAACAAACAAACAAAGAAGCCATAACAAACAAACACACAAGCAACAAAACAAAACAAAACAAAACAAAACAAAACAAAACAAAACAAAAAAACGAAACGAAACGAAACAAAACAAAACAAAACAAAACAAAACAAAACAAAACAAAACATAACAAAACATAACAAAACAAACAAACAAACAAACAAACAAACAAACAAACAAACAATCAAACAAAAATAATAGACAAACACACAAACTGAACAGTCAACCAATCAAGTAGCTTATTAACAATTGCAAATTAACAAGTATTATTTATCGTTGTACATTCTGAATCATGCTTAATGTTTACTTGTGTGCAGGTATCTGATGTGAAAAGACAAACAACAGGTGGATTTGCGAAAGGAAAAGTATCCATAAAAGGTGCTGGGAATTTTGGTGATATGAAAATGAACGTGGAATTCCAAAACGAGAATTTAATGGCGTTTCTTACGAGAAGTAATTGTGACGACCGAGAGGTAAGGGTTGTTTAAGTACAACATCACTCCCATTTATTTATTATTTTTTTCCAGTGATAACACACATAGGTTAGAATTCTTATTGAGCTGATATGCTTATTTAAAAAAAAGTTTTACCTAAAGTAGTGTAGTCTACTTATCATAATTGATTTTAAGAATTTAATCAATTTAAGAAAATACTAAGCTTATTGTTAAGCTAAAAAACAATATATATTGGTAGTAGCTCAGGAATATATCGGTTGTTTTACTGGCCTGATTTATATAAATATGTTTAAATCAAACTGTGTTTCCAGGTGGTGGCGTGTGTTCCTGACCTAATTTGTATCGCAGAACAAGAGTCTGGAGAACCAATAGCGACAGAAGAGGTTCGTTTTGGAGTTCGTGTAGCAGTACTTGTGTTGCCAGCAGCTCCCCCTTTAACAACACCTCAGGCCCTCACAGTAGTTGGACCTGAGGCATTCGGATACACGGATTATAAATATACTCCCCATAGCGAGAAGTATGACAAAACCGATCCAGTTGGACCTAAATAAACTGGATTGTAATACGATTTGTATGTACTTAATCCCAATCCGATAAATACATGAATTAATATGAATAACTTCTATATTGTCTAGCTCTTCCATGCCCACAGCTCCTAGACATGAAAATCAGAAAAAGCGTTCAATGTATTTGTCCTTATTTCATTCAAGATCCATTATCCCAGTGATCGCTATATATATGTTCCCCTAATTTGGATTAAATGTTTGTTTACCATCTACAACGCTGGCCCAACACTGCATCAACATTATGGTCGTGTTGAATTAGAAAATATATAGCCATACATATATACACCACATCTTGTACTTACTTTAATCTGCTATAACTACCCAGCTAACACGATGCATTGACGCAATGCTGGGGCAATGTTGGCCCACCGTCTGCGGGGCTGGTCCAACATTGCCCCAGCATTGCGTCTGTCTCGTGTTTGCTGGGTACATGTATCCCAGTAAACACTATATATATGAGTAGAAGGGCCGTGGGGGGAGAATGTAGTGTTTAATTCACCACCAAATTTAGGACCTGTTTAAAATGTGTGTTTTTTATGTGGACGGTTTAGACACCTACAGAAAAACATGGAAAAGTGTTCTTTTTTCTGTGAATCCCTGCGGCAATATGCAGCATGCGACTCGTCAGTGTGTGATCAGAGATACACTCAGCTGTACAAATATACATGCTTACTGCCATATGGTACATCCAATGTAATTCTAAAGGGTATAAAGGGTTGTTTGCTGGACTTTTTTTATAATCGCTTATAAACTGTTTGCTAACTAAATAAAGTGTCAATGACATTAATAAAAAGAGTCTTGTGCACTATATATTTGCAAATGTTCGGTTTCCTATTAAACAATAATTATCATCAAATTTAGATTGCTGGTCGCGGTGGCGAGATACAACTTCAAGTGGGTGAAAATTCATGTTATTTACTTCAGCGCTTTAAGGGTTAATAAAGAAAGGTGTATGCTAGATGATCATCCAACAAAACAAGTTGAATAAATTTGGGCGATTTATATAAAAATAAATTATAATACTGATTATTACAAGTTGAAAATATATTTCACTGTCTTGTTAATGCAGAAGAAGAGTTACAAGTAAGTTGAAATGTTTTATAATGACGTTTTTTACAAAATGATTTATTGATAACTTTTTGTCGTTTTCCGGAGTGTAAATAATTATAATCAACAATTAATTCATGATTATTATCTTTCATTTATGTCTCTATGCTATATATAACAATGTTTATAATAAAGCATGCGTGCATGCATACACACATTCATACAGATAACAATGTGTAGGTAAATTTTAAATTGTAATCTTGCTGATTGTCCTGTCAGCGCAAGGACCGTCTTTATACGTCACAATCTGACGTCTGTAGACCTCAGATTCTGTCGAATAAAGGCGGTCCCCGTACTGAAAGAAATAAAATATGTGTCATGGCCGTTGACCCATAACATAGGTTTTCAAATTAGGCGGAAAGAGCTGGAGCTAAGACATTTATGTTGATTTCAAATTTAATATCTATGGTTTAACCCTTTAACCGCCAAATGATTCAATCGGAATTTTTACCCACTTGAAGTTGTGTCTCGCTGACGCGATCCACAACTTCAAGTGAGTGAAAATTATTCAGATTTGACAAAATGGAGGTCAACTGTTTTGAAATATTGCTGATTGATGTCACATTTTATCTGTTAACATGTTTAAAATGGGGTACTTAATGTGCTAATAATAAAAATCCGAATATATGTGGCACCGGCGGTTAAAGGGTTAAACACAAATAATTCAGCATTGGAAGGGTTAAGTATAACATGTATAATGAGGCTTATTCGGGGCAGTAGTAGATTAATTTTGTAGTGATGTCGGCAACAGAAAGTTGAATCGTAACACAGGTTTTCGTCTACACCAGCGTCTATGGTTACTCTACATAATGCATGTGGACCGCCTGTGACGCTGGCCCACCATCGAAAAGGCATTTTGCCAATATATTGCGTTTGATGGGAAAGTAGTATGGCGTATGGATATTAACCAGCTATTCAGTGGATGTCACTACAATCAGGCAGTTACAGCTGATAAAATAATATTGCAGGCTTTGTTTATTCTGTGGTTCAAATCCTTGAAAATGCGCAGGCACTAATGACTATAAATTACAGCTTAAGATAGATAACATATTCACTTTATTATCCAGGTGTATCAGATACACAGAGTGACATCCGGAATCTGTTCATAAACAAATAATTGCTTTTATTGCAAGAGCATTGACAGTATGAGAGACTCATACTGAAATATGAGAACATCACCAGATTCATCATTTATTCACTCGCATTGGGACTCGGGTCAGGCTCAGGAGCATGAAAATAAAAAAACTCATGGGATAAGGAGGATTACAAGGAATAACAAAAAAACATCCAATCTACTAGTAATGCCTGCGACATCTCATCTGATAAGACATGCAAAGAAAACTTGCAACTAATGTTCCCGTATGTATATCTTCTAAAACCACCATTAACAACACACACGATGTAAACAATGTTCAGGCTCCCATATATATCAAGTCATACATCTAAATTGTGATGACGGGATGTAGTTATTTAATTTGCCCGCAAGGTAAATAGTTTGCAAGAAACACAATTAAGTATACTGAACATGGGAAAATGAGCCGGTTGTTAGTTGTGTGAGCGTCATATTGTCTTGCAAAATACACTTTCTGATTGTGAATGCAATGGAATTAATCCTGCTGTCGCTGCATTATGCCACAGGTCTGAAAGATTTTTTTAAAAATAGGCCTACTTGGCACTCACACCTGAAATGTTGCGTACTCCTCGCCGAAATCTAATTTCAATCATATGCTTTGGCATTGAAAGGATTAAAATAATTATACACTGGACTGGTAAATACTGCAAAGGTCATATTATATTTTATTATAAGATTAGTAACATTTTTATCGACAAATGCCCATAAACTGATATATCTAAAAAGAAACGTTGAAACCAATTTGAAAATCAGAAATTCAAAAATGTAACCATTAGATTTTGAGTACTCTGTTATATATGTTATCCAAAGAAACCAACAAATCAAACTTGAGCAAATATTACAGCAAGACCCAAAAACCTGACATTTAACCGCCTGTACTACTGGGATCAATTATACAGATCAAGGCATAACTGAACAATTCAATAAGGTTAAATTATATATGTCTAATACGTTTAAAAAAAACAGTTGATATGTCTGTACATTGTTTTTGTAAACTGGATGGCTGGCACAACATCTCCCTGATAAATACTTAATGCGAGTCATCTCGTCATGTACTTTATACGTGACCAAAAAACATAAAGTCAACTTTTAAAATTATTTCTTGTTGTGACAGATTCTGTTTGACCTCAATCAGCCTACTTTCTAACCTTATCTGTCCCTAACAAATGTACAGTATTATGTATTATTACATTCGAAATGATATAATCTTGATACAATGAACTAACCGTCATGATATGGCCTATACATGTTAGACTACTAAATACCATCCACCAAAAAAGAGGGGGAAACATTTACCAACGAGAATCGTAATGCCGACTGTCACCTTCCTGTAGCTATATTCTCATCTTGAAGTGCTTTTGATGACATAAAAATGACCCTGCACATTATGAAAGCAGTATAAAGCACAAAATTACACATGAACAACATATGACCCAATATAATAGTGAAACCAAACTCGGTATGCTCCACACGACATCCCTAACTAACAGAGAAAAACATGAGTCGCCGTGTATGTATACCTTACCTACTATTAGTTGTGAAGATACAGATGTTAGAGCAGGAAACAGCCACAACAGTAAACATATCTTGTTTGTGTTATTAGTTAATCTGCTGTCTTTCCTCAAAGAAAACACAATTTTGATAAAAACAAACAGTTTATGATATAGCTGGATGTACATTCTCATCTGAAGGGCTATGAACGAGACCACACTATGGTTGTTACAAAGTGCTGATAACCGCCACAGATTACGATCACTTGGACTGGTCACCATAAATAAACTACAAGTCAGAACAGCCCATATGCATAATACAGTATCTGATAAATTGACATGTATCATCAAAATTAAATATTTGTCAACAATTTTATTTTTTCTACTTAGTCTAATAATGAATGCAATAGTTTTACCTGTTTACCAAGTGACAAAAGCAAAGTGATTACGCTTATTGACAAAAAAAATTGTTGACTAATTTCAGGGAACATAAACCCTTACAGTTTATTTTTGGATACGAACATTTCACATTTGATTGTATAATGCAGCATAAAGTCTGATCTGGACTTATAAAGTAGCGTAGATTGGTCATTGTTGTCAGTATATTGGCCAGATGTATGGCTCGTACAGGGTTATTTCTTCAATCCAAAAAACGCAAGTTGTGTTTGTTTGGAAAATGCTGATGCCCAATTAATACAAGTAGATTGCTCTTTAAGTATAAAATTCCCATTTTTTAAGGAATATTAACAAAGTGTAACAGCCTGTTGTTAGTTAGATCGATGATCTGAATCGATTGAAAATATGATTGATTCATAACGTGTATTTCACTTAGTAAGTTACCATTGGCATTAAATAGAAACAGATGTATTATATCTTGATTATGTTTGTTCGAATTATCAATTAGATTTCTAGTGTTGCTCATCGAGATGTCAAGATAGAATAAATGCAAATAATCTTCTAAAAAAGCTAATTTAAATGTTTATTATCTTCATAGACATATTTTTTGTTCGCCAAGGGATTATTTCATACAACATACACTCGATATAATATGAGTTACATTTACAAGATTCAGGACATTTGTAACAAGTTGCTTCATCGTCTTGATTTAACAGACAATCTGAACGACCATCACAAATATTCCATGTTGGAACACATTTAATCTCATCGCGGCATTTTATCATGCCAGGGCAATGTATGTTCAGACATGAGCTCTCATCTTCTGACTCTGGACAATCTACTACACCATCACATATTGCTACGATATCTATACAATAACTATGTCCACATTTAAACATTCCAGGACACAGCACATGTCTACAGTGCAGCAAATGGTTGTTGTCAACATTTAAAATGCCACTGCACATACCGCGTACAAAAGTGCAAGGTGTTGTTGAAAGTACATCAGTTGAATTTAAAACCCATCCAACACTATCAGTATATGAATGCGTCTGCCATTTTGGAGCTTACTTTGCTTAGGCCTATGCTGTGGGTTATTGGTTTGATGAGTATTAAAATACTGACAAAATCCTTCATCATCTCCCTCGCCACACTGACTGATTCCATCACAGACAGAATGAGCAGAAATAGAATTATTATTGTCCAGCCAGAAGTCACCATTTGGACAGTTTACTTGAGGGAGTGTCACTGTCTGGTTACATTCAGTTTGTTGCTCATCAGAATCAGAATCCTGGTGACCATCACATACATATATAGAGAGTATACACGATCTATCCTGACATTGACAATAATAAACGGGACAAATACCCACTTCTCTATATGAAGGCTCCACTGTGCAAACTATCAAGTCAACAAAATAATTTGAACTGTAGTCAACTTTCTGTAGACGCCAGCCATGTACTGAAAAACCTGACATCGTGTGAAAAATCGGATAAAGCAGCAGACAAGTATCACGCCCGTATGATGTAGTAATCAAAAGAATAATAGGAGACCGAAGGTTTAAAAAATAAGTTTTAAATTGTAATGAGATAAAGTTCAGCAAATATGCAAGTGTTTTATCGGCGTATCTCACAAACAGTGGATGTCCATATTTAGTTTCATCGCCAGCTTGGCAGGCAATTTTGCATCCCTAACATACATATTAAAAAAGTCATTCGTTAGGTCGTAGTAACTGTAATCATGTAGGTTATTCTGCATACCTTCCTTTAAATATAGTGGTAAATATGTTATGTTAAGAGAAAAATCATAATAGTTAGCTAATTGGCTACGATAGTAATCAGGGAAATTAATTCTTAGTAGGGCTCCATTGTTGTGTCGACAAGTGGCATTATAAGTAGGCCTAGTATCACTGCTTTGTCTGTCAGCTATTGCAAACAAGTGTCTTTAATCAATACTGCAAGCGGTGGACAAAATAATAGGGAAGAACCATTAGTATTGTATTTGATTGTTATACCAGCTGCACCTGTGTCGGATTGATTTGAGAAATCTATGAACCAATTGAATGGTCGTGTTGCATTGTCTTGTGAAGTATCTTCACTGTCACAGAAGAAGCTACATGTGGTATTTGTATCACACGGTATAGGAATCCATTTACCAGGGTATCCAGCTGATGTAGTTATCATAGCTGAACAATTCATATTGTTATTCAAGCCATTGTCAATAAATGGATATATATCATTTGAAGAATATACTTTTTTGCCATTTTTACTGATGGTAATATATTGAGCTTCAGCTGTACCAATTGTAGACCAATCAGGCAGAAAGAGAGGTGTGTCATCCACCCATCTCCATGTGAGATCCTAAAATGAAAGAAATCACATAGAATTGCTAATCAAAATGATTTGTTGATACAAAAACAATTACCGTAATAGACGATGTGAATGTACTTTCCAAATAATATTTTCACTAATTAATTATTTATTGTTTGTCTATTTACTTTTCTTAGTGATTCCAGGCAATAGTTATTTGTAATTTCCTATGATAAAATGATATTATTTAGATAATGTGACAACTTGTAGTATGGGAATAATTATTTTAGTGTTTTTGAATAATCAAGCATATCATTAGATAATCCTTGACTAGGCATTATTTTCACCTTTTTTTTAACCCGAGTAGTAACATAGTTCCATAATCTGTTCGTCCATTATAAAGGAGGTTTTGCTGGTAATGATCATGGATTATTCTGCATTCAATTTCTTGTTTTTGAATATTATTAAATGACGACACATATTCTCTGCATCTTTCCATCTGAAGTTTCTGTAAAATCAAGTATAAAAAATGCTAAATTTGGAGAGGTGACAGATAGACATATGATAGACCAGGCTGATCAGGACATTTCTCTTACTTAACCCCCTCTTTATATTAGGATATCAATGGACCTCTTTTATATGACATATTAACCAAGTGCTAACACAAGATATCTGAAGATAATCATACCTAGATACAATGTACATGTATTTCATGGTCTCAATATTACTAGAAGGGGGTGTTTCAAAAAGCTTCTGTACATGACCAATTACTAAATGACTAATTTAGGGAAACTTCTCTGATTTCTTCATCAGTTTTCAATATCTTAGACATGGTTCTTTACTCTCTGAATGGTTTTCGGCCATCTCAGACCCATATTTAAGAAGTCAGATTTAGTTTCGGTTTATAGACCAGTCCGTTGACATGTACTTGCTGCACGATCTTAGACACTGTTATTATTGTTGTGTATATTCTAGAACACTTATCCTACAGCAGCCATCACATGAAAGCTGCTGAACTTCGAATTTGACCATATTCTTGGGATGCACTTTGTTTACTCAGCTTAACAAAAATGTAAATGCAGATCTCGCACTACGGTAAAATAATAAACTAGTTCGACAATAAAGAGTTCTGGTCGAACCTTGGAATAAATGGAGTTACCCCCCCCCCCCCCCCATTCCATCTCATTTCAAATTGCTTTCCCTCGACCAGACAAATACACTATAAACGTGGGCTACTATTTCTACTGACAAAACGTCAAAGGGAATAGCCCTGATTTATGTGATGAATGATGACGTTTTCTATGCAGTCAAAGCAATCTCATAGCTATGAGTACACTGCCTATGTTATAAAAAAATATGATACATTTGAAACACACACGTAATTTAATGACATCCCAGTTTTATCAACGACTTATCTTGCTGTTTTTCAAGAGCTCGCTATAGCTTCAACGACTGTAAGAGTTGAGGTCGGAGTGTTCGTTGGCCTATGTTAAAGAAGGGGATGTTTGAAGAATATCAACGAACTTTTCGTAGTATCGTAAGCGATATGCAGGTCACGAGGATTTCGACAGTTAAGAGGAAAACATTGCCAAAACTTGACACTGGCTGACATGTAGTATAGCATGTTTTAGGCTTCATATCACCATGGATTTTGTAACAAATGGATAAATGGCTTTTGTAACAATCATATCAGCATTCCAAACAAATATGTTTGCTTAATGCCGGACAATATTATTCCGTGTTTTCAGTATTGGTTCTTGTATATCATTCAGGTCGCAGTATACAGCCACAGAGACTATGAAGTACTATGGCCGAAAAGGTAATGTTGTATTTATTATATGCACTATAGGCCACTATACATTTCAATCCCAAATCTTACGCTTTGTCTTAACTGCACTTAAGTGCAATTATCTAAAACAAGGAAAACGAGCATAACTGTATAGTATATAAACTGGTCTATAGTACTCTGGTTTATTATAGGGGTTCATATATATTTATTAGTAGTTTTTTAAACCATGTTAAGTTTCCTTTTGTTGTGAAATATCTATCGTTGCTTTTTATTGTTATGCGGAACACGCTCCTGAATGTTCGTCTGCTGTTTGATGCTCAGATTAGTATGTGTAACTCTTCTAACACGTGTACAGTCCTCAGGCGAGAGTGAAGTCAAGTTAAATGTTACCGTCAATATTGACCGTGATATCTCATGTTTAAATACCACGCACTCTTTAATGTTTGTAAATCTCATGTACACATGATGGTGAATTTCTCTGGTAGGAATTACTTAATCATCTTTAGTCACAAATATATTATTCCTTTGCATTCCTTTTCACGGTCAAATGTTATATACGTAAGCTGATGATTGAGAGGAGCATGTATAAATGTAACTGTATTGTTCCTGAATACAACATGTTCCATTGTACATGTTGTACACCCTTCTGTGATCAGGATGTTTTCTGGTGAAAGCATGCCATTCATAAAACCACTTCACAAAGATCTAGACACTTTCAGTGTGATTTGCCAGTCAGACGTTACTTCCAAGATGTGTAGAGATATTGTGAGATTAAACAGAAAATAAACAAAAATAGATTGTGATTGATAATTTATAATCTGATGCTTAAAAACTAATTCGTTTATATTATCAGTTTTTGGCCACGTGGTGAAATTTCGGGCAATAATTTGTAATGTATTTGATATTTCATCAGTCCGTAATAAACGTATGTTATTGAGTGAGTAAGACAAGGTAGATGGACCTAGTAAGAGATCAGAAACCGACTTGAAGATGACAATGGTAAAGTCAGGTTTGAAAGGGTTAAACCACTGAAAAACACTGAACACTATGAATAACTATGAAAATGAATAAGGTGGTATATATGGTGGTCAAACTGAGAATAGAAGAACAGACCTCCATAATGACATGGTTGATCACCGTACTCAGACGCTATGGTAGGCCCTTGAAACACAAAGTCTATTATCTCTAGAGCGATGTAAACACGTTCACCAAGTGCTGCGTGAATATTTGTTTCATAATTGAAATACCACTGCACAGTTTTGTTCCAATCAGCAGTGACAGATATGTTCAATGGTGCCGATGTCACTTGAAGGGGATCGTATGGGAATTTCTGATGACAGTTTTTCAGTTGGAATGTATAGATAGTGCCATATCGAAAAACTAACACGTTCCTGTTTCTACCAGTGGTAACTATATACGCATGAGACGTGCCTGTATCAAACATAGTCTCATAACGTGATATATTATTCTTGCGGAACATAAAGTCAGAGGAAGGCAACATCGATGGTAACATCTTTGTTGATTTTGGTCCTGGACCGGCACAATTATGGATTAAATCAGTAGGAATTATATTTCGAGATTTAAACGCAGCTTTCACGTACGTATCTCAGTAATTTTGTTCACAACTCAGAGCCACAATTGTAAAGTATGAGCGCTGAAACCAGTGGCCTTGGTAACCTGGTCACCTTCTAAAAAACACATCCAACAGTAATATTAAAAAAATGATCTGACAAACAACAAAAAATCAAAAGGTAAAATAATTATGATCATTTAAAATGTCCAAATAGTCGATATTATTGATTATATTTATTCAAATCAAATAAAAAGTAATTCAATGTTTATGTAATTAATAAGGCAGAAGCTATAAATCCTTGAACTGGGATTCGACTAGGAGACAGAGTGTTTGAAAGTCGATAGGCACATGATTGTTGAACGGCGTTATCTTGTCCAATGATTCACATATCAATTTGAATGGATTTTATGGTGGAATTAAATGTTTTAACAAATCTAAAGTATTTTTCCGTTAATCAGTTTATGCAGACAATTCGTGTTCACAAATCATCAAACCACGAACATACCGCTTATTTAGAATCCTTCAAATTATTAAGGTTATCGAAGCGAAAATCTCGATCACGCTGAAGCGATCCACATTTTCAGGTGGGTGAACATTATTGAAAATGGGGCATATACTTTTAAAAAAGATTGCAAAGAGGCTCAACATTGAATGTCGTATTTAACATTTTTTAAAGTGTGGTAATTGGAAAACTGCTATAGACATAGTGTTGCTTGTGCTAGTTACTATAACACACAGTGGTGTCAGTTTGGTGTCATTTTACTCAGTCATATTCCCATATCACACAACATCAAAGCTTTGTTATTTATCCAACGGACGTAAATAATTTCTGGCCGTTGAACACAGCACGTTTTTGTCCCATTGTGGGCCCACCTGCATTGTTAACGCTATGAGAAGAGAAGTCATTCACAATATGAATATTATTTTATGAGAGTGATACAGATGATGCAATGCAATAAACGTTGAAGATATATATTTTAACTTGTCTCAATGGTTCTTTGCTTAACGATATCCCGGACATTTAGGATTCTGGCCCATTATGAAGACCAATACCGTCATGTTTACAACATATTAAGTCGATTTTTGTCTATAACACTCAAACAGATTGAAGTCTGGACTCAAGAGTTAGGAGAACTCCTTCTCTAGTGTTGTACATGTATTTTATGTGATGTTTGTGATTTACTGTAGATCTGGCTATTTTCTTGTGTTAAAATTATCGCGAATTTCTGATTTTGCGACTTTTCACGAAGCTTAGAATTTTCACTTTTCCTCAGTTGCGATATCATAATAATAATTTTCGCGAGATTCTTGAATTCGCGAGTTTGTCCTCTCAAAATTCGCGAAAATTAAAACCTCGCGAATATTATACCAGATCGACAGTATATATTAACCTAACTGAGTGCTGAGCATTGGTGATGACATTAATGGGATAACAGTGATTGTTGACCATGTCTTAACACTATTGTTCAGTTCTCCACTTTGAAGTATGTAGACTGACTGCATTTAATAAGTGTTGTTTGCCGGCACTGTGAGTTTTGTTGAGTTTTCCACTGCACAATTTCGATGCTTTGTTTATCATTTGCACATTGATTGATATGAGATATTTTGGTATCGTGATTCAATCATTATCTCTTTACTATTTACACCAACAATGTCGGCCGTTGTTTTTATCAGTGTAAATTGACAAGCTCAAAGACAATCATAGCGATCGTTTTCTAACATTTGATGAATTGATAGACACTTTGGAGAATATGGCCTGAGAATACCTGCCACTGATCATTGATGTAGCACTGCATGATGCATTGCATCATCTGTATCATGCTCATAAAAATAATAGTTATATGGCAAATTACATCTTTCCTCATTGCGTTGTCAATGCAGGTGGGAATACAACAGCGCTGTGTTCAGTGACAATAAATGATTTGCGCCCGTTGGATGAATATCCAAGCCTTGATATGTAAGCCTGACTAAGCAAACGACATCAAAGTCACGGACTGGTTTGGTGAGTCACAATTGACACCACAGTGACCTACCCAACCCAATCACAGCTATTATCGCTTTCCATCTTTTTAATGGCAATTCTAATAATAGTGAATACTACATTTCAGGGGTGGGACCGGGAAAGGAGATCAGTCGCCGCAAATTTTTTTATGCTCTGAATAGTCAATTAAAAATATTTACATTGCATAGATTTTGCTTCTGTCGTCACAAGTGGCGAAATTATTTTATGCTATAATTGTTTTTTTAATCATCGATGATCTAAAAGGATATACCTCCATTTTGAATAATTCTCACTCTCCTGAAGTTGCGATTTGGAATGAACAATTTGGCAATTTAGAATGAAGAAAAATTCCACTTGAATAATATAACATTGAGGATTTTAACTTATGTATGTTCGTGTTATTATCAGCACACACGGGTTAACAGCAAAACCTTTTAGATTGTGCTAGATAATTTAATATTTCTATAAAATCTATGTAGGTTGAGATCAGAGAATCGTTGTACGGGATAAAGCATTTAACATGTTAATATCATGTGCAGATCGACTTTCAAACAATATGTATGTAGTGGACCCCTAGATCAAAGATACCTTCTATTTTATCGATTATTTTAACATTGAATTTATGTGTATTTGATTTGAATAAATATAATAAATAGCGTGGATTACTTCAACTTTTTAAATCATCATAATTGTTTGCCTTTTTGAATTGTTTTGTTTGTCAGATGTTTCTTTAACCCTTTAACCGCCAAATTATACAATCTGAATTTTCACCCACTTGAAATTGTGTCTCGCTGACGCGATCCACAACTTCAAGTGAGTGAAAAATATTCAGATTTGACAAAATGGAGGTCACCTGTTGTCAAATATTGCTGATTGATGTCACATTTTATCTTTAACATGTTTAAAATGTTGTACTTAATGTGCTAATGAAAAATTAAAACCCGATTATATGCGACACCGGCGGTTAAAGGGTTAACATCATTGTTCGATGTGTTGTGTAGAAGAGAAGGTGCTGGGTTACCAAGGTTACCAAGATTACTAGTTACAGCGTTCAATTACCGATTTCATATGTCGCATACTTTGCAGATCTGGCTCTCATTTATGAAACACTTGCTGAGATGCGTACGTGTTACTAATTTAATCCATATCTGTCTTCAATACCTATATTTTGTAAATATAAAGACTTTAAATATACTACTATCTGCATCCAATAATATGTTTATGCCCTACAGTTTTTGTGAAGCAATTTCGGCATTAACAAAACAAATCAACTTATATGAGGTTAATACATTTCAACCTTTTTCTACTCGTAATTAAGATTGGAATGCAATCAGTTGACATGGTGCCATTCAGGCAATTTCTCTTGTTGAGCTTGATAATGAGTATTTCAGGATCGCTATCGCCTCACGATGATTTAGTCGAATCAACAATCCAATCAGCAGAATATGAAACCATTCAGGAAGCTTTTACCGTGATGTTTATGAAGATTGACCATTTGCTAGCAGCGTGTCTATCAGCACAAAGTTCATTAAGTACTCTGACAAAAGGGGCATATCAAAGAGTTAATGATTTTTGTGGATTGTTTTCATCTCATTTGATAAAGATTACTGACAAAACTATATTTTTTCTAAGTGCTCCAGAAGGATATTCTATCAAAACAGTTTTCTTGCTGTTTGATACATCATGGTCAGGTAAAGGATGTCCGAAACATGGGATGAAATGGGAAGATGGCGACGGTGAAATAAAACATTATTGTGGGAGAAGATTCCCTTGGCTTGAATACTCAAATAGTCACGTTGCTAGATTAATGATTTATGGCTTCCAAGTTTACCTGGATTCGTTTGACTTTGATTTCTATATATTTTACAGCATTTGTCGAATATGTGAAGCAAAGAAAAGACGGGTGACAACTGTCATAGTATATAACATTATTAATATGAAACCAGTGAAAGCTGTTACTCACACTAATAGCAACTGGCACATTTTTGCTAAACCTGGGAATGAAGTGCGCCTGGTCGTTTATTATGATATAGAACACTATCTTAACGTACTGGAAATTTATGCCGGTCCAGGACCAAATTCAACAAAGATTTTACCATCGAAGTCGCCTATATATTCGTATGACTTTTTCCTTCTCAAGAATAATATTTCACGTTATGAGAAAAGGTTTGATACAGACACGTCTCATGCGTATATAGTGAACACTGGTGGAGAGAGGAACGTGTCGTTAGTTTTTCGATATGGCACTATTGATGCATATCAAACGAAAAACTGTCCTCAGAAATTCCCCGACGATATCCCTAAAGTGACATCGGCACCCCTGAACATATCCGTCACTGCTGATGGGGAAAAAACTGTACAATGTTTGTTTAATTATGAAACAAATATTCACGCAGCGCTTGGTGAACGCGTCTACATTTCTCTAGAGATTATAGACTTTGTGTTTCAAGGGCCTTCCATAGTTTCTGAGTACAGTGATCAGCCATGCCATTATGGAGGTGTTTTCTTCTATTCTCAGCATGGACACACTTTATCACCTTATTCATTTTGCAATGCCAAAGGTGAATATATTCCTCAAATCATTGCACTTCCGTCCAATAAAGTGTTCGGTGTTTTTCAGTGGTTTAAGGGATATAGTTCTGGCAGACTGTCTGCTATTCTTCATGTCACACAGTGTATCATCAACCATATGACGCCTCAAAATATATTTTTCTCATGGCCTGCTTCCTCAGCTTGTCAACAATTCATATTTTCCTGGCAAAACTTTCTCGGGACAAACAGTTCTTCTTATAGCCTTAATATCACGTCGGAGTCTGATGCCTTACTAGGTCCATCCACCTTGTCTTATTCACTCGCTAACACTGCACGCTTATTGTTGACTGTGGGAAATACATTACAAATTATTGCCCGTCATTTCACCACTTGGCCAAAAACTGATAACTTAACAGAATTAGTTTTTAAGCATCCGAATATAAATTATCGATCAAGACCTCTCTTTGTTTCTTTTCTATTTGACCTCTTTGTAACTCTACATAACTTGGAAATAAGATCGGACTGGCAAATCACACTGAAAGTGTCCAGATCTGTGTGTAATGGTATAATGGAAAACAAGGTTTTATTACAAAAGATTCTTATCACTGAAGGGTGTACAATGGAACATGTTGCAGCGAGGAACAATACAGTCACATTTATACACGCTCCTCTCAATCATCAGCTTACATATATAACATTGGACCGTGAAAAGGAATGCAAAGGAATATCTGTGACAAAAGATGAAGCAATTCCTTCAAGAGACATTCACCGTCATGTGTACATGAGATTCACTAACATTAAACAGCGTGTAGTATTTAAACATGAGATATCACAGTCAATATTGACGGTGACATTCAACTTGACTTCACTCACGCCTGAGAACTGTACACGTCTCATCAGAGTTACACCTAATGATCTAAGCATCGAACAGCAGATGAATTTTGAGGAGCGTGTTCCGCATAACATTAAAAAGAAACGATGGATATTTCATGAGAAAAGGTAACTTTTATTCTGTTTTAAAAAATGCCATTTGATATCTCTATTGTTTTCACAATAATAAACCAATTGTGCCCAACGTATTTTAGACACGTTTCTACTATACAAAAGTGGAGTAGTCAAAACGTTAGCTTTGATATGGTTATGTATAATATAGGCAATATGACTGTCTGCTATATTTATTATTCGACAGAGATTATGGTGCTAATTATTTAACTTGGGCTATATTTTTTGGTTCTGAAGGGGAGTAATAAATTATTGTTACTGAAACAGTATTAAAATGCATATAATAAACACAACAAACTCCAGACAAATGTACTTTTAACTGCAAACACAACATAAGAATTAATTAGATAAAAAAGGATACTGGGATGATTGCTAGTATTAGTACTTTTCGCCCCCATCTGGAAGAGGTCATTGGGATCTGCTCCGCATGTTGCATGCTGTACTGCATGGTACAGAAGCACTAGTGTACAGCAATCATCCAAGGGAAGCTGCAGCTTCCACGTGTCTGGCCAAAATATTTTGCCGGATTGCCAGTGGTGTACACTGGTTCCTGCTCTCAACAGCAGTGCCAATGCAACTACAGGCATTGGTGTTGGCCGTGGTAGCCTTGAAACAAACGAGAATAGTGTTTGACATCATGTGTCTCACGTGGGATGAATAGAGTTACCCTCAGCTATTGTTACTCCGGGAACTATCCGACCAGAGGATAAAAAGAAGATTGAAAGAAAACACTCTCAACAATCCATGCCCTGTCACCCCCCTCACAACATCATCTGTACATCATTCATCTCATCAATGGACTGCATTGTTTATACGGTATTACAATGCCACTTAAATGACCATTAGTGCTGAAAATAGATGCAAAGCCGTAATTTACTATTATATTAAAATAAGGGGGATTCCCTTTGACATTTTTCGTAAAAAAATAGTGTAGCACTTCTAGTACATAGGGCCTACCCCACGTTTTTGTGTATTTCTCTGGTCTGGTCAGTAAATCACTGATGCGAGATCTTCATTTACGTATTGTTGTTGAGCAGCGGTGTGCCCCAGAATTATTGCCAAACTCGAAGTGGCGGCAGTTTCTCTTTGATTTTTGTTGTAACTAAGTACCTACGGTGTAGAATTATGCAGCAAACACATTTTAATGGTCTCTATTGTTGGAAACCAAATGTTGATATATCCCTTCTCAACTATGGGGCTGAAATGACGGAAAGCGATTCCGACATAAAGAACCATGTATAAGATAATGAGGGACTGGGGTAGAAGTCATAGATGTTTCTTGCTTGCCACGAAATACATGTATATTGAGATAATTATCTTCACACTTACATAAATTGTGTTATCACTTCGTCAATAGGCTCCTGTGTAACTTAAAAGAGCTCTAGTAACTCTTGAATGTATTGTTATGGCAATTTTCCAGTAAGTTATCCCAAAGCAAAAAATCAACTGCCTCGGATTTGAAATAACGGAAGTGTCCTGATCAGCCTCATCTGTCAAATGTTTACCTCTCTAAATTAAACTTTTCTTATACAGAAACATCAGCTGGAAAGATGCAGAAAATATGTGTCGTCTTGAAGATGCTCATTTAATGATATTCAAAAACAAGAAATATGAATACAGAAAAATTCGTGATCATTACCAGGAAAACCTCTTTTATGATGGAAAAACGGAATATGGAACTATGTTACTTCTCGGGTTGCAAAAAAAGGTGCAAAGGATGACTAACCTCGGTTTATTCAATGCCATGAAATGCTTATTCAAAAAAACTAAATTATTTATTTTTGTCTCACAAGTGTTCTCATCACTCATAAAATGTATAATAAAACACCTGTTGACTATTCTATTGTCTTGTATACAGTGACAGTTTTTTTGTCTCAATAAGTCTTTTAGAGTATAAATTCTATGTGATTTTTTTTCATTTTAGGATCTGACATGGAGATGGGTAGATGACACACCGCTCATTCTGCCTGATTGGTCAAACGTTGATAGAGCTAACACCCAATATGTTACAATCAGTGAAAATAGCGAAGATGGATATTCCGCAAATGATATATACCGATTTATTGACAATGACTTGAATAGGAATATGAACTGTACAGCAATGATAGCTACAGCAGTTGGATATCCTGGTAAATGGATTCCTATACCGTGTGATACAAATATCACATGTAGTTTCTTTTGTGTCAGAGAAGGTACATTGCCAAAAAATGTAACAGTAGCATTGAATTGGTTCACAGATTTCACAAATCAATCTGACACAGGGGAATCTGGTGTAACAATCAAATACCAAACTGATGGTTCATCTGTGTTATTCTGTCCACAGCTCGCAATATTGATTAAAAATACATGCTTTTTGATCGCAGTAACTGACAGACAGAGGAGTGATACTACTTATAATGACACTTGTCAAGACAACAATGCAGCTCTACTAAGAATTAATTACACTGATTACTATCATAGCCAATTAACTAACTATTATGATTTTGTTTCGATTAACTTAACGTACTTACCACTATATATAAAAGAAGGACTACAACAAAAGATACAAGATTACAGTTATAATGACCGGATGTACAAAATGTATGGCTTTACTGATATGTATGCTATGGATGAAAGATTCCCTGCTAATCGGCTTTTTAAGTATGAAAAAGAATATGGACATCCATTATTTGTCAGATATACCGATACAAATCTTGCATATTTGTTAAACTTCATTTCTTTGCAATTTAAAACTTATTTTTCAAACCTTCGATCTCCTATTATTCCTTTGATTACTACATCTAATAACGGGCGTGATTATTGTCTGCTGCTTCATCCTGACTATTTAAAAGAAATGGCAGTTTTTCACACGATATCAGGTTTTTCAGTACATGGTTGGCGTCTACAGAAAGTTAGCTGCAGTTCAAATGATTTTGTTGACTTGATAGTTTGCACAGTTGAGCCTTCATACAGAGAAGTCAGTATTTGTCATGTTGATTTTTATCAATGCCAGGATAGATCGTGTATACTCTCTATATATGTATGTGATGGTCACCAGGATTGTGATTCTGATGAACAACAAACTGAATGTAACCAGACAGTGACACTCCCTAAAGTAAACTGTCCAAATGGTGACTTCTGGCTGGAAAAAAATCATTCTATTTCTGCTCATTCTGTCTGTGATGGAATCAGTCAGTGTAGCGATGGAGAAGATGACGTATTTTGTCCGTATTTTAAAACTGTTCAAACCAGTAATCCACTGCACACACACTGTATACTTCAGGGAAGGCAAACAGATTCCTATACTGATAGTGTTGGTTGGGTTTTAAAGTCAGCAAATATACTTTCAACAAGACCTTGCACATTTTTACGGGGTATGTACAGTGGCACTTCAAATGTTGACAACAGTCATCTCTTGCACTGTAGACATGTGTTGTGTCCTGGAATGTTTAAATGCAGACATAGTTTCTGTATAGATATCGTAGCAATATGTGATGGTGTAGTAGATTGTCCAGAGTCGGAAGATGAGAGCTCATGTTTGACCATATATTGCCCTGGCATGATACAATGTCGCGGTGAGACTAAATGTGTTCCAACATGGAATATTTGTGATGGTCGTTCAGATTGTCTGGTAAATCAAGATGATGAAGCAACTTGTTACAAATGTCCTGAATACTGTAAATGCAACTCATATTATATGGAGTGTATTTTACGTGAAATAAACCCTTGGCAAATAAAAAATACGCCTATAAAGATAATGAAAGCGATATTAACAAAAGACACATTTGATTTTGCTTTTGTAGAATTATTTTTTGATTTATTGTATCTTGACATTTCTATCAGCAAAACTAGACATCTTATTGATAATTCGAATAAGCAGGATCAATACCAAGGCCTACCTAATCTGTTTCTATTCAATGCCAGTAGTAACTTGTTAAATGAAATATACGTTGTCAATCAACTATACTTTCGATTTATCCAGGTCATTGATTTATCCAACAACAGACTGTTACACCTTGTCAACATTCCGTCAAACTTAAAAATATTATACTTACAGAGAAATCTACTTGTATTTATTGGACATCACAATTTTCCAAACAAACACAATTTGCGTTTTTTGGATTTAAGAAATAATCCTGTACGAGCCATACATCTTGCCAATGTAATGACAGAAATGACCAACCTACACTACTTTAGAAGTCCGCATGAGGTTTTATGCTGCATTGCTCCATCAAATGTGGAATGTTCTCATCCTAAAATGTACTGTATAGGTTTATGCTCCTTGAAATTAGTCAACAAATTATTTTTGTCAATGAGTGTGATAACTTTGCTTGTGTCACTTGGTAAAACTATTATATTCATTGTTACAGTAAGTAGAAAAAATAAAAGTGATGTCAAGTATTTAGTTGTGATGATACATGTGAGCTTATCCGACACTGTATTATGCATCTGGGCTGTTCTGACGTGTGGTTTATTTATGGTGACCAGTCTTAATGATCGTAATCTGTGGCGGTTATCAGAATTATGTAACAACCTGGGTGTGGCCTCTTTCATAGCATTTCAGATGAGAATGTACATCCAACTGTATCATACACTGTTTGTTTTTGTCAAGATTGTTCTTCCTTTGAGGAAAGACAGCAGATTAACTAATAATACAAACAAGATATGTTTACTGTTGTGGCTGTTCTCTGTTCTAACGTCTGTATCTTTACAACTAATAGTAGGTAAGGTATATATACATGGCGACTTATGTTTTTCTCTGTTTGCTAAGGATGTTACGTGGAGCATAACGAGTTGGATTTCACTATTCTATTGGGTCATATGTTGTTCGTGTGTGATTTTGCATTTTTTACTGGTTTCAATAATGTGCCGGATTATTTTTATGTCATCAAAATCACTTCAAGATAAAAATATAGCTGAAAGAAGGCGACAGTCAGCAATACGATTCTCGTTGGTAAATGTGTCTCTCTATGGTTGGTGGATGGTATTTAGTAGTCTAACATTTATAGGACATATCATTACGGTTAGTTCATTGTATCAAGATTATATCATTTCGACTGTAATATTACATAATACTTTACATTTGTTAGGGACAGGTAATGTTAGAAAAAAGGCCGATTGAGGTTGAACAAGACCTGTCACAACAAGGAATGATTTTAAAAGGCGACTTTATATTTATGTACATAACAAGGTGACTCGCATTAAGTTCGAATCAGGAAGATGATATGCCTGCCATTCAGATGAAAAAAATAATGTACAGGCATATCAACACATGAGGTATTTAATTGAAAGGATAGACATATTGTGTGGCAACATACACTTTTCAAATTCATGTTATATTTTTATTGTGATTTTGGTATTTCTCTGCCTTTTATTGCTGTAACGGTAGTATCTTCATTTGTGTTGCAAATATATATTCAGGCAAATTACTTTTATTAGCGTCGAGATATAACTTTTGTAAAAATGTCAATCTATCATATCTGTATTTTTAAAATTTAATTATAATAATTCTGCAGTAAATTTTTGCTGCATAATCATGTCTATCCGTTCTATAGTCACTATACTATACATAGTTGATTTACAATGTAGTTTAAAGAATTTAGAATTGTACTTCTCTAAGAATATGGATAATTATGTTGAGCCATAATCATCTGGTAATCTGTTGTTATCTGCTGTTATGAGTCATAGGTACACACTTTTTTTTTTTACTTTGTAATGAATATTATTGTTGGTATTTAGTTTACTTCATAAATATTTTATGTTGTCTTTTATCACGAACACAGTGTAATTTGTTTACTTGTAGCAGAGACGCTAAGCCAAGTTAATTTGTTTTACGGAGATCTATTACCATGTGACATAGTGAGCGCAGTTAATTTGTATATTTCGCGTGGGCTGGATCCTAGATTTAATCTTTTTTATAATCATTGAGCTGTCTTACAACAAGCACTGTATATAATGTGTATTATTGTTAATATCTATAGCTATCATGAAGTATCGAGTTGATAGAAGTCATTTTACAAACTATTCTTATTTTAATTGTTTCCAGTATTTGAATTTAAAATATTCATTATACATTGGTAACCTGTTATTTGCCAATAAATCACAGTTTGACACTTAGAAAACATTTAATCAATATGTCTACTTTTAGTTTTGTTTCATCAACTTTAAAGTTAATTAATTTAATTTGTTACTTTTAGTTTTGAATTGTTAACTTTAAATTGAATTAATTATGTTTTAAGGAACTTTAAATTGAACTAGTTATTTTGTTGTATTAAAAAATCTGAGCTCCTACTCCCAGTGATGTGTTTGTTGTTATGAATCATAAAATACTATTATCTATGATGTCGAATTATTTTTACAGGTCCCATCATCCATGTATTTTAGCAACAATTTAGACGTATTAGACATATATAATTTAGACATATTAAAATACTCAGTAATGGCTTGATCATAACAATGGTTCATAATTCTGTTTAGTGCTATTACCGGACCAGATGCAGAGAAAGGAGGACACATCAGGCATTTCATTAACAAGGATACACATACTGTGTGACAACATACACTTTTCAAATTAATGTCTTAGTTTTATTGTGAAAAGTTTTCTTTGCCATTTAATGCTGTAACAATATATTCAGGTAGAATATTAGTAACAGCGTTGTAATCCTCTGCAGAAATGTCCTTATTCTTTCGAGTCTGTATTTTTTTATCATAGGGTACTTATTGTAATTTTGTACATACAGGCAAAATTGGGCCAGGAAGACCTCCTCGGGGTCTGAGGCCGAACATAATACCTCTCGGTCTCGGCTACTGAGTTTTCTACGAGTGGATGGAGAAGAAACATTTCTGTTTCTTTCAAATCGCAGAGACCGGGAAACGAACCCCGAACTCTAGCGTGAAAGGCAGCGGTGCTAATCACTACCCTTGGGCCCCCGCCCCGCAGTTCAGGGAGAGACCACACATTAATGGCCGCCCTCACCTCCCCCTTTCCACGCTGACCCATGGACGAGTCGGCCGGGCCGAGAAGAAGAGATACCCCGAGCAGTTACGCATCTGAATAACAAGATCACACGCCTGGTGACGAGGCAGAGTGGAATTTGAAAGTGAAGCTATCGTGGTCAGTAGTTGAACGTTTTCACCTCGCACACCAATCATGTCTTATTATATTGTTTAGCAATATAATAAGACATTGTTTAACAATATAATAAGACATGATTGGTGTGCGAAGTGGCAACGTTCAACTACTGACCTTAAAAGACATAGTTATTTCTTTAGTCGATGCCAATTCTGTGGCATCGGGCACCTAGGATAAAACACAGTGAGGTACGTTGCTAAGATCACGGGGCGGATTCCGATCTTACAATCCGTCTATGGGACATAAATACTTTGTGAATGGTCCGTGGTCTCTGCTTTGTGGAACAGCGGCATTTCCCATGTACATCAACCTATATAATAGTATCGCAAATGGCTATCACAGCTATTGACAGGGATACCCTGTCAATAGTATGTTTACAAGCATTATTGACAGCGAGATGATCAGCCGATCAGATATTCTCACACATAATGCCTAACGTTTCACCACCAAAATTCCCAAAATGGCCTTCTCCATCTGGAAGTGGTGTAAGGATGTACGTTGTACCCCTCAACAGCTCACATAATAGGTTAGCTGGACGTATTCTGGAAGAAAGTCAAAACCCGGTTATCTGCATACCCCCCTCGACCACTCACCCACAACCCTCGTCCCACAACCCCCTCTATCTATCTGATATATATCGGGATGTTTCAAGTTCCGAAGTTCCCACGTTCATAAGTTCCCACGTTCAAGTCACCCACATGGAACCCACTGTAGGCTGTTAAATCAACTATGTAATATTTATTGTTGATTTAATTAAACCCCCTCTTGTTTTACTGAAATAGCCAAAGTCATCAATTTGACGTGTTTAATGTGAACACCAAAATGATCGTTTAGAAAGTTTTGATCTAATCAAAGAAGTAGTATCCAGCTGCTGTAATGTACTACTCGCGAATTGACAATAATCTGATAGTTTATGAACATAAATAATGCCACCTATATGAAAATGTTCAGAATAGACTACAGAATAACAAAAAGTTTGATGGATTTCGCAAATTTGTGTCTAAACCCTCTTTTCGTGCAAAATTCAAAATAGCCGCCATGAAATCACTAAAGTTATCATATCTTCATCAATAATGGAGATAGAAACAAATTATTTCACCAAACCATATGTTTTTGGTATCAATGAATGCAATAAAAAAACGATACATTTATTTGACATCACTATCACGCAAAATTCAAAATGGCCGCCATGAAATCACTAAAGTGATCATATCTTCGGTGATGATTGAGATGGGGACAAGGTTATTTCACCAAGCCATACGTTTTCGCTGTCAAGGAATGCAATACAATAAACGCGACTTTTATTTTACATCATATCATGCAAAATTCAAAATGGCCGCCATGAAATCACTAAATCATAAACTTCAATAATTCAGATAAAGCTGATATTATTTCACCAAATCTTATGTTTTCGATACTTATAATGTACAAGTAATACAGTAATGCATTCAAGATTGCTGCCACATACTCAATAAATTTACCACATCTTTGTCTGTCATTAATTAAGATAGAGACTAGATTATTAATTGTTTATCTAACCGCATGTTCTCGACATTAAGGAATACAATAAAAGATATGATAACTTTATTGGATATTACAGACAGACATATATCATTATAGCATTTAAATGTTATGTCAACACCTATTTATCCAAGTTTCGATACTAGTAATGCTAATTACATAGTTAGAACATCTGGTAATTATGTAGATAACACACACCACCCATCTACGTAACAGACGGCATGACTTTTTAGCTGATCAAGTATGGCATGTCCAAATCCACATGAGATCGCCTGGACATTGTTTTTGACTCACCCAAAAACATATAGATCTATGTTGAGCTACACCGCTTTGAATGTAATATCTTTTGAAATATTAGCTGTCACGTCTATAATTGTGCAATTGAGTATGCGAACATACACTGAATCAGGATTACCCACCAATGATAGTCAGAAGAATCTGATGACAGTGTCGTATAGACCCACGATTTAAAATTCGCGTCCTGGCAGTATGAATTCGAGCACGCTACTTCTTGCTGACAGAAGCTCCCCACAATACTGAATTCTTAGGTTTATGAGGGAGGGAGGGGAACTTTTTAAACCACCATACTAGAGTGGGGCTCGAGCATCTTATACTGTTTGATGTGACAGTCAAACAACATTCACCATTACACCAGGCCCACCGCTTTATGCTTGTATGTGCCTTTTTGGGATACAAGATAACATTCAGCATAATCGTTTTTTATTTAGATATGATAACTTCTGTGACGATGTTATGAAGGCCATTTAGATTGTGAAGTGATACATGTAGTGATGTCATGTAGAGATATCGTTTGTCTGTCGCATGCCTTGATATCGAAAACGTGTGGTTTGGTTGAATAATCTCGTCTCTATCTCAATTATTGAAGAATACATGCTAACTTGAGTGATTATATGGGAGTCATTTTGAATTTTGCATAAGAAAGATGTCGAGTAAATGTACCGTTTGTTTTATTGCATGCCTTGATAGCGAAAACATATCGTTTGGTGAAATAATATTGTCTTTATCTAAATTATTAACGACGATATCATCACTTTAGTGATTTTATGGCGGCCATTTTGAACTTCGCATGATAATGATGGCAAATAAATGTATGGCTTGTTTGATTGTATTCCTTGATAGACAGACAGACAGACAGAATTTTTATTGACGTAAAAAGTCCTCATGGACTCATTTGTCATAGAAAAAACATACAATATAATATAATTCAATAATATAAAACATTAACATTATTTTAAAATTAAAATAAACAAGCCGATAAAAACAATGGTGATTCTTATTGTAAAATAATATCCACAAATAATTAATAACAAATATAAAGCCGCAAAATAATTTTAAAATACAGATAAATAAGGCGATAAAAGCAATAATTGTTCTGACCGTACAACTATTATCACAACCAATAATTAATAACAACTATAAAACATTAAAATAATTTTAAAATACTGGTAAACAAGCAAATAGAGCAAATACAACTATTATAATAATTAATAATATAAAAAGGTTAGGTAATTTTTTTAAAACACAACTTGATATATTATTTTGCTAACATGTTGAGTACAGTAAAATTGTTACTGTTTAACAACAGTATAAAAAAAATTTCAGCAGTTTCACCATCGAAATTAGAAATAAACAAATTAATATTACTAAAAAATAAAGTTCTTTCTGTATTAAAATATGGGCACGTTATTAAAAAGTGAACTTCATCATCAATTTCTGACTCACATCTTAAACAAATTCTATCTTTTATTGGTAGATTTTCATGTCTCCCTGTTTCAATTCTTAAACAATGTGACGATACACGTAACTTAGCCATAGCTGTTATGTCTTTAATATTAGTCAAAAATAATAAATAATGTTCGATATTAAATGATTTTTTAAAAGTAATATAAGTACGTAACTTGGGGGCGCTGGTTGTTGCTTGACGCCAGATGTTTATGTAATCATTTTTAATGGTAATTTCAATATCTTTCATAAAACGTTTACTGTTTTCTATGCGTTGTTCCCGCCAAGTATCTTGAAGACCATTGCTACATAAAAGCTGTTTGACATGAGTTACCCAGTTAACTTTGCCTGATCGATCGAAATGAATTAAAGATTTATAACAATGCCTCAATGGGCTACGGGACGAAGAGTTCAGTATGTGACACCAATATTTTAAAGTCATTATTTTTTGAAGTATAAAAATGGGAAATTGACCTGTTTCCCCATAGACACCTGGCGAAGAAGTGTGGCGACTTACGCCCAACATTAGTTTAAGGTATTTTAATTGTACTTGTTCAATTGCTTTTGTTTCTTTACCGTTATACATAAGCTCGCTGCAGTACATTAAAATCGGCAATATTTGAGCATTTAACGTTTTTAATGAAATTTTAGGTGGCAATTTACCGACACTAGCAGAGCTGTAATGTCGTATGGCGAAGATTGATTTTGATGCTTTATCAGCAAGATATTCGTAATTTGAGGCAAACATGTTCTTATCATTAGAGCACCACAATCCAAGGTATTTATATTTTTCTATGATTTTGATGTTTTGATCCCCATAGGTAAATGAACAATTTGCTTTTGCAGCTGAAGGGTTATAAATTACTACATTGGTGTATTCCTTGATACCGAGAACATATTATAATGTTAAATAATCTCAATCTCTATCTCAATCATTGATAAAGATATGATAACTTTTGTTATTTCATGGCGGTCATTTTGAATTTCGCCTGATAAGAGGGTTTTACAGCCCATTTGCGAACTTCATCAAACTTTTTCTTATTATGTGGTCTATTCTAAACATTTTCATATAGGTGGCATATTTTAACCACTGAATTTCCACGTCATTACAAAATGCTCCTGCACTATATTATGTAAGATTTAATTATCCTATGAAAAGAGCAATTTTGTTGTTGTAATAATATATTTGAGGCGGCCTTTGCGATTGATGCAAAGCTAAAAACAAAAGATAACAACAAATATAATAGAAAAAAAACACTTTAAGAGAAGTAGTCTATACCGAGTGGGAATAGCTATATGTGTTGTCATATCGCTATGATTTATTATTTCCTTATTGCTGATACATCATGATAAAATAAATAGGATTAATGACTATTTGTGTGAACAACAAACACGTTGACCCAAATATGTTCCAATGTTGGACCAGCGTTGATGATGTTCACCAGCATTGAAACATCATTGGGTCCCCGTATAATTTTTTCTGGGTGTCTGGGTGTGGATAGTAAGTTTGTTGTTGGGCCAGAGTCGCAGGAGGTGGCCCAGCAACAAGCCATAATAATATCAACGTCTCGTGTTTGCACGTCCCGTGTCGTCTCGTGTCCACCCTTCTCACCATTAGACGTCTGTCTGAGTTCAATATTAGAAATCAATGCAGCAGCAATAAAGTACCAGTTAATTAATAATTTAATAATTCACGTGTATGTTCCAAACCGTCCGCATGCATGATGAGAACGATGCATAGCATGTTTTTTAAAAGGGGTCGGCCTGCGTTACTTCGAGTTGATCTTCTAGCGATCATATCAATGGACGTACCTTAGACACCAGAATAAGATATGAACGTTTTATTTCCTTGTTTAATTATTGCTGATTGGTCTATTCAGTGAGTCATTATATCAGTCTATAAAAAACAGGTGCAGCTTTCACACGATGTGTGTATAAAAATGAATAATATTCAGAAATCCCATTATATTTTTGAAAATCATTAATATTGATATTACACAACCTTTAATTCAACCGATCAATCAAGTGAGTCAAATTCGTTATTATTTACCACATGGCTGATACAAGCTGATCATAGACTTGGAGCACGTATATATAGGCTGCTTGTAAAAGCGGGCTTAATCCGACAGTCGTTTTTTTAACGTTGACTAGTTGCTGAAAACGGACCGCTACTTTGTTGAACCCCAATTAAACGTTATCGCAGCGTCGGGTTAAGAAAACATACAACATTAAGAAGAGATGGATGTAAACTTAGTCATTTGTCTGTAAAAAACCTGGTTGACTGAAACAGTTCAACGGTTGAACGGTTTACATATTTAACATTGACTTCAAAATTATATATAAATATAAGTTATAAACTATTTGAGTTTATTTTTATGTTATTAACATGATTAAGGTTAATCTAATATAAAATTAGAAAGAGTCCACAAATTAAAACAAATCATCACCGATAACATCCGATATTATTAAATCGAATAACACACGTGAAAGAATGTATATAATCAGATCAGTACCAGTCTCGAAACAAAAGCATTGATTTTGTTTAAATGGTAATGAAATTATATTTCGAAAAATAACAAACGTAGATTACTACATGGATATCACTTGTTTATACTAGAACATATAGACAAGCTGAAAATATCAGAAATAATATCAAAATTGTTAGCTATAAAGGGTTTTGTGAATTATTTAAATGAATATTATTTACTAATAGAGGTCAAGGCATCACTAGCAAATTTAAATTTCCGAAATTGAATATATAACATTTTACAAAGCACCTTAAACCACACTCAACCAACGTTTTGTTTTCAAAAATGCAACGAAAGCATCTGTCAACACACTGATTCATATGTAATAACATAAAACAAGCGTTGCAGCAGATAAAATGAGGAAATATTTAACAAATATAATAAAACAACGTATGGTTACCAATAAACAAGACTGTGTAACAGCTGAGAACATTTATTTATTTATTTACTGTACATACGCTAACACTCGTCTATGACTAACTAAATAAGATATGCAATTTCTGATAGATTTTTTTATGCCTCTGCTAATAATATATGTCTCTGCTAATAATGCTTGTTCTATGTTTTTCCTCTTTAACATTCTTATGATGATAAAACAATCATGGCATAATTTACATTATTATATTAAACATTGCATGTACATCATATCACAAGAATTTTTTGTCTTTTTATTTTACACAAAGTACGAATAAGTCATTATTACTATTAATCAACGGGTAGGCATAGTTCACGAGAACTTTAGAAATAGCCAATGATACTTTTGTTTTACTATTATCACTAAATTATAGACATAGACAACTATAGACATACTTCACTTCTCAACAGCATGTGCAAGATATTTGGAAAAAATGGTCGCCTATAATAATAAACTCGTACCCTCCAAAGTTTTAAAAAGATTTTATCCATTTTAATCACAGTAATTGGGAACTAAAAGTATGTTTGAACATCAAGATTTGCAAGTGTTCTGTTACAAATTCAACAAATGTGAATAATTATTTTCCCCACTTGAAGTTGTGGGTCGCGATAGCGGAACAAACAACCCTACTTTTCAAACTATCCAAATCTATTGGGTTTCAGCTAACTACTTTTTAATACTAATTAATTAGTTCTGTGTTGAGACTGTAGACGCAATAGACATGCTCACCATTTCTAAAGAAATCGTGAAGATCCAGATAAAATGTGTTGTAAAATAACATATTTTATGTTGCATTTATTAAATTAAATGTGTGAATTTCAATTATTGTCGGGTTTATTTTTTAGGCTTTTGCTTATTGGCGCGTATTCAAAGATAAATTCAATACGTGACTATATACAAAATATATCATATGAAATTAGTCATTTACCCATTGAGAGAGTATATTTGGAGGAGTGCGTGTCGGGTGGAAATAGTCACATGTGGTGTCTAGTATTTGTTATTAACACTTCATTATGACCATATGGCCCACATACTTGGGTGTACTGGATTCTCGTTTTATATCTCTATTCTCACGAGACGAAATGACAATTTTGAATAAAAACATGATTAATACAAACTGAAAGAGGGTAGATAATGACAGTTATTACCACTGTTATAAACTCGTCAAGTCTTATTTTAACAAAAAATAGCAGAGCTATTATTCATTGTTTTACTTTGACAATAGTATATCACCAAAATATTTTAATGATGGCGGGAAATATATTTTTATATCAAACCTCGCAAGAAACAGAAGATGGTACTCGTCCCCTGATATTTCACACTCTTCACAAAGACCCACCATAAACTACAGGCATATTAATGTGTGTTGTCAAAACGTAAACCATGGCTCGTCTGTATTTTGAAACTTTATTGGTGTTGATATAGTATGGCTGTAATGTGGCTTTAATTTTAATGTTCCACATATAATACCACCCGTACTGTTGTATATTTTTCCTTCCACTGTGCTCTATAAACATCACATAGCCGCAAAGTGTATAATTATAAAAAAAAAACTGTGCTGGTTACTAGGAACAAACAGCTGGTGAACCCGCCAAACCCAGAGATAGGTCGGACACCCCTCCCCCTCTCATCTAACTTGAACAGCAGCTCGTCGACCACCAAGCGAATACAACATTTTAGCAAATCGAAGCTATCACTTCTACAAAATTATTATCATTAATTAAAAATATGTGTATGTATCTGTCCTTATACATGTTATATGGATTATATATGATTATTTTTTAGATAATCATGCTATTCCCTGTCGTGTTTGTCTGTATTTTGGCTCTGGGATCGAGCCATACTGTCACCCCTCGTGTAGATTATACTATATGTACATGGCTTTGGGCATATAAAGGTGTGAACTTGGAATGTGACAATGGATTTATTGCCATTGGAGAGTGTGGATCTTTGACAATGAGCAATTGTAACAGTCAGTACAGTCACGGTCTGCAATGCTGTGCTATCCTTGGTGAGTGTATTCAGTTTTTTTTTATTTTCTCTAATAAAACACTTCCCTCAGCCCCTATCCCACCTTACTTTTATTGTAAAGTGACCATCTCCATACCCACGTAAATCAGCGAAAAGAGAACTTCCTATGATGTTTTTTTCACAGATTGGCTAAAATATGGGCAAATTTCGCGTTACTATAATGTTACAATAAAGTATAAGAGTATATGGGAAATCATTCACAATACACACAGAATTAGAAGTTACAAAGCACACTCGTAACTGTCACAATTACTTAGAGTAAAGACAATAAGATTAACAGCATTCTCTTGATACCGATGTAACCCCTTGACCGCTAAACACAGCTTTTTTTCGTTTTTAATGTTTTATTAGCAGATTGTGTAACTGTTATTGGGAATAAAGATATGTGTTTCATATCAACATTTGCAATTGTTTGGTGTCAAATTCAAGAGATATATAAGTAGTGTCAGCCATTTAAAGTTGTGGGTGGCGCGAGCGAAACAAAATTTCAAGTGGGCGAAAAATGAAATAAGAAAACTTGGCGGGCAAAGAATTAAATCGATGTTATTGTCCGTCTCAAAAATGTTGTAGATGGTGCACACAAACAAAATTTCAGGTGGGCGATAAATGAAATAAGAAAACTTGGCGGGCAAAGAATCAAATCTATGTAAATTGTCCGTCTCAAAAATGTTGTAGATGGTGCACACCAACACAGCTGTGAATGGATAGGAGGAGGCAATGGTGTGCAGCGGGAATGTCCAACTGACAAACTGGTTCATGGTATCTGTCACTCCGAAGGCAGTGACAACTGTGGTAGCGATACGTTCTCCATCCGGTGTTGCGGTAAGTAGAAACGTAAATCTAGGTTCTTCTTGTTTACTTACCACGTTTACAGTTTTACGGTAGTCAATTTTATTGGCTTGGCAATATCAAATGTAAGCATTACAGCAAACAAAAAACATTCGTATGACATTTGTACAATGTTGGGCCAGCGTCGAAGTTCTGTACACATATTATTTGTAGTTGTCAACCTAGGCTGTAATAGTTATACCTTGTTAGTGCTGTTGTAATCATCGAGAGTCAAAAACATATTTTTTCAAATGATGATGTTATTTCCATTAGGCGTAAGCTACCTGACATAACTAGTATTTATACAGCACAAAAGTCTGCTAGGGACAAGGTATCACTGCATGACAAAAGCTATCGTCTTGACACGTCTCTACTTCTCAAAGTAGTTCACGCTAGAAGTTTGTGATTGTCAGGTTGTTAAGTTTTACACATTATCAATTTACTCGCGTATGGTTTGAGATGGCTACATCATGTCTGGCGGTACACAGGGGCAGAGGTAGAGAATGGTGTAAGATGATGCAATGGTAGGCTACTTTTATTCTTAAGTATGGCAAGCAGCTTTTACACGAATACATGGTGCCAAGATTCCAATATTATTGGTCACCTTGCACATACAAAGTCATTTCAGTTGCATAATTATGTAGATGCTCTTGAACGTCTGAAATAGTTATTACTCGCAGTTTACTAAGGACAAAGCATACCTCGACATTAACCATGTACAGTGATCAGCCTTTGAATCATCTGCTGATCTCAACTGATGCTCAGATTATAATATCAAGAGGTTCTGAACAAGATGAAGAATATGGCTGCAATTGCAAGAGGACTCACAATAGATAGAAATGGGTGATATTCTACTTCGCTTGGGCCTATTCAAACATGTACAGCCTCAGCCATGAAAGTCAACACAAAAAGAGTACTTGTATCTAAGCTGTATGATGTGCCTCTTCTACTTAACACTGTGCTGGTTTAGATATAGCTTGCGTGACCGCCGGTTACAGGCACGGCTGACCAGATCCCGATTTAAAAAAAAATGGTAATACATATTTCAATCACAAAAACAACAATAAAGCTTTAATTTTTTTGTGCTGTGTCAGAGAATCTGAATTTCTGATCATTACCAAGAATATGCCTACCAAGAGGAACTTACCTAAGACGTACACCATTAAGGAATGTCACCATTTATTGGCAAACTTTCAGGTTAAGAATCATAGAAACTATGATCTGGTAAATCAACACCCCACTATATAATCAGTGATGTTTTCATTTTGTACTACTTTTCTGTATTATATATAACCAGTAATCAATGTTGGCCCAAAGTGTCGTTTTTGGAACTTTGTTCTTAAAACACCCACCCCAGCAAACACAAAACATTTGTATAACATTTATGCAATGACGGCTCAACGTTTTCGACGTTGGTCCAGCATTGTATAAATGTTACACAAATGTTTTGTGTTTGCGGGGACGGCACACATCACCACTATCTGTAAAGATCACAAAACGCACATTGTTTGCCTCAGATATAGTGGTGGGCAATTGGGCACAGGATAGCTTGTCAGTGTTTAAGGTTCGAAAAACCAATATGCCTAGCCCCCCCCCCTGTGGATTTTGGGATCAAATGGGATTGGCATTTCGAGAAAAATATATAATTTTGCATAGATTCATGACTCAGAAAATAGTATGTACAAAAATGGAACGAAGTTTCTTTGTGACAGAGAAAAAAATGAAAATCTTCAATCACGCGTTTGCCGCTGAAAAAATGGGGGTGGGCGTTTTGGGTGTCTTGGGAAAGTCCCCCTATACTTGGTACAGGGGATTCGTGCTCATGTAGGCTGTTTCCCCAGCTTTTCCATTGCATTTCGCTTTGGCTGATTTTGCGAGTACCCCAAATTTCATGCTGGGTTAAATATAACTTATTTTAAGTGGGTTTAAATGACATTGGAATATTTTTGAAACGGGGTTGAAAAAAGAAAGAAAAATACGTTCACAAGTCAGTGAAATTACGCAAAAATGGGGTTGAAAATTAATTGAAAAAGTGGTTTAAATCACGTGGATAACATATGTTGAAATGACGTTGTGAAATGACTTTGAATCTATTTTGAAAACTAAACTATTTTCTCAACGTTGCTCTTCCACGTCATCGGATGAGGAATAAACGGCGTTGATTCAACGTATTTTTTGTGCTGAAGACAAAGGATTCAAAGAAACAAGCCCTTTTGTTCTTATACAATATCAAGTATGTAAAAAAACGGCAAAACGATATCCTTTGAAATTGAGTTATCACTAAGGACCAGCATCATCATTAACTCTAGCCTTCGTGATTTCCTTCTAATATTTTCTGTCCAAAAACCGCTCATTCAGCATTATATATAAAAAAATGTATTTTCCCCAGTATGGCTGGGGAATTCAACATCTACTTTTCATGGGCTAGCTGCTCCTGGGCAGCTGTTGTGGGACAGTTTGATTCACTGGATACCATCTAGCGGCCAAAGTGAATCGGTTGTGTAGATAATCAGCTTTCACAGTTCGACCTCAAAACATGATGGGTGGACTATAAATTCTGTTATTTTTTTATAATTATGTTTTCTAGTGGGGTACTGGGATGATTGCTGGTAGTGGTACTTTTAGCCCCCATCCTGGGAGGGTCATTAGGGATCTGTCCCGTCTGTTGAATGCTGTGTTCGGCATTGTACGGAAGCACTAGGCTACAGCGATCATCCAAGGGCAGCTGCAGCCTCCTCGTATCTGCGGGCGGATTGCCAGTGGATTACGCTGGCTCCTCCGCTCAACAGCGGAGCCAATGCAGCACACGCATCAGAGCATGTGCTGGTGTAGGCCGTGGTAGCCTCAAATTGTTGATATTATGTTTTTCCCGGGGAATGAATGGAGTTACCCTCCCTATTGTTACTCATTAAATTGCACAGCGAAACCGAAGTCTCAGGCCGTCTGGACATGTCTGGGTGTAGACCTAGACATGACCCGAACCCCTTTATCGGGCGAGCGAAGGAAAACGCTCTCAATAATCCAACATGCCATATCACCCCTCACATCATCATCTGTACATCATTCATCTCGTCAATTGATTACAACGTTTTTATCGTATTATAATGTCACTTAAAAACATTTGTGCCGAAAAGTGACATAAATTGATGATTTACTACTACTACTACTATGTTAACTAGTACATTTGGTTTTACATATGGTTCCCACCCAAAAAATGTTAAGCAGGTCTAGCGATTTTATAAGTACAAAGCCAAAATACATTTAAGATTATGTAGAAATTATGGTTCTTTTTCTGACAAGTATATGTAATTTACCTAAGCCACCTCTCTCCACATTTTACCTGGACTTGGAACATTATATAATAATGAGGTATTATTTTGTAGATTCGTCTGTGTCGGCAACTAGATCTTCAAGCTGTGAGTGGGTGTATGGTAGTAATGGTAACGAAATCAGCTGCGAAGAAGGCCGTGTAATGGCGGGTGCCTGTGGATCCAGAAATAGATCCAATTGTCCAGGAGGCACCCATGGAGCTTACTGCTGTAACGTGGAAGACAGATCCTAGATTATACACATAATATTACATACCTTTTTTGATAAAACAAAATATTTTCCATTGTTTTGTATTTTTTATTATTTTTCTTGTATTGCCCGGGGCTATGTCAAGGTAGCACCTTTCGACATACTGCATTCAAACACTTATTCTATCTATCTAACTATTACATGTCATTGACGAATGGTCGCTTAATTGACCAACGGGCTACAGTTAGCTCGAATAAATCTCTGCACAGTTTAGCACGTGCTAAATATTTACAATTTTACATTGTATAGCTACATGTTTCTAGTGAGATAAAATTCCGTTGAGCTCAAGATAATCAAACATCACACTTTCATGTTTCAAATCAGATCCAGAATATAAGTTTAAACACTCTAAATATGCAAATGCCAGAGATGGCCTGCTGAGATAGGCGAAATTATGGTTGGCCCAAGTATCACTAATTTAAATAACTATATGAGTGCGGTGATTGGCTGATGTCGTCATGTGACAGGTTGAACCACTATTCCATTGGTCGAGAGTAAAATACAATCTTAATACAAAATGTGGGTTTTTGTGGTGTATCATATATTTGAAAAGGCTAAAATATCAATGGTAGCGTCGCTACGTTAGAAATAATTATGTCGGTCCACCGTCTACAACGCTGGTTCATCATCAAATCAGAGTTATGTAACATCACGTCTGCGACGTCGACACTATATTAAACAATAAAAGGGAGAAGGTTAAGTATTTAAGTAACAAGCAGATTATTCTGATGATCTTCTTTAGTCGAAGACAAGACAGTATTGGCAGGAAGACACATGACATAGTATTATACAATATTCACATTTTGCATTATTAAAATTTACATATTATTAATTTGACAAACAGTTTTTTAAGATTTTCACCCTTAGTCTGATCAAACAGTTAATGTAGGTAAGAGGTTGAAAGTCGTATGTAATAGTTTGAATTACCAAAGTTGTTATGTTATTGTTTAAAATTAGGACAACAAAGTAAATAATGAAATTCATCCCCTATATCTGTTTCACAAAATTGGCACATATGCATATCACGAAGGACTTGTGACCGAGCACCGGACTCTATGGGTAAACGATGATTTCGACATCTAAACTTTGTGCAATATTTTCTCAATAGGTCTGGTGATTCATTTAAATAGTTTTCAAAGCCCAACGTTATTATATTGATACTATGAACTGTGCATTTTCTTCCTTGTGATATAGGTTTGTGTCAAAAATTGATCTTTTAATCTTATATTTACTGAATGTTTAAATACTTCGATAGAACAAGGCAATGATTGATTCAACCATAATCTAGAAAATCCGTAATTATTCAAAGTTGTCTTTACAGTTTCTATCTATTCAGATTTAAATATATTTTGTATTTTATGTATAATCTTACCCGAACTGTCAGCATACGTGATTTAATATCAACATCAAAGGGAATTGCACCCAGTTCTTTATAAACCGTCATAGAGGAAATTAACTTATTTTCGCTGTGCCATACTTCAGCTCCTGGTACATTAAAAAGTTTTATCAATATATCTATTGAGAGAGAAAGATTTCTGGCTCGTTCAAGTAGAGCAAACATAGCTATGCAGCCTTTTTTAGATGAAGATGATTTCGCTATGTTGAATTTGACATTTTAGTTAAACTAATCCTAAGTAGTTGTATTCCTCTACACTATCAAATATAAAATTTCCAACGTTAAAAATAGGGTGTCTTCTAAGTTGTCCTCTGGAAAAAATAGAATTATGTTTTTATTCATATTTATGTGCAGGTCAAGAGAATCACAATATTCGTCATCTCATGTGATGATGCTTGTGGGTCTTTAGGATTTACAGATAGTATTACTGCATCGTCAGCGTACAAAAGTATTTAAAGTTTAAAATATGTTACAATTTCTTCATGAAGATGGTCTCTTTGTATGTTTTCTATGTCTTTTAGTCCGTTGCATTTATGCGATATGAACGAGTTTAGGTCGTGTAGATATATGGAGAACAGAAGCGGAGACACATTTTCACCCTGTCGTACACCGATGTTACAGGTGATAAAGACTGCTCCTCTGCTGTTAATGCTACGCTAGATGTTGCTTTTTCATACATGTTTCTCGTGACATAAAATAATTTTCCTGAAGTTCCCGAGGCTAGCATATTTGACCACAAAGTTGATCTATTTATAGTGTCAAACGCTGTTTTATAATAAAACAAACAACAGTATAATCGCTCACGCTTACTAAGGTACAAATCAGCTAGTGACTTCAGAACAAATAGGTGATCACTTGTTGGAAAATAATTATTTAAAACCTGCTTGTTCGGCTTGTACGATTTTGTTATTTTCAAAAAAAACGTTTTTTATTGATATTATCGCCACAAGAAGCAGCCACAGCACCCAGTTTAACGTAAGTATACCCAAACAAACATTATCACGGAGCACTAGAATATATTTACGTTTTTCACAGAGCTTCTGATGGTGTGCTTATAAATAGATAGTTGAGAACTAAGCAGTACCATTTCCCAGCACTCATCTCCTCGTTGTGAATTTTCGCAATTGTGTTGTCAGCAGCACTGTTTGGTGCTCAGAATGTTGCCCAAAAAACACTGATAGCTATTCCTAACAATAAAAAAGTAACCTTCCTTGCCCTGTGGAAAGTATCAAGTGGTTCTGAATCCTGTAAGTATTTTAAAATCAATTTACCAGCGCGGCATACCCATTAATTTTTGGTGCGGCTGGTGTGGAGTGACGAATGGTCTGAGTGAAATAGCCTACACGTCTTTGCCAGTTCATCGTGTTCTAGGTCAAACATTCATTGTAAACAATAATTCAGTTTGCTTATGTCCCGACAGTTTACTTGGTATATGTTCAGTAAATTTAGTGACTGAGCATTGGTTATCCATTTTAGATATTTACCAAATCATAGCCCAAGCAAACTTATTCTGATTTAAAAACAGTAATCCTACATAACACCAATATCAATGTGCAACAAATGCTATCATACTGACTGAACCGTCAGTCTCCCGGAAAGGCAACGCCAATTTGAGACAGCTGTCGCAGCTTTCTCATTTGAAAAAAATAAAGATATACAAACATTTATATGATTAAAAACTATTGTCGACCATAGCCGTGATTAGCACCTAATTAAAGTTAGAAATTATTCTCCAATGTTGTTTAAATTGTTATTGTGTTTAATAAGACCATGTTTTTTTATCTACGACCCTTGTTATTAGTATGTTATACACTCTTTGCACGAGTTTGCACGTAAATAGGAGTCTGAACTAAATAGTTCAGCTTTGGTCACTGTGTGGCGTGTTGTTATTGAAAAGTGTGTAACAGGAGTCTGAACTAAATAGTTCAGCTTTGGTCACTGTGTGGCGTGTTGTTATTGAAAAAGGTGTATTAACTGCTTCTCAAATTAGTTTAAGTATCTGTCTCAAGAAAAGTAGCGTGATATAATTAGCTACCGGTACCACTTTAAATCACATGTCATACGTTATTAGAAGAACGGCATGCTCGTATCCGGAATCCAAGAATAAAATGACATTGGTCTATTCAACATACAGGCGTCTACAATTGTGTACACTAGGTGCACAACTGTTTTGATCTGTGACATTGTCTTGATTTTCGAGCAAAATTTTTAACATTTGCTTTCAATACAGATCATCTAGAACATATCAAGCTGTCATAAATACAGTACAATGAAAAATAGTATAATGTAGAGATGTGCAGTATAATTTGAGAATGCCGAGGTAAGATTATGATTATATATGTGGGTTTGAATGACATGGGGGCCATCGGCGGGGTGCATTGCTGGTTTCGTGGCATGCCTTCCTATTTATTCTTAGAGTGAGATGATTACCGTGATCATTGTCACAGTTTTAGGGCTAGTCGATTTCGTGTGTTTTCATCAAACAATGTATTTTGTCCTTCGCTGACAGTTAACTGTATGCATTTAATGTCTTCTATCTTAACGTTTTTCAAATGTTCATTTAATATACCTTTCTCAGTCATTCTGGCTTTGAAAACAAAGAGTTTCCATAGCTTCGTCATTTTCATCCAGTTAAAGTGGATCAAGGTGTGCTGGTAACTGTCGCTACAGGGCACGTGCACAGCTGGTATGTCACGCATTATTATATAATATTTTGACCTGAAGCTCGGAATCTCAACACATTGATTTGGGGGGGGGGGGGGGAAATGGCGCCGATATCAAGGTCTGGACAGAGAAAAAAGGTTCGTGTTGGTGTCAACAAACTAATAATTCCTCCAAACTTACCATATCGCATCATTCATCATGTTCATACAGTAACATTCTAAATATATACCATACGTAACTCAACACTTAAAATGTGTTACATCGACAAAATCCGCTTTTAACTTGTACAATTGTTAGCTAGTGTTCCCCAGTTCCTCCAGCATGTCCAGATAATATGTCATGCCTATAAACGTATAACATGCGAGGCTAAGAAACTAATGTGATGGAGACATAGGCGCGATGTTCTTATTTTAAACAATACGGTGATACATCGGAGAAACAAATGTGTTCTTTGTGCATTTACACAGCGACAAAGGACCAGTAATAAAATATATCCATAAGAAATCACATGTAGACCCTATATATTTGGATCAACACAGCTTCGTATCTTAGCTTCGTACCTAGTACAAAAAAACGACATGAAAAAATGCCTCTTGCATGAACGGCGTTTACTTCCGTAGCCATTTGCCATGTTTGCAGTGAGAGGGGAACAGGTTCTTCGGTTGATGAATATTTTGTAAAAAATACTATTTTGGTTTCAGATATTGGAAAAATGAATTATGTATTTTTTATGTTAATTACCATGATTACAGTGCAACATTTTCATGCTGTTTTCATAGTCAAACTGATTCGATATCTGTGTAAGGAATAGTACTTGTATCCAGATTCCCAGTTTGGTATACCTGGCATGGAACATAGACGGTTGTGGGCACGTACAGTTCTATTGTGATTAAAAGCTCAATCACTAGGTCCACGTGGCACTGTTGATCACATGCACCTTGACCAGTATGGCTGACAGGAGCTCCCTATACAGACAATCATGGTAATTAGTGTAATATATTAGGTGCTGAGAACTAATACTTATCAGCGTAATGCATACAGAGTAGGTGATGGCCGACTTCTGCCGAAAATAACTGGACGTCACATCAGGTCACCTTACAACTTTTCATATCTCTTAACTCTTATATTATATTTTAACCTTTATATTGTTACTTAGTACGAATGCGCTTTTGTATAACCTTTATATAATTTTACCTAAGCTTCAGGTATCTGCAGAATCGAGTCAGCCAAATTGCTTGTTTTAGATGTTATTGCTATGGCATGTTTTATATCACAAGTCGCTGAGATAGCTGTTGTTTGCTAATGTTTTACTGTATACACTTGCGACAATAAATAAATCTTATCTTATTTTATCTTTACACACGTGTCTGGCCCATATCCGGGACGGCCAGCGCGAACACAATAGAGCTGAGGACACCAGGTATACGTGTGTTCATTACTTAGCTCTATCAAACGTATTCTGAGGTTCAAATGCCCAGCTGGTCACCACATAAACTCTGGTCACGTAATCCAACGACCAGAGACTGTCACCACTGCGAGTGTCTCAATGAATAAAATCACTAAATCTTACACTCTTCCTTGTTTCAAAGAGATTATGTTATATTTTATATAGAAGTAAGAAAAGTGATTAACGCCTCTTTTCACTTGAGACAGTTGTTCGAGTGACTTGGTGAAGGGTGGGATAGACTAGGTATGAAGGGTCATTGACCAGCATGCCCAGGTGAGTTACCACAAAACATGCCAAGACAGCACGAGACTTCTATGTTGCTGTGCATTTCAATGTTGAAATTTAACTCAAAAAAAAATTCACTGCCAGGCTTTGTTTCTGGAGTATAAGGGTTTTATTCACATAGGCTACATAAACATTCATGTGACCACCAGGGCCCTATGTAAATAACTATTTATGAGCATGAGCACATATATCCAGATGAAACAATGTGAAACGGGACCAACATTTTCACATTGAGCTCATCATCCTTTCGTCTGGACTGACCCTACATATTTGGTTCCACTTTATCACATATAATAGCTACAGTATTGAAGAATTTTCCAACGGGCTGAACGTATTAAATGACATTGCAACGGGTGAGATATAAATACAAAGGTATCAAGGTATGAGAATCTGCCATAAATACCATATTTCTAATTTAGAAAGATGTTTCATCATCATATATATATGTCACGACACCAAGGAGGCCCCTACTACCGCAAAAACGAGTATATATTGAGAAACTCACTAAGTGTCACACAGGGGTTTGCCGGGTTACTGATCAAAGTGTATAAAATCACACATATCGAATCAAACTGTGTATTCAGATCATCTTCTATATCTTCAGATTATACACTAAATTACAGATCTTTCAAGCTTCTGGAAATCGTTTTATTCGACGTATTTTCTTCCGGATATTCAAAATGTAATCATTACAATACGCATGCGCAATCAAACTAGCGGAATTCTATATTGCTGATATATATAACTGATGTCTAAATACCAACACATCAACTTATCTATTTTGCAAAATTGTTTCATAATCGGATGAGCCACAAACTATCGGGGTGGTGGACTAATTTGGATTAGCCTTATTCTTTTGTGATTTAGTTTATTTTTTATCTCACAGCACGTGTTGCGTTGAGTCCGATCGGTGTATCTATTTTGTCTCCACTTGAAGCTGGAATTGCTAACGCAATTTCCAGCTTCAAGTGGCGACAAAACACGGTTATTGATGGCATATCGTACAACATATTTGCTGCTCTGATGATCAATCATAAACAATTTTGTCTTTTTCAGTGGCAATTTATTGACGTGTCGTGTTTTTTGATATTGAGGTTTTTTGAGCTTCAGGATTTATCGTATTTCTATGTCACAGCACCTGATGCCATGGGTCCTGTCGGTGCCCGAGTCGTCACACTGGTCCCCAGTTCTGGATCCGCAGAGTCCCACCACCACACTGTTCAACCAGCAGTCCAGATTCCTCCCGTCTCTCTCGTACAGCCAGGTGCAGTTCATATCGTTCTTCACAGCAATCACATCCGACTCTATCGAAAAATCAACAATTGTATAATACTGCACATAATAACATGCATAGTCATGTGTTTGGCAATGTCGTTTACCTTTATCTATTCCTTACACCGCTAAGCGCGATTTTAGTCGTTAATAATCAGTTTTATCAGCCTTTACATCGCAATCGAAATGAGTGTTTAATTACATAACGATTTCCAAATGTTGGTCTAAATTTAAACAAACGGTAATAGTCCAGTTGTCAAATGGCATTTTTTTACTCAAGCGTGTTTCGCGGTATGGACGATGTTTTATGATTGATTCTGGTTCTAAGGGATGTCCTGAGCAGGAATCAGCCGGGTGCCACTTTGGCACCCTTGGGCGGAATTTTTTAAGAGCAAAAACAAAATGGCCGCCAAATATTTCAAGGTCAAATATGATTTTTTAACAAATGAAGCCAGGAACAAGTGTAATACCTCATTTTCATGTGATTTTGACTGGGCAATCCATTTCTTGTATTATTTTGATGACTCAAGGTCATCTTCAAGGTCAAAAAGACAATTTCAAGGTCAAAGAAGCAAAAATACAATTTTAAACAAATAAAGATGAGAACATGTATAATACCTCTTTTACATGGGATTTTATCTGAAAATGAATGTATGGTATTATTTTGTTGATCCGAGGTTAGCTTCAAGGTCGAAAGTCCTTTCCAAGGTCAAAAACAAAATGGTTGCCAGATATTTCAAGGTCAAATATGATTTTTCAACAAATGAAGCTAGGAACAAATGTAATACCTCATTTTCATGTGATTTTGACCGGGCAATTCATTTCTTGTATTATTTGCATGATTCAAGGTCATCTTCAGGGTCAAAAGGTCAAATATCAAGGTCAATCAAGCAAATTTACCCTTTTTAACAAATAAAGCTAGGAACATGTGTAATACCTCATGCAATTTTGACTGGGCATTCCATATCTGATATTATTTTAATTATTCAAGGTCATCTTCAAGCTCAAAGGGGTCAATTTCGAGGTGAAGTAAGAGAAAATATCATTTTTAACAAATAAAGCTAGGAATGTGTGTAATACCTCTTTTTATGGGATTTTGATTGACAAATCCAATTATAGTATTATATGAGTGATTAAAGGTTATCTTCAAGGTCAATTTCAATTCAAGGTCATCAAAATTCAATTAACAAACATAAATAGCAAAAAGTGTTGTACGTCTTTTTAGTGTAATATTGACAAATAATCCATTTCTGCTACTATTTTTATACTTAGAGGTCATTTTCAAGGTCAGTGTGTCAATTTCAAGGTCAGGTAAGCGAAAATATGATTTTCAACAAATAAAGCTAGGACAATATCTTTCTAGTATGATTTTGGTTATTTGAGGTGATCCTCTAGGACAATTGTAAATATCAAGAACAAATATTATTTTAACGTAGTATTCTACATATTGGAGCACACATAATAAATTGTCTTGGTGTATCTTTAACCGGATAATCTAATTCTAGTAGGGTTTTAATGAATAAACATCATCAGAGTGAAATGATCAGACAACTAGAAGGCATCAAAGGGTCACGGAGAGGCGTCAAATAGCGACGAAAAAGCATAAAAGATTAATGGAGAGGCGGTAAAAGGTGACAGAGAGGCGGTAAAAGACAATGGGGAGGCATCAAAGGATGTCGACGAGTTGCTAAAAGGCGCCCCAGAGGCGCTAAAGAGCGAGTAATAAGGGTTAAAAGAAAATAAGTAGTCATTAAAGGGCAATGAGGAGGCATTGAAGAGCAATGAGGAGGCGGTGAATGGCAACGAGGATGCGTTAAGGGGCAAAAATGGGGCGTTAAAGAGAGACAAGATGCATTAAAAGGTGGCGGGGTGGCATGAAAGGGCTATGGAACGGTGACAAGGAAGTACGTTAACGGGTGATGGGGCAGGGCTAATGGTTGATGGATAGGTGTCTAAGTGCAATGAGAAGGCATTAAAAAAGACAGAGAATCGTTAAAGGGCAATGGAGAAGCGTTAAATAGTGACGGAGAGACGTCAAAGAGCGATGGAAAGGCGTTAAAGGCCGAAAAAGTGTTAAAAGTGATGTAGATGCATTAAACTTTGATGGAGAGGCGCTAATAGGCGCTGCAGATGCGTTAAATGGCGATGCGAATGTGGTAAAGGGCGATGGTGAGGCATTAAATGGTGATGGGAAAGTTTTAAATGGCGATGGGAAGGCGGTAATGGGTGATGAGGAGTCGTTCAAGGGCGACCATGAAACGTTAAACGACTATGGAAAAGCGCTGAAGGGCAATGATGAGGAGTTGAAGTGTGCTGGATAAGCGTGTGAGGGTGAGTAGAAAGTGTTAAAACAACGGAGCATTGCTGAAGGGCGACAGAGAAGCGTTAAATGGTGACTGAGACGTCAAAGGGCATTGGAAAAGTAATAAAGGTTGATGTAGATGCATTAAAGGGTGATGGGGAGACGCTAACAGGCGCTGCAGATGAGTTAAATGGCGATGGGAAGGCGTTAATGGGCAATGAGGAGGCGTTAAAGGACAACGAAGAGGCGCTAAGGGTGACGGGATGTGTTGGTGGGTGGCATGAAAGGGTTATTGAATGGCGTTAGAGGGTGACGAGGAAGCAATAAATAACAGGTGATGCGGTGGTGCTAAAGGGTGATGGATATGTGTTTTAGGGCGATGAGAAGGCGTTAAAGATGACGGGGAATCGCTAAAGGGCAACTGAGAAAAATTAAATTATGACGGAGAGATGTCAAAGAGTGACAGAAAGGTATTAAAGGACCAAGAAAAAGTGTTAAAGGTTGATGGAGATGCACTAAAAGGTTGATGGAGAGGCGTTAAAAAGATGCTGGAGATGCGTTAAATGGTGATGCTAAAGGGTTAAAGGACGATGAAGAGGCGGTAAATGGTGATGGAGAGGCAATAAATGGTGATGAGAAGCCAGTAAAGGGCGATGAGGAGGCGTTAAATTTCACCGAAGAAGCGTTAAAGGGTGACGGAAAGGCGTTAAAGGACGAAGAAAAAATATAAAGGTAGACCCAAAAGCATTGAAGGGCAATGAGAGACGATAAATGGCGATGGGGAAGCGTCGAAGGACCATGGGGAGGCGTTAACGATTGATGGTAAAGCTTCAAAATGTGACGGAGAGTTAAATTAAAGAGCAATGGAGGAGCGTTCAGTGTGAAGAAGAGGCATTAAAGGGCAACAGAAAGACCTTCAATTGCAATAAAGAGGCGTTAAACTAAAAGGACGTTCAGGGCGAGGAAGAGGCGTTAAAGGGCAAAAGAAAGGCCTTCAATTGCAAAGAAGAGGCATTAAACTGAAAGCTATGAAGACGCATTATTGTCTCCCTTTAGTGCCTCTCCATAGCTCCATAATGCCTCTCTCTCACATTATAAGGCCCTCGGTGGCTCTGTAACGCCTCTTGTGGCCCATTACGCCTCCTCATTTCTCTATAAAATGCCTCCTCATTGCCCTTTAATGCCTTTTCATTGTCCTTTATCGCCTTCTCATTGCCCTTTAATACCTCCTCGTCGACCGTTAGAACTTTTCCATCATTCTTTACCACATCTCTGTTAATTGCCATTCAATGCCTTTGAGCCGATGTCTTCACCTTGAACTTGTTTGATCATTTAAACCCAACAGAATTAGATTATCCAGTCAAAATAAACCCAACACAAGGTATTATACGTGCTCCAATTTCTAGCTTATACGCTAAAACATATATTTGACCTTAAGGATGACTTTAAATCACCAAAGTAATAGGAAAAAGACATTTTTCGTACAAAATCCCACGAAAAAAAAAGTTTTTTACACATGTTCTAGCTGTATTTGTTAAGAATCATATTCTCCTTTATTTGACCGTGAAATTGACATTTTGACCTTAAAGATGACCTTTTATCAGCAAAATAGTATCAAGAATAGATTATTCAGTCAAAAAACACGTCAAAAAGATGTATTACACTTCTTCCTATTTTGTTTCGAAAAGATCATATTTCTACATTTTGACCTTGGAAATGACCTTTCGACCTTGAAAATGACCTTGGATCAACAAAATAATACCATAAATGGATTTTTCAGACAAAATCACATGAAAAAGAGGTATGACACATGTTCCTAGCTTGATTTGTTAAAAATGGTAATTTTGCTTATTTGACCTTGAAATTGACTTTTTGACCTTGAAAATGACCTTGAGTCATGAAAATAATACAAGAAATGGATTGCCCGGTCAAAATCACACGAAAATGAGGTATTACACTTGTTCCTGGCTTCATTCGTTGAACAATCATAGTTGACCTTGAGATATATGGCGGCCATTTTGTTTTTGACCTTGGCAATGCCCTTTCGGCCTTGAAGATGACCTTGGATCACCAAAATAATACCATAAATGGATTTTTCAGACAAAATCCAACGAAAAAGAGGTATTACACATGTTCCCAGCTTTATTTGTTAAAAAGGGTATTTTTGCTTATTTGACCTTTAAGTTGACGTTTTGACCTTGAAGATGACCTTATATCATAAAAATAATACAAAAAATGGATTTCCCAGTCAAAATCACATGAAAATGAGGTATTACACTTGTTCCTGGCTTCATTTGTTGAAAAAAACATATTTGACCTTGAAATATCTGGCGGCCATTTTGTTTTTGCTCTTAAAAAATTCCGCCCAAGGGTGCCAAAGTGGCACCCGGCTGATTTCTGCTCGGGATACCCCATAGTATCAGAATCAATCATAAAACATCGTCCATACCGCGAAACACGCTTTAGTCAAAATCCACTGGACTATAATCATTGTTACCCACTTGGAAGTTGTCGATCGCGGTAGTTTGAATTATTTACTCTAGCGATTTAAAGGTTAATTTGTTGTATATTGTCTGTCTTTGAATGAGAAATGAACGTTAAATGCGCTAGACTGACTTAATGTCTTATTCAAATTGGACATGATTATGTAAGTAAATTTTACCCTCTCGCGGCAAGGGCACTCAACTCCATGCAAGTGGATAGTAAAAACGTAGCGCTTCAACCCTTTAAGCCCTTACGATGCATTAAAGCAAATTTTACATTCCTGTAAACAGACCTAATTTTTCTACAACTATAGGTTTAAGAATGAAATTTCCATCAAACTGGTTTACCAATACATTGCACTTTTCTGTAATTTTTCATCTACTTTAAGGAGGACAATAGTAAATTCAGGCTTAAAAGGGTTAAAGGTTAACACATATATTTTTGACTTACCACAACACTGCATTGCGAAAGCGTAGCTGGCGCTAGTCCCACATCTGTTTGTGATCCCTGATCCACATAGTCCGTGGACGCACTTAGCCCCTGTACATTCTGTGTCCACGCCGTCAGAACCGTCCATCCATTCACACTCATCCTGTACCCCTTCATCTGCAACCATGGATGTACGACGTGCAGTTAAAATACCGATTAAACCTTAAATCACTAAGCGCGACAGTACACTTTATTTTAAATTTGTTTTAGTAGCAGATTAAATCACCGTTATTGGGAACAAAATGTGTGTTGAAACATCAAGATTTGCAAATGTTTGGTCTAAAATTAATCAATTGTGGGTAGTTTTCATCCACTTGAAGTTGGGTTAACCGTATACAGTACATCGCATATATTGCCCGTAGATCAAAACCACAGTTTCGCTGGTTTCTCAGTCAATTCTAAAAGGGTTTTTTTATGAAATTTTGCCAAAAACATTTTCTAGTCTTCGGATGATTTACATAAATATTTTAAAATATTGTTTAGTGCAAAACTAAATGACATAATTACGATAGATCGACATATCTGGATATACTTTGAGCTGTATCTACTAAGCTATTACTATTTGTACTATAAACTGTAAATTAATTGGATAGCAGGCCAATTCTTCGCTTCGATCTTCTATGCAAAGAATCTACAGTTTAAAAGTTAAGAGAATAACACACCACGGCTATTAAAAAATTAAAACTTGGCTGGGGCATTAACATCATTAACAGCGAATCTACATTTTAAAAGTTAAGAAACTAGCACAATACGGCTATTAAAATGTAAAGGGGCTTTAACCATAAGAAAGCTACAATAAATAATCTAAATTTCCACCCATTTGAAGTTGTTTCTTTATATCGCGACCCAGAACTTCAAGTGTGTAAAAATGAGTCATGTTTGTTTAATTTAAGACTAAACATTTTGCAAATATTGATGCTTTAACACACATTTCGTTCACAAACAGTGTTTTAATCAGATTATAGAACGGATTAAAAATTGATTTAAAACGACTATTGTCGTGCTTAGCGGGTTGAGATTTAATATTTTGTGAGCTTCGTTTTGCATTGATAATTGGTAGACTGAAGTACTGTTATGAAATAAGTTGAAATGTGGGGGACATAAAAGCTAATAATTCACCCAATTAAAGTTGTGTTACGCTACCGCGACATACAACTTCAAGTGGTTGAAAATTATTCATATTTGTAATGATTTTTACCAAACATTTGCAAATATTGATGTTTAAACACACATTTAATGCCCGACTACTGTAATTTAACCTTCCAATAAAACCGATTAAAAACACTATAGTCGTGCTTAGCGGTGCAAGGGTGACCCTTTTCTCGCTGAGGTAAGTTTTCACCCACTTGCAGTTCTGTCCCGCTACCGCGACCCACAACTTCAAGTGGGTAAAAATTAATCATATTTGTTTAATTTGGGACCAAGCATACCCAATAACTGTAATTTAACCTGCTAATAAAACAGATTGAAAAAAAAACATGTTGTGCTTAGCAGTGTAAGACAGTGTAAGGGTGTAGACGTCAGAAGCTGACGTCTATACACGCCAGATTCTGACGTCTAAAGTCGATTCTCGCACTGCAAGAGTACAAATATTTATAATGACTGTATAGCCCACCCATAACATAGGTAGCCTATACAAATGAGCCGGAAAGAGCTAACTAAGGCATTTATGAAGATTTCAAATTGATGAAACCCTTTAGTCTCCACGGTTTAGACAAATATTCCAGCGTTTTAACCCTTTCAAGCCTGAATTTACCATTGTCATCTTCATTCACTACAAGCCGCGGATTGCTGTCGCAATTCTCGACTTGCAGTGGATCAAGATGACTGGAAGTGGGTGAAAAATAAAGAAAATTACCATGTATTGGTAGGCCTAGGCCTAAACAAATTGCATGGAAATTTTCGTTCTAAAACCCTTTGTTGTAGGAAAATTCAGTCTGTGTTCAGGGATGTAAAATGATGCTTTAGTGCACCGTGAGGGGTTAACATAACAAAGGTATTCACATTTAATCCTGCAGCAGTGTATGCCAGTACTCTGACTGTTACAACTCTCAGTTCCATCAGATCCACATGATCCCACGGACACATATCCTGAATCACATGTCAGCTCCTGTCCGGTCCCTCCATAAGCCCAGTAACACAGACTATAGTCTATACTGGTGCCCACAAACGCCAGGGCACTCAACACCGCTACCATAAACAACATCCTGATAGGTGAGAGAAACATGTACCTGGTAAACGAAAAATACAGAAACTAAGTTAAAACACAAAAACAATATCCTGATAGGTGAAAAAAATGTACCTGGTCAATGAAACACACAGATAATAAGTTAAAAGAGACGATCGAAGCTGGCCAAATAAAACATAAAAATAATATCATGATAGGTGAGAGAGATATGTATTTGGTCAAATAAATTACAGAAAAGAAGTTGAAAGAGACTAAGCCTGCAAATGAAACACAAAAACAATATCATGATAGGTGAGAAAGATATGTACCTGGTCAAAGAAAAAAAAGAAAATAAGCTAAAAGAGACGAAGCTGGACAATTAAAAAGCAAAAATAATATCATGATAGGTGAGAGAAATAAGTATCTGGTCAAAGAAAGCACAGACAATAAGTGAAAAGAGACGAGGCTGTCCAAATAAAACACAAAAACAATATCATGCTAGGTGAGAGAGATATGTGCCTGGTAAAAAAAACACAGAAAATAAGTAAAAACAGACGAAGCTTGCCAAATAAAACATAAAAATAATATTATGATAGGTGAGAGAGATATGTACCTGGTCAAAGAAAACACAGAAAATAAGGTAAAAGAGACGAAGATGTCAAACTAAAACACAAAAACAATATCATGATAGGTGAGAGAGATATGTACGTAATAAAAAAAACAGCAAATAAGTAAAAATAGATGAAGCTGGCCAAATAAAACACAAAAATATTATCATGATAGGTGAGAGAGATATTTACCTGTTCAAAGAAAACACAGAAAATAAGCTAAAAGAGACGAAGCTAGACAAATAAAACACAAAATTAATATCATGATAGGTGAGAGAGATATGTACCTGGTCAAAGAAAACACAAAAAAATAAATTAAAAGAGACGAAAATGTCAAAATAAAACACAAAAACAATATCATGATAGGTGAGAGAGATATGTACCTGGTCAAAGAAAACACAGAAAACGAAGCTTTTCTAAGCATAACAAGCAAAAACAAGTTCCCTTACCTTTTAAAATGACCTTATATATCTAGATATTGAGACACACGTTACCTTAAGCATAGGTTTATATTGAAAAATCAGTTATTTTTTGTATTCACTCATTCATTTTTAAACATTTTTTTTCAAAGGATTTAAACTGTAAACAAAACACGATAAGAAAAAGTTTGTTACCATGAGGTGTAAAATTAACATACAAAGTTAAAAGAAAACAACAACTAAGGTTCTGACATTTAACAAAAAATAAAATGTTCATGAAACTGTTTTTAAATACGTGACCTTTTCTTTTTTTTCATATAAAGTCACCTTTTTCTTATTTGTTGCCAAATAAAGTCATTTCCATCGACTAAAAGTCGATGTGCGAAGTGCGACAGTAATTTTGAAGTGAATTTGATGCGAACTTAACATATTGATGGGCAGTACGCGTTCTTGTAAAAAAAATATACAAAGTCGTTAACGCTGGTGCTGCTGAAAATGCTTGGTTCTATTTTCATTTATTTAAAGTTGTAATTGCTGACGCGATTTCTAGCTTAAAATCATTTAAAAAAATAAACATCTAAAAAAGAAGAATGCACTAATTGAGCATCTATCACGAGTGAATTAAAACAATTATTTTAGAATAGCATAGCCTAGTCTAGGCTACATAAATAAAAATCTAAAAACTTTGAAAAATACATTTTATCATCAGGGAGGGTGAGTGAGTGAATATTGTTTTGCGTTGCTTCCAGCACAATCATGGCAATATCACGACAGAAGGGAGCCCGAAATCGGGATTATGCCCTACTCTTACCTACTGACTTTAAGGTTTTTTTATAGTGCACAGTACCAGGGACAGCACTCCACACTCCAGGCCTTTGAATAGTTTGGTGCTCAACCCCGATGCCAAACATCCGACCCGACTGGGATTCGAACCCAGTACATCTGATGTCGAGCCACAACCGTCTGTTTTGTATGCGGTTTTCTGATTATTATATTCACTGTGAGCAGAGCCACCTGGTGTAAAATCGTGATACTTGAGCTGATTACAATTGTTTTGTTTTATTTGAGATATAGACCGAGAAAATAATATATTTCAGTGAATATTTATGTTGGCATAAGTACTACGACAAGGATTAGCCCTTGTCTAGGTTATTGTGGTCTTATGTTGGGCCATCATAGCAGACGGTGGGCCACATTAAACCGCTTTTGGGTGTTTGGTCAAACTCCTGAGAGTTGGATAATATAAGCAAAATGTGAGCAGTGAATACCATAAATACATTTTAGTACACAACTTTATTATTATATTGAGTGCAGGTGTAAGTGTGTCACAATCGGAAAACTGTAGAATTTATATATCATGTATATAACATTAGTCATTCTAAATTGACATTTAATTGTACATTTACATGTGATTATACATTTTTTATCATCTAACAGCGTTTATTTTTCAAGTAGTAATCATGAAAAATACTCTTCGTCCCGCGAGAAACAGCATATGTTTTTTATTTGTATATTTGAATCACATCTGCTCCGATCATTATTAACAACGAACAAAACATTACAAGTGCACTTGACATATTCATAATGTCTCTACTTTTCTTGAATGTAAAATAAATGAAACATATTCTAAATAAATTAGAGACATACTCACGAGCGACTGACTGACGCTTGCCTTTATCTAATAAAACCGGCACGACGACACATATCCTAATAAACACCTCTTTATCTTGAGAATATGCCAGGTGATACTCTTATCATATCGTATATATCACTCAAAGCGATACATTACAAAATTTAAATTTATACCCGCTTGAAGTTGTGTACCGCGACCCACAACTTCAAGCGAGGATACGAGCACTCTGACCCACTCGTTCAATCTCAAAGATCATCATATGCAAATGAGCTATATCTGAGCGAGAATGTTGAAACGGGGCCCAGGGGTGGCATCCTGCGTGCAGGGTGTACTTGTTTTCCAGAGTGAGAACGATTACAACTGAAGTCTCTACAGGGTGAGGGGTGGACGACATGAGGCCCGTTTCAACATCATTCTCGCTCAGATATAGCTCATTTGCATATGAGGATCGTTGAGATTAAATGAGTGGGTCAAATTGCTCGTATCCTGCCTATACATGTTAAAGAGGGAGTCAAACGAGGAAAGTCAACGAGTTTTTTTTCATTTTCGCAAGCGGCAGGAATTAGGTCACGTGAAATCTGGAAAATAACGTACCAAACCAACCCCCCCCCCCCCAGGCTGGTTGCGTTGCCATAGCATCAATAACAACTCAGGGTCTCTCAGTACAGTTACTTTATTCAGTCACACTCATATTCTGAAATCAATGTGACAATCGGTTATGAGATTATACACAGCTTGACGCTGCCAGATGAAACCAGAAAGTTACTAGAATAATATTTAAAATATGGTTGACATGTTTAATTAGTCCGTGTGTTATGGAGGATAACAAAGGCTTTTCCTTTCAAACTACAATTATTCTTACTAACTTCACAAATCTATCCAACTCAACAACAAAATATTAGAGCTGAAACCATGCTTTACCTTACCATTTTAAAATACCATTAATACTAATACAGTTGAAATGTAACACACTGTTCATTACTAAAAAAAACATAAAGGGATTAGACCACCAATCTGGAATTAATGCCAATCAGTCATGAAGGAGAAAATGCACAGCTTGACGCTGCCAGATGAAATCAGAAAGTGACTACAAATTGCCAACTGGGACACACGATTTCGCACGGTTCCACCACAACCAAACATTGCCTGGCGAGCCCGGCCAATTTCATTTATGGCCGGGTCGAGGCCAAGGTTCTTAGTCACGTGACTTTCATACCTGTGCTATTGAGGCCGGTGAATACTTTTCTGGGTCAAGTCATAGGAAATGCGTCAGAGGGGAAATACAATACTGTGAACAACTCTTCATCCGGGGAAGTGACCTTTCCAAAATGCCTGAATTCGGGGGTTACCCTATTTTCATCTAAATATAGCAACTAGTCACAAACATTCGCCACTGGGGCATACCAGAGGTTACATGAAGCTCGGCCACCCCGCGCAGTGCGGCTCTGGGAACCAGAGTAAACCAAACACATCAGCCCAGCTCAAAACGAAATCAGATCATGTCCAATGACCCATGACGTTTGCCACGCATACACGACTCGCACACATTTTTACATACACAGGCTATACAGCATTATTATACAGTCAATACTCACCTGTAGTACAATATGTATAACATGTACATCATTGTACATAAGGAAAGGCAAGCGTTGATGATGAAACAGAAGCGGGCTGTTTGAAATACATCACGAATTTACAGGTAGATATGACAAAGAGCTGAGAAGAGAGGTGGCTTTGTACTGGGCATATCCTGGCATATACAAGCATAATGACATGAATCATTCAAATAGCTGAGAAGAGAGCTGGCTTCATACTGGGCATATTCTGGCATATACAAACATAACGACATGAATCACTCAAATAGCTGATAAGAGAGCTGGCTTCATACTGGGCATATTCTGGCATATACAATTATGACGACATGAATCACTCAAATAGCTGACAAGAGAGCTGGCTTCATACTGGGCATATTCTGGCATATACAAGCATAACGACAAAGGAGCTGGCTTCATACTGGGCATACCCTGGCATATAGTAATACAGCCTTAACGACATAGATCATTCCATACATGTGAGCTATGTTTGTACTTTGTTAGTTTGTGCATTGCCCACAATAACTTTGTCAAAAATTGATGCTAAGTTTTTTTTATTTCACTCAGATTAAATTTACCAAAACTAGGTCGTAAGTTTCTTCTTCGTTGTTTTTTAATGAGCAGACCAAACATTTGCAAATATTGAGTTTTAAGCACACATTACATTTCCAATAAAAGTATTTTGATCGGCTAAAAAAACGTATTTAAAAAGACGATATTCGGGCTTCGCGGTGAAAGGGTAAATACGTCAAATGCCGATGCAATCACCTGGGCTACATTTACTTCCTGGTTGTCACTTCTAAATGTAAAATAGTATGCACTATAACAGAATGACCAAATACATCCTGTTACAATGAACGAACAGTAATAGTTTGGCCTATAAATGCTAGACTACTGGATACCAGCAACCAACTATAGAGAGATATATTCACCAATAAGAATGATATTGCCAATTTCTTTTTGTACTTATATATATATTTCTTGAAGTGTTTTTGATGATGCAATAATGGCCCTGCACATTATCGAAACCAGTGTGCAGTACCAAATCACATATGAACAGCAGATAACCCAATAAAATAAAGAGACCAAACTGGATATGCTCCTGATCATGTCCATAGAACATCCTTAGCAAACAGAAAAAAAACAGAAATGTCCATGTAGATATAGTTAACCTACTATTATTCGTGAAGATACAAACATTAGAACAGAGAAAATACACAATAGTAGGGGAGGGTGGGGCTAAAAGTCACAAAAAGTAGAAAAGAGTTTATATATATTTCATGTGTTTAATAAGAACCAGTTTGGCAATGGCAAAGCATAGGCACATATCTTGGCTAATGTCTAGTAAATTCCTTTGTGACGAACACTAAACAAAAAGTTTAAAAAAAACGTTGAACTTTGTCCTTGTTGGGGAGCTTGTGACTTTCAATCCCCTTCTGGGGTTTATTGTCACAACACTGGGGCAGAAAGTCACAGTGTATGAAGGTACAGTGGGGTTAGATGTCACAAGGAATACAACAACTAGGGTAAAAAGTCACATTATTGTTATCGACAAAAAAGGAGCAGGACGCAGTAGGCCTATTTTGTCAAATTAGAGGTCAGCGCCCTTGCTGTTTTGTCCTTTACAACCATATTTCATCCTACTTTATTGTCAAGTAGCCTATGGACGGAAACATATTTTTTTAGAATATATATATTCACATCATATGGCTTTTCTGTTATCTTCATGCTACCCTGGTATCACTCGGCAGCTTGCAGATGATATCTTCTAATGGGTGTCTGACCAGATATTTTGCCTCAGGGTAAATGAGAACAAAGCTGTCTACTATTGGGGCTAAACGTCACAGCCTGTGACTTTTAGCCCCGTGGTTGTGACTTTTAACCCAATGGTGTGCAGCTTACTTTATGTTTGAAATTTTAGAATACCATTAGGTTTGCATATAAATCATTATGCATGCCAATAAATACAGTATATATGTAAAGGTTAAGCTCCATCACGACCTCGAGTTACCAACCTAAATTGTTGACAAAGTCTTCTTATCAACTCAGAAATCCCGTTTCACCAGATGGCAAAATAACACTTCGTTACACTTCTGTCTTTATGTTCTTGGGGAACACCAGGGAAGCTATGTTTAGATGCGGAAATGATTTGTAAGCTTGTCAGTGACGTCATTTAATGGTATTTACCCATAGAGAAAAAATAACAGGCAAATGACTTTTAGGTCCCTGTGAATTTTAGCCCCACCCTCCCCTGAACATATCTTGTTTGTGTTATTGGATAATATGCTATTTTACTATAAAGGGCATACAATTGTGACAAAAACAAACATTTTACGACGCAATTGGATGTACATTCTCATCTGAAGTGCTATGAACGAGACTACACATAGATTACTACATGTATATAATGCTTATAACCGTCAGAGATTACGACCACTATGATTGGCCACCAAAAATAAACCACAAGTCAAAACAGCCCAGATGCATAACACAGTATCTGATAAACTGATATGAATCATCAGAAGTAAATACTTGTCATCACATACAATATTTCTGCATAGTGCAATAATACGATTGTTACAGCGAATGACACGAGTAAATTGACCACACTTATTGACAAAAATAAAATATTTAATTTAGAGCACCATAAACCCTTACAGTACATCTTGTGGTAGAAATATTTAAAGTTTATTGACAGAATGCAGCATAAAATCTTACCAGAACTTCTAAAGTAGCGTAGATTTGACATTGTTGCCAGTATATTAGCTAGATGTATGGCTGGTACGGGATTGTTTCTTATATAAAAAAAAATGTTCAACCCTTTAACCGCCGGTGCCGCATATATTCGGGTTCTCATTTTTTTTTAACACCACAATTTAAATATGTTAAAGATAAAATGTGACAGTAACCAGCACGATTTGAAAAGAGTTGACCTCCATTTTGTCAAGTCTGAATAATTTTCACTTACTTGAAGGTGTTGATCGCGTCAGCGAAACACAACTTCAAGTGGGTGAAAATTTATATTGAATAATTTGGTTAAAGCGCTAAAAAAAATTTTTAAACATGGAAATCAAAAAGTGTTTATTTCAATTTGATATCATCATATATGTCTTATTCAGCTCTTTCCGATTCATTTGAATACATATATGTTATGGGTTTATGGCAATTAGAAATATGTTTACTCTTTCCACGCGGGGATCGACTTTAGTCGGACATATCATTCCCAAAGACTGTGATTTGGTCGGATAATAAAACAGATTTAAAAAGACCACAGTCGTGTTTAGCGGTGAAAGGGTAAACCTAGTGCACATGTCAAGGGCGGATCTAGCTTTTCAGTGAGGGGGGGGGGGATTAAAATTTGACAAAACAAATATTTCACTGTAAAGGGAGTCGAGGGGCCGCCCCCGGGGAAATTTTTGATTTACAAAGGTTTTCTCGTGCAATCTAAGGCATATTGGGCACTGTTTCTCACTCAGTAGGCCTATATCACCAAATCATAAGGAAACCCTTAAATAAGGTGATTATTTTTTTCTGAGGGGGAGGGGGGTTAAGCCCCCCTTCTGGATCCGCCACTGCATGTGTAGATAAATCAAATGCCAACCCAAGCAGCTGGGCTACTTCCTGCCTGTCACTACTAAATGTAAAATGTTATGCACTATAACAGAATGAACAAATACATCCTGATACAATGAACGAACCGTAATAATGTGGCCTAAAAATGCTAGACTACTAAATACCAGCAACCAACTATAAAGAGATGTATTCACCAATAAGAATTGTGTTGCCGATTTCCGTCTTTTTGTACTATTGTAGCTATCTTGAAGTGTTTTTGATGATGCTATAATTGCCCTGCACGTTATTGAAACCAGTATGAAATACAAAATCACACATGAGCAGCAGATAACCCAATACAATGAAGAGGCCCAGCTAGATATGCTCCATAGGACATCCTTAGCAAACAGAGAAAAACAAAAATCTCCATGTAGATATACTTTACCTACTATTATTTGTAAAGATACAGACGTTAGAACAGAGAAAACCCACAATAGTGAACATATTTTGTTTGTGTTATTAGTTAATATGCTATTTTTCCTTAAAGGATATACAATTTTGACAAAAAGAAACATTTTATGATACAATTGGATGTACATTCTCATCTGAAGTGCTATGAACGAGGCCACACCCAGGTTATTACACAATGCTGATAAGCGCCACAAATTACGATTACTAGGACTGACCACCATAAATAAACCACAAGTCAGAACAGTCCAGATGCATAATACAATATCTGATAACCTCACATGTATCATCAAAATTAAATATTTGTCATCACCTTCTAAATTTCTGCATAGTGCAATAATACATCTGATTGTTACAGCAAATGACACGAGCAAATTGGCCACGCTTATTGATAGAAATAAAAAGCTGTATAATTTAGAGGACCATAAACCCTTACAGTACAATATGTGGTGGGCGCATTTCAAATTTATTGGCACAATACAACATAAAATCTGATCGGGACTTTTAAGGTAGCGTAGATTGGTCATTATTGTCAGTATATTAGCCAGATGTATGGCTCGTACAGGATTATTTCTTAAATCCAAGAAACGTAAATTGTCTTTGTTTGGAAAGTGTTCATACCAAATGAACATAATTAGATTGTTTTGTAAGTATAATATTTTCAATTTCGGAGGAATATTGACAAAGCGTGACAACTTGTTCCAAGATAAATCAACGATCTGTATAAAATGGAAATATGGTTCATTCATTACGTACATATCACTTAACAGGTTACCACTGGCATTAAAAAGAAAAAGTTTATAAGTGAGATATTGACTCTGTTTTGTCGAGCTATCAATAAGATTTCTAGCTTTGTTGTTAGAAATGTCAAGATGTAATAAATTTACATAATTATCTACAAATGCAAAATCAAATGTGTTTTTTGTTAATATCGCTATCAGTATCTTTACAGGCATATTTTGTATCCGCCAAGGAATGATTTCATTTAAAATACACTCTATGTAATACGAGTTACATTTACAATATTCAGGACATTTGTAACAAGTTGCTTCGTCGTCTTGATTTAAAAGACAATATGAACGACCATCACAAATATTCCATGTTGGGACACATTTAGTCTCACCGCGGCATTTTGTCATGCCAGGACAATATATGTTCAGACATGAGCTCTCATCTTCTGACTCTGGATAATCTACTACACCATCACATATTGCTACAATATCTATACAGTAACTATGTCTACATTTAAACATGCCAGGACACAGAATATGTATGCAGGGCAGCAAACGACTGTTGTCAATATTTGAAATGGTACGGTCTGTCCCACGTTTAAATGTACAATGTTTTGTTGGAAATGCCAATGTTGAATTAAAAAGCGATCCTGTTCGAGATAAATCCTTCTGACTTCCATAACGCCTAATGATTTGAGAAGTATTCAAATACAGACAAATAAGTTCATCTTCTCCATCATCACACTCACTGATTGCATCACAGACAGAGTGAGCAGAAATAGAATGATTATTGTCCACCCAGAAATCACTGTTTGGACAGTTTACTGTAGGGAGTCTTACCGTTTGGTTACATTTAGTTTGCTCATCAGAATCACAATCCTGGTGACCATCACATACATATAAAGGACGTATGCACGATCCATCCTGACATTGGTGAAAATCAACAAGACAACTATTCATTTCTCTATATGAAGGCTCCACTGTGCAAACTATCAAGTCAACAAAGTGATCTGAGCTGCATTTAACTGCCTGCAAACGCCATCCTTGTACGGAGAAACCTTTCTTTGTGTGAATAATAGGCATTTCTTTTAAATAATCTGGATGAAGTAACAGACATATATCACCACCACGAGGAGCTATGGTAAGCAGAGGTATAATGGGGTAACGAACGTTTGAGAAGTACGTTTTAAATCTCGAGGAAACAAAATTTAACAAATATGAAAGAGTTTTATCAGCATATGGTACAAACAATGCGTGTCCGTAGTCTCTCTCATCGTCTACGAGACGCATCTTACTCGGTTGATCGATAAAGGTATCAGAAGTGGTAGGCAAATAACCGATATAGTCATAATCCATGTACAAGCCGTCCCGTAAAAACTTTTGTATCCCTTCTTTTAAATATAATGGCATGTAAGTTACGTTGATTCTATCTGCATAATATGTAGTTGTTTGGCTATTATAATAATCATTGGGATTTATTTTTAGCAGAGTTGCATTATTCTCTCTACATACACGTTTGAAAGACCCATTGTATCGGCTGCTGCTAGTTGCAAAGGTAAAACAGGTATTTTTAATCAATATTGCGGATAATGGGCAGAATAATACAGATAAGCCATTTGTTTGATTTTTGATTGTTACACCAGCTTTCCCTGTGTCAGATTGATTTGTTAAATCTGTGAACCAATTGAATGGTCGTGTTATATTTTCCAGTGAGGTATCTTCACTGACACAGAAGAAGCTACATGTAATATTTGTATCACACGGTATAGAAATCCATTTACCAGGATATCCAGCTGCTGTAGTTATCATAGCCGAGCAATTCATGGTTCTATCCAAAGTACTGTTAATAAATGGGTATATATCTCTTGATGAATATTTATCTTCGCCATTTTCAGTGATGGCAACATATTCAGATTTAGCTTCATCAGCCGTAGACCAATTAGACACTATGAGTGGGGTGTCGTCTATCCATGTCCACAGCAAATCCTGAAATTACACCAATGTCTTTATTTAAAACTGAAAACATTTGCTCAATTCACTTTGATTTATGGTCATTAAAACAAATAGAACAAGTTACATAATGAACAGTACAATAGTAATATACCATGACAGAGGGGAATGAGCACCTACTGACGTATATGTCCTCTCATGTAATACACAAATCAAATCTCTAATATAGCATATAATTTACAATTGACATGAAAAAATATTTAAAATGAAAAGCGTATATATTTGAAATGCAGTGTTTAAATTCCATTATCTAATGAATAATGTTTTAAATGAAACGTGTACGTAATCGCTTCACAGTTCACAAGCGTTGTCCACCTGTCTTACTGGGTTCTGTCGGGACATTGTCTTGTTTGTGTGGTTATATATGTATGTATGCTGTCATTTTGTACAAACATTTCGTTGAAAAATAGCTGGCAATATATATTTTCTTAGCTTAAACATAAACATCATAATATGTATAATTGATCACGTGGAAATAGATTTACACTATGAAACAAAGGAACGGAATAATTTATACATGGCACCGATTTCATTATTCACACATCACTTTCTGTGTTTTTACGAGAGCAATATAGCTTTACCAGAGTGGAAAACTTGAGAATTGTGTTTGCTTTACATAAAAAAAACAATATATTTCGACACTTTTGAGCGAATACTGTGTACATGAGACTAACATTATATACTGAGTCTAACATGACTCCCAAAATTGTGTTGCATTACATTGTGAAATCGTACTGCCGTTCATTTCAAGAATACCTCACATCATCATATGTACGTCATTTATCTCATCAATGGACTGCACTTGTTTTAGTGTATTACAATGTTACCTAAATGCACTTTAAAATTGGTGTTGAGAAGTGATGTTAAGCATTATTCTACTTCTACTGCTTCTGTGTCCCCATCTGCCGGAGACAAAGTAGTCAGTTTGTGCATATATCTGTCTGCACGGCAATCTCCAGCTCCTCCTGTCGGCTTATGAAAATTTAGCTCTGCAGCTGAGCCATAATCGTCGGCACCTTTTGAGTTTTTCAAGTCAAGTTATGAAGCTTGGTGATTTATAGGCCTACAATTTAAGATGTTCATGATACAGACAACTGAGGTCATAATGTATAAACAGTCATTATAGATAGATGGTAATTATATTGTACATAGCCCCACCTATGCTGGTTCATTTATATACAACTAGGGTAGTCTATATGGTGAATACATGAGCATTTACCTGTATATCGTTGCTGCAGTAAACAGGTTTCTACTAATATTATTTATGTTATTACGTTTTTGTTTTTTTGATCGTGCCCTCATACTATTTATTACAATTATCTCCCCTAATCCACGTACAAAATTAATCCAAGAAGAACGTCTGGCAAGCAATGTAGTTTAGATTTATCTACTACAAACAGTATATTCTGTCACAAAAGCAAGGGAACTACGTTACACTGATACAAGTAGCTGTTAAAACTATTGGTGTCGCCAAGCGTTTCTAATCAGACCGTGAAGCATATTTTAAAAAAATCGTATATTTTTTCTCAATCAATGGTGCAATTATTTTTATAAATAACATATAATTTATTTTTATATTTTATCATGTTTATAGAAGTTATTGATACATCTGTGAACCAGCATGTCTTGTTTTTATAATCCATTTTCTTTTTCTTATATGGCCACTTTTTTTCATAAATACTTTTCAGATATAACAAAAAAAAACAATTACGAAACATATTGTATGATTCTTGACAGCTGTAACAAATTAGTCCAATCAACCTTAGCTAGATCGTTTTGAAAACGAGTATTTATTTCGTTAAATTGTCAACCAGTAACATAATGAGGGTCGCTATTGGCCCGACCAGACAATATGCAGAAAATAGAAAATTGATCTGATATATCTGTGAAAAATATTCCGTTGCAAAATTTAATGTTACATATTTATTTAAAAATATATTGTCTATTAATGTTGCACCGGTTTTTCCAATTCGGGTAGGTTTACTAATCAAAAGGAAAAAAGAGTAACTCTACATGATTTTAAGTAACTTGTCTTGTAAGTAAATTTAAACTTGCCAGATGCTCATCCGTATTTAACAAATTGAAAATAAAGTCGATATGCACATTGTCCTTATTTATTATATTCATTTTTTTGTTTATCAAAACAGACATTGAATTACCTTATTGAGTTAAAGTCATCTAAGCTATTATACATTATTATCGTTTCGTTGTTTTTCTTGAAGTGTGAATTGTCGCGAAATCCCAAGTGTAGTATCAAATTAAATGATTAAATGATGATATGGCGCATATGCGAGATTAGTATTTCAGTTTAAATCATGAAATACATGTATGTATGTATGGTTACACACTAACTTTTACAACATTTAAAACCCAGCTAATACAATTGAGCAGTCAACCTCATGTTAAGAGGGAAAATCTAACACTTGATCGTAAAAAGATAGCAATAGCTTCCATTAGATTTTCATTGATAAAAGGGGTTTGAATATCACTGCCGTGTAGCAAAGTTTTGCAATTAAATACCAAACCTAATTGGAGTACTGATACTATCAGATCATTCCTAGCCTCCGTGTGTAAAGGACACGAAATGAAGTAATGTTCCGTGGTCTCAACTTCGCCGCAGCTACATATATTAGTACCCGAAACGTGTAGACTGTAAAGGTGGTCGTTGAGCTCGCTGCATCTCATTCGCAGACGAGCCAGTATAATGTTAGTGGTCCTGGGACCGAGAAAGTAATATTTATTTTTGGTGGGTTTCTTCTTAACAATACTGTTTTTAAAGCTTGATCTATCGTCAATTGATTTTAAATTTTCATCCAAATTGTTCCAAAAAGCAGTTGAGGTCGGAAAAAAAGAAGATTTAAAAGATTCTGTTCTACATGAAATGTTGTCCAAACGGTCAGCGTTCCTAAGATTATATCTATTTCCACTTCTTGTGTGGACACTATTGGGCAACAGTTCATGTAGATATGTTGGTGTATCAGCTGTGTATGGTGATGTACCATGTCTGAAAACATAAATAATTTGCGATTGTTTCTTCGCTCTATTAAATTGTTTACTGTCATTTAAAACACTGGTTTTACAAACCTGTTTTTGCAAACCAAGAAATAACATAGAGCCATACTCTGTATTCCTATTATGAAGTAAGTGTTGTTGGTAATGAGTTTGAATTTTTCTATATCCAGATATCTTGTTTTTAATGGTCATTAAGTGACCTTTTGCAAGACGACACATGGTCTCTGCATTACTCCAGCTGATGTCTCTGTCAAATTAAGCATTTTGTTTAGATCTATAAGATTCAGTAGTTGACTGGGGCGAATATGGATACATCATTTCAAAACAGTCAATTATGATGTTTCAATACATTTACATAGAAATGTATATGCAAAACTCTCCATTTATATTCACAATAATTACAAGCAAAAAAAAAAGCATAGTGTCAATAATAACATATCAGATTATAATCAATATCTTCTTTCGTAAAACATTAGTCATCATACTCGCCCGCGAAATACGTTGATATAACTAAAAAAAAATCAACGGATATTTTAAAGAGTTTAAATATCGAGAATAGATCAGCAAAATGGATTGTCAAATGTTATCACAAGCTCGACCTCGATCATCAGCTTGGTTGAGAGCGTTTTAACTAAATAAACTACGCGAAAAAGGTAATTTAAACATATTACCACCATAAACAGCGTGAATCACGACTTAAATTATAAAATAGCTTCTATTAACTCAGTTGACTCAATTGGCATATAAACGAAATGATTTTCGTGATTGCCCTGAAACGTTTAAGAATTTTTTATTTAATCAATACACCTTTAAAATAAATAAGTAATGGCAAGTTAAAAAACCTGGGCAAAAATAAACCAAACAATTTTTTTATTTTCACCAGTATTTCAAGGTACTTTCATCTCAAATGTCGGGTACGTAGAACCAACCCCACATAGACATAAATGATATTATTCTTAAAAATTACCTAGTAGTCGGGTATGGTCGGGGCCCTACCTGCACCTCCTACCCCCCCCCTCGCCCCCCCCCTCCCCACACACACACACATGTCTTGTAGTCCTCTTGAAGAAACAAAAGTTCCTCATAAAAATTTCATGGCTTTGAAGTCATTTCAAGTCAATTTAAAAATGGCCGCCGTCGCCAGAAGGACAAAAACAGAAAATGCAAAAATTAGAGTTAGAAGCATAAATGAGGGGTCCAAGCACATTACACTTCAATTTCCTATCTAACGGGGTTGGTGCCATTTTCAAGATGGGCACCTAAACAAAAAATCTTAAAAATCAGCGATAGCTTTGTTAATTTGGCAAATTATTTACCTTATTATTCAGCGGCGAACTTAAATCAGGAGTTGACACACATTGCAATTTTTTTTTAATGAAAAGTAATAAAATGATGAGCGAAGTTACTCATACGTGTGCATAGCATGAACAACCTGGCACTTTAATAATGTATTTTACGTCATATTCATGATCCGATGACACTGCTCCAGATGGATCATCTTCATCAGAAGAAATATTCACCATGTCATCTTCACCCTCTTCATCATCACGAGTGGTACTGAGATGATTGCTAGTAGTAGTAGTAACATCTGGGGATAGTCACAGGGATCTGTTCAGCCAGTCGCATGCTTTACAGCATGGTATGGAAGGACTAGTCTACACGAGTCTGATCATAACCTTCGGGTGGATTGCCATTAGTGGCGTACCCTGGTTCCTCCGTTTAACAACGGTGCTAATGTCTTGTATCAATGCAGGTGCTGTCAGAATTGCAGTCACTAATGTTTACGAGGTAGGAGTGTTAGACAATTGTGTGTCTCCATTAGGATGAATGGATAATAACCCTTAGCTATTGCTACTCTGGGGACCACCCGACTCGAGAATAGCGGAGCTGTGCGAAATCCTACGTAGTTTCAACATTAAAATGCATAGCAAAACCCAAGTCTCCGGCTATCTGGGCATGTCTGGGGCTCAATCCCCTAGACATGCCCAGAACCCCTTATCGGACAAGCGCTCTCAATAACCCACCATGCCCTATCACCCTCACATTATCATCTGTACTTCATTCATTTCAAAATTGACTACAACGTTTCAATCGCATTACAATGTCACTTAAATGACAATTTGTGCCGAAAAGTGATGTAAAAAGCAATAATTTACTATGACTATTTTATCATCGTGACTAGATTCCAAACTAACCAGATCAGCCATTGAAGGGGGAAGAACAGGCCAATTCGACCAGACAGGCTCAAGTACACCAAAATCATCATCCACATCCCAGCCGTGCTATATCGAATGGGATTTCTGGAAAATTTTCGTGTGTGGGCTTCCATTGGCCTGCTGTATAGTTTGCCCGCTTGATGTGAGGGAGGAAGCCTGGCTAAGTCAACCTTTGATGTAGGTGTGATTGTGGCTGCAACTCCCACCATCCTTTTTAGCATCGTCACCCTGAATCATCATCACCTTAAATGATCCATAAGTATGACAGAATGGTGTACTACTGTACATGTACGAGTGTATACCAGTCCTAATTCGTGAATGTTATGAATACAAAGCAATGTGTTAACATTAAAGGCATGATGTTACAAGCGCATTCGATATGTTTAATGAGTGACCAGTGAGCCCAGTCATATCATTAACTGCGTATTGCATGTGAACATTAGACATGTACATAACGAATAGTATAAATTCCACTTTACTTATTTTATCCACCTTGTTGAGGATTCACTGTTATTTGGCACTGATGCGCCACCTGGTGAATACCTTAGTATGTGTGGGATTCCTTTGGATCCAGATATATGAGATTGAGGCTGATTTGTCATGCTGTTGGCATGCATGCCGTTGTTGGGCAGGGTGGTCCAAAGGGGTCTCTAGCCTATTATGTACTTGGATTGGAATGAAGAAGGATATAAATAAAACTGTAAAAACCTTAAACGTTGTCTCCTCTCTTTCACTTTCTTCATGAGTCCTAATCCTGGACACACCTTATTAATGATCCTTGGATAAGCAATTATTAATTAAATGATTTGCTCCAGGAGATCGGCTGACAGTGAAGCTGCATTCCAAGGCTGCGTAGGGCACACTGATATCGCGGATTCTTCTGGAGTTCCTTTAATGGCATGAGCTTGCCTTTGCAATATCTTTTATGGGGAGGATTCGATGCTTCTCTTTCTCTCCTCTGTCACAGAAGATGATGGTCGTGAAGCAGCTGGAATACTTCAGGAGGATAAAGAATATATCCGACTCAAGGATAGGTACACAGACGGTGGTGTACCCTTGGTCTTGGGCTCATTTTGTGTAATGTATGACACGGGTATCTCTTTTCTCCTGATCAGATAGCATCTCAAACACCTCCCCCTTGTGAACACTTTCTGACATCAGTTTGTACACGGATCCTTTCACGACAAGTATAACATCACGTCCATGAATGTTGGGACAGCATACTTACTTTCCAATGCACTCAACATTCGAGGGTACTGGGATGATTGCTTGTAGTAGTACTTTTCACCCCCATCCGGGGAGGGTCATTAGGGATCTGTTCCGTCTGTTGAAAGCTGTGTTCAGCATTGTACAGAAGCAGTAGTATACAGCAATCATCCAAGAGCAGCTGAAGCATCCTTGTATCTGGCCATAATCTTCGGGCTGATTGCCAGTGGCATACCCTGGTTCTTCCTCTCAGCAGCGGAGCCAATGCAGCACCCGCATCAGTGCATGCGCTGGTGTAGGCCGTGGTAGGCTTAAATAACCGGCAATGGCATTTGTTGGCATTAGATCTCACAGGGAATGAATGGAGTTACCCTTCCTATTGTTACTCTGAGGACTATCCGACCCGAGGATAGCGGAGCTGTGCAAAATGCCATGCAGTTTCAGCATTAAATTGCACAGCGAAACCCAAGTCTCCAGCCGTCTGGGCATGTCTGGGGGTAGATCCCCTAGACATGCCCAGAACCCCTTATATGGCGAGTGAGGAAAAACGCTCTCAATAACCCACCATGCCCTATCACCCCCACCCTCCCAAAATCATCTGTTCATCGTTCATCTCATCAATTGACTACAATGTTTTTATCATATTACAATGTCACTTAAAAGACCATTTGTGCCGAAAGTGACGTAAAACAATGATTTACTACTACTACTACTCAACATACGGTTCTATAGCGGACTTAATTAATATCTGTTTCTTGTTGTCGATTTTGTCTAAGAATTGCTTAAAATCAGCAGGGCGTCGAGTATTGATACCTTTGAAAATAAGTTTCTCATTTGGTCCTTTTTGTAGCCACTTCTACGATTTCACAGAATAGTCATAGTACATGTGAGTCGGAAAACAGATATCGATATTGCGTTGCAGCTGGCCCATATCCAAAGGTATCAGGAACATCAACAAGGGAGCGAAGACGAGAATTCCCATCAAAGATGTATAAGATGGATTTTTCACCACGAGGAATATTAAAGGGATCAATACTCATCGGCGTGGCATACGCCCTGCTGATTTTGAGCAGTTTTTGAATAATGCAGACAACAAGAAACGGCAGTCAAACCTGATGATGCGTGTATGGGAAAGTAATCATTCTACTCTTAAGTCCCAATGTTTATGGATGTATTGTTATCCTTGTCGTGAAAGGATCCATGTACAAACTTAAGGTGACAGATATGTTCACAATGGGGAGGTGTTTGAGATGCTGTCAGATCAGAAAGATACAGATACCCGTGTCATACTTCACAACAAGTCGGCCCAAGACAAAGGGTACACCACTGCCTGTGTATCCATCCTTGACTCAAATAATAATATTTATCGTCCTCAAGTATGCCAACAGCTTCACCATCCTGTATGACACATGAATGAAAAAGAAGCATCGAATCCTCCCCTTAACATAAATTTCAAAATACCTTGGATACTATTTTATGTGATAGTCTCTTAAGTCTGCATATCTTCACCGGGAGGATACCAATTGTGTTGTTATTAAGGGCAAATACATTGCCACAAGCTCATGCCATTGGAGAAACTCTAGAAGAGCTACGATATCAGTGTGTCCTACGCAGACTTGGAAGCAACTTCACTGTCAGCCCATCTCTGATAGACGGCAGTACTGTATGGGTCATTTAGGGTGATGATGATTCAGGGTGATGATGCTCAAAAAGATGGTTTGAGATGCAGCCAAAATCACACCTACACTGTAGCCTAGGGTTGACTTAGCCAGGCTTCCTCTATGTCCTTGCCCCTTGATCCCTCACATCAAGCGGGCAAACTACAGAGCACGCCAATGCATGGAAGCACACACACAGAAAGTCTCCACAAATTCCACTTAACCTCTTGGTAAATACTTGAAAAATGACGACTTAAGTCGTCATTGCGGCACAGGGAAGCGACAAAAGTATGACGACTTAGTGGCACTCAAGAGGTTAATACAGCTGGTCACGGCTGGGCTGTTTGTGAAGATTTTGGTCAACTTGAGCCTGTCTGGTCCAATTAGCATGTTCTCCCCCCTTCAATGGCCGACCTGGCCAGTTTCCCACATAGTCGCGATGATGAAGTTGGTTTCAGAGAGTCTTATGGCGGGTGCAGGTAGGGCCCCAAGGGGCGGATTTAGACCAGGTTGACAGGGTTCCAGAACCCTGTCAGCATTTTCAAATCGATTGGATTACAGTGTTTTAGACATAAAAAACGGTATTTTTTAGGGGTGGAACCCTGTCAGCGTTTTACAAGCAAAATGACCGGGTTCCAAAACGAAAGTGACATGTATATATTTTGTTAATATTAATGAAGGAAACAAGTAATTTAAAGTGATTGATAAGCCTAATCATTGGCGCTAGAAGGTGTGTGTGTGTGAGGGGGGGGGGGGCAGTGACGGTCTGCTGCAGGCCTTAAGCAGGTATTATTAGTTGTCACGTCTCATTGTTGTGTAAACAATGGATCACGCCCACGGTGGCGCCTTGACGATTACATAACATTCACACCACCCCTTTTGTCCCAGGACCTGTATATATACCATAAAGTTGGCGATTTTCACCTTAAAATTAGAAGTTTGATCTTATATCGCTTATTTCTTTTTTGTCAATTCACCTTTATCACGTGTATTTATAATTGGATTTTTAAATTAATATATTATAAAATATTATAATGATACAAACGCCGCTAATATCAGAAGGTGACCCAAGTGTTGCCTAGCACCAGCGTATATACATGATATATATGATACATATATGAGGCCCTATAACAAATATAATATGAGTAAATTGGAACCCTGTCAGATTATTGTCTGGATCCGCCCCTGGGCCCCTGTACATGCCCCAGTACAGGCCATTTCCCAGTATTGCAGAACATACGTAGCAAGCTGTATAACATTGTTGTGTATTTGTTACTAAAGTTAGCTAATTAGCGTTTTTTAGTTACTCGCCATAGTGGCTGACTGGTTATGATATGGGGCTTGAGATCAACATGGATTATTTTATGGGCATAAGCATAATCATTTAATACATTTTTTGTTCCAACAATAACTAAACAAACCAAGTGAAATAGTTATTTGATTTATTAATATTTCACAATTATAATCGATTCATTTAAAAACAAATCAAACCATTCTTGTAAATGATTGAAGAAAACAAGTTTATGAACTCCGTAGATGAGTTATTCACATTGAGTGACGTTGAATTATATTTATTGCTACATAAAACACTAGAGATATAAAACAATAGCAAATTATGTTACCTTCTGTTGTAAAATATCCACCGGTGCTTTTCAAAGTTATCGGAAATATATTCTTCTGTTGACGCCTGCTGTTTATCCCTGAGATCATTGGGTGTCACTCTAACAAGACGTGTGCAGTTATCATGCGTTAGCGAAGAAACGTTAAATGTTAAAGTCAGTATTGACCCCGATATCTCATGTTTAAATACCACACGATCCTTAATGTTAGTGAATCTCATGTACACATGACGGTGGATGTCTCTTGAAAGAATTACTTCATCTTTAGTCACATGGATTTCTTCACATCCTCGTTCAGGCTCCAATGTTATATATGTAGGCTGTTTTTTGAGAGGAGCATGTACGAATATAATTGTTTTGTTCTTGGCTATAACAAGATCCATTATACACCCTTCTGTGGCGAGGATGCTTTTTGATGAAACCCTGTCGTACATTTCGCCATTACACAAAGATCTATCTACTTTTAACGTGAAATGCCAAGTTTATTTTACTTCAAATATAAGGATTTTAACAGTGATGTTGGCTAAAAAAGATATGAAATTTGCCTCTGATTTATTATTTATTTGTATTAATAACGCAATTATAATCTTAGTTATTGGCCATGTTGTGAAGTTTTGAGCCATTATGTGAAATGTATTTGACATTTCCTCTGTCTTTAATAAATGTGGGTGAATGAGTGAATGTGACAATACTGATGGGCCTAGTAAGGCATCAGATGCCGAATCGATGGTCAGATTATAAACAGATCCTATTGTATCAATAAAGTTTTGCCACGAAAATAGGTATTGTTGACAAGCTGATGAGCCAGACCAAGAGACTTGGGGGTGACTTATTGGTGATTGCACATTGTGTGACATGAAAAATAGCAGTTAAGCTACCAGAGCTGTATCCCCGAAACCACTGGAAAACTGTGTACACATCATCGGATGGATGGGAAATGATTTGAGGAATATATTCACCTTTGGCATTACAAAGTGAATACAGTGACAAATTGTCATCATGCTGAGAATAATAGAACAAACCTCCATACTGACATGGCTGATCACTGTACTCAGACACTATGGTAGCACCTTGAAACTCAAAGTGTAAAATCTCTAGAGAGATATAAACACGTTCACCAACCTCTTCGTAGAGATTAGTGCTGAAGGTTAAGTAACACTGGATATCATTCTCGCCATTAGCAGTAACATTTATCCATAGTGGTGAACTTGTCATTCTGTGGGTTCTAAATGGGTAGGCTTGGCGACAATTTGTTACATGTTCTGCGTATATTGTGTCGTATCTAAACACAAATGACATGTTTCTATGTCCACCGGTGTTAACTATATAGGCGTGAGAAATATTGGTATCAAACATATTCTGATAAAGAGATACATTTTTTTCCAAAAACATGAAGTCACGAGCTGATATAGGCCTATGAGAAGGCACCACTTTTGCTGATTTTGGTCCTGGACCGGCAGAAACATACAAAATGGTTAGATAATCTTCTACATCGTAATGAACTACTACTCGCACTTCATTTCCAGGTTTACAAAAAATGTACCAGGAACTATTTGTGTGACTAACAGCACTCACAGATACGCTATGTATATGGTTATAAACTATGACTGTTGTCGCACGTGTTTCCTTCACTTCACATATTCTACAAATGCTGTAAAATATATGGAAATCAAAGCCAAATGAATCCAGGTAAACTTGTAAACCATAAACACTTAGTCTAACAACGTTACCATCCGAGTATTCTAGCCAAGGGTGCCTTTTCCCACAATAATGCTTGATTTTTATTTCTCCGTCTTCCCATTTCATACCATGTTTATAACATCTTTTTCCGGACCAGTAGGTATCAAACTGCAAGAAAATTGTCTTGATAGAATATCTTTCTGGAGCACTTAGTACAAATATAGTTTTGTTGGTGACTTTTATTGTCAGCGATGAAAATAACCCACAATAACCAATCATTCTCACAGTTTCTCTTTCTTTCACGCTGCTTATTTAGTTTGGTGCAGATACACATGCTGCTAAATAATGATCGATTTTCATAAACATAACTCTAAAAGATTTATGAATATTCTCCCACTCTGAGGATTTAACAGTTGATTCGATTAAATTGTCATGAGGAGAGAAAGATACTGAATTGGTGATTATCAAGCTCAATAAGAGAAATATCCTGTGTAAAGCCATGACAATGGATTACAAGTCCATCATAATGTGAGCTGAGAAGAGTCAAAATGAATCAGCTGTATTTAATCTTATAAATACACCGTGATGACAAAATTCAGAATACTTTTTTATTCAAATATGATAATCACAAACAAAGCTTCGTAAAACCATTGAACGGTAACCGGTTCTGAAGGCAAATGTAACTACAATTCGTTGTGTAGCCCTTTGAAGTCAGTTAAACGTTTTGCGTATCTCAAATTGCTAACTCTCTTTGAAGGCGAGGCTCAAAATGATGAGATACTACATCAATAGACTGGTAATTTAAAGCCTTTGTTTGTTAATTACGACCTTACTCAGATATATGTCATATTAATCAGCACATCAAATGGCGTATAAATTAACATGGTTTGTGACAACATTAATTTTCGCTGTCATTTTATCCAGCTCATCAAATGGCGTGTAAGTTAAAATTGTATTATCGCTGTCATTTTTGCCAAATCATCAAATGGTGTGTAAGTTAACATTGTTTACGACGACCTGAATACTCGCTTGTCATTTCAATCAGCACATCAAATTACTGTTCTTCAGATTAAAATTGTTTGTCAATTTAGCATTAATTGTGAATGTTTGCTCTGTAATTAAATGAATATCGGGGTGTTTTAAACTACCTGAAGCGGTGGGTCGAACTAGTTAGACACGCATTTATATGATAAAATGTTTGTTCATGATCTTGGTGCTTTGGGAATCAATGTCAGATCACCCTGTATCAAATACATCAAATGAAACGGGATTTGATAAACACAGAAAGATCAACAAAAAAACAACTTATTATATGATATTTTAAGTTTTCTAATCGAACCATACATTGGTAGGAACTAATATTTACTTGAAAAAAATTAAGAAAACTTTATATATTCAATGTTTTTTCTGGGTAATATTGCTGAGAAGGACAGTTTTTTGAGAACTCAGTCGTAATAATACATTAGAATAACAGCTGAGACGATAAATTAAGTAATTTTTACCTATTTTTTTAAAGATTGCAATACCCTACGTGACAGGTTCACTATTTCAATAGTATAGAACAGTACATGGCATAAAAAGGACATACGTAAATGTATTAATTTTCTTAAAATACACACAACTACTAATCAGTTATCATTTTACTTGTATTATAATTAGGTAACAAATGGCTCAGAATAAAAAATATATTAACTCTTTCAAGTTGTTGAATGGAAATTTTTACAGACTTGAAGTAGTGTTTCGCAAGCGCCACCCACAATCTCAGTGAAAACAAAATACTCATAATTGTTTCACTTGTTACTACACATTTGCAATTCGTGATGTTTAAACATTGTTAAGCGTATATTTATTTCCTAATAAGCGATTTGATTGGCTAACAAAACAGGTTTAAGATGATTAGAGTCGTGCTTATGGCTTGACACTTTCAGCGCGCTGACCGAATAATCTGAAGTCTGAAAATATTTGTATAAACCGCAAACACATAACATAGGCATTCAAATGAAGCGAAAACAGCTAAATAAGACACTTAGTAATAGCAGTTGTGTTATCTCTGGTGTTAGTGCGTCAGACATATATCTATGACATGTATATAATATTAACATGTATATTTAGTTTTATTATTTCAAGTTATTTAATACATGTACATATTGTCACACCACTTTCTATTTTATCATATTATGCACGGCATCATATAATGTACTGTTAGAGACACCAAAACCAAGAAAAATGGTAACACTTTCCTTGCGTCTTTGAGCGCTTATATTAGTAAGGATACGGTTAATATTTTAAAATGTATTAGAGACACTGCATTTCTGTTAATTGCTGTAGACCTATTATTATATTATTATATATGTACATGACTTCATATCGGTACGCATCTGTGTGATCTATTTGTGGCCATGCATATTAGCATGTGCATGCAAACAGATAGTCAGGCAGAATGCTGATATAACCCTAAAATTCATACAGAAGTTTTTATTTTGATTGATTTGTGTTCATTAGAGGCTAGAGTCATCATTTCCACCAGGAGTACTAAATTGTACTCAGTGGCAATTTGATGATCTTAGAGTCGATTTCTATCAAACCAAATGTCATAAGTAAATTAATGACATTTTATAATTATTTGGAAGTCAAGGTCAAAAGTCAAGGCCATTTTATGGTTCTGATACGGTTAAAAAAGGCATCAAATGTGGCGCGTGACCGAATTCCACCCAACCCAAACAACATTCATTTAACCCCTTTAGGTCCAACATGACGGGTGCCCCCGTCATGGATTAGTGCAGCCTGTGGACTAGCATGACGGGTACATCTTTATACTTTCAAAGTCATACTTGAAAGTAGCCTGAAAATTAAATATATGCGGAGACCTACAATGCATAGTGGGGCAGCTATAAGTGGGTTTTTTCTGGGTAATCTTTCAAATTCGAATGCAAGCATCAAAATTGGCATGGATACTCCCTGTGGGCTACTTTTTTGGAAAGAAACTTTAACCAATCAAAATGTCAAGATGACCGCCATTTTTCAAGATGGCCGCCATTTTGAGTATCAAAATATACGTTTTTGAATAAAACCCCAGAACATTGTCCTATTTGAATGATCTTGGTGTCAAATATTATATTTTTGGCTACGAAACATCCGAATTTTTATTTTGCGAGACCGAAGATCTAAAATGGCGGCAATTTTTGAAGATGGCTGCCTTTTCCAACATTAAAATCACTTTTCGGAGTCGTTTTTCCACAACTTTCGCGGCAGTTGCAGAATAGGGTTGTGTAGTAGATGTAGTACTTGTGTTTTATAAGTCATCCACATCTTCTGGATGGATTCCTGGCACTGGTCCTTGCATTGAAATACAAGCTCTTGGTGATTGATTGAGTATGCTCGGCACAGGAGTAATGTCATGGCACAACCAGGAGGGCAAACTGGTGACGTCACTGCTGTGGGACTCAGCAAGGGGTTTAGCATCAGCTAGGTCTATCACAAATGATGTCTAATGAACCCGGATATGTCAACTATAGTAAACTAGATGAGATGTTGTTAGATGTCCGCGCCTGAATAGACAGGGTTTGACCGAGAGCAGACCTTGCTTGAGCTGTCCATAAAGATGTCGAAAACTGCACCGTGTACGTGTACATTCCACACTAACTGGAATATATGCTGTATTTTTCAAGAGGAGAAACATGAAGATCTCTCCCAGAGCCCTACCAATTCTCCTGAGTATCACTATGGCTATTACACTATAATTGCAACGGAAATGCAGTAGGGGCCTACTTCTTTTCTATGCCCTCGGTGTCCTTTGTTTTGGATCATACAAGGCTTGACAAAGGCGGAAGAAGCACTGAGGAGGAACAATGCACTAGCACCCGGCAGATGTACCAAGTAACACGATGTAGCTCTTTGTAAAGCCTATCCTGACTACTGTGGCGAGACTGAAAACACTGAGGAAGCTCTCGAGGTCGATTCGTGGTGTGAGATCCACAAAGTCAGAGTCCCTAGTTCCAGCTCTGGTACCTGGTGTTAGCAATACTCTTGTTGATCCAATTATTCGAGAAGGCAAACGTCAATATGTACTGTCAGTCACTGACCAAGCTGATACCATTCCTTTTTTCCCAAAATAATGTAAATTATGCACAATATACAAATTAGAAATTTAACAGAAACAACTTCAGATGGCTAAGGCATTCTGAACTGAAATGTTATTGTGCATAAATCGAGCAAAGAGTTCTCACTCATAATTATTGATCAGGCTCTTGAGCAAGCGAACGCATGCGTCAAGGTTCAGATAGTGGAGCAGTTGGTGTGACTGGACAGCCTGCCGCACTAAAAAAACTGATGGTCACTGGTCCTGAAATTACATGCTTGATCACGCAGTAGGAGACAGCTTGCACAACAAAAGAATGTACTGAGCATACCATGCAGCCACCAAATCACCAAGGAGCTCAAGGACATTTGAAGAATATGCCACATTTGATGTTCTCTCCACAATACAGGCACACTCTTAGTCCAGGAGCAGGGAAACCCCAAAAAAATTCCGTTCAACCGGCATACTATCTTTATTCTGAATTGACAGAATGGTAGAATGAACCTTCGGCAACAACCCCAGGTAGTATGTACAAGCAAATTGTAGTATCAGTTTTTTGCACAGCCCATTCTCTAACATAGGGGGTGTTTTTCGCTGTGTTCGTTAAAGTGGATGTCAAGTTCATATCTTTGCAACGGATGGGCCAATTCTTACACTTTAGGTATAACTACACTCAGTAATAACTTACCTAACTTTTGGGCTCGTCTGGCTTCAGATAAGATTGTGTACGAACTTGACCTCCATACTACCTGAGGTTGTTGCCGAAGGTCCATTCTATGGTTCTGTCAATTCAGATTGTAGATACTACGCCGGCTAAAAAACTCACTAAATAGAGCCCCTACAAAAACTAGCTCCTGGACTATCTGCCAATCACAATAGGAGAGGCATTGTGTTCAACGTATACTGGTCAAATAGTGTGAAAATTGAAGCAAAGTTAACTTGAGCGAGGACGTTAATGAGATGAAGGGTGTCAAACAAGTGCAAAATTCCATCCAACTGGCGCGTTTTTCTCAGAATCAGTGAGAGAATATGATCATTGATATATAATAAAGATTCCACCAACAACCACATGATCGACCTAGATGAATTTGCCCTCTGTACTGACGAGGAGGCGGACATGATGATTTTCGTACATACCAAATTATTATGCGACAAAAGGAGGAGGCCCTGAGAGAGTCCTGACGCTTACATCATTTTCATAGCAGTCAGTCAGTTTGATGTCAGCTTTCCGAGAGACTGGTCTACACCAGCTGTGAATTACATGTGGCCAAGCCAGCACTGGATATGGATTACTGTCCATGAACTGTGCGTCTCTATTGGGCCACAGAAGAGCAGGAGCATTCACGCCTCCACCAATCACGGGATTAGATGTTGTGTCTACCTTCTGCGACAAAGGAAAGAAGATTTGATGAGATAACTGATGTCTTCCACAAATTAAGCCAGTTCCCATCAACAGTGATTGACGATTACATGGATATCTTATGTAGGTGTGTGTCCGAATGTATGACAGGCCCAGCACAGCTGAGGGCGTCGATGATGCTTTGCAAGGAGCACAGTCACCAGACGAGCATCATAAGGAATCAACAGAATTCCAGCCAGACATTGCGTGTCCTCAGACTGGGTATGGTCGAAGACAGAGTTGGGGTCAATTACAAACATCAATTACAATTACAATTATAATTACGACTTCCTAAATATGGTCAATTACAATTATAATTACAATTATTTCAATATTTTCACTAATTATCTTGTAGTTATCAAATTTATATTCGATTACTATTTCAATTATATAATCCCCTCTATAAAAAATGTGACGTCATGTATAATTCTAAAATAGCTGAGTATAATACTATGTACAGGCCTAATACTAAAATATGAAGTCTCTGATGGCGTGATGAACGACGACATCGCACATTATTAGGGTCCGGCAGTCGATTGTTATTGTATCACTCAGCAAACTCTAGACACTGAATCAATGTTGTTTTAATGTTGGGCCAGTATCGCAGACGGCGTTTCAACATTAAAGCACCATTGTCTCAGTGTCTGTTATTTGTTGGGAGTTGCCCAGCAGACCCCAATGTTGTCTCAATGTTGGCCTAACGCCATAGACGGTGGACCGCCATTGACACAATATTGGGTGAATGTCGCGTGTGTGCTGGTGAGAATATGATTTTCTGAGGCCTACACGTCTAAAATTGTCAACAGGAAATGAAATCTAACTGTTGTAGGCCTATAACGCCGATGCACTTCTATCATTCTGATGCATACTAATAATTTAATATCATTTTCAGTGCCCAATAAAAACACCACACATTCATTAATGTGAAAGGCGAACTTGGATTAAATCATTATTAAAGATATTAGTCAGTTGCAGACTAATTGCGTCGTTCATCGACCCTTGGTTGTAAAAGGTGTCACCCTGCCACGCCTTGCAATGTGGCGGGGACGTGAGAGTATGGGGGGGGGGGGGGCGTCACGCTTGCAGTCACATCAGACACCCTACACCCTGCCCCACACTAATATTTATCTTATTCTCGTCTTTAAATTATACCTTTCTAAGCAATGTACTTGTAATTTGTGTTTATACTGGTCATAATCGCCCTTTATTAGCATACAAAACCAAGAGAATATGGTGTAAATGCATTGAAGAATGAAGCAACAACGCTGAAATGTTCATTAGTTGGGAAACGGGATTATTATAAATCTTATTCTTTAGGGCCTAAATCGTTACGCAATAGCCAGACACAAATGTCTTAAATATCACATTCCAGCATGTGTAAATACTTGAACGAACAATAAAATGTAAGATTAGACACTCAAACCGTGTTTGTGATGCGAAATTTAAGAAAACCATGTTCAATATTACATTTCGGGAAAAAACATGGATTTTACGGCGGCCATTTTGAAATTGGCCATAATGAATAATTACTCGACGAATTAATCATTGGTAACCTAATTCTGACTTAAGGGATGTATCTGAACCAAATGGTACCGCTCATGGAGACTTTCGTGCAGAAACGAACCTGTTGTCATAAACTATATGCAAAAAAATGAAAAAAAATTGACAATTTTGAAAAAATGCATTTTGCGACATATTTACAATATTCAAAATAGCTCTTAGAGGTAGGATGCTAGTGCAAAATTATATTATTTTTTATCATTTTATCTCCACAGATATATGACCTGATCAATGGAAAAAACTAAATTAAAAAATCTTTCATTTAAATAGCCCAACATTATAATAGAGTGAGAATGATGCAAAAATCATATTTAAGCGAATATTTTTTTTTAAATTGGGTAGGTGTATAAAAGTGTCAAATTCTCAGCCCGCCCCTATTTCCGGCAATGTTATCAACCAGATTCTCTATCTAGAGATGCCTGAGAACAATTCTAGACATGTGGACAAATGTTGTACCGCCGGCTTAGGTACCTCGAAAATTAGGTCCCTCTGCTGCTGTACTGATCGCGTTTACTGTGACCTTACCCCAAGAATTATAGTCAGGTTCCTTAGTGATATTATATTTACCGGCCGGACAAAAGCATCAAATTTGGCACAGTGCTCCAGAAGGACCTAATAAAAAGATTCATCCGTTGAGCCAACGTGAATTTGCCACTACTCTCGCACAATCTCGCAAAATTCAAAATGGCCGCCATTTCACACTTGAAATAAACAGAATAGGCAATAAAAATACTTTTTTTGTGAGACATAAACAGTTAAAGGACTATTAAATGAAATTTTACTTTCAATACTATTACATATTAAAATAATCAATATAAAAAATGCTTATGTATGTCGCGAAATCCAAGATGGCCGCCACTTTATCCATAAAAGAAACAGAATAGTCAATAAAAATATGTTATTGTGGGGAATAAACAGCAAATGACAATTAAGTACTATTTGATTCTCAATACTATCACATACTAAAATAATAAATAGAACACAATATTTCTATGCCGCAAAATCCAAGATGGCCGCCACTTGAAATAACCATAATAGTCAATCAAAGTATATTCTTGTGGAAAATAAAAAAATATAATTTCAAGAGTATTACATAATAAAAATCATTGAGCTTGACCATGTATCATTTAATTATATATGGGGCTTACATCTGATAAAATTTTAAAATGAAACCTTATCTAACAAAAAACATAGAAATAGAAATGGAAACAAACGCAAGGTGTAGCCTATGTAAATATATCAGATAAAAAACACACCATTTAGAAAAAAGTAAGCTATGTGATGCTATGTAGGTGTCCCACCTGTTATTTATCCTAGTACAATTCTAGTAATATCAAAGTGAAGTTTGCAAATTTCGGAATTATTCCAGGGACTTTTATCTGATAAAACATGTTGTATATTTAAGGAACATGTTTTGATTGACTGGTGGATATGACAAACTCGCTCGACCTGTACATCAGTGCCAAAATTGCGTATATATATCCACATTGTTTTTTTCCCAGATACTTTCATCTAACTTGATTAAGATGCAGACCCCAGAACTATCACAATTGTTCATGTTCTTGTGCTTCAAATGACATGGCTGAGGATGTATTTAGTATGACCCAGTTATTCACATCTATACATAATTTTGCTAGAACCTGCTACAGAAATGCATGCCTCATATGTGAACGGGCTGTTCAACTTTCATAATTCAGACTTATTTGATTCGAGGCAAGAGCAAATTAGTACCACCATCATTGTTTCTTTTAATTTAAGACTGTATTTGTAGAATACCGAAAGTGATTGTAGTCCATACGCAGCATTTGCTTCATTCATCAATTTCATTCTCGCCTGCTCGTCAATGCCATAATTATGAGGTAAAATTTCTGTGGTGGCAGTTTGGTTTATAACAAATCTTGTTTCACCAGGAATTGTATGTAATTGGGGCTTGGTATAGCTTATTGTTGTGCTATAAAAATGAAGACTGGGGATAGTTGAAATTAAAGTGCCATCTACAGTGAATAATACCTAAGATAATATTAAATGCCGATGCTGCAACACTAGATCTTGTTTACAACGCACACAAGTAGGCCTATAATTAGCCAGAGCCTCTTCTACTTCTAGAAGTGTATTATTAATAAAGCTAGAATTATGCGTAAATTGTAGAATTATTGAATAAGTTTATTGAACATTCAGTCGTTCATGAGTAGGAATTGATGTAGCTCATGAGGTTTGACTTGCTGTTTTTTCTCAGAAGAGAAGAAATAGCTATCTTCCTTGAGATAAAAATAATAATTAATAGTCCTGCTGTGGTGCAAGCTCGGTGTTAACTCGTTGTTTTATATCAGAAAGTATTTGGAATCAGAAACACTAAAGTTATGTATTTTGAACAAAATAATATACAAAATGATATACACCATCTGAGAAAACACCTTTTTCTGAATCAGTTCTGTAGCTTTTGGAGGTAGTGCATCTTCAGATTTTGTGAAATTATATCAGGCCTTCTGGTCAATGGGTCAATATGCTAATTTTACATTTTCCATTGATAATCTATACAATTGCTCTATGACCTGACATTATATCTGTTGATTGTTTTAAATAGCTCAGATTTCTTAATCAATTATGTTATTCATTTTAAGGGGCTGTATCCATGATATTCCATGACGTTAGCAAGCAGTCTCCTGCCCCATAGTTTAGTGATCATTATTTGTGTGTTATTTTTTAGATTAAACGTGCACATTTGATGCAGGTGACCTTGTTCTCGGCCTTTATCACACTTTTGTTATTAGCCGCTGTACTGCATATTTTACCTGTGCCTTTCAATCTTTGTCTTGTTACACCTTTGACATCAATTTAAACAGTAATGGTATGTCAACTGCATATAATGGTACAAAATCAATTTAATATACCACTTATATTCGAAAATAAAACAATTTAAAACATCCCTAAAACATGCGATTTTCACTTATAAGTGCATGCACGTTCATGCGCGGGGGTACGGTACTTTCAATCGCTCGGAGGTGCGGAGATCCGTATCCGTGTTCGAATAAGTGTCCAAGTCAATGTTGATGTTATTATAGTCAATGTTGATGTTATTATGAAGTCCAATCTTATACTTTATATTTCAACTATTTCATGGTTTCTGATAGTATGTTATTTAATTTTGATATCTAATGTTTAATAACTTCATTATTCGCTTTTTGTTTTATTAATTCCCTTAGCATTACAAAATGTACATGTAAGATGCTTCACTGCTCACGTTATGCCAAAACTAATTGCAGTTACTTTGTCAGAAATTAATAAAACATGCTCAAATCACGTGAATGAACGGCAGCCATTTTCAGGCTAAGATAAATTAAATAAATAAACATTAGTTTTACGTTTTATATGATCTTTTTCTTTCCAATGACTAAAAGCAGAAAATTACATGTCTTAGAAAGCTTTCTTAGGTTGATATTAACATATGAAGAAAATAATGTGCATTTACCGGGAAATTCAATAAAAAATATTTTCATTTTGGCGGCCATTTTGGCTTTTCGATTTTCTAGAAAAGCAGAGCCAAAATGAGAAGGCTCAACGACTAAATTTCATCATTTGCCCCCAGAGAAGCTGTGTACCAAATTTGGTGATTTTGTCCACCAGGTAAATATTATGCTAAAAAATGACGCTAAGGAACCTGACTATTAGC
>OZ024915.1:26157899-26160399 GCA_964017125.1 Flabesymbios commensalis
GATACCGATATACGTCTTACAGTGAAAAACACTGCTCAGAGTGTAGTAAACACAATGACTTATATGGTGTGTTTAAAATCAATTTACCTTTAATATATGAGCACAACATGAGCAAGATGTGGAAAACTGAAATCATCGCATTCTGGTCAATGAACCTTTGATCTGTCCCAAATATTGTCCATTTTATCTCGAGTGTAGAATAAGTTCCATCCTGGACTTAGATTGTAGTGTTAATTATAGCTTAATTATTTTTGAATACGTCAATAATAAGGATGAATTACTAGTATATAGATCCACCATTGTGAATATTAGTAGGCCTATAACGATCACATGGATACTGGGTAAACTGAACACATTGGAACGCCAATCGTGGGTTTATTTCATAATAATTCAACTTGCATAGGAGAACAAAGCTTGTAAACACTAATAATTTACAGTGCGTAACGCAATGAAAAAAAAACAATAAAATTCTGAATACAACTTTGCTAAACACGTATTTAAGATTTGTAATCGATAGTTGTATATATCAGGAAAAAAATAATAAGACTAATGCTATTGTACAGTTGAGCCAGCGTCGCAGATGTTCGCCCTCATTAGATTAAAAAAAACGCCTAGCGCGCAATGGGTAGCAGCCAATTTTAACAAAAAGTTCATTTCAGGAGATAAAAAAATTATCCAGCCATGTTTCTTTGCTTACTTTTTCATCGCCGCGTAAGCGTTTTTTCAAAAATAGGTTATGATTCTATTATTTTAGTCCAGAAATAGGTCTGATGTTTTTTCAGTGTAGGTCGAAAGTTTTTTTTAAAATGTGTTACCGCCCTTCATTAGATTTTGTTTTTTCTGATCTAAAACAGATACATTAACCATTGTGTCCTAAAATCAAGGTGGGTAGAGAATGCATGGATAGAGAGCACTGACTCCCTGTTATATGAGTAGATGGTAAGAGGTGGGAAGTGGCTGTGAGTGGAGGATTACATCAGGGACACCATCCCTTAGGAACCACATTCCCGGCACTTACACGAAAAATAACACCTCTCTCACACGATAAGGATGTGCAAAATATCTTTAGAATTAAAAGTTTTTATTTAATAACCATCACAGATAGATAGATATTTTGTTGACGTAAAAACATATGTACATGTCATATTAACCATATCAAAAATATGTCATCATGAAGATGTAAACATCCAATTCATATTTCAAAAAATGTCCGATTAACGACATTAATCAAATAAATTATGGATTTATTTATTTAGGGTGTTGATATTGATTGTATATGCAAATTAATTATCACGAAATAATATTTTCCTATTTGCACTCAAATGCCTAAGAATAAAAAGACCTCATTCCCGGCACTTACACTTAACCCTTTCAAGCCTGAGTTTACCATTGTCATCTTCACCCACTACAAGCCGCGAATTGCTGTCGCAATTCGCGACTTATAGTGGATGAAGATGATTTGATGTGGTTTAAAAATTAAAGTAAATTGCCATGTATTGGTAAACCAGTTTCATGGAAATTTTCATTCTAAAACCCCTAGTTGTAGGAAAATTAAATCTGTTTTCACGGATATAAAATGATGCTTTAATGCATCGTGAGGGCTGAAAGGATTAAAAACCCACTCCTACTCCTTGTACAAAACAATCATAGAGACTTTTTACACATAATCTATATTCACATGTTGCCATGTTTATATTTTATGTTCCTTACAAAGGAATGTTTAAGATATTCAAATATTTTATGGTGGAAGTGCAGATAGATAGGATGGTTATTAAATATATAGCTGTATTTTTATTTTTTTTTGGGGGTGGGGGTAAGATCATTTTATACTGCCATGCAAAAGACAAAGCCGTAACTGTTTACATGAGAAGTGTCTATACAGGAGAATAGTTACATTGGTGACCCCGGAAATTTATATATTATCTTTATATATTGTCTATGCTCCAACATATTGAGTTTGCAACAATTCTTGCTATTTTTTTTATTCTGATTCAAATTCCATAGTGCTATTTCTCCCTGAGTTTTTATACATTTAAAGAGATCGGGATAGTATAACTGGATTAAATCCGGATTTTGGTGTCTCCAAAGAGAAGTATAACTTTAAAGAGAGGTATCTCTTTTAAATGAGGTATTGTTATTTTAACTTTTTAGTTTTTCCTCCATTTTCAGGGGCTGACCATGCCTCGAGTTTTCAATATTTTTAAAATCTGATATCATAATCACACACACAAGCACGTTTACCACATATTTGTATGTAATTTTAATGTCATTTGAATGGCAGGTGAAAGCATCACATGTCGGCTGATGATCATTCATTGCATCAATAGATTCAGGCTGAATGCGGGCAGTGTGTCCAGACTGGGTCTCCCTATTATAACCTTTAAATGCTAGATTTGATAATGAAATTGCATTTGCCTAATGCTGTTTCAATGTAGGGCCAGTGTTGCAGATGCCCACCATTGAACCAATCTTGCATGTTGACAATGGTCAGTAGTAACTT
>OZ024915.1:26165399-26520399 GCA_964017125.1 Flabesymbios commensalis
TTATTTAATAAAACATATTTACAATAAAACATATTAAAAACGTCCATAACTGTGTTTAGTAGGGATATGGTTAAGTTGTCATCGTTATCCAATTTTCGCTTGTTACATCATTGACATCGCCAATACCGTTCTCTGGATTTTACATACTTTACTGGGTGTGAAATGGACTTTCCTGCCTTTTATTCCACATCCCTTGATCAAGTCTTACCCTGATTTCACATTCAGTTGATGTCTAGGACAGTTCCATTAACTCGTCTAAGGACCTGATGTTTCCTTGCCCTGCTATACTTAGCATTCTGGGCGCACCATGGCTGAATAACACTGAAGGCGATAAACCCTCTAGTACCTGATAGAATAGCAGTTTACGGCTCAAATTTGACAAATAAGTAAGCTCACTTGAAGTTGTGGCTGTTGATAACGGGACAAACTTCAAGTGGATGAAAAATATATATATTTTAGGGGACGGGTTATGATTTAAAAAAAATATTTAGCTTTTCTAATCAGTCTAATCCTCAAATTGCGATTAAACTGGATCTTTAATTAGCCATATTAATTTTTAGATTGCATATTTTGTATTGATCAGTTCCAAAATAAAAAACTATGTAAGGGGATTTGTATAATATATTTAAATATAAAACGGTCAGACTGATTAGAACCACGAGGTAACAACTGTTTCTTCCCCACTCTCTCGTAAAGATTTAGCATTGTGCGGAGCATCTGCGACCAAGAAGCAGCATGCTCGGCCCCAGAATGTCGTGGCTCAAATCTCAAATCTTGTGTCTGGAGAGCAGTGTCCCCTTGTTCAAAATTGAGCCCTGAATACATTGACGATAATGTGCTGAATTGACGTTGACTTCAATTTGACGCAAACAACGTGTTTTTTTTAATTTAGCCGATACGACAATAAAGTAATCTAGCTAACTTGAGTACACAATTTGACAGACACTGTTTGCTATTTGAGAATTAGCGTGATTTCTAGATACAATCTTTTTTTGTGGTTGTATTTTAGTAGACACAGTACACAGTGACCTGGTTCCCCCGTCATACAAGAAACGTTGAACCAATGCTGGTTTAATGTTGGCCCAGCGTCTTAGACGCTGGACCAACATTAAACCTGCATTGAGTCAATGCTTCATGTTTGCTGGCCGGCGCAGCATTTACATTCATGGCGACTCTCAGACCACGTCGTAAAGACGTCACCTAATGTCCCCCAAACTTAATTCAGCGGCAATCCCTGGAAAGTGGACATCATTTAGAGAGGGAGTAACGCCTGGAGTTCACACCTTGGACCTCAGATGAGATTATCATTTACTTAGCCGGGTTGTGTGTGTTCTAGGCGCAGTTTTTACGCCCAAGTAGGTCGTAGGATTACCATGGTTACAGTCATCACATACGCTGCCAGGACTATAGGCCTACTCTGGTTTCGTGGGAGATCGGTCAGAACGGATCTCAATGTTGTAGTAGGCCTAATGCTGGGAAAACCAACATTAAACCGTACAGTGCGGGGATCGACTTTAGTCGTCAGAATCTGACGTCTGTAGACGGCAGATTCTGACGACTAAAGTCGATCCCCGCACTGTAAGAGTAAAAATATTTCTAATACTCGTAGACCCACAGCATAGGTATTCAAATTAATCGGAAAGAGCTGAATAAGAAATTTGTGCTGATTTTAAGTTGAATAAAACCTTTTGGTCCCCATGGTTTACATAAAATAATTCAGAGTTTTAAGGGATACCACATTGTTGAAATTGAAAAAAGGCTGATTGTTGAAACAGGAGTCGCATGCAGGCTGCTTACGATGAGTGTGTACAGGGGCGTAGCCAGGGGGGGATGGGGGTTCGAGGGGTTCGGACGACCCCCTCCCCCCTCTTTTTGGGGCACACTGACATCTATGACATATTCTGCCACTTCTGCGTTGCATGTTTTCAACATTTGCCATGTAGGCTACTAATAATTAAATGGCTAAATATGCCGCTGTTTATAAACCCATTCTTTTCATTTATTATGTTATTGAGAAATTTTACTTCAAATAGTCTAACCTTCAAAATTGTCACTTAAATTTCACAAATTGTTCAGGGTTGTTGTCGTAAGACTTGCAAAGAGTGCTTACAAAAGAATATTATACACACCAAGGCAAGCCTCTTAATGCTCTAGAGGGGTCCGGGGGCATGCTACACTGGAAACTTTTGAAATGTAAGGGTTCAAATGGTGCATTGCATAGCATAAGTGGGGACAAATATGGACATTTTGCCGGCGCCCCCACCCCCCTCTGGATACGCCACCGGCTGCCGGAGGCAGACTGCTTACCATATATTTCACACAACCCGCCACCGCCACAGTTATTCAACCTGCACCACAAGCCTCCTATAGTTACTTCTATATAAATCTCATCGATGATCTTTAAACATGTTTAACTACAAACTGCTCTTTCTATAAAATAGTTGTTTGGCGTTGATAATAAATAATAATAATACAATTTATTATAGTTTAGTACATTTTATTGATTTTAAGAACTTTCAATTTTACTATTATTTTTATTTTAAAATAGGCCCTATGTTCCTCCAGGCACATTTTTGTAGTCTTCTTATATGTTATGTAGATACGCCTAGAGACTCGATTCCCATCGAAGTAGGCCTAGATTATGTTGCAATTAGAATTTTATCCAGATCAAAGTGCAATTTGAATCGACTATTGTTACAATGGAAACAAGGCGCACATTGTGATAAATTGCGTTATATATGCGCCATACCATGGCACAATGAAGACTCAGCACCCTTACTCTTATGTATGTAGGCATATACCATCACATCGTTAGCTGCCATAATGAAGTTATCCAGCGCTTTGCAACACTCAAGACTCCTGGAAATAGTTGTTAAGTTGGTCACATGGTGTATGATTAGCCTTAGGCCACTGATTATTTTCTCTGTTTTAGATGAGAAAAAAAAATAATTAGGGAGGGCGAGGAAAAAACATTGAAAAAAACTTTGGACCAATGTCTGGAAAAGTTAATGAGGTTGAAAAAATTATTGAGGGCGATAACATAACACAGCGGGAGGCCTGGATCTATATTTTTTTATCGCCTGGATTTTTTTTAAATTGACATGTTTTATTTCGGAAGTTGGTAATCATTCAATGCTGGACAGAAAAAAATAACACATGTTTCTTTGGCAATGCGCGGCCGAAAACAGAGAAAAAACATAGTGGCCTCATCTCACTCCCACTCTCCCACCCCTAGCATGTAGCATTTGGACATCAATAAAAATGAAAATCATATAAAAAATGACATTTTTCGGTTCAAGCTAGACAATAAATTGGGTTTCAAAATGACCTCAGAATGCACCATTAGACACATAATATTTCACAATTTCCTTTCGGGCCGGACAGCCTCTTCCACACTGGAGAGGTGCAGCATAAATTCGAACCCCCCTCTGAGAAATCTTGGCTACGCCCCTGGTGTATTAACGTTTCTATGATGATCACCAGTCCAGTAACTATTTTTGCCTTACTAGCTAATAAATTTGACACTTAAAACCTGGAATACAGGCATTTAGTCCTTGAAAAGTCATTGAATTCACTTGCCAGAATTGTGTGGAGCCCTGCTAACTGCTGACTTTACAAGTCAGCAGTTACTGACTTACCAGGGTTGTGTGGAACCCTGCTAACTGCTTACTTTACAAGTCAGCAGTTACTTCTGCTTGTCTGGCACTAACCCTTCACGCTCTAAGGTATCTTTTTTATTTTTCACCCATTTTCAGTTGTGGGTCGCGTAGCCTCAAGTGGATAATGAAAAAGAATAATTCAAACACTTGCCAATCTTGATGTTTAAGCACACGTTTAATGATTTAACTTGCTCCTAATAAACAATTTAAAAACAAACGACTGTAATATATAATCGTGATTAGCGGTGAAAGACTTGAACGTCTGCTTGCACCAGTGCTAACCACTGCTAACCCCTGACCTATTACAGTTCTCAGCTGTTATCACAGAAGGTCACTTCGCACTAATCTGACATAACCTACTTCTGCTCACAGTTGTTAGCGCTGCATGTCTCCTCATACTACATACACTTGTCAGATCTGACCTCTGACCTGCTCCGCCGTTAGAAGTCAAACAGTAGTAGCTGCCTGGTTGAAATGTAATCAGTTACTTTTGTTTGCCTTTGGCGGGACCGTAACGTACTACAGTGTTTACTGGTGAACTATAGAACCAAGAACTTTTGCTAGAACATACACCGCATATATCTTATCAGAACACCATATAGTGATAAAGACTGATATCAGATATTTAAGGTTTATCATTTTTCTGACGTCATCCACGACGCTACTGCTGCTGATACTGCTGCTGCTGCTGCTGCTGCTGCTGCTGCTGCTGCCGCTGCTGCTGTCGCTGCTGCTGCTGCCGCTGCTGCATTTGCTGATGTTGGTGCTGCTCCTGCTGCTGATTTTACTGCTGCTGCTCTTGTTGCTGCTGATGGTGATGCTACTGCTGCTGTTGTTGTTGCTGCTGCTACGGCTGTGGTTGTTGCTGGTTATGCTGCTGTTGTTAGTGTTGCTACTGATGCTGCTGCTGTTGTTGCTGTTGTTGTCTAGGTAAAATAAATGGTTTAATTTGAAACACATATGAAGGGTCATATACTTGATCATGTATATATACCTGAGACATCAAATATGAAAATTGTTGAATGTATGCCTGCCACATTTATTTCGCACCATAGATTTATAATATGTAAACTTTCTATAATCAAAGAAGAAGTCACCAAATTGATGTCATATCTAATGAGGTGATAAAATGCGGCAAAGATACTAGAGCTTTATTCAAGCTGGTTAACAACATCACAGGGGTCAGAAAAGAGAATCCTCTACCAAAATGTGTCACTGACAATAACCTTGCAAATGAATTTGCTGATTTTTTTCTGGACAAAATTTTGAAAATTCGGAAAGAACTTGATAGTAAACATCTTTACATTCCATATGATCAAGTAGATGCTGTTTTTAATTAGTTTACCACAGTGAGCGAAGAGTATATAAGGAAGACTATATTGGCAATGCCGTCAAAATCGTGCGAGTTAGATATTTTGCCTACAAATATTCTTAAGATAGTTTTAGATAAATATTTACCCATCATCACAAGGATAATCAACATCTTCTTGACTAATGGTGTGTTTGTCCCCCAATGGAAAAGTGCAATAGTTAGACCTTTGTTGAAGAAATCAGGACTTGAATTGATTTAAAAAAATTATCGACCAGTGAGTAACTTGAACTTTTTATCAAAATTACTAGAAAAAGTGGCTTTTTAACAATTCCTTGGTCATTGTGAGACTCATGAACTCTTTCCAAGTTACCAATCGGCATATCGTAAACATTATAGCTGTGATACGGCACTAATTAAGCTAACTGCAGACATATTACTGAATATGGACAGCAAACGAGTGACGGCACTAGCGGCTATAGACCTCAGTGCGGCATTTGACACTGTGGATCACTTGGTACTCTCGAAGGTTTTGTCAACAAATTTTGGAGTTTCCGGTCATTGTATCAAGTGGTTTGACAACTATTTATCACCAAGAAATTCCAAGCTTAACATAAACAATGATTACTCATCTGCCAAGAATCTTGAATTTTCTGTTCCACAGGGCAGCGTGGCTGGCCCTACTCTGTACTCTGTGTACGCTTCAAGTATGAAAAAATGTGTATCTGATAATGTCGACTTACATGGATATGCCGATGACCATGCTTTAAAAAGAGTTTTCTGGGCAACGATAGAAATAGTGAATCTGATACAAAGCATGTTTTGGAAAACTCACTCAAACAGGTCAAGACCTGGATGGATGAAAATAGACTTAAGATGAATGACACTAAAACAGAATTTATACTTTTTGGATCTAGGCAACAACTAGTGAAATGTACTGTGCAAAGTCTTACTGTTAATGACTGTGATATACCCAGAGTGAACGTTATTAAATACTTGGGAGCATATCTGGATGAGAGTATCACTCTAAAAACGCATATACGAAACAAATGTAGAATTGCCATGGCAAATTACCATCGTATAAAAAATATAAGAAAATATCTGACTGTGGACGCATGCAAATAGGTAGTGCACGGACTAATAATTTCTCACATTGATTATTGCAATAGTCTATTTTATGGTCTTCTGAAAGCTGAAAAACTACAACGTGTGCAGAGTATGGCCGCCAAGTTGATCCTGCGAAAACAGAAATATGACAGTGTTACAGCATGCCTGAAGGAACTACATTGGTTACCAGTGAACCTCAGAATTGGGTTTAAAATTATGATGATGGTCTGGAAATTTTTAAACGGTCAGGCTCCATCATATCTTGTAGAACTCATCCACTTATACTTTAAAAAGCGCCCATTGAGATCAAGTTCTAGTAATCTTCTTGTTATTCCAAAGACAAATAGTAAAACTTTTGGAGATCGATCCTTTGCCGTGTCAGGCCCAGTCTTGTGGAATAAGTTACCAACAGACTTGCGAGTGTGCAAATCACTAGAACAGTTTAAATCTAAACTTAAAACCTGGATGTTCAGTAAATACTGAGCACATTGTATGTCATATGTTTATGCAGACATTTGTTCATCGATTAATGGACAGTGTGTAAAGCGCATTAGATAACTATATGTTGATAGTGCGCTGTAATAAATAAACAATTGTAATTGTAATTTAATTATATGACAATATATAATTTAAACAAATATAATTCCATAGCCCAGGTCAGGGGAAATGATTTTATTTTGCACCTGCATTGCACAGTTCAGAAATATTATGCATTTCACATTTCAAACTTATTATTATTATTTATCTGACAGGATTATCATGACTGACTTAACCCTTTGCTCGCTAATCACAACTCTCGCTTTTAATCTGTTTTATTAGCAGGCTAAATCACTGGAAAAAATCAATTGGAAATAAAAATGGTGTTTTTTGGGTTGTATTTTGTGTATATAAAGATGATAAAATAGTTTAGCTGATCTATCGTAATCAGGTAATACGCATAATTTCACAACCTCCAGAAAACATTCCCACATAGGTGGTTGGTGGTTTGACCTCACTACGTTTTGCAAATTATTATTTTGTGATTTTTTAAGTCCCAAATTGTGATCAATATTATTTTTTCAAAAATATTGATTGATTCATCCTGATTGTGTCTTTTTGAGAAGGCGTCTTTGGCAGACAAACGTATGAAAGCTCAAAAGGGACATTATCTCCTTCTTGCGTGATTTAGATGTACGCCCTCGCCACACAGTCGCTCGTCCTCGCCACACGGTCATTCGTCCTCGGCCCACCGTCGTTCGCCCTCGCCACACCGTCGTTCGTCCTCGCCACACCGTCGTTCGTCCTCGCCACACCGTCGTTCGTACTCGCCACACGGTCGTTCGTCCTCGCCACACCGTCGTCCGCCCTCGCCACACCGTCGTTCGTCCTCGCCACACCGTTGCTCGTCCTCGCCACACCGTCGTTCGTCCTCGCCACACGGTCGTTCGTCCTCGCCAAACCGTCGTTCGTCCTCGCCACACCGTCGCTCGTCCTCGCCACACCGTCGTTTGTCCTCGCCACACGGTCGTTCGTCCTCGCCACACAGTCGTTCGTCCTCACCACACCGTCGTCCGCCCACGCCACACCGTCGTTCGTCCTCGCCACACCGTCGTTCGTCCTCGCCACACCGTCGTTCGTCCTCGCCACACCGTCGTTCGTCCTCGCCACACCGTCGTTCGTCCTTGCCACACAGTCGCTCGTCCTCGCCACACGGTTGTTCGTCCCCGCCACACCGTCGTTCGTCCTCGCCACACCGTCGTTCGCCCTCGCCACACAGTCGTTCGTCTTCGCCACACGGTCGTTCGTCCTCGCCATACCGTCATTCGTTCTCGCCACACCACCGTTCGTCCTCGCCAGATTAATGTTCTCCCCTACCTGGCCCAATGTTTGCCCCTGCCAGGGCCAACGCTCGTCCTTGCCAGAGTAATGTTTTCCCCTGCCTGGTCCAATGTTCTCCCCTGCCTGGTTCATGTTCTCCCCTGCCCCTGCCAGGCCAAATGTTTGTCACAGCCAGGCGCTGTTGATATCTTATAGCGGGAGCGAGCGACGTCCAGCGGGGGCGAACGGAAAGGGCGATAATGAAGGTAGGTTCGCGGTCAAATTATCTCTCATTTTTAGACCGCGTTCAATAATCACACGTGCTGCAGATTATCTTTATTAATATCAACAGAGTCCGCTGATTTATTACTTTCATTCTACGGTCTAACTGACATTAGGCCTAAGCTTGGCCTCGGTGAGTATAAAATGTGACATTGTTATGATATTATGAGTAGGAGTTATTAATTATTTATATATAGGCCTATATTTCATATTTAAAAAAGCACTTAGAGCTGTGATAAACTGCCTACTCACACTGATCAAGTGGATTGAATGGCTAAATAACCTGTAGTTTTGTACTTTATCTCGATTTAAGTACCAGTAAAATAGGTTTAACATCACTTTTAGGCACAAATGGGCATTTAAGTGGCTTTACGAAAACAGTGATGAAATCAATAATGTACAGATGATGACGAGAGGGTGGGGTGATCGGGTCATTATGGGTTCTCATGAATTTTGAATATTTCTGATTATAAGTCCCTTTGTCTTATTCCGATATACAATAGGATAGTCAACGTAGCCAATGTTGGTTTATTGCTGGCACACCGTCTACGATGCAGTACCAGCATTTAGCAAACGATGGTAAATTTACTTATGTGTGTGGGGGAGGCCACCTTGATGACGTAACGCTGCTAAACAGTGCACGCTTTGACGCTCACAACTTAATTGATTGATATTGATAGATAATATAGTGAAAAAGCTATGCGTTTAAAAAGTTTTATAAATTCATGTTGGTATCAAGATGTAGGTGCATATTAACAATGATGTTAAAAGCACTTAACACCATTCCGTTCTTATGAATCACGAAATTTGTGATCCCATATTTCTTAGCAATAACTAGGCTATTTACTCTATTAAACGTCTATGCTCGAATAATTCTGAAATGTAGGCGTCTTTTTTCAGAAAAATCGTCAATATAAAAAAGTTATATTATATTTTAGTCTGTAATTGCCAAGAGATTAGCGGCACGAATGCTCAGACTGAAGCAAATAACGTAGGCCTATTTTTTAGTTGAAATTAAAAATGTACATTTTAATGGTAGGGCTAGATCTTCGCGTAATTGATGTGTAGGCCTATGGTCTTTGTTATAAATTTAAGCGCTGTAAAAAACATGGTATAGGCCCAGAGTCTAGGCCAATAGGGCCTACAGACAATAGGTAGGCTGGTAGGCCCCTATCATGCCTATGGTATTCATGGTTATTCATGGTTACTCATGGTTATTCTGAGACGAGGAAAACGCAAACAATTTATATATATATATATAGGCCTATATATAATTAATTAATAACTCCTACTCATAATATCATAACAATGACACATTTTATACTCACCGAGGCCAAGCTTAGGCCTAATGTCAGTTAGACCGTAGAATGAAAGTAATAAATCAGTGGACTCTGTTGATATTAATAAAGATAATCTGCAGCACGTGTGTTTATTGAACGAGGTCTAAAAATGAAAGATAATTTGACCGCGAACCTACCTTCATCATCGCCCTTTCCGTTCGCCCCCGCTGGACGTCGCTCGCCCCCGCTATAAGATATCAACAGCGCCTGGCTGTGACAAACATTTGGCCTGGCAGGGGCAGGGGAGAACATGACTCAGGCAGGGGAGAACATTGGACCAGGCAGGGGAAACATTACTCTGGCAAGGACGAGCGTTGGCCCTGGCAGGGGCAAACATTGGGCCAGGTAGGGGAGAACATTAATCTGGCGAGGACGAACGACCGTGTGGCGAGAACGAACGACTGTGTGGCGAGGGCGAACGACGGTGTGGCGAGGGCGAACGACCGTGTGGCGAGGACGAGCGACTGTGTGGCGAGGACGAACGACCGTGTGGCGAGGACGAACGACTGTGTGGCGAGGGCGTACATCTAAATCACACAAGAAGGAGATAATGTCCGTTTTGAGCTTTCATACCAACGTGCTTAATTTTTTCTGTTCTACGCTGTGTTTTGTGTTGAGTTGGGTAAACCAAAACAAAATACTATTCGTTTGTTTGATGTGTAAAAACTGTTGACACGGTCCTTAACATGAAGAAAAACTGTTGAGACGGCCCTTAGCATGAAGAACAGCATAGTGTCCAAAATTTATTAAAAATATATACAACGCTTTAAAAAAATTGGATCCACCACACGCATAATACATACAGCAGTTGCAAATAGCCAAATATAGTTTTTAAATCACTGCTGCACTGTCAAAAATGTCTTAATTATTCTTTGTCTGTGAAACAGATAATTCACTGAACATTTATCTGCAACGGAAGACTCTCCTGATTTGTCTTTGGCAGTAATTGAAATTATCTACAGCTTGTGTGATTTTCTCACTGGACAAGTCATGTCCAATCCCCATGGCCTCTGACTTGTTTGTGACTAAAAGTTTGTGGTGTTGTGCACACACTACACATTGCGCAATGTGAAAAAACAGGATGAACACGTGATACAATGTGCCCTGATGCGATGCATATTGTATTTTCGATTCTCTTAACATATGTGTCTAATCACTTATTTTCACCATGGGCTAAACATGTATGGATCCCGGTCCTGATAACTTTGCACAGACTGTCAAAATACAGTTTCTGAAAGCCTTATAGATAAGCAATACAGGACAATTGATACAATTTTTGAAGTGAGTGACCATTTTTGAAAACATTGTCCGAAAGTATTAGAAACACAGCACATCAATTTCATTGTCGAGGTGGATCCATATTTTGCGAGGGCGGTTTATATGTAACCAGGTGTAAAGCACAGGTGACCATGCATTTTTGCTGAAACCCGTCACCACATCGTCTCTACAGCATTGCTTGGCTTCTCGAGGCCGCAGGCCTGCGGCCACGAGAAGCCAAGCAATGCTGTAGAGAAGATGCGTCTCCATAGCTTACATGTCTTCGCACAGCTGCATTCTCGTTTGCCTAAATATAATTCCCCACCAATCATTTCCAGCTGTCTTCCCGAGCTGTTCATTCGATCTCTCCTGTAGGTCCCTCTACTACAGTGGTACCGGTCTGGAGTAGCCTCTAACATTTTTTGGTGGCTGATCAATGGTGGAGTTTCCTAAGGGAATAAGCAACGCACACAGAGAATCATTTAAAACACTTTAATAGTCAATCACGAATAACATCATTTAAATTGTTTAGTAAAATTATTTAAATTATTTATATTAGTACAACATACAATTGGTTATTGAGATGAAATATTTGGCTAGTTAGCAATAATGAGGTGTCATATTTAACAAACATGTCTTTTTCTATATAAAATAGAACACACACCCAGCGGTATTAGATAGGTCATTCGATAAATAAGTATTGTTTACAATTATAGAAATATATAAATAGTGGCATAAAGCTTCAATTCCTTTTTGCCATCATGTGAATTGGCTTAGCAAAAAAAAAATACCCGAGAACAAATACAAAAAGCCCCTTGGCACCCAAGAAATGGTCTGCAGACCTAGCACCACCAGGTCCTGGGGAAGCATTGACCCAGAACAAGTAGCTAAATATAGCACCTATAATCTGCGGTAGTTAATGAAATCCAGACGTGAAATCCTCCACACGAGCTCCAGGGATCACTGACCTACACATAGCGCCACCTTGGTATCAAAGGTTCGTTATTACCACTTTATAAAGGGGGCAGACGCCACCCTCTAACCCACGGTCACCATAACCTGGTGGTACTGTCTTGCTTCAGTTCATTTCCAACAAACATGACTCGTCCCATCAATGCTGGTTTAATGTTGGGCCACCGTCTTCGACGCTGGCCCCACATTAAACCAGCATTGGTTGAACGTGTCGTATTTGCTGTGTGGTAGCGTACATCTCACAATCCCGATCCTAACCTGAACCATAATCTGACCCAAAACCTGACTCTAACCTGACCCAAATATATACATCATCCAACATCCGATGGAAATATGGTTGGCTTCCCGGCCAAAAATATATACATGATGACAAACAATGATTTGAAAAACTTAAACGGGGGTTTAGTTAGTCATTTTGGCTGTCAATTTAAAGCGGCGTTTACAAAATTTAGTTTCTAAAAAGGGTCAAAAAATTCTTAACTTACATAAATGTTTTCAATAATGTACTTGCAGAAATGTTTTTTAAACTTGCAAAAATATTTCCGAATTTGCATAAATGTTTACTGAACTTGCATAAATGTTTTCAATCGTACTTGCATTAATGTTTTCAAGCGTACTTGCATGAATATTTTTTTAAACTAGCATAAATGTTTCCGTTACTTGCATAAATGTTTTCAATAACGTACTTGCAGAAATGTTTTCTGACCTTGCATTAATGTTTTCCGAATTTGCAGAAATGTTTTCCGAACTTGCAGAAATGTTTTCTGAACCTGCATAAATGTTTTCAAGCGTGCTTGCACAAATATTTTCTGAACTTGCAAAAATGTTTTATAAACTTGCCTAAAATTAATGATTTCAATCGTGGTTGCATTCATGTTTTCTGAACTTGCAAAAATGTTTTATAAACTTGCTTAAAATTAATGATTTCAATCGTGCTTCCATACATGTTTTCTGAACTTGTAAAAATGTTTTATAAACTTGCTTAAAATTAATGATTTCAATCGTGCTTGTATACATGTTTTCTGAACTTGCTCAAATGTTTTCAATCGTAATAGCATAAATGTTTTCAACCTACAACCAACCATGGGACATAATAACCCTGTTTAAATGGAGAAAGCATTGGTCATTGTACTTAGGATAAAGAGTGATTCTGTACACAATATTCACCAATGCTATTACTATACCATTTTACACCATTCCTCATTCGCGCTTAGCCTATTTAGCTCACAGGGGCAGAAGACCCCCTGTTAAAATGAAACAGCTCTGCTCATTCTGGATAGGCATACCAGGGAGGTGTAACATCTCCCTGGGCATATTAAGAATGAGCAGGGATGTTCCATTCCATCAGGGGATATCATTCCCCCTTGATTCAGCCCTAATTTGCCGGTAGTTCGTTCGCTCATTAATCTGTTAATGTTGATCGTGAACACCACGCGGAGTAGGCTGCCGCGTTGCTATTTGTAGGTTTCTAGACATTGGATTCTGACTAACTAACTAAGACAGTTTTGATGATTTCAAATGAAAAACAACAACTTTGGTCTCCATGGTTTATACCAAAAACCCAAGCGCTTTAAAACTTAAACGTTTATCTGTATGTCTGCGAAGGTCTGCGAATGTGGATAAATTTAACGATACTGTACTCTCATTATAAGTAATAGATACTTGAGAAATAGATAACACCGCTGATACTGTACTGTCAATATAATACCTCATAAGCACGAAAATTAGATAACTTCCCCTATAAAAAGAATAGAAACCACATGAACATTAACAGATAACCTCACCTCAGGCAAACAGCTCAGACAAACATCGGGTCAGCGTCCCCTGTTTGTTGGGTGCGATTCTGCCCTGTTTAACCGAGAGCAATAAGCACGCACGACTGTAGACTACGACTGTAGTCGCTCTTATTTTGTTTTATTATCCGATGAAATGACTGTTATTGTGAATCAAATTAGTTTTTAAATATGAAGATTAGCAATTGTTTTATCTTATCTCAAATTTAACAAATGTGAGGAATTTTCACAGATTTGAAATATTGTGTGTCGATCTGATATTAAGAATATGAAAACATGCGACAATAAAATGTATTCCAGCCCAGCCGCCCCTCTAGTAAAAATAGAGTGGTACCTCCCTTATCTTTTCACACGGATTGTCCATATGGTTGCTCCACCTCTTTATTGTGTCAGCTCAGGTCTCGCCTGTCACAGTGTTTATAGTCCTGATAGGAGTCCAACTCACCCTGGTTCTATTAGCACTAAGGTATCATAAAGAAATAAACAGCGACACTAATGATTCGACAGCATTATCACATTCCAAGCTGAAATAAAATGCTGGTATAGAGTTGACTCGATACGTGGCCAGTGTTTCAGACATTAAATCAACGCTTGTCGATGATATCATTTTTGTTGCACTTATCCTATCATGCAGAAGAAATGACGTCAATGGACGTTTTTAGTAGATATGTGAGTGCCGCAAAAATGCTACAGAAACGTTAACTCTTCAACCACTGGAGGAAAATTAGTTAAAATTTTCACCAACTTGAAGTTGTGTCTCCCTGCCGCGACCCAAAACTTCAAGGTGGTGAAAATGACTTTTATTTGTTTAATTTGAGACCAAATATTTATAAATATTGCTGTTTAAACACACAATCATTTCGTTTCAAATAACTGCGAAGTAAACGGCTAGTAAAACTGTGCTGAGCGGTCTAACAGTGTTTAAGGGTTCACATGATATGGACGAGCTTTTTCCACTTTCTAATTGCGCTGTCAGAACTATAAATAATATATACGCTATCAAGCATGTTATAAGCCAACTAAATAGTCACTAAATTTGATGAAATAGTTTAAAAGAGGATGAAATAACAATCATAAAAGAGAATATAGTATAAGAAATCATCTTAACGAAGAATATTTGTATAATCACTAGTCTTTTTGTTTTCATGCAAGTTTTAAACTGAATACAATACCACCAATTGCTCACAGTCATAATTTGTGCTGGATACCCATTTAACCCTGAATGATTTTGCATAAGCCATGGAGACCAAAGGTTTTTTTCAATTTGACATCATCTAGCGCTTCATTTGAATGCATGTGCTCATGATACTAAGGGTATATTCTACGGCCATTATACATTTTTTGATTTTTAAAATAAATGTAAAATACTAGCTAAAAATAATCTTTTCATCAGTACACACCGAGGTTTACGTGGAGAGGGGGGTTGAGTTTTTGTTTTAGGTTCGACAAGAAGGTTAACCCTCATGCTGCTAAATTGTTTACTTAGTTTACATTCATTTGAAGCATGAATTGAAGGGCTCCATGCAATAACCTGTTAAGCGCCATTATCAGATTCTGATAAAGCAAGTACATGTTTATGGCTGTTAGTGAGTCAAATTTCACTATAAACAACTGTTAAGTGCGTTTACCATTATTACTAAATAACATGTAGCAAATCCTACCGGTAATCTCACTTAACATGTTCTTGCAAATAATAGAATCGCAAATCAGAAATGGTAAGCTCCATTAACATGATTTTACAAATATCAACAATATTAGTTTAAAAAAATACTGTTTCACAGATATCTAATCGCTATCCATGATTTCTGGAAAAAATTGCGTAAATCAATGAAATGGTAATGTCATTTACCATAAAATATTGTGATATTGAACTTGAAGACTATTGCAAATACCAGTTAGCAAACTTTGAAAATGTGCGCAAGGCATGCTGGGAGTCTTAGATATGATTACTAAACTTACTTCATCAATATTATTGATAAACAAACTTATTTTACGCGGAAGCTCTTGAAGGAAAAATATATTGAACTTAAACTTTGAAGTCGTTTTTCTCAAAACTTGAAAAAAACACTTAACAGGCTCTTGCACGGAAACATTCGATTGTCCACGCAACTTCTAGCTTCAATTTACGAAAACAAATTGAGCAAAAATCTCCCATCAACTATTTGATTCTCTAAGCCTCTACCAATAACCATTTTACCAAATGTAGTGATATTTCATTTAGTATAAACCATGCCTAAAAACGTATATATATTGCTCCACCAGCTCAAACTCGGCAAACATGATACATTGACCCAATTCATGCTTGCTCCCGTGTACGCTTGCTCGCTCGCTCACGTGATGCTTGCTTGCTTGCTAGCTTTCTGGCTTGCTTGCTTGCTTACTTGCTTGTTTGTTTGTTTGTTTGCTTGCTTGCTTGCTTGCTTGCTTGCTTGCTTGCTTGCTTGCTTGCTTGCTTGCTTGCTTGCTTGCTTGCTTGCTGTGTTGCTTGCTTGCTTGCCTGCTTGCTTGCTTGCCTGTTTGCTTGCTTGCTTGCTTTCTTGTATGCTTGTTTGTTTGTTTGTTTGTTTGTTTGTTTGTTTGCTTGCTTGCTTGCTTGCTTGCTTGCTTGCTTGCTTGCTTGCTTGCTTGCTTGCTTGCTTGCTTGCTTGCTTGCTTGCTTGCTTGCTTGCTTGCTTGCTTGCTTGCTTGCTTTGCTTGCTTTGCTTGCTTGCTTGCTTGCGTGCGTGCGTGCTTGCTTGCTTGCTTGCTTGCTTGCTTGCTTGCTTGCTTGCTTGCTTGCTTGCTTGCTTGCTTGCTTGCTTGCTTGCTTGCTTTCTTGCTTGCTTGCTTGTTTGCTTGTTCGCACGCTCACATACTTGCTTGCTAGCAAACTTGCTTGCTTGCTTGCTTGCTTGCTTGCTTGCTTGCTTGCTTGCTTGCTTGCTTGCTTGCTTGCTTGCTTGCTTGATTGCTTGCTTGCTTGCTTGCTTGCTTGCTTGCTTGCTTGCTTGCTTGCTTGCTTGCTTGCTTGCTTGCTTGCTTGCTTTTTAGATCTATCCAGTCTGTAATTGTAAACTACAGAAACCACAGGAAACAACGTTATGTGAATAATTCTGTCATGAATACATAATGCCGGAAGGTGACCAAGTCACACAAACAGACAATTCTCACCAGTCATTTACGACAGCGAAAGGGAGATTTTCTTCTGTAATGGTACAATGCACGATAAAAAGCAATAACCGATTACACTCTGTCAGATGGTACAAAAAACGTCTATCTACATTAACTCAATTGTATCATATTATATATTTGCTCACATTACACAGTTTTTGTTTTATGTGGTATTTTGCTGCAATGTATAGGCCTAGTGTTATTCTTTATTTGTTTATTACTTCACTTGTCTCGCATCGCATCGCAGTGCATTATATCATATTAATTTGCCTTACCTTGCCATGTAGTCAGTACTGTGGGGAGCCTCCGTGACCGAGAAGTAGCGTGCTCGGCCTCAGACCGCCAGGGGTTGAATTTCAAATCCTGTGTCTGGAGGACAGTGTCATCTCAATCATCTCACCATCCTCAGGAGGTTCTCCTGGCCCAGTTTAGCCTATATGTGCACAAAGGTGGCCTAAAGCCCGATTCATTTCATTTAATTTTCTTATGTTGCCATGTCTTTCATTACCTTGCCTTGCATTGTATTGTGTATTTGTATTGTATCGCGTGGCATTGCAGTACATTGCATAGTACAGTGTGATACTGTATTGTATTGCATTGCATTGTATTGCACTTCAAGGCATTGCATTACATTGCAGTCAATCGCAGTGCATTGCATTAATTGCATCACATTACATTGCATTGCAGTACATATTGCATCACATCGCATCGCATTGCATCGCATAATTACATGTATGTTGCGCTGCGCTGTGTTTTGCTGTGTCCGGGGTTAAATCGCCCAGAACATGTCAACCCAGCAAACACAAGACATTCACCCAATGCTGGGTTAATGTTGGGCCACCGTCTGCAAGGCTGGCCCAACATTAACCCAGCATTGGGTGTTTGCGGGGAAGACACACTTATCAAAATGAGAAGTGGTTGTATGAAACCCAATATACCCCGCTACTGTGCATTCCACCAGAGATTGTTAGTATGAACAATCTCTGATTCCACTACATGTCAAATGGTCTAGACCATCCTTATAGCTATGTCCATTTAATCTTTGTGCTACTGAAACCGTATATATATGTTTTCAAGCAAATTTGAGACTACGGTAAGTAAAATACAACTTGAATGTGTAACATATCTTGTGATAGATGCTCAGTTAATTAAATAATTCAGCTTGTAACATTTTTATTCTAAAATAAAAAAAATATGTTCCACTCATTTGAAGCTGGAAACTGGATGAAGAATACTCACAAACACTTCAGCAGTACAAGGGTTAATGCAGATTGCACGGAAGATTTTAACTTATTACAGAATCATTTGAATGGCCGTTTTGGGGCAAAGTGATACTATATTTTTATGCTACCTATTTTGTATATACACCAAATTTTAATTTGTGGTTTGCGTTGACACAGCTTGTGATTGGTGAAACTGTGCATTACTTATTCTAGCGTCATAAGGAATAAACGGCATTGTTAACAACCCAGCAAACACAAGAAGTTGCCCCGATGATGGCTTAATGCTGGCCAAACGTCTACGACGCTGGACAAAACATTAAACCAGCACTGGATCAACGTCTCTTGTTTGCTGGAAAAACTCATTCCTGGGAAAATCCCAGGAAGCTTCACGTCTCGTGTTTGTCTCGTGTCAGCTGAAGACGCCCCCCTTATGGTCACACAGTACAACCCTTTAACAGCCGATCACGAATATATTCGGGTTTTTTTCATTTTTATTAGCACATTAAAAACCAGCTGTTTAACATGTTGAAGATAAAAACGTGACATCAATCAGCAAGAGTTCAAACTCGTTGACCTCTATTTTGTCACATCTGAATAATTTTCACCATTTGAAGTTGTGAATCGCGTGAGCGAGACACAACTTCAAGTGACTGAAAATGCCAATTAAATAACTTAAATAAGCGGTGAAAGGGTTAATTATTTTATGCTTCACGAACCTGTGACAGCTTTCTTGAAGATGATTATTATTTAAAATCTCTGTCTGATTTTGTGAAACAAAAAGTACATTCATTCATGACTAAGCCCACTACTACCTTCCCATACCGGATTTATTTCAATGTTATACAGACAGAATCTCACATATATACCAGGAAAATGTATCCTTGAGAAAAAATTTCAGATATATTTTTTCTCTAACGTACTTTTGCAGAAAAATTTTCAGTGCATTTATTTATATTATATAAAAAAAAATGTATGATAATTTATAGTGTTGAACAATTGAAAAGTGGGTCTGTTGAGTTTAAAAAAGGGTGATTATCTTCTTCTTTTAATGCATGTTATTCACATGTATGTATTTACATAATCATAACCTTTTATTATCATATGCATAAAAAAACTGAGACAAAAATCTAAGGCACCTGCATGCCCCCCCCCCCCCAAAAACAAAACATGTTTTGATAATACACTGGCATAATTAAACGAAATATACGTTTTGTTATAAACCTGAAAAAAAACATACAGCGTCCTAAAATGACTTGACACAAAATATTTTTCCAGTGGCCTGTACACTTTTGTTCTGTGAACAGGCGCCACAGCTCCTCGTGCCATTCCGGTCTCATCTTAGAAAGGTGAGAAAAACTACCCCACTTCACACCATGATGGAACTGCTGAAGAGATATCTGTCGTCTGTCTGTCTGTATCCATGGCAGAGGCGATATCTGCCTGCCTGCCTGCCTGCCTGCCTGCCTGCCTGCCTGCCTGCCTGCCTGCCTGCCTGCCTGCCTGCCTGCCTGCCTGCCTGCCTGCCTGCCTGCCTGCCTGCCTGCCTGCCTGCCTGCCTGCCTGCCTGCCTGCCTGCCTGCCTGCCTGCCTGCCTGCCTGCCCGCTTTCCTGCCTGCCAGCCTGCCTGCCTGCATAAACTACATTTCAAATCCTTCACTTTACAAAATATAAGACATAGTATATTTGCGCTTTTTTGACTGGTGGCACTTCTGAGCAATGAGGCTATTATAAAAAATAATGTTAATCCTTAAAGCGTTAATTAGGTTGAATATAATTTAATTTTTCACCCCTTTTTGTGGAAAATGTAATAATGATATTATATTAACCAGAAAATAGTGTGTTATCAGCTATTTTCTACCAACATCCGCTGAACTTTGTTCAAGTCCCTGTACTTCTTGGAAATGATAAGCCTAGCATTATTAGCGTGTACATTGTGCGTTATTAACTTATTTTCCGTAATGAGCATTTGCGATGAGAATTTTTTGTATTTTTTCCGTAACCGCTATATTAAACAGCCCCTCAACAGGTCCATCGGACGAAAACTATGCTTAAATAATAATAACATTTGAATGATAATATCAGTTTATTATGTCTAACAGTCATACGTGGAACACTTTCAACCCGAAAATCATGAAATAAAGCTCAAAGGTAATACAAGTTTGAAATCATTGCATTGCTTCAACCGGGTAATAAAAAGGGTTTAAACTATACACTTTTCAATGAAATGTAATATTTTAGTAAGTAATGTGTTGAAATTGCATAGAGTATTGAGGCAAACATTATTTTTGTCTGCAATTCTTTGTGAAATTTAAAGACATTAATTACTGAGATAGGCGATTCAAATGAACTGTTATTATAAAACTGTTAGAAATAATAAATGAATGCTGTCAGTAAGGTTTTATACATTAGCATGGCAGACATAGGTACAACTAACATTTCTGTAATAATATAACCCCTGTTTAATTTCAAGAAATTGACTAAGACTATTTTTCAATGTCATGCTCGCTAGCGAAAGTCGATTTTTTTAATTTTAATTTTATTTATCGTTATCTTTGTTTTTGGACACGAATAGATTGTAGCCAATTTGTCCAGATTATTTTTCCAGAATGATTACACTATACTGTCTGATGGCAGCAGACTATCTTGTGCTTCACATCTATATTTATTAGCGGGAGGCTGCAAACTTCTGATCGCTTCACACTTTAAGCGGTGAACAATACCATAGTTGTTTTTAATCCGTTTTATTAGGCGAAAGAATGATTGTTAATAGGAACGAATTATTTGCTTAAACATAACGATTTGCAATTATTTTGTCTGAAATTAAACAAACGTGAGAAATTTCCACCTCGTGGGTCACTGTAGCAGTGTAACATTATTGTAGTTAACCGACCGTTTGTAGTTAATTGACCGTTTTCATGACTCTTCTATTACTCAGACAGTATCGTTAGGTCAACTTTTGACACAGGAATATTCAAACAGTTAAAAGGCATGAGGTATCCATCATTTCTTCACATTCCAACATATTTTACCTTTAAAACAGCTCATTGTTTGAAACTATGCAGTTAAGCGTGAAACACACAAATGCGAACGCGAGCGCGAACGCGAACGCAAAAATTGTTAAACACAATAATTTATGATTTCCAAAACACACCAGCGCAAAGGCGAACGCATTTTTTTGCATTCGCGTTGCTGTGCGTTGGCAATGAGAAAGTAGTGAGTGTAATAATTTTAGCACTCCCGTTCGCGTTCGCGTTGGTGTGTTTTACGCTTTAGCCATTTCACAACCAATTTGACTTTAATTTGTGATTTGCGCTGGCGAAACATAATAACTTGACTTCAGTCTGTAATTCAACCTGGTTAAATAGAATTTCAAACTAAACTATGTAATTTAGTACGAACAGGGTTAAACGGCATGGCTCAATAAGCTCATTTCCGGGAAGCTCTACCGGGAAAATTCCGGGAACAGTCACGTCTTGTGCTATTCATGGGCTGAATACATTCCTTTCAGAGAGGAGAAAACATTCTCCGATCTCTTCAGAAACGCTCAGACTCTTTCAAGCTAGACTAGCACATGCTATAATCGTTAGTCCGTTTCAGAGACGAAACATCCCTTTTGCAGGATAAACGTTCGCCTCCGAGTCCAAAAAACACGAGGCAACGTATTAAAAACCCCAATTTTCAGCAAATGAGCAGGTATTTATGTTTCATTTTACATTTATCCAACTGTGAACAAACAATGCAATTTAAAAAGCCTATTATATGTCCCTGGTGCAGTCGTCTGAAAGCTGTGGACTCTAAATAAGCAGTGACAACATGCTGTTTTTAATGTAAACATGGGAAATCGTTAATAGTTTGAGTATACTACCTATTATATATCCCTTTTGTATGCTCATACTATTCAATAGAATTGCCCAGATACAATTATTACAAAGATAAAACATCAGTAAATATTTACAATCTTAGGAATCTGTTGGGAATAATCGCTTAATATCAGAATTCAATAAAATAAAGGTATCCACAGTGAAATATTTTGACAACTCCTCCTCGCAGTTTATGGCAACGCCTTCTCACGCTACATGTGTACACGGTATTAATATGGGAATACGTTGATATACTCAATTACACAACTACACAGCTAATAATACTTACATTATTTAAAATCTGATATTCTAATGTATATTTAAAATTTAAAATATGAAACAACCTTTATGAAACTGAACCTTGTAGACATTATGTAAATCCTGGATCTCCAGTTTTTACCTGAATAAATATATTATTTGTGCCTACTGGAAACGCATATTTTCTCATTACAGTAACGTTTGGCCACAACAATATGGCTGATGCTGATGAGCGATGGGGCAGCCAGAAGAAAACACACAGAATTTTGGACATCGTCGCAAACGGAAAAGAGGCCAAGCCCGGGGATCAACATACGCGAAAAAAAAACTAAAACATATATTTCTACATTTAAGAATTCACCAACCACTTTAAAGCACAGCGTGAATCTTTCTTCAAACACTACACACGACCACACATATTAACATTCTACAAAATAAGAAGTAAGCATTGATTCAAACACCAAGAACAGCAAAGTACAAGCAGATGAAACAGAAACAAATAACATAACATATGATATCGTATAAAACATGTAACACGTATTACCGACAGTTTTAGAAAATGTTGCAGACGAAGTGCCTTCTGGAATTCCATACATTGTACAAATTATTCGCAGAAGACAGTTTTCCAATGAATAATATATCGTTTCGCTTATTTCTTGAAGCTGTTAGATGGTACTCCATACAGTAAAACAACACAAATATGGTATTGCAATGAAACCATAGTTTTTTTAACATGGTAACTACAGACAGTGCTCACGATAATGTGTAGTAATAACGCACGAAATACACGGCGATAAATTAGTTTGTGAGTACAAGTACACATACCTGATTGATTTGCGCACACACAGTTATTTCTCTGAATAACATAACATGACACGGTTGTGATTCTCATAATGACGTGCATCAACGAGGGCGAATGAATTTAGCTGATTCGTCAGTCAATTCTGAACTAGTTTTCATGACATTTTGCTCAGATAATTGACCATAACCATGGGGCGACTATACTCTTAACATTTTGCGAAGTTTTAGAAGAGCATCATATAGGTTTTGACTTTAATTAAGCTAATTTATGTCAATGTTTGCAAATGAGGTTGATCCGAGGTCTTTAAAATGTCGTGAAACGACTTCCATGGGGTGAAAACCCCGAGTAAAGGCACCAAACACACCACTGTGGGTGACTTTTTTTAGAAAGTTACAGCATTTTATAGGTTTTTGGCTTTAAATATGTTAATTTATGCTATTTTATGCAAAATAGGTTGATCCGAGGTTGTTTATTTTTATTTATTTATTAGGCTTTATATACACAAATATATACAATAATCGTACAAATATGCAAATGTAAGTAAAATTGTGTACATCAGGATGTCGAATGCAGGTGACCAGTACCCTAACTAAGTTTGAAATCCAGAATAAAATTTATATACATGGTAATTACATTTAATATTAATATAAAATAAAATTAAATAGAAATATATTATCCATAATTTTTGTTTCCCGCGCTAAAACCAGAGATAAAATATTTACATATTATTATAAAAGTAGCAAAAAAACCCTCTGGAAAGCGTAGAAACTTTTAAAACAACTACAAGTAGAGCAATTTTTAAAAGCATGCAACTTTATACATGGTAGTAACACTTAAAAGTAAAATTAAATAAAAATATATTATACATAAGTTTTGTGTCCCGCACTAAAACCAGAAAAACATAACTACATATTAATACGAAAGTAGCAAAAAAAATGTCTAGAAAGCGTAGAAACTTATAAAACAACTACAAGTGGAGCAATTTTTAAAAGCATGCAACTTTATACTAATATCATTATTTGAGTTTGATAATGTCTTCACAATTTCAACGTTGTAGATATTTTCTTGACTGCTAAGCAAATAGAAGGTGACCAGGGTGCCCTGAGCCACCACACAAGTTTAATTCATTATGCACTCGGGCCGAATACCATATAATATCATAATAATACAATAAAACTATACTGTATTAAAAGTATTTATAAAAACAATAATACAACTATGTGGTATTTAATAGAGCTCTCGACACGTACATAACGTGTGAATAAAAGCTTCCTCCCATCAACTCAGCAATATAGGTTGCAGTAGTATCAATGATAAGCCATGCATATTGAATATTGGTATTATTGGGTTAATACATGTTGATTATGATAATCCAAATATCACAAGGTCTTCAAAAGTTAGTGAAGCGACGTCCATGGGGTGAAAAGCCTGGGTATAGCTACCAAAATCACCTCTGTTGGTTACTTGGTTGAAAAGGTAGAGCATTTTTTGCTTGAATTATGTTAATTCATGGTAATTTATGCAAATTAGGTTGTGCTGTGATCTTTAAAATGTAGTGAAACGACTTCCTTTTTGTGGAAAACCTAGTTATAGACACCCGAATCACCTCTGTGGGTGACTTGCTTGAAAGTTAGAGCATTTTTAAGATTGATGGCTTTAAATATGCTAATTTATGTTAATTTATGCAAATTTATGCAAATTAGATGGGTTTGTGGAATTTTAAAATAAACTATGACAAAATTCACGGAATATCAATCTGGATGGAAACATAAAATTACATTATCAGAAAGTGTGTCGAAACGTCCAAACCTGTGTCGAAATGACTCCTACATTTTTGGACGAAAACACATTTTTGTGTCGAAATTGCCTGTGTCGAGTGACTGACACCCTTGACAAGTAATGCAATTCTTGGACGAAGCTAATGGGTTTATAGAGGGCAACATTTTTTGTTAAATACTACATGGTAAATAGACTAACTTTTAAAATAGGGCTATACAATATGTTTCAATGACATTTTCGTGGTAGTCCCCATGACTAGACAATATCATGATAATTGGTTGAGAATTGACTTAGAAATCAAAGAAAATCATTCACCACGGTGTGAATCCGACTATAATATACGTTCGAGACCCGTGGGGTCCGAGAAGGTTGCTATATCTCCATTATTCTCAAAATCAATCACCAAACGCGACACATTCACCCAATGGTGGTTTAATGTTGAACTACCCTATTCGAAGCTGGCCCATCATCAGTTGCAACTTCAGTTCACTGTCTCGCCAATATGTCGTATATATGTGCCGAAATACCTGCTAAATAATACGTATTCACGCAAAAAAGGTGTCAGTATATTTGCAGACTGTGAAAGGGATTTGCCATTGTCTGCGAGGAGGAGTTGCCTAGTGATATTTGACTAATGGACCCCTTAATTACTGTTTTTGCCATGGATTCATTATGCAAAATAAAACTAAATTCATAAAGTGTTGTGGGTATTTACATCGCGACCTTTAGTTTACTTAATAATGAGATTATGGCTTGGATAACTGAATAAAGTGTACTTATTGTGCAATGAAAACATATCATAGCACATATTTGTCGACTTATGTCGAGTTTCTAGATAGCTGTATTATATGTAGAGCTTTGAGAAGGGTATCATTTAACTCTTTATTTCACTCTCGGTTGGATAAACATTTGTTATAACACCTATTTAACTAACTTTTGTGTGGTGGCACATTTGCGTTGGGTGCTGATAAAAAACACGATTTTCAGCTCTGAGGGGGCGTTCCAAAGTCTCGGAAAGGGACTTTCGCCTCTGAAACAGACTAGCGATTATAGCATGTGACTAGAATACTAGTAGTCTCTACAGTCAGCGTTTAACCATTATGGCTCTGAAATATTTTTGCCTAAGTCATGGAGACGAAAGGTTTCTTTAATTTGAAAGAATCATAAATGTTTTAATTAGCTCTTTCCGCTTTATTTGGCTTCAATGGTTTACTTTTTCAGCGCATGCATTGACTTTAAACATCAGAATCTGACGTCTACATACGATTCTAAATTTGATTCCAATTTTGTTTTGATCCATGTAAACTGCATCGGTTCTTCAACATTCCTGTCATATTTATTCTTTAGAAAATAGCACTATTGGAGTAATTGACAGTTTCAAATGAATAAAATTACTGTAATGGGTCAAATCTATGATAATGATTAGTTTAACAACTTCAAGCTGGTAAAAATCTGAACTAATATGTATTATATATATTTATTGCTTTAATTTGTATTTATTTATTTATTGCTTTAAGGGTTAATATCAGGACAAAGTAGGCCTAATTACTATTCCTTCAGTATGGAGAGTCATTGAAGTAGTAGGGGGGGGGGGGGCGCTCCCTCATTTCTACAAGTTACCAATTATTTATGTGTTCTGTAATGGAAATGACCGTATTTTCCACTGTGGCTAGAAGCCACATATAAGTGTTATTGAACATCGTGCCGTGCAGGTTACAAACCACGGTCGGCCACGCGGACTTACCGCTAAATTGTACTGGCTAAAATATCTTCTCTTTCCAAATCTAAAACCACTTTGTTTCTTTACTGTTGTAGATACAAACAAATCCAAAATATAAAAAAATGTAGCGGCATAAAAACCGAAATATTTTTTTCTAGTGGCCTGTAGGTCTACGATTTTATTCTAGAGCCATTCTAGTCTGATCTCATACAGGTGAGAAAACCCACCCACTTCACACCGCTGATGCTGCTGTCGCCATGGTTGAAGCATTATCTGCCTGCCTGCCTGCCTGCCTGCCTGCCTGCCTGACTGCCTGCCTGCCTGCCTGCCTGCCTGCCTGCCTGCCTGCCTGCCTGCCTGCCTGCCTGCCTGCCTGCCTGCCTGCCTGCCTGCCTGCCTGCCTGCCTGCCTGCCTGCCTGTCTTATTTTCTGCCTGTCTATTTATCTGCCTGCTCGTCTGCCTGTCTGCCCGTCTATTTGTCTTAATGCAGTCTATTTGTCTGCCTGTCTATTTGGCTGCTTGTCTATTTGTCTGCCTATCTGTATGCCTGTCTATTTGTCTGCCTGTCTATTTGTCTTCCTGTCTATTGATGTGCTTGTCTATTTGTCTGCTATTCTATCTGCCTGGGAAGTGTTATTTCTGACAAAGGATGACCCGCTAACACGCAGATCTAGCCGGCTTCATAGATTACAATGACCATGATAACCTTACTTCCATGTATTTTATTATAACAGATGTGAGGCAGACTAGGGGTATAGGGCGCGCAGACGCCATGATCAAAAGTAATGTCACATTCCCTGAGAACACAAGGCGGAATGGGTTGGGTCAGCGACGCCAACATTAGACCATCATTTAATTGGATCAATATCACATGACTGGTGAGTTAGCATACATGACAGGATAGTATAGTTAGGTCATTTTTCGGGATTTCGTGACCATTTTCATGAAAGCTCAGTTTCTTGGTGGTTTTAGGTTTTGGTGCAAGATGGGAGCAGCTGATGACTTATAATGGAGATCTCGCCGGGCGGGCGCCTACTTGGCGACATTGGCGATTGCCAAATTTGAGAAATTCACCAAACGTTCACCAAACGTTCTACTCTTTCACCAAACGTTCACCGTGTTCACAAAGCGTTGTATTATCTGAATGTTCGCCCGAAGTTTTTTAATTTTCTTGCTAAAATTTTGGGACTATCAGGGGGACATATAGTGATTTTCTCGCTGACTGTTCGCGTAATATTCATGTAATAATCGCCACCTGTGCCATTTTCTCACCAAACAGTTGGCGAAACAAAAAGTAAAAGGCATCGGCGACGATAAGGTGATTGCTTTGAGATGGTTCGGCAAACATTTGGCGACTAATTGGCGAGCGTGGCGATCAATCGGCGAATTGGTGAACTTGGGAACTGTTTGGCGAGCAGTTGACGTCCATTTATATCGAACCCGGTGAATTGTTTGCCATAACTTAGTCGATATTCAGGGGAATAACAACTGTTTTGTGATTTTGAATACAATGGTCTGATACCCAAATAGTAGCAACATTACAAAAATCTGGCGAAAGAGGATAACGCTTGGTAAAAACTTTGGGAATGTTCGGGGGAGATTTGGGGAATTTCACAAATTTGTCATTCGCTAATGTCACGAAATAGTCGTCAGACCAGTGATCCCAGCTTAAGATCTAAACAAGTAATAAACGTCAAGTTTAGACCGACATTGATCCGACGTTGACCCGATGTTTGATGCCAGACTATCTTCTTGTCTGACGCATCTAGTTTTATTGGCGCGAGGTTGCAATATCACGCCCCGAGCACTTAATGAAAACTTGTGGTATTCCCGCCTCTCCACTATTCATCTCCGCACCCTATTAACCCTTTAACCGCCGGTGCCGCCTTTATTCCGGTTTTCATTTCTTATTAGCACCACATTTTAAATATGTTGAAGAGGAAAATTGTGACATCAAACAGCAAGATTTGAGAAGATTTGACCTCCATTTTATCAAATCTGAATAATTTCCATTCACTTTAAGTTTTGGATCGCGTCAGCGAGACACAACTTCAAGTTGTTGAAAATTCAAATTGAATAATTTGGCGGTTAAAGGGTTAAAGGATATACATGTTCATATTTTCTATTATTCCAAACATATATACATCACATTGACCCAATGCTTGTTTAATGTTGGCGATGCTAAACAAGGCATTGGGACAGCAGCGGCTCGTGTTTTCATGGAACGTACCAATTACTTGTCATCATGGCGTCTGCGCGCCCTATATTCCTAGTCTGCCTTGCATCGGTTATGAATAAATGAAATATAATTTGCATCTGCTGAGTAGAGGTAAGTCAACACGCTGTAGGCCCACGTTTTTGTCTAGAGAAAAAGTTGTATCTGCTGGGTGCTGGTAAGTCAACAAGTTGTATCTGCTGGGAAGAGATAAATCACCATGTTGTATCTGTTAGGTGGAGGTAAGTCAACAAATCGTATCTGCTGTGTAGAGATAAGCCAACATGCTGTATCTGCTGACGTAGAGGTAAATCAACAAGTTGCATCTGGTTGGGAGAGGAAAGTCAACAATTTGTATCTGCTGGGTAGAGGTGGGTCAACACATTGTATCTGCCGGGTAGAGGTAAATCACCATGTTGTATATGTTGGGTAGATGTAATTCAACATATTGTATCTGCTGGGTAGAGGTAAGTCAACAAGTTCTATCTGCTGTGTACGTAGAGATAAGTCAACATGCTGTATCTGCTGGGGTAGAGGTAAGTCGTATCTGCTGAGGTAGAGGTAAGTCAACATGTTGTACATATCTGCTGGGTAGAGGTAAGTCAACATATTGTATCTGATGGGTGGATGTAAGTCAACATGCTGTATCTGCTGGGTAAAGGTAAGTCAACATGTTGTATCTGCTGGGTAGAGGTAAGTCACCATGTTGTATTTGCTGGGGAGAGGTAAGTCAACATGTTGTATCTGCAGGGTAGAGGTAAGTCAACATGCTGTATCTGCTGAGGTAGAGGTAAATCAACAAGTTGTATCCGCTGGTGAGAGGTAAGTCAACATTTGTATCTTCTGGGTAGAGGTAAGTCAACATGCTGTATCTGCCGGGTAAAGGTACCATCGTTTTATTCGAATCAGATCATTTGTATTTGTGACATCACAGTGGTGGATCCTGAGGGAAGACGGGTCAAGGAGGTATAAAAACGATAGTGTCAACAAAATGACAACAAATTATTATATGACAATTGCAATGTTCTCAGATGGAGCCCCAAGCTTGGATACCCGCGTTTATCAGATGAGAAGCACTGTTTACACCTAAATTGTAAATAACACGCGAGGCAAACGAAATACACATGATGACATCATAGTCCCCCCCCCCTTTTTCGCAATCTTGCATCCGTCCTTGCATTGAGATTGGAATTATGATACTGGCATATCAGCGTGAGTGATAATGAGAGGACATAGCACCGTATAAACCAATAACAATTTAACCGCCAAGTTATGAAATTGGAATTTTCACTTACTTGAAATTGCGTATCGCGCACGCGATTCGCGTGAGTGAAAATTATTGAGATTTGACAAAATCATGGTGAATGATTTTGAAATCTTGCTGATTCATGTCACTTTAACATGTTTGAAAACTAATAAAAATATATAAAACAAACATAATCAGGGCTGGTGGTATAAAGGGTTAAAGTGCTAAGTGGGTCTAGCTGTAATGAGCTCGATGTATTCCAATAAGCGCAAAACATATCAGCGTGAAAATGAGCGGGTAGAGCAACGCGAAAATTAGCATAATTGTTACATTTGCGTCGCACTGTTTTTCGAGCCGGCGTTTGCGTGCAAAATCTAAGCAAATGAAGTCATTACAAATAATATTATGGCTTTGAAACATGGTTGTGAAAGTTGGGGATCGCGTCAGCGAGACACAATTTCAAGTGGGTGAAAATGCAGATTGAATAATTTGGCGGTTAAAGGGTAAAAGTGCCCCAACAAACACGACGCGTTGATGCAATGCTGGGCTACTGTTGTCCCACCGTCTACGACGCTGGGCCAACATTAGCCCAGCCTCGAATCAAGTGTCGTGTTTGCTGGGGCTAATCACGTCTGTAGGCGTTTAATCAGAGAATATAGCTCGGTGTCTACTCTGAAAGTGTAAGTCACGCCCGTCGTCGTTTTCCGTTTTTCTACTTGACACTAAAATAAAAAAAATCAATTGAAAAATGAGTATTTAATTTGCTATATTGACATGTATTTTGATTCAAGTCGTGCACATTTAATACACTTTCAACCACTGGAAGTCGTGGTTCGCGGTAGCGAGACACAACTTCGAGCGGGGAAACATTTCAATTCCATTGTGAATAGAGATGGATTTGAAAGTCAAAATATCCCCTGAAATTAACAATGCACTGCAACAGGGCTAAATGAGTCGTACAGTAGGTAGTCGATAAATAAATACACTGACTTTTTATGTTTGTCAATTAATGAATAATTTATTTTTGACCCATACAACCACTCAGCAACGAATAAGTAGCAAACACAGGATGAATAATTCTCTGCAAACACAGAGCATAAAGTATTGACTCCGGGGAAACGTTTCAGAATATGTGGGTGATTTGCGTGAAGGCAGCGACGGAAATATTCCTGTGAAAGGTTGGTGTTGATATGAGCCTTTCATCCAATTATGTTTTAAAATCGGTTCACCGTCTGCACGGCTGGCCCAACATTAAACAGCGTTGAATGGATGAACGCCTGGTGTGTGTGTTGGGCATGGTGCAGACGGGGGGGGGGGAGTTTATTGCTACATCGATTAAGTGGCTGATCCCTGGCTGTGATAAAAAACGACGAGAGCCATAAAATATGTCTCTATGGTAACGTAATCTGACATATCCCCCAGCTGGGAGACGTTTGATGCTTTCATGTCATTGGAGCGTGAAGCCGAGGGAGTGAATATGAGCAGTCCCATGAAAGTAAGTAAGCGCATATCAAAAGCAAAAAATTACTGAATTAACGCAGTAAATGATATGTAAGATATAATCAAATAAAAATGCATTTGTATCCTCGTGTGTCCTGCGTTAGCGACTGATAACTTTGGTTAATTGAACAAAAGTATAATATTTGCCTAATTTGATACCACATAATTATAATAAATAATCCTCCTTCTTCATTGCAATGCGGCTAATAATGTCAATTCTATCACAACTAAATTGACATTATTCATTCGGCAATAGATCAAACAAATATTATACATGTAGGTTTGGTAGAAGCTCTTTTACCTCTCAACAAGTTTCTAGCCACATAGTTTACATGTCACGGCAATTTTCAAATAAATGATTACATTTGATGGACATCCATTTTTTTAAATAATTTGTTTCGTCATTTGAGGCTGTATATTGCGTGAGCATTTACAGCGTCACAGAAATATACAAAAGAATATAATCCAACAAGACACCGGTTAATGTAGGTCCAGCATCGTAGATAATGGGCCAGCATCCAAACAAAATTGGATTTCAGAGATGCTAATTAAGTCAACTAATGTTCTCTATGTGGTCGGGAATGTTTATCTTTGATTGTAACTTCCGGCATGTGGTACTAGCCATATGTCGTCATTGAAATGGTATGAATAGATCACTAGTTAATTAAAATAAACTGTAATGTTATTGTGTGAGTGCATGTCCTGCGTGAATGGCACATATTATTTTTAACCGTATTTTTATTGCTATTATACACTAAATCTGCTGCAACACGCGCTGATATCAAAAAATCAACAGGCACATAGCCAATATCTGTGCTTGCATGGTCACATTGCTTGGAATTACCTGTTTCGCGAATTTCCACATTTAGTGTATTTACATGAGATTATGTTTGATTTTTTAAATACTTTATAATTCTTAGCATTTTTTTACTACATCATTGTACATACTCCAGTAGCATAATTATGCATTTGTATATATCTTTAGGTTTCTACGCTTTCCAGAGTGTCTTATTTGCTGCCAAAAATATGATTTGTTTATCATACATAGAAGCTGTTTTATCTCTGGTTTTGGTGCGGGAAACAAAATGACAGACTCCTATGTTTACATATTAGCAATGCCTTATAATTTTATCAAGTTATAATCGTTTATTTGTTATTTTACTGCAATGTCCAAATGATTAACAATATAATCTGGTATATTGTTAACAACATTGTTAACAATCTTGTATATACATGTGCATATATTTGTATGACAAATAAGTCTGTAAATGTCTTATTTATGTCAAACAAAATATATTTATGTCTGTCTGTCTGTCTGTCTGTCTGTCTGTCTGTCTGTCTGTCTGTCTGTCTGTCTGTCTGTCTGTCTGTCTGTCTGTCTGTCTGTCTGTCTGTCTGTCTGTCTGTCTGTCTGTCTGTCTGTCTGTCTGTCTGTCTGTCTGTCTGTCTGTCTGTCTGTCTGTCTGTCTGTCTGTCTGTCTGTCTGTCTGTCTGTCTGTCTGTCTGTCTGTCTGTCTGTCTGTCTGTCTGTCTGTCTGTCTGTCTGTCTGTCTGTCTGTCTGTCTGTCTGTCTGTCTGTATGTCTGTCTGTCTGTCTGTCTGTCTGTCTGTCTGTCTGTCTGTCTGTCTGTCTGTCTGTCTGTCTGTTGTCTGTCTGTCTGTCTGTCTGTCTGTCTGTCTGTCTGTCTGTCTGTCTGTCTGTCTGTCTGTCTGTCTGTCTGTCTGTCTGTCTGTCTGTTTGGTTCAACGTCTCTTGATTGTTGTGAAGAGGACCACTCACTGCAAAATTGTTTGTCTACAGAGCCAGGGCAGATAATGAATCTATCCCAGCAAACACGCGACATTGACCATGTGTTGGTTCAATGTAGGCCCAACATTGAACCAACACATGGCCAATGTCCCGTGTTTGCTGGGCATGTGAACGTGTTGCAGGTCAGGACTGATTAATAGGATTCGGCATCGTGTCTTGTGTGTAATTCTCTTATTGAGATTCCAGAATGGTGTTTGTCAAACAAAATGGTGACAAAACCAGGACAATGACTAGAGGACAAACAACCTCACCAGTATAAGTAGTATATGCAGTGCTAAAAGTGAGATGATAATGGTCGGGTCTGTACAAAAGTGTGTTTATGTAGGGTCACTAGGGTGATCGCCAGTAGCGTCGTTATGGTCTGGTCGCTAAAGGGAAATAACAATGTTAGAAAAGGTGTCTCTCTTGTTGCGAGTTGATGATTTTTTTATTATTCGCACTCACAAACAATCCACTCTATATAAGTAATCCGATTTCGCAAATAGACACCACAGAGTCTACTGTGAATTCTTGATCGCAATAATAATCACCTCCAATCTGTAATAGGTCAAGTGTGTGAAGGGAAGTGTCGGCATAATGCAGGCTGGGAAGACCCACGAAGGGAATTATCAGTCTAATTATGGCCTGATAACAATAAACTGTGACCAGAGGACGAGTAGTTGCCAACAGACAACATTGTCTGGTCTCCACCAGTGTCCACCCTCTCAACGTCCAGTGATTTATTCTCATTCTTCTTCACCTTAAGTTGACTCAAGGTGAAGTAGAAAATGCAATTACCCAAGTTAAATGTATCAAAATGAAACCGAGAAGGTTGTCATCGTGATGGATAACACCATATGTTTATCACTATAAATTAGTTTATTCAACATATGAACATGGCATTAGTCGGTGGGCTGATATCTATAAATATCGCCTAACTCTCATGACAATTATGTTTCTTGGTCTCATTTTGAAGATAAATATATCACCTTTCATTTGAGACCGGGTAACCCTCTGAGAAATTGTCCGAAAGAAGTATTTTGAAGCCAAATAGATACCTACCCTCTGGTATCTGAAAAGCAATAAAAAATAGTGTTTCAGAATTTTTCACAAGGTGAAATTCGGGTTTAATTCAAACAAAATGTATCAGTTCTAACATAAAGTTGATGCTGAACCAAAAAAATATGGTGCAATCCTTTCAAGTGAGCTTAAATTTTACTATATAAACCCTTTAACCTCCGGGGTTTGATATTTTTGCTTACTTAAAAAACCGTATAGCACGTCAAATTAAAGCACGTCAAATTAAAGGGATTTCTCAGATAACCCCATGTAATGTCATACCTTGTCATATACCCTGTCATATTTTTTTCACATTATTACATCGGACAAATATGTCAGAGAACGTTAAAATTGAGCAAAATATTTGCGTATATAAAAATAGATAAGTGGTAAAATAACTTAATATAGACTGGTTTGTGTGGACATGACACCCTATGCTTAAGTGGGGTATTGGGATGATTGCTAATAGTAGTACTTTTCACCCACATCGGAAAGGGTCACAGGGATCTGTTTTGTCTGTCGCATGCTTTAATACAGCTTTAACACTGATGTTGGCCGTGATAGCCTTGAAACATCCGGCAATAGAGTGTTAGACATTATGTGTCCTACGTGGGGTGAATGGAGTTAATAACCCTTAGGTATTGTTACCCTGGGGACTATCTGACCTGAGGATAGCGGAACTGTGCGAAATGCATACAATTGACTACAATTTTTTTATCGTATTATAATGCCATCTGAATTACCATTTGTGCCGAGAAATGACGCACAACAATAATTTACTACTACCTATGTAGTAGGTACAATTATGTCATTTTACCAACAATATTTTGTGCTACAATGTTAGGTAATGGTATTAAATCGACAGAACATAATATTATCGTTTAATATAATGCATAATAATTGCGGAATATGACAATATAATGTCAGGATATAGTTTCATATTTTCAAAAGGCGATATTGTGATGACAGCATATATGGGATAATACTGCTAAGCCATGAGAATACTCTGCCAAATGGATTAGTATGTCAGAAGACATGAGAATACTCTATCAAATGGATTAGTATGTCAGGATTTGGCATTACAAATTTGGGATATGGTATATTGGGGCTAGAATAAATAAAGCTTTATAATGACAAGTTATATCACCATAGTGCTCAGATATGACAATATAGTTGCATTATAATACCACGAATATGACAAAATGCTGTCAGCATAATACATTATAATGTCAAAATGTACAATTACAATGTCAGGGTATGACATTATGATAATAAGATAAGGCATTACAATGTCAGGAAATAAAGTTTACTTTTCAGAATGTTTGATTTTAATGTCAGGATGCGGCACAATATTGTAATATATGAAATCAAACTCATAAGTCAGGATATAACATTTTTATATAGGGACATGACAGTATAATACAAAATAAATGGGAATAAAACTTCAAAGAATAGCATATTAACTGAGAAGGTATGACATTACACGGTGTTATTTGAACAATCCCTTCAATTTGATGTGCTATGGTATGAGTCAGGTACCAGAGAGTAGGTACCTATTCGGCTCTAAATTACTTCTTTCGGACAATTTTTCAGAGGGTTACCCGGTCTCAAATGATAGGTAATATATTTATCTTTAAGATGAGACCAAGAAACATAATTGTCATGGGAGTTAGGCGAACTTTGTTTGTTATGCCCCTTTTGAAATATAGCCCACCGATTACATGTCTTGGTAAATGTTTGCTAAATACGATAGAGCTTGTAGTACTAATTTTAAAACATATTATTATTAAGCTTCGAAGGGGATAAGTCTCACAATCTGCAGAAGATGTAGTGACAATGTAGCATCATGAAAATATTATTTTTATCTGCCAAAGTAGTTCCCGTATAAGCCTAATTGGTTTTAAAGCACAACATACAGTATGATTTCATGACTTTACAGCATGGTCGAACGGAAGAACACATAAACAAGAATAAGTGTGCATGTAAAAGGCAAATGTATGTCTATTTGTAATCAGTATTATGATTATATATGAAAATATAAAAAAACAAATATGTAACTTATTTGTGTCTAACACCACTGTTGTCTAATGATACAGATTATAGATCATTGCCTGAAAGACGAAACCCCCCCCCCCCCCTGGTTATTTTTGTGAACCATATTATTTTTTTTAACCTTACTATGTACCAAGTTACTTTCAGGTGGTCTGCATATTTTCTATGCATAGATAAGGTCGCCAGGGGTCATCGAAGTATGGTACCCTTGACCCTTAGGGTTGTATATTAAGAATAAGTCATAAAAATAGGTCAAGTACACATGGTTTTATGGTTTGGTGGTGGGTATCATAGGGGAGTTATTCCAAGGTCATGGTAAGGTCGTCTTAAGGTCACAGCAAGGTCGAATCAGCTCAAAACGGTTGAAAATAGATTATTGGACCGGCACTTCCAATAACTCGGTCGGAACCTAACCCAAGTAGCCTACACATGGTTACATCAGCTGGTACTTGGTTTCACAGCAAGGTCAAATCAGCTCAAAACGGTTGGAAATAACTTTTTGTGGTTGTTTTTGCTAACATTAAGTTCAGTGAAATGTATATGGTGGCTTGAAACATACCTAGATCGCAAAACAGACCTACACCAGATCACCCCCCGAGAGGTTACAGGGATAACATAAGGGTTGGAGGTTTTTTTACCCCCCCCCCCCTTTCAAATCACCCTTATGTCAACACTGTCTGATATGGCAGAGATAGACCAAATAGCACGTTGATGTTATATTTTGACATTGCCATGACTTTGGGATATCCCATAACAAGGTCATAACAAGGTCACCTAAAGGTCACGGCAAGGTCAAATCAATTCAAAACGGCTGAAAATATCTTGTTTCTGTTGTTTTTCTAACATTATGCTCAGTTGAAATGTATATGATGGCTTGAAACATACATGTACCTAGATTACAAAACAGACCTATATAAAAAAATATAATCTACAAAAATACCCAGGGGGAGGGGGTACAGGTGGGCCCAAGGTCTAGTATGACTGGTGTTCAGAAAGAGTGCATATTTTACTAAATTATTAAATGAATGAAGCTTGTTCAATACAATTAAATAATGGCTTACTGAATAGTTGTAAACGACTTATAAGTTTGATTTTCCTGTACAAGTTACCTTTAAATATTAGCCAAACGAGCAAATACTAGATATTGACCCATTGGTGGTTCAATGTTAAGTCAGCATTGCAGACGATGGACCAGCGTTGCTTTAAAATTGTGTCGACGTTTGTGTTAGCTGGCCTCAGCCTGTCTTGTGCCAGATGGCCCCAGCCTGTCTTGTACTAGCTGGCCCCAGTCTGTCTTGTGTTAGCTGACCACAGCCTGTCTTGTGTTAGCTGGCCCCGGCCTGTCTTGTGTTAGCGGGCCCCAGCCTGTCTTGTACTAGCTGGCCCCAGCCTGTCTTGTGTTAGCTGGCCCCAGCCTGTCTTGTACTAGCTGGCCCCAGTCTGTCTTGTGTTAGCTGACCACAGCCTGTCTTGTGTTAGCTGGCCTCGGCCTGTCTTGTGTTAGCTGGCCTCTGTCTGTCTTGTACTAGCTGGCTCCAGCCTGTCTTGTGTTAGCTGGCCCCAGCCTGTCTTGTGTTAGCTGGCCCCAGCCTGTCTCGTGTTAGCTGGCCCCAGCCTGTCTTGTTTTAGCTGGCCTCAACCTGTCTTATGTTAGCTGGCCTCAGCCTGTCTTGTGTTAGCTGGCCCAAGCCTTTCTTGTGTTAGCTGGCCCCAGCCTGTCTTATGTTAGCTGGGTCCAGCCTGTCTTATGTTAGCTGGCTCCAGCCTGCCTTGTACTAGCTGGCCCCAGTCTGTCTTGTGTGAGCTGGCCCCAGCCTGTCTTGTGTTAGCTGGTTCCAGCCTGTCTTGTACTAGCTGGCCTCAGCCTGTCTTGTATTATCTGGCCCCAACCTGTTTTGTATTAGCTGGCCCCAGCCTGTCTTGTGTGAGATGGCCCCAGCCTGTCTTGTGTTAGCTGGCCCCAGCCTGTCTTGTACTAGCTGACCCCAGCCTGTCTTTTGCTAGCCGGACCCAGCCTGTCTTGTATTAGCAGGCCCCAGCCTGTCTTGTGTTAGCTGGACCCAGTCTGTCTTGTTTTAGCTGGCCCCAGCCTGTCTTGTGTCAGCTGACCCAGCCTGTCTTGTGTAAGCTGGCCCCAGCCTGTCTTGTGCTAGCTGGCTCCAGCCTGCCTTGTGCTAGCTGGTTCCACACTGTCTTGTGTTAGCTGGTTCAAGCCTGATTTATGTTAGCTGGCCTCAGCCTGTCTTGTGTTAGCTGACCCCAGCCTGTCTTTTGCTAGCCGGACCCAGCCTGTCTTGTATTAGCAGGCCCCAGCCTGTCTTGTGTTAGCTGGACCCAGTCTGTCTTGTGTTAGCTGGCCCCAACCTGTCTTGTGTCACCTGACCCGGCCTGTCTTGTGTTAGCTGGCCCCAGCCTGTCTTGTGCTAGCTGGCTCCAGCCTGCCTTGTGTTAGCTGGCCCCAGCCTGTCTCGTGTTAGCTGGCCCCAGCCTGTCTTGTTTTAGCTGGCCTCAGCCTGTCTTATGTTAGCTGGCCTCAGCCTGTCTTGTGTTAGCTGGCCCAAGCCTTTCTTGTGTTAGCTGGCCCCAGCCTGTCTTATGTTAGCTGGCTCCAGCCTGTCCTGTGTTAGCTGGCCCCAGCATGTCTAGTGTTAGCTGGCCTTAGCCTGTCTTGTGTTAGCTGGCCCCAGCCTGTCTTGTGTTAGCTAGCCCAAGCCTGTCTTGTGTTAGCTAGCCAAAGTCTGTCTTGTGTTAGCTAACCCTAGCCTATTTTATCTTATCTGACCCCAGCCTATCTTGTGTTAGCTAGCCCAAGTCTGTCTCGTGTTAGCTAGCCCTAGCCTATTTTCTCTTAGCTGACCCCAGCCTATCTTGTGTTAGCTAGCCCAAGCCTGTCTTGTGCTAGCTAGCCCTAGCCTATTTTCTCTTAGCTGACCCCAGCCTATCTTGTGTTAGCTAGCCCAAGCCTGTCTTGTGTTAGCTAGCCCTAGCCTATTTTCTCTTAGCTGACCCCAGCCTATCTTGTGTTAGCTAGCGCAAGCCTGTCTTGTGTTAGCTAGCCCTAGCCTATTTTCTCTTAGCTGGCCTCAGCCTGTCTTGTGCTAGCTAGGTCCAGCCTGTCTGGTGTTAGCTTGCCCCAGCCTGTCTTGTGTTAGCTAGCCCAAGCCTGTCTTGTGTTAGCTAGCCCTAGCCTCTTCTCTCTTAGCTGGCCTCAGCCTGTCTCGTGCTAGATGGCCCCAGCCTGTCTTGTGCTAGCTAGCTCCAGCGTGTTTGGTGTTAGCTTGCCCCAGCCTGTCTTGTGTTAGTTAGCTCCAGCGTGTCTGGTGTTAGCTTGCCCCAGCCTGTATTGTGTTAGTTAGCCCAAGCCTGTCTTGTGTTAGCTTGCCCTAGCCTATTTTCTCTTAGCTGGCCTCAGCCTGTCTTGTGCTAGATGGCCCCAGCCTGAATTGTGCTAGCTAGCTCCAGCCTGTCTGGTGTTAGCTTGCCCCAATCTGTATTGTGTTAGCTAGCCCAAGCCTGTCTTGTGTTAGCTAGCCCTAGCCTATTTTCTCTTAGCTGGCCTCAGCCTGTCTTGTGCTAGATGGCCCCAGCCTGTATTGTGCTAGCTAGCTCCAGCCTGTCTGGTGTTAGCTTGCCCCAATATGTCTTGTGTTAGCTAGCCCAAGCCTGTCTTGTGTTAGCTAGCCCTAGCCTATTTTCTCTTAGCTGGCCTCAGCCTGTCTTGTGCTAGATAGCCTAAGCCTGTCTTGTGTTAGATACCCCTAGCCTATTTTCTCTTAGCTGACCCCAGCCTGTCTTGTGTTAGCTAGCCCAAGCCTGTCTTGTGTTAGCTAGCCCTAGCCTATTTTCTCTTAGTTGACCCCAGCCTGTCTGGTGTTAGCTAGCCCAAGCCTGTCTTGTGTTAGCTAGCCCTAGCCTATTTTCTCTTAGCTTGCCTCAGCCTGTCTTGTGTTAGCTGGCCTCAGCCTGTCTTGGTTAGCTGGCCCCAGCCTGTTTTGTGCTAACTAGCTCCAGCCTGTCTGGTGTTAGTTTGCCCCAGCCTGTCTTATGTTAGCTAACACAAGCCTGTCTTGTGTTAGCTAGCCTTAGCCTATTTTCTCTTAGCTGGCCTCAGCCTGTCTTGTGTTAGCTGGCCTCAGTCTGTCTTGTGTTAGCTATCACTAGCCTATTTTATCTTGGCTGGCCTGAGCCTGTCTTGTGCTAGATGGCCCCAGCCTGTCTTGTGCTAGCTAGCTCCAGCCTGTATGGTGTTAGCTTGCCCCAGCCTGTATTGTGTTAGCTAGCCCAAGCCTGCCTTGTGTTAGCTAGCCCTAGCCTATTTTCTCTTAGCTGACCCCAGCCTGTCTTGTGCTAGCTGAACACAGCCTGTCTTGTGTTAGCTGGGCCCATCCTGTATTGTGCTGGCTGGTTCCAACAAGTCTTCTGTTACCCAACCCCAGCCTATCTTGTGTCAGCTGGCCCCAGTCTGTCTTCTGTTAGCTGGTCCCAGTTTGTCTTGTATTAGCTGGCTCCAGCCTGTCTTGTGTTAGCTGGCTCCAGCCTGTCTTGTGTTACCTGGTTCCACCCTGTCTTGTGTTAGCTGGTTCCAGCCTGATTTGTGTTAGCTGGCTCCAGCCTGTCTTGTGTTAGCTGGTTCCAGCCTGATTTGTGTTAGCTGGCTCCAGTCTGTCTTGTGTTAGCTGGCCCTGACCTGTCTCGTGTTAGCTGGCCCCAGCCTGTCTTGTTTTAGCTGGCCTCAGCCTGTCTTATGTTAGCTGGCCTCAGTCAGTCTTGTGTTAGCTGGTTTCAGCCTGATTTGTGTTAGCTGGCTCCAGTCTGTCTTGTATTAGCTGGCTCCAGTCTGTCTTGTATTAGCTGGCTCCAGCCTGTCTTGTATTGGCTGGTTCCAGCCTGTCTTGTGTTAGCTGGTTCCAGCCTGATTTGTGTTAGCTGGTTTCAGCCTGTCTTGTGTATATGGCCCCAGCCTGTCTTGTGTTAGCTGGTTCCAGCCTGTATTGTGTTAGCTGGTTCCAGCCTGTCTTGTGTTAGCTGGTTCCAGCCTGATTTGTGTTAGCTGGTTCCAGCCTGTCTTGTCTTATCTGGCCCGAGCCTGTCTTGTATTAGCTGGTTCCAGCCTGTCTTGTGTTAGCTGGTCCCAGCCTGTCTTGTGTTAGCTGGCTCCAGCCTGTCTTGTATTAGCTGGTTCCAGCCTGTCTTGTGTTAGCTGGCTCCAGCCTGTCTTGTATTAGCTGGTTCCAGCGTGTCTTGTGTTAGCTGGCTCCAGCCTGTCTTTTGTTAGCTGGTTCCAGCCTGTCTTGTGTTAGCTGGTTCCAGCCTGTCTTGTGTTATCTGGCTCCAGCCTGTCTTGTGTTAGCTGGTTCCAGCCTGTCTTGTGTTAGCTGGTTCCAGCCTGTCTTGTGTTATCTGGCTCCAGCCTGTCTGGTGTTAGCTGGCTCCAGTCTTCCAAATTAGTTACCGTGTTAGCTATCTTCGAGTCCGGGGTTCGGTTCCCGGTCTCGGCGGTTTGTAAGAAACAAAAAATGTTTCTTCCCCATCCACGTGTGAAAGTCAGTATTGTGGGGAGCCTTCGTGACCGAGAGGTAGCGTGCCCGACCTCAGACCGCCAGGGTTCGAATTTCGAATCTTGTGTCTGGAGGACAGTGTCATCTCAATCATTTCACCATCCCCAGGAGATTCTCCTGGCCCAGTTTAGCATATATGTGCACAACGGTGGCCTAAAGCCCGATTCATTTCATTTTTTGTCTTCGCAAAGAGTTAACGTGTTAGCTATCTTCGACAACATGTTCCCGAAGTTCGATAAACGTGTCTTCGAAACTAGTTAACGTATTACCTATATTTGGTAACGTGTTTTCGAAATCAGGTAACGTGTCAGCTATCTTCGATAACGTGTTCTCGAAATCAGTTAACGTGTTAGCTATCTTTGATAATGTGTTAGCTAACTTTGATAACGTGTCTTCGAAATTAGTTAAGACAGCCTGTCTTGTGCTAGCTAGCTCCAGCCTGTATGGTGTTAGCTTGCCCCAGCCTGTATTGTGTTAGCTAGCCCAAGCCTGCCTTGTGTTAGCTAGCCCTAGCCTATTTTCTCTTAGCTGACCCCAGCCTGTCTTGTGCTAGCTGAACACAGCCTGTCTTGTGTTAGCTGGGCCCATCCTGTCTTGTGTTAGCTGGGCCCATCCTGTATTGTGCTGGCTGGTTCCAACAAGTCTTCTGTTACCCAACCCCAGCCTATCTTGTGTCAGCTGGCCCCAGTCTGTCTTCTGTTAGCTGGTCCCAGTTTGTCTTGTATTAGCTGGCTCCAGCCTGTCTTGTGTTAGCTGGCTCCAGCCTGTCTTGTGTTACCTGGTTCCACCCTGTCTTGTGTTAGCTGGTTCCAGCCTGATTTGTGTTAGCTGGCTCCAGCCTGTCTTGTGTTAGCTGGTTCCAGCCTGATTTGTGTTAGCTGGCTCCAGTCTGTCTTGTGTTAGCTGGCCCTGACCTGTCTCGTGCTAGCTGGCCCCAGCCTGTCTTGTTTTAGCTGGCCTCAGCCTGTCTTATGTTAGCTGGCCTCAGTCAGTCTTGTGTTAGCTGGTTTCAGCCTGATTTGTGTTAGCTGGCTCCAGTCTGTCTTGTATTAGCTGGCTCCAGTCTGTCTTGTATTAGCTGGCTCCAGCCTGTCTTGTATTGGCTGGTTCCAGCCTGTCTTGTGTTAGCTGGTTCCAGCCTGATTTGTGTTAGCTGGTTTCAGCCTGTCTTGTGTATATGGCCCCAGCCTGTCTTGTGTTAGCTGGTTCCAGCCTGTATTGTGTTAGCTGGTTCCAGCCTGTCTTGTGTTAGCTGGTTTCAGCCTGATTTGTGTTAGCTGGTTCCAGCCTGTCTTGTCTTATCTGGCCCGAGCCTGTCTTGTATTAGCTGGTTCCAGCCTGTCTTGTGTTAGCTGGTCCCAGCCTGTCTTGTGTTAGCTGGCTCCAGCCTGTCTTGTATTAGCTGGTTCCAGCCTGTCTTGTGTTAGCTGGCTCCAGCCTGTCTTGTATTAGCTGGTTCCAGCGTGTCTTGTGTTAGCTGGCTCCAGCCTGTCTTTTGTTAGCTGGTTCCAGCCTGTCTTGTGTTAGCTGGTTCCAGCCTGTCTTGTGTTATCTGGCTCCAGCCTGTCTTGTGTTAGCTGGTTCCAGCCTGTCTTGTGTTAGCTGGTTCCAGCCTGTCTTGTGTTATCTGGCTCCAGCCTGTCTTGTGTTAGCTGGCTCCAGTCTTCCAAATTAGTTACCGTGTTAGCTATCTTCGAGTCCGGGGTTCGGTTCCCGGTCTCGGCGGTTTGTAAGAAACAAAAAATGTTTCTTCCCCATCCACGTGTGAAAGTCAGTATTGTGGGGAGCCTTCGTGACCGAGAGGTAGCGTGCCCGACCTCAGACCGCCAGGGTTCGAATTTCGAATCCTGTGTCTGGAGGACAGTGTCATCTCAATCATTTCACCATCCCCAGGAGATTCTCCTGGCCCAGTTTAGCATATATGTGCACAACGGTGGCCTAAAGCCCGATTCATTTCATTTTTTGTCTTCGCAAAGAGTTAACGTGTTAGCTATCTTCGACAACATGTTCCCGAAGTTCGATAAACGTGTCTTCGAAACTAGTTAACGTATTACCTATATTTGGTAACGTGTTTTCGAAATCAGGTAACGTGTCAGCTATCTTCGATAACGTGTTCTCGAAATTAGTTAACGTGTTAGCTATCTTTGATAATGTGTTAGCTAACTTTGATAACGTGTCTTCGAAATTAGTTAACGTGTTTGCGATCTTCGATAATGTGTTCTCGAAATTAGGTAGCGTGTTAGATAACTTTAATAACGTGTTCTCGAAATTAGTTAACGTATTAGCTAACTTAGATAACGTGTTCTCGAAATTAGTCACCGTGTTAGCTATCTTCGATAACGTGTCTTCGAAATTAGTTAACGTGTTAGCTATCTTCGGTAACGTGTTCTCGAAGTTCGAGAACGTGTTAGCTAACTTTGATGACGTGTTCTCGAAATTAGTTAACGTGTTAGCTATCGTCGGTAACGTGTTCTCAAAGTTCGATAACGTGTTAGCTAACTTAGATAACGTGTTCTCGAAATTAGTCACCGTGTTAGCTATCTTCGATAACATGTCTTCGAAATTAGTTAACGTGTTAGCTATCTTCGGTACCGTGTTCTCGAAGTTCGAGAACGTGTTCTTGAAATTCCTTAACGCGTTCATATATTGTTTGTCTCGTGTCAATTAAAGCACTAACATTCCAATGAGTTTGCTGACACGATAATTTTGTTTTAGTTACACGTGTTCTCTAACTTCGAGAAAGTGTTCTCCAGCTTCGATAACGTGTTTTCAAATTTCGATAACGCGTTATCGATATTCGATAACGTGTTCAAAAACACTGCTTTTGTCCACTGTGGCTTGCCATACATACCTGTTCCGTGTCGTTTATGGTTCCGTCTGCTACATATTTATCATTTTTCCCAATGAGATATTTTTGTAAATCTTTGATATATTTTAAGAAAATGAATGACGTGTCCTGATAATATACTAGCTGATGTCATAATTTTGCGATTTGACGATAATATAGCACACATACACGAAATGTAACAAATAAAACGCGTCCTGATTAACCTGGACAATAGCCTGCTCAGACATGTCAGACATGTCCACGTTATGCTGACGTGCAAAGGCAAACTACAGTGACTACTCACGTCTCAATTAAGAATATACTGCTGTTTCTTTGTTTATGGCAATAAAAGATGGTGCTAATTATTTCTCTTCCGGCTACACCCTTTTCGATTTTCACCAGGTCTAAAACTGTAATTGTTTTCCTTGCAAAGGCATAGAGCAGTGACCGCTTACTGTATGTAACTGACATGTGAATGGAAAAAAACAGTGATGTGGTTACAGCTATAACAGTATAAGAAAAAAAAGGTGGTAATTATTTCACTTCCGGCGACTCCCTTTCGTTTTTTTTATATGTTTTACAAATCTAATCCCAGCAAACACAAAACATTTGTATAACATTTGTACAACGCCGGCCCAGCGTCGTCGACGTTGGTTCAACATTGTACAAATAATATACAAATGTTTTGTGTTTGCTGGGATTGCTTGCAACACTGAAGCATCATTTCCGTTCAGACTGACTAAGATGTACGCCATATCATTGGCCGAGATAGTAATCTTAATATTATGTCTTAAATCCACAAAGCGTGTTGTGGGACGCCATACTATAACTAGGATAATATCTTATTTTAGTCCGAACGGCTTGAAGCCTAACAGGAAGTCTGAGAGCGGCGAACATGTCAGATGTGAGCCCCAGCTGGGATTCTGGTGCCAGACTTAGCTTCCGGCAAAGCACCACTTCCTGCTAACACGTCGGCTAGGCTGTATCACTCCGCGGCACTTTACAGGTACTCATCACTCAGCGCACTGATATCAAAACAAGGGCTGGTTTTCTCCGACGAGATATTTCTAAGTCCGGTTTGTAAAAAAAGTGGCATCCCTGCTCACTAGGCTCTATCTATGAACGTCCTCAGAAGCTGATTATCCCATCAGCATGGGCAACGCTTTAAGCATGTTCGAATTCTTTTCCCCAACAAAATATTGATTTAAACTGCGAGTAAATGATGAAAACATCAAAGCTGATAGACTAAGCGAAATCCTAGTAAATGAAAAAAAAGATCAAACAACGAGATTAACGTCCGTGATACATGGTTCAAAATCGATCCCCAAAAAACAGGAGTAAGAGAACAAGAACGCAAGAAAACAAAGTAAAAATATATGGCCTTTACAAATACCTATTAATGTATGGTGCAGCAACTGGTGTAATATATAAGCCTACTCCAAAAATCATACATTTTCTATCAGAGGTCCGCCATTTTTATTACCTAACTAGAAAAGATTATAATTTTTATTTCACAATCAATCCACTTGACAGTCATGGTGTGGATCAGCACATTGCTGATTGACCAAAAGAATTGACCAAAAGAAGTGTAAAACATATTTCTTTATATGAATTCATTACTGAGATAAATACAAGTTAAACATCTCACAATTTACATAATCGAATACAACACAATTATTGTGTTTACCCCAACCGACCTGTAAATACGAAAACTTTAATTAAGATATGCATCTAATTACCCATAATTATTACGCATTATTAACCCATAATAAAAAAGGAACCCCACCCTTTATGCATAATTAATGATGGCTCCTGCTCTTTGCCAATCTCTACCGTGAACCCTATTATACTTCCACCTCCCATACTACTACATGTAGCCTACTAGTAGGCCTATTTTTGTTTGACTATTGTAAGAACATTTACGCAAAAAATAATTGCTAAAAACACCTCAAATTGTTTGTATTCAGACAAAATCAACTGAGTACAACATTTGATATGTACCTGCACTGACAAACTGACAAATGCTGTCATGATAGGCACTAACCTGTGTTAACATGGTTAATGATATTTGGACTTTTATTTGTCAATAACAGTTAGATGATTGCTTTGTGTATACATTGGATTCTAATTATTTTGCATAGCATAAAATTATTTTATATCTAATATCCAACTACTTTAAAATATCAAGACAACAAATGGGACAGAAAAATTAAGGTTTTTTGGTGAGGATAAATAGAAGTCTACAAAAAAATTTAATTGATTAAAAATTATTTGAATATATACAAGAGTTTCCTGGCCTGAAAGCCTAGAGATGTCCTAGTTTTTAGTTTGCATATCTAGTTCGCAGAATATGTATCATAGCGTCATCTACATCAACATAATATTACAGTCTTAGTTATTATTATTATTATTAAATGTATTGTCGCATCAAAAATTATAAAGTGTTCACATTACAAATACCATGTTCAGTGCAGTTATATTCTCCGTTAATGTTCTGCGGCCAGTGAAGACATTGTAGTCGTAAACAAATACACAATTGTCATTATCCTTATCTTTGGCAGCGACATACATCTTGTGATTTTTCTCATCAAGATATGCACAGCTTGGTGCCCACATTTGTCCATGGAGCAGTTTTGTAGCGTTATCTGTCTTCCTGGACATCAGTAGTACATGATGCATTGAGTGGTCCACGATTAGTATTCTTCCTTGTTTATCTGTTATTATGTCAAAAAGGGCATCCAGTTCAATACCGTGTATCACATCAATGTATTGTGCTTTAATTGTTCCTTCTTTGTCAACCACCACAACCTGGTGATTCTCCCAGTCTCTGACAGCATACTGGTCACCGTCAACAAGACCTGTTACCCCCCATGGATTTACGGCATTTGACAGCGTGATTACGCTCAATGGCTGACCATCACATGTGTAGCTGTTAATTGTATGATGATCAGCATCACATACAATAAGATTACCTGTATTACTACATGATCCACGAGGGGCGTAACCAAGGGGTTGTTTATGGTGGTGCTGCATGATGCCGTCATCAGTAATTTGTATCCAGACTAGAGATTTCGTAGTGCAGTCACTCACCACCAACATGGCCCCGTCTTTATTCATCACCAGACACATTCCCTGAACAAGAGTTTTTGCCCCACCTTCATGGTTATACATCTCACTGAGTGAACCATGAGGTTCATAACAGTATATAACTAAACCTTTTTTATGTACAACATAAACACGTGTTTTGTGCACCACGAGACCTCGCACTCCTAAATTCTGGTCGTGTAAACGGATCCTACTAACTACCTCCACTTCTATCTCATCATGCTTATTACCCATCACTTGACGTTCAGAGAACTCTAAGCTCCTTTGATAACATGAGTCACCTGATCCATCACTTTCTTTCACAAACTGACTGCTCCATGATAAAACAGCCAGCTCTTTATGACATTCAGTATCTAAATCTTTCTCCATTGACTCAGTGACTGTCACATAGTCATACATGTTATCTTTACCGACCAGTTTTATCTTACAAGATTCCAGGCTCTCCATGCTGGCCAGGGTAATCATCTGACTGTCTGCTATGGCAGCAGCTGTCTTCAGCACACGCATTCTTGCTTTCTGGAGATCTGACAAGATGTTCTTCTCTTCTTCATCAAGTTTATCGTGCATTTCCTTAAATGTACACTTGACGTAGTCAGACACATCATCAATATCTGTCTCTGCCTGCTGTGCCTGACACTTAGTTGTATCCATGGCGTGTTTTACTTGATAAATTAGTCCATCTATATTTTCACTGATCTGTTCCAGTTTGGCTTTCCACATTTTTCCTTGTTTGTCAATCTCAATACAATCATGACCTTGATGGTTCACTTGACAACACGTGGTACAAATAGGAATATCACATGTACGGCAGTATAGGTCCACGACCTGATGTGTGTGACGGTGACATGGTGGATAAGCATGGTACGGGGGAACACTAGACCTGGTGAATTCCTCACCTTCACTGACTGTTACTACTTTGTGAGATTTAGTGCGTCTTGATGTACGATGTTCATCATCACACAACTGACAGAGGAATTCACAGCCTTTCGTACAGAAACTAACAGATACCTCTTCACAATCCTCTGTAGAACAAGCAACACCTGTAGGTTTTTGTGTTTTTTCCTCTTTTACTCCTTCTTCCTCTATAATAACCTCTTTAAGTTCATTCATGAAAAAAAACTTAGGCAGATTATCCACACCACCTTCATATAGTGTAGTCACCACTCTACACACAGGACAGGGCAGCTCTTTATCATACTTATTTTTATCAGTATAATTCTTCAGGCACGTGTAGCATAAAGCATGGCGACATGAGAGCATCCTAGGATCATGTTGTTCATTCAGACATACGGGACACTCTATTAGCTGTAGTAGCCTCTGTTGTTTTGTTGGCATAGTCATATTCTCTGCCATGTCGATCAGTTATATTAGACGAAGTTACAGCATCATACAATTTCTTTTTGAATCAGCTAAATATCCGCAGTAAATGCTACTCTAGTGCTGGAATTGAAACTAGTAGCATATGCCTACCATATTGCCCTGCTGAGACACTGAGGATGGGTGCAAAGTTGTGTGTGTTACTGTGTTCAATAATCATAAATATCGGCCATGGTAAGTAGCTAGGTCCACACGCACTACCTGTACCTTGTAGCCTATACAGTCAGCTGATAACCTACATGTAGATAACATAGTATGCATACGTCAGTGACTAATCCAAGAGGGGGGGGGTGAGCTTAACTATTTAGTTGGGAGTCCTGTCACACTCTTTTCTAATACAACACGCCACACAGTGATTAAAACTTAACTATTTAGTTGGGAGTCCTGCTTATGCGCAAAACCGTGCAAACAGTGTATATGCCTTAGATTGCATGAGAAAACCTTTGGAAATCAAAAAATTCCCCGGGGAATCTCCCTCCCCCCCCCCTTACTGAAAAGCTAGATCCGCCCTTGTACGTAGGCCTACATACACATTATAGAGCTCCTGATAAGCCTGCGGCTTGATCAATATATGTAACGCAAGCTCTGTATATAGTCTATATTATGAACAATGTAGACCAATCAGCGGCTACATATGGGCGTTTCTCAATAAGTGAGACAATAATTTTTTGCCTGCTTTTTTAATCAAAATTTTAACTCATTGACTTAACAGATCGATTAAATCAATCATTAAATTAAAAGTTAATCATTAAATTAAATCATTAATTTGAACAAATGGCGATTTATGGTTAATAAAATGATATCAATAGAAAATGCATGTAGGACACGAAATTTTTTCAGTGGAAGTAGTAATTTAAGTATTATTTACGTATTTGCATCATATCCCTTTTTTAGTCTACTTTTCAAGAGATTATGGTATAGTGTTGACAATGATTATGACATGATTTAGTAGTAGTAATCAATAGGACACGAAACATTACGACCACCATTGGTCAATACATTTCATAAAAAGGTCACAAATTATTATAATTTAGTTGCTAATGTCTGTTTTTTTTAATAAAATTAGTTATTCCTCTACAGTTGTGTCCATCAATTGCATATGTAAAACTAGTTGGTGTCCGATAATAAACATTATCTGATTATTGTTCTGGGTATGGTTTGAAATGTCCCATTTATTTGCATCATATGCCTATATAGCCTAATGCAAATAAATGGACATTTCATTAAAATAATATTCCCATGTATATTTGTATAGAGAAATATCAATTTTGTCTCTTTAACAAAATGCCCCATTTTCGATGCACCTATTGAGAATAGCCCACATAGGCCTTCCTTATCATTTCCACATCCAATCAACTAGTAGCTAGTGTGCTATGTAATTTTTGTGTGTTCTGAAAATTTAGGCCTATCAGTCATGGTAACTCAGGGGCGGATCCAGGGTAGAAAGAAGGCAGGTTAACCTAAAGATAAAATGTTAGGATAGGGTCAGGCAAGACGCACCCTTACCTTAAGAAAATGACTTCATATTTAGTATCTTCTTTGGGATTTTTGGATGCCTTGTGGGGATATTTTTTTTCACAAGATCAATCAAATAAAAATATTTTGAAAAAGGACGTTTGCCCACACCCCCATGCGTGGGGCAAGTTGCCCACATTTTAGGCTTTATATTATTTTTTCCATTTAAAAACCTGCAATTCCTGGACTATTTACAGTATAGTAGGTTTCTTTAAGTCATATAACGGCTTGCTCAAGCGTTAAACAATCTGCCATCATTATTGCAATTCTATACTTGTGAGATGTGAGCAGCATGCCAGCATATAGGGCCTACTTGACCAGCAGAAACACACATCACGACGGTATCACCACTAATGTAAAATCACTTCAGATGATATGGAAACTAGCCATTATTCATAATACCGCGGTGACTAATATTGAACAATTTCACATACCTTAGCATATACGTGGACGCTACCACCTGACCCACATACCTCAACGTGCGACGCTACACACATAGCTCAGTCATCAGTCATCACTGCTATTGAAACTGCTATTAAAAGCAAATTATTCTATGAATTTATACACACTCAAGTCGTATATCTATTATTTATATAGATTATTTATCTAGTATTTATCACCATAATTCTGAGCTCAACCCATTAGGCAAAGTAAATTGAAATATGTGAAAATTATGTAAAATTTTTGCAAATCCGATAAATGATTAAATGAAAAATTAGCTCATTTAAATTCATAATAAATCTAATAATATAAATATCAAGCTTCGATGGTATGTGATTACTCGGGATATTTCAATCACATATTCAGAAAGCACAAAAAATACCTAAATATATTTGCAAATTTTAATGTTTAGACACACATTGCATTCCCGATAACAGTATTTGGTTGACTACTGAAACAGATTCAAAACGACAAAAATCGGATCAGCAGGATAAGGGTTAAAAGACATGCAATGATTGTTTTTCAATGCTTGAACCGTTCTGATCACGTGTCACTAAACTCATTGTTAGGCAGCTGTGAGTACCTACATATCTTAACGCCACCTGGTGTGAAAAATTGATAGTCCACAAAAACTGCCGGCGTAGACTTCCTTAACCCCTACAGCACTGGGATCGACTTTAGACGTCACAATCTGACGTCTGTAGACGTCAGATTGTGACGTCTAAATCCGATCCCCGCATCATAAGAGAACAAAATATTTATAATGGTCGTAAACTCATAGCGTAGGTATTCAAATGCATCGGAAAAAGCTAGCTAACTAAGACATTTATGATCATTTCAAAATGTAAAAAAACCTTTGGTCTTTATGACTTGTACAAAAATATTTCAGCGCTTCAAAGGTTAACTCCCCTTAACAGAGATATCTCTTCCCATTTACATGCTCCGTAAGGTGAGGTTTGCTGCCGTAATTACCACACCAACGTAGATTATACACCATATCTATACCACTATGCACTTGAAACACGGCATAAATGGCTTAGTTACCTCTTCCCGCGTAATTTGAATAGCTATATTAAGAGTCTACAAGTATAATACATAGTACAAAAATGGTGCTGAGCTAAAATAGTTGTCAAACCATTCTACTTAGGCCTCCGCACTAAATATGAAGAGCTAAGGAGAGAAAAGCAAGAACAGTGGAAAAATCACTCAATTTATGACATACCGAATTAAAGCGAGAATAGTTTAGGTACCAGCGTTAACCACAACACCATGCCTCAACACCCCCACCCACCCCGCAACAAACTGATATACGGACCAATTCCGAGATGAGACGTCATTCACATTCATTGGATGAATAATTTCACGATAAATCCACAAGATAACATTCGCTGCTGACGCTTTGCAATTCCGCCAAGTCAGATAAAATCAGCCAATCCGAACAAACGCTAAACGCTGGCGTGGCGTGGCGGCAACATCGGGGGACGTTGCGCTAGCGCTACTTTAACGTTGCGTTCGCACGCGGATATTGTGCGGGGAACTCTCCGCCAAAAAGCTTCATTTAGTCCCCTCTTGATTGCGAGGCACGACTGCGGAAGAGCTTACAAACAAAGACACCATCAGCCACGAGAGTGTTCTATTTGCAGGGGATAAACCCATTCAAATAAGCAGCGCAATTAAGAGTTGTTGACAGGTTGGGGGAGGGGTGATCGGTAATACTCACGCACTATTTGTTAATGTATTGACACTAGCTGCAAAATAAGCTACATTAAAATATCACACAAAGGCAGTGTGATGTATTCGATTCATATCTTTCTTAACAATATTCGTACCCATGAAAAATTATATGAATGAATTAAGAAACGAAAGAATGAATGAATGATTGTTTGTCTGTTTGTTGGTTTGTTTGTTTGTTTGATTGATTGATTGATTGATTGATTGATTGATTGATTGATTGATTGATTGATTGATTGATTGATTGATTGATTGATTGATTGATTGATTGATTGATTAATTGATTAATTGATTGATTGATAGATTGATTGATTGATTGATTGGTTGATTGATTGATTGATTGATTGATTAATTGATTGATTGATTGATTGATTGATTGATTGATTGATTGATTGATTGATTGATTAATTGATTGATTGATTGATTGATTGATTGATTGATTGATTGATTGATTGATTGATTGATTGATTGATTGATTGATTGATTGATTGATTGATTGATTGATTGATTGATTGATTGATTGATTGATTGATTGATTGATTGATTGATTGATTGATAAGCGAAAGAATGATTGAATTAATAATTGAATGAATGAATAAATGGATGAATGAATAAATAAATGAATGAATGAATGAATGAATGAATGAATCAATCAATCAATCAATCAATCAATCAATCAATCAATCAATCAATCAATCAATCAATCAATCAATCAATCAATCAATCAATCAATCAATCAATCAATCAATCAATCAATCAATCAATCAATCAATCAATCAATCAATGAATGAATGAATGAATGAATGAATGAATGAATGAATGAATGAATGAATGAATGAATGAATGAATGAATGAATGAATGAGCCAGAGATGCTTCAATGGCTAGGCTAGATATATTATTCATTATTAATTCTAGAGGGACGTGACATGGTGCTTTGCTGCATGTATATTAATACTGTAGAGTGAAATCATTCTTAGCAGGTCAATATTGAAATTGCTTGCTATTATAATTATAATTATAATTGAAGGGCAATATGCAATAACCTGTTAAGCGCCATTAACAGGTTCTTGCTGCTAACGACGGATTTGAGGTGCTGAGGTAGAGAAGATTATTGTGTAAAAAAATCTTAGCTGTACGACCATTATACAGCACTTTTTTCAGTAGCAAGTACATGTTTATGGCTGTTAGTGAGTCAAATTTCACTATAAACAACTATTAAGTGCGTTTACCAGTAAATATTACTAAATAACATAGAATCAGAGATTAAAAATAGTAAGCTCCATTAACATGATTTTACAAATATCAACACTATTAATTTCAAATGTGCAAAAGTATTAAGATAAATGGTTGTGAAGTCACTGTTTCACAGATATCTAATCGATATCCATGATTTCTGGAAAAATTTGCATAAAGCAATAAAATGGTAATGTCATTTACCATAAACTATTGTGATATTGAACTTGAAAACTATTGGCAAATACCAGTTAACAAGCTTTGAAAATGTGCGCAAGGCATGCTGGGAGTCTTAGATATGATTACTAAACTTACTTTACCAATATTATTATTAAACAAACTTATTTTACGCGGAAGCTCTTGAAGCGAAAATATATTGAACTTGAACTTTGAGGTCTATAAAAGATGCACTTTATAGGTTCTTGCACGGAGTCATTCAATTGCTATTATAATTGTGGTGTGAGATCTGTTTAGCTAGTAAAAAATTTGTAATTACGATGTTTTCTTAATTCCTAAGAGGGTAATATTTATTGATGGCCAAATAAAACAGTATAATAAAATATTCTGCGACCCACAGTGGGTAAAAATTACACATATTTGTTTAATTTGAGACCAAATATATGCAAATTTAAAAAAAAACAATAACCGCGTAACTTTCAGCCTTCGGTGCAGCTCTTAATGCTTTTCCTGTTATCTGATACACTCTTTGTGAGATTTCAGTCATTGGGGCGCTCCTCAGATTTGTCTTGTTGTCTGATAAATTGCTTGTCAGATTTCAGCCTTATGTGCAGCTCTTTAGGTTTGTCTTGTTATCTGATACACTCCTTGTCAGATTTCAGCCCTTGGTGCAGCTCTTCAGACTTGTATCGTTATCAGATACACACCTTGTGAGATTTTAAACCTTGAGGCAGCTCTTTGGCTTTGTTTTGTTATCTGATGCACACCTTGTGATATTTCAGTCCGCAGTACAGCTCTTCAGGCTTGTCTTGTTATCTGATACACTCCTTGTGAGATTTCAGCCCTTGGTGATGCAGCTATTGATGTTTGTTTTTTGTCTGATACACACCTTGTCAGATGTCAGCCCTTGGTGCAGCTCTTTATGTTTGTCTTGTTGTCTGATACACTCTTTGTGTGATTTCAGCCATTGGTGATGCAGCTATTTAGGTGTTTTTTTTGTCTGATACACACCTTGTCTGTTGTCAGCCCGCTATACAGCTCTTTATGTTTGTCTTGTTGTCTGATACACTCTTTGTGTGATTTCAGCCCTTGGTGCAGCTCTTTAGGTTTGTCTGGTTGTCTGTTACGCACCTTGTGATATTTTAGACTTCGATTGTGTTTGTATGGTTGTCTGATACACTCCTTGTGAGTTTTCAGCCCTGGGATTGACCTCACAGCTCTGCTTATGATTAGACAATAACCCTTCAAATACAAACTAAAATTATCTGATCCTGAATCGACAGCTGCCCAATAAACTGTTTGCTTAGTATTTAAAGGGATTATACACTTACTACACCGTTTGTGTGCAATAGACCGACTTTATCACGATCGTTTAGTGAATTCCTATTTTCAGGTTACATCTAATGGCTTTTGTAGCTGTGTGTTTTACCCTAAACATATATTTATAGAATTTTAACATAATAATTTGGTTTCACTCACATTCCCTCACAAAGGTTTATTCCCTGTGGGTGAATTTCGAGACTCATCTTCAGCTGGGTGAAAATCGGGACCATAATCAGATTACTCTATAACTGCATGAGAAATCCAACATATTTTCCTTCACGGCGATCTGTGAATTGCGGTAGGTATCAAGATGACTTTCATTTTTGTAATTGTTTTATCATTTTCAAACAATGTACCCGGAAAATAGGAGTAACTATACGCTACCTATACTTCTGGGTGAAAAACGGAAACGTAAGTAGAGTGTTACTCCTTAACTGCCCAATAAATTAAGCATATTTTTGTACGCTGTGAATTCCTGTCAATCTAAATTACCCAAATTTATAGTATACCTAGCCTAATATATCAAAACGATTTCAAATTACTATCCTTAAAATATTTCTCGTGACTGATACCTGCGTCAGTAGCAACTAAATGTTAAACCATTGAAGCACTACGATATTTAAGCAACATTTTCTTTCAAGTTGTGAATTTGTGTCTCGCTGCAGCAATCCACAACTTCAAGTGGGTAAAATGTAATGTGTACCATTTGAATGAAAACATATGGTAAAGTAGCTAATTTATTTTTTCCTTCAATTTCCTTGTTTAACCTTTAAACCGCCGGAACCGATTATATTCGTTTTTTTACATTTTTTTATTAGCATATTGCACATAATTATCAGCTTTTAAACAAGTTGAAGATATAAAGTGACATAAATCGGCAAGAATTTAAAAATATTTAGGCTAGATTTTGTGAAATTTTAATAATGTTCACTCACTTCAGTGGTGGATCGAGTTGTGGGTCGCGTTAGCGAGACACAACTTCAAGTGGGTGAATATTCCACTTAAATAATTTGGAGGTTAAAGGGTTATATCACAAATAAAGATGCTAAACACGACTATAGACGTGATTAACACTTCCATCCTTAAAGCGGTGTAATATTTTTATAAAAACCATAGTGACCAAAGAGGTTTTTCAATATGAAATCATCATAAAATTAATGTCCTAGCGCTTTCCGCTACATCTGAATACCTATGTATACGGCCATTATACATGTTTTACTCTCTCAGTGCGGGGATCAACTTTTAGACGTAGTATTCTGATATCGAAAGTCGCTCCCCGCGCTGAAAGGGTTAAGTGATTTAGTGACGGCACTAATAGGCACGCTATCATGGAACATAACTTGAATTACAACATAGGAGGTCAAATCAAGTCGTACAAGTATCTAAGTGTGTATTGTGAAGTGATAAATCACAGTAGGCCTACATAGTCAACCTCAAAAGGGGCCACATATCAATTTGAAGATTATAAGGAAGGTAGTAACTGTCACGATATTGACGTTACCAATAAACAGTATTCAGGCATCAAAGTAAAACCTATAAACCTAAAAAAAACTTTAAAAACCTATATTTGAAAAAGTAACCTGTATGTTTCTGAAAATAGCCTATAAAACCTATAAAAACCTATATTTTGATTTTGCTTGAACATTATGTTGAACTATATTTTAATTGTGGGAATGTGTTTGTGTCAAATAAGTTTCTGTGTTTCAGAAAGAAATGCTTTAAATATAATCTGATTCCTCAAATTAGTTCGAAATGAATAATTATTTAAGCTTATCAGCTACATAATTCCTTAAAGAATTCCACCCTCGCTTCGCTCGACAAAAAATTTTCTACACCTTCTCTGATATTGGTTCAACCTGAGTAGACAATTTTTTTTCTATAAATAATATATATTCACCTCCATAGCTAAACTTGTGTGACGAATTTAGTAAGTGCAATAAATAATTTGTCCAATTCAAACACACCAGCCCTCCTCTGATTGAACATGGCTCCATTAAGGCGAGCAGTTCGTCTTGTTGCCTATGTAAGTTTGAAAGACCATATTACATGTATTTAACCATAAGCTGATCACCCGATAAACGACGATGTACAGACCTGTATAAAATGCATTTTTGGCACTGTATTATACTGTATATTCAGAGGTGTGTATTATACGACATACTCCCTGAAATACGGTAGATATGACTTCGGAATAGTAAAAAAGTATGAATTTTCACATGGCGGGTTCATTAGTGACTGGAAAACCTATAAAACCTATAATTTTATGTCAAATAAACTTATAAAAGCCTATATTTTTATGAAGTGAACCTATAAAAAAAACGTATATTCTGACACAAATGGACTTTGAAGCCTGAGTATTTGAAAAAACTAGGACAAATAGAGTTTTTGTAAAACGTTTTGCACGCATGTCAGCTTTAATTGATACCCTATACGTATATACCATTTGATTGTGAAATGCATAAACAAAATTTGTAAATGGTTGAATAGACGAATGAAAGGATGGATAGATGAATGAATGAATGAATGAATGAATGAATGAATGAATGAATGAATGAATGAATAAATGAATGAATGAATGAATGAATGAGTGAATGAATGAATGAATGAATGAATGAATGAATGAATGAATGAATGAATGAATGAATGAATAAATGAATGAATGAATGAATGAATGAATGAATGAATGAATGAATGAATGAATGAATGAATGAATAAATGAATGAATGAATGAATGAATGAATGAATGAATGAATGAATGAATGAATGAATGAATGAATGAATGAATGAATGAATGAATGAATGAATGAATGAATGAATGAATGAATGAATGAATGAATGAATGAATGAATGAATGAATGAATTAACGTGATCACCCAGTCAGGATGAGAAGGGAGAAACAAGGATATTGAATTTTCTCTGAAAACCCCATGCAATATCAGCGGGGTTCAGACCCGGGATGCATGCAAGACTGGCAAGGCAATCAGACGTTCAACCAATGCGCCAACTCCCCTTCGCTGTGTAGAAAAGTACTTTGCAAAGAGCCTTTTGTACCAGCTGAGAACAGCTGTCAATCACGCCGCCGTCTCAATGCTGGCCCAGCAATGAAATAGCGACGTATTTGTGAGCTAAGTTGGTACAAAACAAACAACCCGGCAGGCAAATGTTTGACATGCGCTACCACTGAGTGACTGGGTCGCCCCTGACATGACTTACCAGTGACAATGGCAGAGCTAATACCACGCTAAATATACCATACATAATGGATGAGGATCTCCTTCACCGTTTGTGGACTCGCGGTGTATGATCACCGTCACTTACATTGTGCATGGGGCATGTTCACGAAATCATTATTTCACGCAACCACACACCCTGTAACCGACGTAGTAATATATATGCGATTCTGATAGCTATAAAATAATTTGAGAATCCGGGTTTAAGTTAAGCGGTCCCCTTAGTATTATTATAAATCCATCACTGTGAACTAAAAACATAAAGAAAGTCATTAGGTGCGCCAAAACTATTATAGATTTAAATTACCAAACCATATAGTTAGGCGTTCAGTGGGAGCCAATTATGACACTATATTGAAGGGGCTCCGCTAGATCTGGCGCGGTCGCGTGTTGCGCCTACGAGCTTGATGGGGAGACATATTATGCTGTCTCCTTTCAACGTTGCGGCTTCGCTGGAAAATGGTAGCTAGGGCGCTAGGTTTGCAATTCTATCGTTGTGAGCTTCCATAGATGGCAGAGTGTGTGACTCTAATCAGACTGACTGACTGACTGACTGACTGACTGACTGACTGACTGACTGACTGACTGACTGACTGACTGACTGACTGACTGACTGACTAACTGACTGACTGACTGACTGACTGACTGACTGACTGACTGACTGACTGACTGCCTGACTGACTGACTGACTGACTGACTGACTGACTGACTGACTGACTGACTGACTGACTGACTGACTGACTGACTGACTGACTGACTGACTGACTGACTGACTGACTGACTGACTGACTGACTGACTGACTGACTGACTGACTGACTGACTGACTGACTGACTGACTGACTGACTGACTGACTGACTGACTGACTGACTGACTGACTGACTGACTGACTGACTGACTGACTGACTGACTGACTGACTGACTGACTGACTGACTGACTGACTGACTGACTGACTGACAGCCTGCCTGCCTGCCTGACTGACTGACTGACTGACTGACTGACTGACTGACTGACTGACTGACTGACTGACTGACTGACTGACTGACTGACTGACTGACTGACTGACTGACTGACTGACTGACTGACTGACTGACTGACTGACTGACTGACTGACTGACTGACTGACTGACAGCCTGACAGCCTGACTGACTGACTGACTGACTGACTGACTGACTCACTCACTCACTCACTCACTCACTCACTCACTCACTCACTCACTCACTCACTCACTCACTCACTCACACACACACACTCACAAACTCACTCACTCACTCACTCACTCACTCACTCACTCACTCACTCACTCACTCACTCACTCACTCACTCACTCACTCACTCACTCACTCACTCACTCACTCACTCACTCACTCACTCACTCACTCACTCACTCACTCACTCACTCATACACTCACTCATACACTCACTCACTCACTCACTCACTCACTCACTCACTCACTCACTCACTCACTCACTCACTCACTCACTCACTCACTCACTCACTCACTCACTCACTCACTCACTCACTCACTCACTCACTCACTCACTCACTCACTCACTCACTCACACACACACACACTCACTCACTCACTCACTCACTCACTCACTCACTCACTCACTCACTCACTCACTCACTCACTCACTCACTCACTCACTCACTCACTCACTCACTCACTCACTCACTCACTCACTCACTCACTCACTCACTCACTCACTCACTCACTCACTCACTCACTCACTCACTCACTCATACACTCACTCATACACTCACTCACTCACTCACTCACTCACTCACTCACTCACTCACTCACTCACTCACTCACTCACTCACTCACTCACTCACTCACTCACTCACTCACTCACTCACTCACTCACTCACTCACTCACTCACTCACTCACTCACTCACTCACTCACTCACTCACTCACTCACTCACTCACTCACTCACTCACTCACTCACTCACTCACTCACTCACTCACTCACTCACTCACTCACTCACTCACTCACTCACTCACTCACTCACTCACTCACTCACTCACTCACTCACTCACTCACTTACTTACTTACTTACTTACTTACTTACTTACTTACTTACTTTCTCACTCATTCACTCCTTCACTCCTTCTGTCTGTGTGTTTGACTGACATTGTCGTAAATAGATGTAGTTGTATCATTGATGATTTGTCCTATTTGACCTTGGAGTTGTCCATCACGCCAGTTGACTCCATGGCGCGACGAGCTCTCTCAAGTGAGATCAATAAACAAAACATCATCGTTTATGGTCCTGGTGTGATTCTCTATTATTATAATACAGAGGCAAACAGCAGCAACGGCTTACTTTGCAAGTAAGCAGTTACTGCTACTTGCGTCTATGGGACAATATTCTGGTTCTCAGGGGATGGATTATTCCCTGTGGCGGCTGAATAACGTGGCTGATTCTGGCTTCAACCCTTTAAGCACTGAAATATTTGTATAAACAATAGACCAGATGTTGTTTTTTTTAATTTGAAAACGCCATAAACGTCTTTAGTTAGCTCTTTCAGCTTCATCTTGATATCTATATATAGTATATGTCTACGGCCATGATAAACATTTTTTACGCGTTCAGTAAAGTGTGGATCGACTTTAGACGTCTAGAGTCGATTACTGAATCGGTTAATATATTCGTGTGTCAAGACTCCAGGTTATTATACAGGTTATTACTCACATCCAGCGAATCCAGATTGTTTCCATGGTATGCTTAAAGGCAGTCCAACGTAATGTGTGGATATGACTGGCTTCCCAGCGAGGATGTCACGAGATCGCGGCCCTGCATCCGCGTCCAGGTCTGATGCATGCTGCACATGACATTATTTTTTGAATTATATTTATTTTAAAACGAGCGAATGGTACAATTCATAAACAATAGAGAAGAAAAATGCTGTGAGATTTTGTTTGATCTATTCGGGTATACTATTAAACTATGGAGACCAAAGTGTTTTTCAATTTGAAATCTTCATAAATGTCTTAGTTAGCTATTTCCGTTTCATTTGATTACATATGTTATGGATCTATGGCCAATATAATGTTTCTAATTCTATCAGTGCGTGGATAGTCTGTAAAATAGACGTCAGCATCTGACGTCTGAAGAGAGTCCCCGCGCTGAAAGGGTTTAGATTGAAGATACATTTTCAGACTTACAATAATTAACGCGTCACAGGGCAGCCCAATGTACTGAAAGACCTGTATAATTATCTACGATTTCGGGGCAAATACAGTTTCAAACTAAAATAAATCTTGTTCAAATTGATAAAATATTTTGTTGTGGGGTGTCTGTTATTAACATTAATTCATTTGAGAGCTGTCTTGTTTTCATAGAAATATTTTTTCATCGTTTCAAGCAATTCCAACGTCAAATGAATAAATAATACTATCTGACAAGTATTCAGTAGCACACGATCAGGTGAACCATGTGCACGCTATGTTATTCAGCTAAAATTTTCACCCACTTGAAGTTGTGTCTCGCTAACGCGACCCACAGCTTCAAGTCGGTGACAATTACTCATGTTTGCCTAATTTGCGACCAAATATTTACAATTCCTACTGATAGCCTACTGATTGAATAGTTTATTTCACCAAAACACGGTAGTTGATATGATAAAATGTCTTGAAAACGACTATAGTTATGACTAGCGGGTAAAGGGTATGGACCACGTAGATCATTGATCAAAACGTTTATTGATTCCTGTTTATGGGAACTTGAAATTTATTTACTAAATATGTGGTATTTGCATAGTGGTCTATTTTTTTATACAAATATTATTTTAAATTTTACTTGTACAATACCATACCTAGCCTATATGTATCTGTCATGTGTGAGCATACAATATTATATTATAAACATTTAGGGGCGGATCAAACTTCTAAAAGTGGGGTTTGATTAAAAAATAAAAATGAAATATGTGTCAATTAAGGATTTCGTCTTGTCAGCAAATATATGTTCGCTTGATCGACAAACAAATTTTAATTTTGAGTGTCAAATAGCGACATTTTGGCACTGACATTTTAAGTGTAGTAAGGTCTATAGCATCAGGGTAGTGTATAGCATTGACTACATAACGGACACATTAACAGTTCACCAGCATTATTATACACTATTAAATGAATGTCCTTATAATAATATGTGTACTTGGTGTTATAAATAGTTGCACGTGCATATTTGATAATACTGTAAGCACCCCCTGAGCTCGAATTTTATTAAAGTCGGGTCGGCGTCGCAATTAATTTTATTCTGAATATGCCATGTTGTGTAAAAATTTGACGGTGGGCTTATAGAGTTAACCATAGACATCAGTTTTATATGTCTATCGAGTTAACCGTTTCCCCGCAAAGCACAACTGTACTCGTTTTTAATATATTTTGTTATTGGGAATGAAATGTGTGTTTAGACATCAAAATTTGCAAATATTTGGGCTCGAATTAAACAAATTTGACTAACTTGGAGGAAGTTAAAATTTTATTAAGAGAACTTAAGTCATAGATAAATTCAATTTTCTGACTTAGGCATATGATGGTATCCTGGCAGCCGGAGTGTCGGATGCTCAACTCTGGTGACTGGTAAATCTATTATTGTGGCGGCTAAAATGGTGGACATAATACTGTTGATCTGGTAATATTCGCGGGGTTTTTATTTTCATGAAATTTGGCAAGCGCTATTTTTTAGTCATTAGGGGACAATCCTGAAATGCTCGCAAAATTTAGTGAGTATTTCAGAAGTTAGACTATTTGAAATGTAACGTGATTCTGACATTTGACCGCCAAATTATTCAATTTGAATTTTCACTCACTTGAAGTTGTGTCTCGCTGACGCGATCCACAACTTCAAGTGAGTGAAAATTATTCAGATTTGACAAATGGAGGTCAACTGTTTTCAAATATTGCTGATTGATGTCACATTTTATCTTTACCATATTTAAAATGTGGTATTTAATGTGCTAATAAAAAATGAAAGCCCTAATATATGCGACACCGGCAGTTAAAGGGTTAACCGGTTTATAGGTTTATAGAAAAACGACATAATTAGCTATTTACTACACCTCCAATTGTCAATATACAGTATTTGTTCACAACATTTTCAGGATGGCTGCCAAATCACTAGGAAATAGTGCTTGTAAAAAATCATGAAAATCGCAATAATAATGACTGTCTAATCAGCAAAAAACAACGTTTAGTTTTTTGACAATCCTCCATAGTCAATAGTACTAGCTGTTATACTTGATGAAAGACGTCAATTGATTTCTGTCAATTTTCCACAGGTCTTTTTTTCGCCGTAGATCGATGTTTATCCAATCTCTGCGAGGAAGATTAAATTAACCCGAGATTTAGTTTGGTGTTTTGCACAGATAGATTAAACTTGGCCAAGTGAATCTCCCAAAGAAGATGACGCGATGACGCCAGCCACAAGATTTCTAGTGGCTTCTAGTGGTAGGTGAGTAAATATTGTTGCAGTATCGCGACAGAAAGGAAGCCCGAATTTGGGGTAGTGGCCTACTCGTATGCAATGATTTCATAGGTTCTTTATACTGTATAGTTCAGTACCGTAGACAGTACTGTACATTCCAGGCATTGCACAGTTTGGAGCACTGTATACCCACAATGACAAACATCCATGCAGGACATTATTCGAGCCCGGTACATCCAGACTACGAGTCCACATCCAAACCGAATGAACGATCAGAGCCGGGGCATGAGATAAAATATGATATCTTTATGGAAGGGAAGCTTACCACCGCGGATTTTTTTCGTGTTCCAATCTCTGAATTCATGTCCTTCAGAGGACCCCATCATACTTTATGGACGGATGACCGAATGAGCCGAGGATTTATTGTGATTGGCTCGTTTGAATCACGCCATGTCTTACGCCAGCAGGGATTCAACAGACGGTGTTCACAAAGCAGTTGACTTAAATGTTAGACATGTGATTAGTCGAGATGGCTATCTCGACCAGTCACATGTCTAAGGCACGGTCGATCCAGGATATTTGGATTAAGAGGTTTAATCATTAAAATGTTAGGCACGACCTTATAATGACAGTTATTGGGGATGCAATGTGTGTTTAAAAATCAAGATTTGCCAATATGTGGTCCCTGATTTAAATAAATATCAGATACTTTGACCCACTTGAAGTTGTGGATCGCGGCAGCAAGACACATGTTGAAGTGGGTAAAATAATAAATTATTTAACCCTTTAACCGCCGGTGCCGCATGTATTCGGGTTTTCATTTTTTATTAGCACTACATATTAAACATGTTAGAGATAAAATGGGGCATCAACTAGCAAGATTTGAAAAGAGTTCACCTCCATTTTGTCAAATCTGAATAATTTTCACTCACTTGAAGTTGTGGATCGCGTCAGCGAGACACAGCTTCAAGTGGGTGAAAATTCGTATTGAAACATTTGGCGGTTAAAGGGTTAACTTAGCGCTTTGCTGGTTATGAATTCAGGTTCTGATAATAAATATTTTTTATACCGTATCCCAACGCATAAACGTGAATTCACTTGTAAAAATCATCTGTGTTAAGGTTATGTTGAATATTAATATATTCAAATATAAGTGCATGCACTTGTTTTAAAATTCTAAGCGCACCCCGGTAAAATAGTAATTATGTCACCAAATCTGACACAGTTAAACAACTCTGTCATTTAACCAATTTGGTGCGGCCACTTCGATATTTCGAGGGGGGGGGGCAAAAATGTCCAACTGCCGAGTGTATTTTTTAGTATTTCTGCCTGTAAAATCAATGTGGTCCGGGGCAGTCATGGGAGTAGAGATGTTGAGCATATTTGTCCATAAAGGCTCCTCTTAGAACGAAAAATACAAAATGGCCACCATGAAATCAATAAAATTATCATATCTTTCTCAATAATTGTGATAGACACTTATTTTTTTTTTTTTTTTACCACACAATAAATTATATTGCTAAATGTGTGTGGTTAGCGTGGTTAGCACAGTGACAGTATCATGCTGGTGGTTAGTGTAGTTAGCATAGTGACAGTATCGTGTGGGTGGTTAGTGTGGTGCACAGTGACAGCATCTTGTGGGTGGCTAGTGTGATTACCAAAGTGACAGTATCGTGTTGGTGGTTAGTGTGGTTAGCACAGTGACAGTATCGTGTGGGTGGTTAGTGTGGTTAGCACAGTGCCAGTATCGTGTGGGTGGTTAGTGTGGTTAACACAGTGACAGTATCGTGTGGGTGGTTAGTGTGGTTAACACAGTGACAGTATCGTGTGGGTGGTTAGTGTGGTTAGCACAGCGACAGTATCGTGTGGGTGGTTATTGTGGTTAGCACAGTGACAGTATCGTGTGGGTGGTTAGTGTGGTTAGCACAGCGACAGTATCGTGTGGGTGGTTAGTGTGGTTAGCACAGTGACAGTATCGTGGGGGGGTTTGTGTGGTTAGCACAGTGACAGTATTGTGTTGGTGGTTAGTGTGGTTAGCACAGTGACAGTATCGTGTGGGTGGTTAGTGTGGTTAACACAGTGACAGTATCGTGTGGGTGGCTAGTTTGGTTAGTACAGTGACAGTATCGTGTGGGTGGTTAGTGTGGTTAGCACAGTGACAGCATCTTGTGGGTGGCTAGTGTGATTAACAAAGTGACAGTATCGTGTTGGTGGTTAGTGTGGTTAGCACAGTGACAGTATCGTGTGGGTGGTTAGTGTGGTTAACACAGTGACAGTATCGTGTGGGTGGTTAGTGTGGTTAGCACAGTGACAATATCGTGTGGGTGGTTAGTGTGGTTAGCACGGTGACAGTATCGTGTGGGTGGTTAGTGTGGTTAGCACAGTGACAGTATCGCGTGTGTGATTAGTGTGGTTAGCACAGCGACAGTATCGTGTGGGTGGTTAGTGTGATTAGCACAGTGACAGTATCGTGTGGGTGGTTAGTGTGGTTAGCACAGTGACGGTATCGTGTGGGTGGTTAGTGTGATTAGCACAGTGACAGTATCGTGTGGGTGGTTAGTGTGGTTAGCACAGTGACGGTATCGTGTGGGTGGTTAGTGTGATTAGCACAGTGACAGTATCGTGTGGGTGGTTAGTGTGGTTAGCACAGTGACGGTATCGTGTGGGTGGTTAGTGTGATTAGCACAGTGACAGTATCGTGTGGGTGGTTAGTGTGGTTAGCACAGTGACGGTATCGTGTGGGTGGTTAGTGTGATTAGCACAGTGACAGTATCGTGTGGGTGGTTAGTGTGGTTAGCACAGTGACAGTATCGTGTGGGTGGTTAGTGTGGTTAGCACAGTGACAGTATCGTGTGGGTGGTTAGTGTGATTAGCACAGTGACAGTATGATGTAGGTGGTTAGTGTAGTTAGCACAGTGACAGTATCGTGTGGGTGGTTAGTGTGGTTAGCAAAGTGACAGTATCGCGTGTGTGGTTAGTGTGGTTAGCACAGTGACGGTATCGTGTGGGTGGTTAGTGTGATTAGCACAGTGACAGTATCGTGTGGGTGGTTAGTGTGGTTAGCACAGTGACAGTATCGTGTGGGTGGTTAGTGTGGTTAGCACAGTGACAGTATCGGGTGGGTGGTTAGTGTGGTTAGCACAGTGACAGTTCCGCGTGTGTGGTTAGTGTGGTTAACTGTTAGCACAGAGTGGTAGCCCAGCAAGCATGATGCGTTCACCCAATGCTGGTTTATTGTTAGGCCACCGTCTTCGACGCTGGCCCAACAATAAGCCAGCATTGGGTGAACGCATCATGATTGCTGGGAAGTGTGGTTAGCAAGTTCAAGTTCAAGTTCAAGTGTTTATTCTTTAAGCCTCACATGGAGGACAGGGACAGTATCTTGTGGGTGGTATAGTGTGGTGCACCGTGACAGTAGACTTGTTTACCGTATCGCGCTGTCACAGTATCGCGGTGACAGTATCGTGTCGGTGGTTAGTGTGGTTAGCACAGTGACAGTATCGTGTGGGAGGTTAGTGTGGTTAGCACAGGGACAGTGTGGTGTTGGTGGTTAGTGTCGTTAGCACAGTGACAGTATCGTGTGGGTGGTTAGTGTGGCTACACAGTGACAGTATCGTGTGGATGGTTAGTGTGGTTAGCACAGTGACAGTATCGTGTGGGTGGTTAGTGTGGTTAGCACAGTGACAGTATCGTGTGGATGGTTAGTGTTGTTAGCATAGTGACAGTATCGTGTGGGCGGTTAGTGTGGTTAGCACAGTGACAGTATCGTGTGGGTGGTTAGTGTGGCTACACAGTGACAGTATCGTGTGGATGGTTAGTGTGGTTAGCACAGTGACAGTATCGTGTGTGTGGTTGGTGTGGCTACACAGTGACAGTATCGTGTGGGTGGTTAATGTGGTTAGCACAGTGACAGTATCGTGTGGGTGGTTAGTGTGGTTAGCACAGTGACAGTATCGTGTGGGTGGTTAGTGTGGTTAGCACAGTGACAGTATCGTGTGGGTGGTTATTGTGGTTATCACAGTGATAATGTCGTGTAGGTGGTTAGTATGGTTATCACAGTGACAGTATCGTGTGGGTGGTTAGTGTGGTTAACACAGTGACAGTATCGTGTGGGTGGTTAGTGTGGTTAGCACAGTGACAGTATCGTGTGGGTGGTTAGTGTGGTGCACAGTGACAGTATCGTGTGGGTGGTTAGTGTGGTTAACACAGAGACAGTATCGTGTGGGTGGTTAGTGTGGTTAGCACAGTGACAGTATCGTGTGAGTGATTAGTGTGGTTAACACAGTGACAGTATCGTGTGAGTGATTAGTGTGGTTAGCACAGTGACAGTATCGTGTGGGTGGTTAGTGTGGCTAGCACAGTGACAGTACTGTGTGGGTGGTTAGTGTGGTTAGCACAGTGACAGTATCGTGTGGGTGGTTAGTGTGGTTAGCACAGTGACAGTACTGTGTGGGTGGTTAGTGTGGTTAACACAGTGACAGTATCGTGTGAGTGATTAGTGTGGTTAACACAGTGACAGTATCGTGTGAGTGATTAGTGTGGTTAGCACAGTGACAGTATCGTGTGGGTGGTTAGTGTGGTTAGCACAGTGACAGTACTGTGTGGGTGGTTAGTGTGGTTAGCACAGTGACAGTATCGTGTGGGTGGTTAGTGTGGTTAGCACAGTGACAGTATCGTGTAGGTGGTTAGTGTGGTTAACACAGTGACAGTATCGTGTGGGTGGTTAGTGCGATGCACAGAGACAGTATCGTGTGGGTGGTTAGTGTGGTTAGCACAGTGACAGTATCGTGTGGTTGGTTAGTGTGGTGCACAGTGGCAGTATCATGTGGGTGGTTAGTGTGGTTAACACAGTGACAGTATCGTGTGAGTGGTTAGTGTGGTTAGCACAGTGACAGTATCGTGTAAGTGGTTAGTGTGGTGCACAGTGACAGTATCGTGTGGGTGGTTAGTGTGGTTAACACAGTGACATTATCGTGTGGGTGGTTAGTGTGGTTAGTACAGTGACAGTATCGTGTGGGTGGTTAGTGTGGTGCACAGTGACAGTATCGTGTGGGTGGTTAGTGTGGTTAGCACAGTGACAGTATCGTGTGGGTGGTTAGTGTGGTGCACAGTGACAGTATCGTGTGGGTGGTTAGTGTGGTTAGCACAGTGACAGTATCGTGTAGGTGGTTAGTGTGGTTAGCACAGTTACAGTATCGTGTGGGTGGTTAGTGTGGTTAGCACAGTGACAGTATCGTGTGGATGGTTAGTGTGGTTAGCACAGTGACAGTATCGTGTGGGTGGTTAGTGTGGTTAGCACAGTGACAGTATCGTGTGGGTGGTTAGTGTGGTTAGCACAGTGACAGTATCGTGTGGGTGGTTAGTGTGGCTAGCACAGTGACAGTATCGTGTGGGTGGTTAGTGTGGTTAGCACAGTGACAGTATCGTGTGGGTGGTTAGTGTGGTGCACAGTGACAGTATCGTGTGGGTGGTTAGTGTGGTTAGCACAGTGACAGTATCGTGTGGGTGGTTAGTGTGGTGCACAGTGACAGTATCGTGTGGGTGGTTAGTGTGGTTAGCACAGTGACAGTATCGTGTAGGTGGTTAGTGTGGTTAGCACAGTTACAGTATCGTGTGGGTGGTTAGTGTGGCTAGCACAGTGACAGTATCGTGTGGGTGGTTAGTGTGGTTAGCACAGTGACAGTATCGTGTGGGTGGTTAGTGTGGTGCACAGTGACAGTATCGTGTGGGTGGTTAGTGTGGTTAGCACAGTGACAGTATCGTGTGGGTGGTTAGTGTGGTTAGCACAGTGACAGTATCGTGTGGGTGGTTAGTGTGGTTAGCACAGTGACAGTATCGTGTGGGTGGTTAGTGTGGTTAACACAGTGACAGCATCGTGTGTGTGGTTAGTGTGGTTAACCGTTAGCACAGAGTGGTAACCCAGCAAACATGATACATTCACCCAATGCTGGTTTATTGTTGGGCCACCGTCTTCGACGCTGGCCCAACAATAAACCAGCATTGGGTGAACGCATCATGTTTTCTGGGAAGTCTGGTCAGCACTGTGACAGTATCGTGTGGGTGGTTAGTGTGGTTACCACACTGACATAATCAGACTTGTTTATTATATCGCGCCGTCACAGTATCGCTGTAGTGCTCTCACACAGTGATTTATACACAGCCTGACAGTCTGACGGCTTCCTGGTGTAGAGCTGTGCTGGATAGGCTCAGGCTTCAGTCCTCGCTGAGCATCCAGTCTGTAAGCGGACCAGCCAGCCTCCCTGCTGCAGACAGGACATCCCAGAGACCGGGATCCGCGTGCCAGAAGCCAGGGTAGCAACGGCAACGTGTGGCAACGTGGATAACACACCCATATTACGGAATTACGAGTGATGCATAGGCCTACCATTATTGAGATCACATAAGTTGCTCTACCCTGCACGTTTTTCCATTGATTTGAAGCTGGAATTGCTAACGAGATTTCCATTTTCAAATGACGACAAAAACATTGCATTTGATAAAAATCGACATCTTCCAAATTGAATAATTAGATAAACTGTGCATCTATAACAAACTATTTTATCATTTTCGATGGTATTTTATCAGTTGAAAATGGCATGAAATCGTATATGATAACACGTTGTTTTAAACAGAGGCGTTTGGATTTTACGTGATTATCAGAGTCACATGATAATATCTCACTGGTGATTGCCCACGTGTTCAGCGCCTTGTTGGCATGTAGCTCTATCTCTGGCACTCACCACACAGCCACATCTACTGATGGATATGTCGGATTATAACTACGTCCTCGCAGCCATCCCTCCTTCACACATACATCCACGAGCAGAGATCTAGCCGGAATTCTCTGGATCTCCCTGTATCAACCGGGCCGCTAGAGCGTTACCATAGAAACAGCCGCAACAACGGCTCACAGGGTGACAGTCGGTTGCTATAGGCACGCGGAGACCGTGGTTGCTGTGCAAGGATTTTACAGTTGGATTCTAACCTTCACGTCCTTTAGGACTTAAAGCGTCCTGTCATGGCGGTGAGTGTTTATTAAGTAAACGTTGAACCAATGTTGGTTTATTGTTGGTTCAGCGTCGCAGACGCTGACCCAACATCAAACCAGCATTGGCTCAACGTCGTCTGTTTGATGGGATATTCAAAGTGTGATATCCAGTATTGGTTCGATGATGGGACAACGTCTTTGACGTTGGTCAACATCAAGTTATTGCTGCATGGACTGAAATGTTTAGTGTACAGATTTCAGCTGAATGTACTGATGATGTAAGATTATTTTGGAATGGGCCTTGGTCAGACATTGAACGATCAATGGATCAAGTTGTTTTGCTTTAATGATTTCTCATAAGGGTACTTATCATACACGATTATATGACGCTGGCCCAACACCAAACCGTTGGTGGACCGGATTTTTGTATACTCGTTTAAGATAAGGGTACTTATGGTATTGGGTTGTGGAGTGTTTACATTTCTGCTAAAACAATTCATAACTCGCCGTTTGCAATCGAAACAAAAACACAGTGGGATGATGTAATTATCAGACCGATAATATGTGCAAATTGTTGACCACTTTAATTATCATTTGCTGCTGAAGCTCACGACAAAGATACACTTATGTTTGTCTTCGCATTCTAATCAACTACGTTAATATTATGTTGGAGCTTTTGCCTGCCACAATGATCCATATTTATGTTGGCCGTATGCTAAGCATGGTGCCACATTTCGCAGGGTCAAAGCGATGGATTGAAATTGATTTGATTTGCAATCCTCCAGTTGGACGAGGATTACGATACCTCTCATGTGGTGTTAGCTGGACTACCAGGTTCAGTGGGTACACTATACAATAGCCAACAAGAAACACTCATGTTTCATTGTTGTACAACATTAACTCTTGTGTTTATTTCAATTTTTTATTCATTCATCGTATTCATAGCTGGAATTGCTAACGCAATTTCCAGCATCAAATGAGGAAATATATATTTCCTTTTATGAAGAATGCACATTCAGTAAATTACATCTAAAAAAAACATTTTGTCACATTTTATTTGGTTTGAAACTTGCATGAAACTGTATCATGTGTATATATTGGATTCAAGTTACGAGACATCGTAGGCATCAGATTGGACGAGATGGACATATCGACCAATCCGAAGCCAACGATATATCGTAAATTGTACGAGTGCCCAGCCTATCAAGTTGGCTGTGAAATCTGGAGTATGTCTTGAGCCACGTGAGATTTTAACCTAGAGAGGATGCATGTTGTGTTCATTGTGACAAGTGAAAATAAAGTCGTATTGCTTCTAAAAACTATCGTCAATTCTCGTGACTTTTGTAAAAGATGTTATTGCGATAATCATCGTATTTGCGTAGCTATCGTGAAGAAGTTGCTACATTTCCTAATTGGATAGCGTAGTTCCCCCCCCCTCCTGGGATTCAGAGGGTGGGATCTGCCACTTTGGCAGATCCCACCCTCTGATTTCCAGGGGGGGGGGACATGACTTTATGCTGTCAGTGCTATTTTCTGTGACATTTGGTGTATGTCTGGAGCTACGTGTGTTTAAACCTATATACTGATACATGGTGTTCTGATCTTCACGTGTCAAGCCAAGTGCTTTCAACACTTGAGCTCTCAGCACATGTCTTCGTCTGCCAAGATATAGCGTGCTATTTATCCATTAACGTGAAAAAACAACAGTCCTGTTGTAAAAAATCATTGTTAACCGTTTAAGCGCTAAGCGCGTATATTAGTGTGCTTAATATTTTCAAGATCTGTATTATCACATCAGAAACATCTCTGAAATTAAATGTGAAATATTGTGTTGAAGCTCAAAGTCTCCATATTGTGATGGAGTTCACAACCTCCATATTGTAATGGAGTTCAGAGACTCTATATTGTGATGGAGCTCACAACCCCCATATTGTGATGGAGTTCAGAGACTCTATATTGTGATGGAGTTCACAACCTCCATATTGTGATGGAAGTGGGTACAGAGCCTCTATATTGTGATTGAGTCCATAGCCTCGATATTGTGATGGGGCTCACAGACTCCATATTGTGGTGGAGTGCAGGGTTTCGATATATTGCGATGGAGTTCGGCGCTCCATATTGTGATGGAGTTCAGGACCTTCATATTGTGATGTAGGTCACAGCCTCTATATTATGATGGAATTCAGACCCTCTATATTGTGATGGAGCTCATAGCCTGCATATTATGATGGAGTTCACAGCCTCCATATTGTGCTGGAGCTCATAGCCTCCATATTATGATGGAGTTTAGGGCCTCATATTATGATGGAGTTCAGAGCTTCCATATTGTGATGGAGTTCAGAGTCTCTATGTTGTGATGGAGTTTAGCATGTATAGAGCATCCATATTGTGATGGAGTCAAGGGCCTCATATTGTGATGGAACTCAGGGCCTCCATATTGTGATGGGGGGGGGGGGCGGAGTTTTTGCATCGGACAAATTGTCATTTCACATCCTATTGTGGGCGCACAATGCCATGTCATGCATGCTAAGCATGATCAACGTCATGATCGTGAACATCCTGAGGATGGTGAGATGATTGAGATGACACTGTCCTCCAGACACAGGATTCGAAATTCGAGCCCTGGCGGTCTGAGGCCGAGCACGCTACCTCTCGGTCACGGAGGCTCCCCACAATACTAACTTTCACACGTGGATGGGGAAGAAACATTTTTTGTTTCTTTTAAACCGCAGAGACCGGGAACCGAACCCCGAACTCTGGCGTGAAAGGCAGCGGTGCTAACCACTACCCTAGGGCCCCCGCCCTTCAGACTGCTACACATTAAAAAACAACGTGTGATTTTCCAAGACTACAAATTCCAGTCTCGTAGGCCTATCACCATCCTGTTAACTCTGTTATCGGAGTTATTGTTATGTTCCGCCAGTCATCCGTGCCACCTTCACAGTGCGTGCAATGTCAAGGTCACAACAATGTCAGCATAACACGTCACCCGGTGTTGGTTTAATGTTGTTTCAGCGTCGAAGACGCTGAAACAACATTAAACCAGCACCGGGTCAAAATATGGTGCTTGCTGGAAATACAGTAACACAGTTAGCCTACACAAAACTGTTATCTACGTGATTGTTATTGTAGAGTCAGTGACACGCGTGACCTTGGTCAGTGACCTCGCGTGACCTTCTCAGTGCGTGAAGTGTGTAAGTGATTGTCAGATTAGATTTAATTCGGTCTTCATTCACGAAATCTGCGCCTGTTATCTGAATATTTGGAAGTACTTGACTAGCAAATAACCAATGTACTTTGCCACGCAATCAGCAGTAACTACTCACTTGACAAGTAAGCTGCTACTACTGTTTGCATACGTTTGCAAGTAAGCAGTAGCTGCCGTTGTATTTGCAGGGTAGGTCGAAGGCAAAGAACAGTAATTAGTAAGCAGTTATTGATGTTTGTTTCTGCAGGACAGACTGCTGTGTCCACAGACTCAGACAACAATGACCCTTAGTATAAGAGGCTGTATTATACTGTTAAAGACTTCAATGACCCCCTGGCTAAGAGGCAACATAATTAAAACCAAGCCTGCAAAGCTATTACCAGTGAGTAAAGACAACTCTCCAGGCTGATAATTAGGCGCCCGCACACGCTTTCCGCCCGCTCCAAAAAACAAAATGATTTGTCGCAAGTTTATTCAGACATTTCAGTTGGCGCATTCCTCCGACTACAGCGGTTTGACGTTATGCCGTGGGTGGTCGTGGGTCGAGATGGGTATGTGGTGTTTTGGTAATGGGGTCAAGGGGGTTAGAACAACTCATAGTATAGACATTCCGCATTTATTCTCTTAGACTTTAACCCAATATTTAATACAAGTATTTGCTCTGTTGCTTCTCGAGTTTTAATCCATTTTAAGATGCTATTGCTGACGTAATTGTCAGTTTCAAATGACTAATACACTTATACGTTTAAACTTGGACCACGGGCCCATCCCATTACAAATGTAAGATAGAAACTATTTAGATTGATCTAATTTCAATTAGATGGAAATGAGAGAAAGTTAAGGTAACCCTAACTTTCTAATAATTGGTGGGATGGACCCCTATTAAATCTTTACATTTTTGTTTTATTTCAGATGTACTGTACAATTAGATACATTTCAGTCATTTTTTTTGTCGTGAAAATGCACTTGTAATAATGCTTAAAAGTGTCGCATTATTAATAACTCTGAATACTAGACCAATGCTTGGTGTGATGGCCCAAACTTAAACCAACATCGGGATGCTTATTATTGGAGACTGACCTTGGATTGTCCCTCTTATTGGTGGCAAAGAATAGAAATCCCAGCAAACACGAGGCGTTCGCACAATGCTATTTCAATGTTGAAACCTTGAAACAGCTTTGGGTGAATGCATCGTGTTTGCTAGGATTGTGGCAGCATTGGTTCAGAGTTGGGCCAAGGTTGCGGCGACACCCCAATTTGCGGGATAGTTTGTGGCATCGCGCAGTCAACAGACGTGTCATGCCCCCCGCATTGATCCGCTTACTGGGTCAAACAACAGACGTTGGACCAACGCTGGTTTAATGTTGGGCCAACGTGGCAGACGTTGGACCAGCAGTATACAAACCTTATGCTAACGCCTCGTGTTTGGACCCAGCAAGCAAGAGGCATTGACCCCATGGTGATTCATTGTATACGACACTGGTCCAACATTAAACCAACATAGGCTAAATATTTTCTACCCCCCCCCCCCCGCAGGAGATTCTCTTATTGGGTGGGAGCCACAGTGACTGAGATTTGTCCTTTATCTGTGTGTGTATCCAAGAAACCAGGGCAGCGCTTCGGGACAGGAATTGCCTTTCTGATCGATTTAGTCATTTCTGTCAATGAAAGATTCAATTTAGCTTCCACAGCAGTCAACGAGCCAAACCGTCAGGTCAGTGTGGTCATCTGCTGCAAATCTGGCAATGTTTGGTTTACCAGATGAAACTTAAGCTGCCTGTTTGGAAAGTCCGAGATCGCGGGTTCGTCCCCCGCTCTGGCATTTAAATTTCAAAGAAACAAAATGTTTCTTCCCCGCTCACTCGTAAAGATTCAATATTGTGGGGAGCCTCCGTGACCGAGAGGTATCGTGCTCAGGCCGCCAGGGCTCGAATTTCGCATCCTCTATCTGGAGGGCAGTGTCATCTAAATCATCTCGCCATCCTCAGGAAGTTCTCCTGTCCAAGTTTAGCCTATATGTGCACAAAGGTGGCCTAAAACCCCTTTCATTCATTTCATTTCATTTAGCAAATGAAACAAATTCGCAATACTTGTTGTATTTCAACGCAGGGTATTCTAATTAAAGTAGCCGTTATAAACAGATTACTGGCGCTTGCAGCGCGATTTTATGCAGCTGTTCTTGTTGCGAATTTGCTTTGGCTTTTTATTTCTCTCGAGGAGCTTTGTTCTCGGGCTGGAAAACAGATTCGCATCAAGCAAGAAAGCTCCACAAAAATCACCACGGGCACAAGATTAGTGAGACAGATGTCTGATACAACTAGAAAACGAAGGAACGGGTTGTAGTGGGGTCTTTCCCAGGGAGAGAAGGTTTGCATACATACCTGAATGTATAGTATTAAATGATACTACCCTTCAGCACTAAGTTATTGAATTTAATTTTTCACCCACTTGAAGTTGTGTCTCGCTACCGCGACCTACAACTTCAAGTGGGTGAAAATGACTGGAACCATATATACAATTTGAATCAAAATATATGTTAATGTCGCACATGCTCATTTCTTCATGTTTCTATTTTTCATCTATTTGAAGCTGGAATTGCTCACGCAATTTTCAGATTCAAATGATAAAACATATCTATATTAATGAAAAAATAGACATCTCCGATATTGAAATATTGTAGTAACGGAGCGTCTACGACACCCTATATTTTATCAAATTCAGCGATATTTATATTGATCTAAAACATGCTTGAAGCCGTATATATGCGATTCCAGCAGCACAATGGTTGATGTACACATTTTGTAAAACATTTGTGTGAATACTTTTAGTACCTCAAGTCAGAGAGCGTACAGTTTGACTTCAGTGGGGTTAGGCCAATACTTTTAACCATGCAGACGTTTACAGCTTCAGAATCACTTCACAATAAATCATCTGGTACGCTTACTAGACTGTCTAGGAGACATCAGACGCTGGCTCAATGTTGGTTTAATGTTGGCCCACTGTCTACGACGCTGGCCCAACATTAAATCAACATTGGTCCAATGTATCGTGTATTCTGGGATTACCGTTTTAGAATCGCTTCACTATAAATTCTTATGCAGTGTCTAGATTCCTGCGTAGTAGGCGACGTACTACTCTGTTTTTGTGTATTTATAGCCTAGATTCTTAACGTGTTTAGCATGTGTTGAGCAGCGTGTGGCAGAGTGGTGAGCTGAATGTTAGCGAGCAGCGTGAGGTAGAGTGGTGAACTCAATGTGATAATCACATACGGAGCCATCGCGGTCTACCACAAGTCATTCCTCATTAAACATGAACAGATGGCTGCTACTAGCATGTGGATATAAGCCTATCTAGATCTTGTATTTGTGCAACGTATAATTTTGTGCAGTGGAAGGCAAAAAATACATTGTGTACTTGTACAAAGTATCTTAGCAATAGGGGACCATCAAATCTACATTTTGTATAATTTGTTAAACTTAAATGCATGTGATTTTTTCGAACTTGTTATTAACCCCCCCCCCCCCCCATTGTCCGAGATAATAACTTAAGATGCCGTGTTAGACATGACAATGCCAAAAAATAAATGTGGAAGCAAAATAAGCCTATGCATTTTAAATGTAACTCAATCAACCCTGTTGTACATTATCATGATTATGACATAAAAATTACTTTGAGCTTTATTCACTACTATAATCGGTTTTAAGATGTTGTATTAGCGGATTAAATCATTGTTATTGAAAATGAAAACATAAACATAAATAAACACAAATATTTGCAATTGCTTGGACTCAAATTAAACCAATATGAGTAGGCTGATATTCACCCACTTGAAGTTGTGGGTCCCGGTAGCGGGACACAACTTCAAGTCGGTTAAAATTAGAATAAGATAATAATAACCCAACCTTCATTATGCAGCACATTATGACAATTTAATGTTCAATACATTATTTATTATGTCTCCCCTCTGTACACAGACGTGGGGACATATACACCTTTTTCAATAACAACACGCCACACGGTGAGCAACGCTGAACTGTTTTAATCAGACAACTGTTACACACTTTTCAATGACAACACGCCACAGAGTGAGCAACTGTGAACTGTTTTAATCAGACAATTATTCACTGCGCAAACTCGTGCAAGCAGGCTTTAGCCCTGTCCGCTCAGTCTGTCTGAGTCTGTGCTGTGAGTCTGTCTCCCATTCATTTCTCTCCAGGCTTTCGATCTTGCAGGCGGTCAAACACGAGACGTTCACCCAATGCTGGTAATGTTGGCCCACGACGGTGACCCAACGTGTTGTGTTTGGCGCCACGCTGAATATGGGTCAGCGTTACAGATGGCGGGCCAACATTAACAGATTAACCCAGCTTTGGTTCAAACATCCTTGGTTCAAATCATCGTGCCCTTACTGCCAGCATTGTACCAAGGAGGTTGAAAAGACTCTTTTCAACTTCCTTGATTGTACGCAGCCCAGAAAACACGAGGCGTTGATCCAGTGCTGGTTTGATGCTGGGCCAGCGTCGCAGACGGTGGGCCAGTATCGGATCAGCATTGGGTCAACGTCGTGTTTGCTGGGAGTGTTGACAAGTGTTTCGCACCAAAACGGAATAATAAATTCCGCTCAATACATAGTCTCTACTGTTCACAGGAGCCATTTAATAACATTAATTACAAAAGCCATTGACACTACATCTATTAGCTATCAACCTTTATGGTTATGCTGCTGGAGGGGAGACATCTTCAGTTTTTTGTTCACAAAAAAACTAGACCCGTCTGGTTGTTTTCTGTTATGATCACTATCACAGAATGCTGTGCCTCACTTGCGCGACTCAAAACATGAAATGGGTTGAAACCATTCCTGTGGTGTCACCTTAGAAAGGAAAGGGTTTGTTTTATACTCTGTGGAGTGGAAGGTACAGCCCTTCATCCGCGAGTTATGGCTAGAGTTTGTTGGGAACAAAGTTAGAATGGAGGCTAACCTCCCAGGAGAACACGAGTTAAGCCAGTGTTGATCTAATTTTGGCACAACGTCGTAGACGGTTGGCCAACATAAGGCCAACATCGGTCCAACGTCTCGTGTTTGCTGGAGTGCATAAACACAGAAGGGGTAAACGCTAGACGTAGATTTAATGTTGTTTCAATTCTGGTGCACCGTCTGCGACGTCGGCCCTACAATGAAACCACATAGGATCAGCATGTCATGTTTTACTGTGAAGTATGTCATAAACCCTGGATTATGAGGCTTCGGTCCTCGTGATTTGTTTGTCTACGATGATTGGTTAATGATCCAGCCAATCGAACACACGTTAGCAAACGATGTGATTTCATGCTGGGTCGGCTCGCCCAACAACAGTTACTCACAAATTGGCCGAATCAGACTTGGTTTAAGCCACTTAAGCCTATACGTCATGGTGAGCATACTGTGGGTCCACCGGTGTGTAGAAAACTGTATCGACGGAGTTTTCGTGTAAATATTATAAGATAAGCATGATAAGTCGCACATACTAAAAATAAAACATCAGCTCTAATGCGCTATAGTACAAGCGACATGTCAAATAAAGATAACAAACAAACAAACAAGTTGGCTGGCAGGAAGTTTACATAAAAAGTAGATTAGATATTTAAAAAAAACTGTATATGAGGAAATAAATTATATGGTTAGCGACGAGCGACGACATAACCCTTTTGCAAGGATTGCATCAGAGCTTCTCAAATATGGTTTTGTTCACATATTATCAGATTATTGAGCAGTGAATCAAACTGTTTCATGCTAACATAGAACATGAACGTTGTCAAATGTCGATTATCGCACTCAAAGCATTGTGTCTGAGATTGAACCTGAAAAATTATCATTGTCTACCTGGTGAATAGAGAGATATAATTGACCTTATCAGAGGAGACACTGATCTAAATGTATACACTCAGTCACTAAGTACAGTAATCTGTAACCATGGCAATCCCTTTCCTATCCAGACAGCTTGGTCATGGCAGGGTGCTACATACTGCCGTAAATAAAATATGTTTGTCTGCTGCGCTCACTTCAAAAAGTCTCACTAGCGATCATGTGTTCAGTGACATAATATACATGTATAATAATATTAATAAATATTCGTTGCATATATATGTAACGTTGTGCTAACGTTACGCCTGCGTCAAAGACGCAGGCGTAACGTTAACATAACGTTGCTGTATTTTTTGTCGTAGGATATGTGCTGTATTTTTCATACAGCACGAAATATAAACAATACTTTTTTATACGATCAATTCACATTGACCCATATACAATCCCATTAACCCTTAGGACACTGATGTCGACTATAGTAGACATTCTCTGTTTTATTAGAACTTGTTTAATCAGTTGTTAACAGTATAATACCCCTTAAATATTGAAACACTGATATTTGTTGGGACGTAAATTTAGCAAATCACACGAATTTTCAATCACTTGAAGTTGTGGATCGCGGTAGCGAGACACAACTTCACGTGACTGAAAAATTAAATTGAATAACTCAGTGCTCTAAGGGCTAAAATTATTTTGCACGATAGCCCGTATATTATCTTATGTTAATATGACAGCATTGTCCCAGAGTTTGAGGATAATAAACAAATAATTATTTTGACAAAATTACTAAGTATGTCTTGTGCGAATTGTTGACGTTTAGTGTGGTGTGATTCATTAAAATGACCTTTGTTATTATTAATTAATTAATTCGGTTTTTGCAAATAAGCAAGCAATATAATTAGAATTATAATGTCACCAGGGCTTTTCCATTAGATCTCAGTGAAACCTTCATCTCGCCAGTTACAATGTCAAATGACAAATAAATATAAATATTCACCTCGACCCCATTTTCTAATAATAAACGTATAGTTCCAATAGTTTCTTTTGTCGGCCTAAAAATATTTATCTTATGCCAAAGATTTTTATCGTCAGAATTTTTACACTGTATCAATATTTCTTAATTATTGGCGACTGTTTCCATAAAAACATGTAAATTAAACCAAATAGCACTGATGGGAGTGTAATTACGACTAAAATCAAAATAACAGATATACCTATATTTAAAATATTTTTCTTTCAAGATATAGACTACATCAATTTCTATTCCATACAATTTTAGGATTCACAAAAAATCATATGAAAAAAAAATTATGTAAAAATAGTCAAATCAATGTCATTTTAGCTTTTAATGGCCATATAGCATCGTCCCTTAAAGTGCCACTTACGACTTATTTTACCGAATAGGGTCACATATACTAATCTTGAGCAGGAGATGATGATGATGGGATGAATCAGATATAATTATAATGGCCATGAACAGATCCCGAGTGTAGACTTAGTTTAGAGATTAGTTATAGTATAGGCATAGACATGGGAAGCGACATCACATTATTATTCAGCAAGATAATTTCACAAAGCTATTAGATCCTAGTAAACAGGAGATGCTGATATTGGGCCACCGTCTGTGACGCTGGCCTAACAGTAAGCCAGTATTGGGCCAATGTTTTTGTTTGCTGTGATCAGCGATGCAGAAAATCACACAGTGATCTATCTCTATACTACGAAGCTCTGGAAACGACATACATTAAAAAAATCTACAAAAAAAATGGTTATCTTGTGCGTACAAGATAGTACCTTGTACAGTGTTGTACGTACAAGATAGCATATTGGTTATCTTGTACGTACAAGATACTATCTTGTAGGTACAAGATAGTATCTTGTTCGTACAAGATAACCATATTTTCTGTGGATTTTTTTTATTGTATGTCGTTTCCAGAGCTTCGTACTATACCGAAGCAACGTATGGCTCCGTAAATTAACTTATCCCTTCATACAATATTGCATTGTGAGTCTGTACCAGAGATTGGCAAACATCACTCCAACAGACACGAAATGTTTGTCCAACGTTGTTTGGAAGCTGGGCCAACATCAGAGATGTTGATCCAACTTCCGATCAACATTGGATCTACACTCTGAACCTGATTCATGATGGTCGTGCAAGCACTATTATGTTACATGCTCCTGGAATGCGCCGACTCTAATAGCAATCAGATAAAGATTGATACTATCATGATATGAGTCGAGTCAAATATCATAACAGTCACCTTACCGATCTATCTGGCAGTGTCTAATGAAAAGCGACGAGAATTTTACATGACTGGTAACTGGTAAGGTTGATAAATATCAATCAAGAAGAGAAATACAATTTTGCGCTATGTTCTTTCTGGACAACTTACGAATCGCCAATGTCATGGAAACAGATCTCCGCCAAAAAAATCTGCAACAAACAAAAAATGTTTAGTGAGACCCCGGCTAACTTCGTGAGTACAATAAATACATCGATAAATCAATCAATCAAACAATCAATCAATCAACCAACTAGTCAATCAATCAATCGAATGCTCGATAGATCATCGATGAATCAATCAACCAATCAATTAAACAACCAAACAACCAAAATTTATCAACCGATTGATCGATTGATCGATTAATCGATTGATTTACCTATCGATTGATCGATCAATAAATCGATCGATCGATCAATCAATAATCATTCAATCAGTTAATCGATTTATCGGTCGGTGGGCTGGTTATTCGGTCGGCCTGTCTACTTGCCTGTCTGCTCTATATGTCGATTTCTGGTCGCCGGATCTCTGAAGAGCCTGTATTAGACAAACCAGAGGTACTATTTTTTGTGTGTTTTGATGTAGGCCTACATGATGTATGGGCATCACTGATGTTAAATAAGATCGCAATCACATGTCTAAGATAGATATCAAACGCTTTGAGAATCTCGGTTCATGCATGCCCTTCAGTCAGCGATTTGAGTGTATACTAAAGTATGCTATCATGTGAAATTCCTGATTCTAATCAACTTGATGAATGTGGCTAGTTTGGAGTTGCAATCTGTGTTTTCATGTATATGCACTAACATTCTATTCGCAGGGACACGGATGCAATTAATTTTGTTTTTATAATAAAACACTTCTATAATCAAACACTACATTAATTGTACATGTATCCTTATGCCATCCGTACATATCACAATCGTTGTATGTGTAATGATGGTAAACATGCGTATGACATGTACGGATCACATACGAAGGACCTACGGACGGCATGGCCATGAGATACGGATTACACATGGAAACATAGATATTATACACATATGATATATCATGTATATAGATGAAATATGCTTGACATACGGATGACATACGGATAACATACGGATGACATGCATATGAGTCATATGTAGGTCATCCATAAGGATGACATCCTAGCAAACACAAAACATATTTGTATAACATTTGTATAACGTCGGCCCAACCACGTAGACGTTGGTCCAATATTGTACAAAAAATGTTACACAAATGTTTTGTGTTTGCTGGGATAGGCCTACGGATGAGATACTGATGATATACGGATCATATGCGGATAACATACAGATAATATATAGATGACGTACGGATGGCATACGGATGATATAGGCCTACGTCTTACAGATGCTATATATATATGACATACGGATGATATACGTTTAACATACAGATGATATATAGATGACATACGGATGATATACAACTGATATACGGATAACATACAGATTATATATAGATCACATACGGATGACATATGGATAACAATTATACGTTTAACATACGGATGACAAGCGGATGACATTTACGGATGACACACGGATGGCATTCGGAATATATATGCAGATGACGTACGGATCACACATGGACCAATACACACATTTAACCGCAGCATTAGATGTTTTGTAACATAGTATTGATAGTTGTGATTCTATTAGGTCGTATGTTTGTTTTTATGGTGGACTACGGTGGACTAAATACTCGAGACGCAAAGCAAATATGCGATCAGTTAATCATGTTCATTGCATGGCTGTATTAGTCTACTCATGACTTGGACCGATATCATGTGCAAGAATTTACCTTGGGGAACACAGTCTTCGGTCGATATTGCTGAGAGCTAATTAAAAAAATACTGATCAAAATAGCCGAAAGCAAATTAATTACATCTCTTGTCATATCCTTGGTCTGGTGCTTTATTACCAGGACCCGTATCCTCGTACAAGTTACGATATATTGTAGGCTTCGGATTGGTCTGAACCAATCCGAAGCCTACGATATATCGTAACTTGTACAAGAATACGGACCCAGGTATATTTGGATATTGTTTCATGGTATGGTATATGTTCTGCAATAATATGATTAAATCTCGCGATAGACTTTGCGATTTATTCAACAATCTTTTTCTAGGAGTCCTAATCGATCATTTGATAAAAACAGTGTCCTGGTGGTAAGTTTGTTTTATTGCCGAGTGATTTTATGCTTGAAAGTTTTTAAAGCCAGTCCTGATTGCAGCCGGAATAATTAGTAATTACGAAGGCACGGAAATATAAACTTAAAATCTCAGATTAAACCTGTATCTGCTAAGGCGTTCTATGAGATCATATCGTAAATTTAATTCACATAGAAAATATCATAAAAAACATGACGATGTAATTTTTTAAAATTTTACTTGGATATTTTTTATCAAAGTGGTTTGTTTTATGTCTGTGAGGTGGGGACTGCTGTAGCAATAATCAATAATGATCAATAATCACGAAAATATTATTAACCCTTAGGACCTACAACACTGAAATATTTGTGTATAAATCATTGCGACCATCATTATCGATCATCATACAATGTCTTAGCTCTTTCCTCTTCATTGGAATCCCTATGATATAGATCTACGGCCATTATCATTTTTTAATTATTTCAGTGGGGGATCGACTTTAGACGTCAGATTCTGACGTCTAAAGTCGGTCCCCGCACTGAAAATGTTATATTTCCGGGTAAGTAAAGGATCAAACCTTACGTTCTGCTTCTGCCCTCGTTTGTTTACTACCTCCGTTTCATATGAGATTGCCGTGTAACTGCCTATTTGGGACCTTCATGGTCTTGTACTGGAACGCTACAATCACAACAGCATTCTCCCCAAAGTAACCTGGGAATTGTGTCGTTCAAAGAGCCGCGGTAATTGGTTGAGAGCAAGCATATATTGATAATGAGGTCCGGTCAAATGGGCCCACTTTCCTCAAGGAAACACCCTTCACATCTCAAAATCCTTTTCGCTATATCGTGAGTCCGCGATGTTTTTCATTCTTTTGAAGCTGGCATTGTTGACGAAAATTGCCAGTTTCAAAAGAAATAAAATTACAATATTAAGAACAATTTTCTGTTATTTTATGAAGATTAATATTTTTTTAAATAAAAAATTTAATCCACAATAAATGATGTGTGACCTATAACTTATTTGATGTATATGCATGTATTCATGATAGAAAGTGAATGTGATATTTGATGATTTCGAAAACGAAAGGAAATTTACTTTGGAAAAGGTAATATTAATTAATTATATTTATAGTGGGCAGGTATATTTATTATTAGTAAATACATTCTTCTTTATGGTACTCACATACGGTATATATATATGCAATATGTTATTATGCCTATAGTATGTAGAAGGTTAACCCTTTAACTACCTTTGACGCATGATTTGAAAATAATTTGCCGCAAATTCCACATATGTCAATAATTTTCACCCACTTGAAGTTGTGGATTGCGGCAGCAAGCCACAGTTTCAAGTGGGTGAAAATTAGAAAAGATAACGTAGCGGTTAAAGGGTTAATATCAGATAACCCAGCGGTTAAAGGGTTGATGCTGCCTCCATCTTAGGATTCTGAGCTGAGATAACGGTGTAAGCCTGTCGTTGATAGAATGCTCTCAAGGGAAACATAGGAGGAGACTAAACATACCAAACAAATACTCCGTCCGTCCCTCCGTCCGTCAGTGAAGGCAATCTCTGAATCTGAAACAACTTCCACCGCCCAGCGCAATGAAGGCACTCTATAAGACAGACAGATGTATGATCATGGTGAAGCCAAGGATGCCAGAGAGAGAGGTAAATATGCAAGAATTGAACACCCATGTTTATGCAACTTACATCCACGACGAGACGCAAATTGTTGTGCAATCTTCGACTTGTAGTGGATGAGGATGACAGACATAGTATGCATGATGACGATGAAGCCAAGGAGACAATACATGGAGGTAAGTCAGGCGTCAACCACTGGGAACCCTTGTCTTATGCAACATACATCCACTGCAAGACGCGAATCGCTGTCGCAATTCTCGTCTTGCATGATGTCTTGCATGTTGTAACTATGATGATGATGAGACCCGAGAGCGAGGTAAGACACGTGTCAACCCCTGGGAACCTATGTCACATGTACTACTGTGGCATGACAGGGGGGTAAGACATGTGTCAACCGTTGGACACCTAGGGAGCAATGTCAGAGTGAGGGAATATTGTGATGGTCTTATTGTGATGGCCTTATTGTGATGGTCTTATTGTGATGGCTTATTGTAATGACCTTATTATGATGGCCTTATTGTGATGGCCTTATTATGCAGGCCTTATTGTGATTGCCTTATTTGATGACCGTATTGTGATGGCTTTATTGTGATGGCCTTATTGCGATGGCCTTATTGTGATGACCCTATTGTGATGGACTTTTTGTAATGGCCTCATTATGACGGTCTTGTTATGATGACCTTATTGTGATGGCCTTATTATGATGGTCTTATTGTGATGGCTTATTGTAATGACCTTATTATGGTGGCCTTATTATGGTGGCCTTACTTTGATGGCCTTATTGTGATGGCCCTATTGTGATGGCCTTATTGTGATTGCCTTTGTGATGACCTCATTGTGGTGGTCTATTTGTGATGAATTCTTTGAAAGCAATCAGGAATTCTAGTCCGAATGCGCCATGTTGAGCATTATATGTACGACAAGACCCTTTAAAAAGGGTTAACAGTCAAAACGATAAAACATCGGTTATCATGGTTTTTGGTTGACCCCCATATTTCCTGCCTCAATTCACTGTGTGCAGCTATGTCCCTGTGCTGGCTTAATGTTGGGCCGGTGTCGCAGACGCTGGCCCAACCTTAAGCCAGCACAGGGTGGATATTCCTGTGATCTGGGAACCATCCCCGTCTGAAGTGTGAATAATCACGTCGTCCATGAACCACTTGAAAAGGCCAGTGGTCTATTCACAGAATGTTTGACCGGTGTGATTGAATCTGATCGATCGGTTATTTAGACACACCCCTGTGGCAGGCATCGTCATGTCTCTCTCAGATGGCAGGCTGCAGGGCTTTACCGGATTGTCTGTTATTTAGGTATACCCCTGTGGTAAGCTTTATCGCGTCTCTCTCAGACTGCAAGCTGCAGGGCTTTACCGGATTGTCTGTTATTTAGGTATACCCCTGTGGCAGGCTTCATCGTGTCTCTCTCAGACTGCAGGCTGCAGGGCTTTACCGGATTGTCCGTTATTTAGGTATACCCCTGTGGCAGGCTTCATCGTGTCTCTCTCTCTCTTTGACTGCAGGCTGCAGGGCTTTCCCGGATTGTCTGTTATTTAGGTATACCCCTGTGGCAGGCTTCATCACGTCTCTCTCAGACTGCAGGCTGCAGGGCTTTACCAGAGTGTCTGTTATTTAGGTATACCCCTGTGGCAGGCTTCGTCATGTCTCTCTCAGACTGCAGGCTGCAGGGCTTTACCGGACTGTCTGTTACTTAGGTATACCTCTGTGGCAGGCTTCATCGTGTCTCTCTCTGACTGAAGGCTCCCGGACTCTATGACTTTACCAGACTGTCTGATATTTAGGTACACCCCTGTGACCTCTCTCATACTGTACGCTTTTACAAGATTGTCTGTTATTTAGGCATACCCCTGTGATAAGGCCTCTGTCTGAGTCTCAGACTGCAGACTGCAGGGCTTTACCGTCCGTAACTTTTGTAACATGAACAAATACAGCGAAATCCGTAGAATGGTTGAATCTGTAACTACTCAGAAATACAGTGACAACATTTTTGCATTAACATCTTAGTGACGGCGTCGCCAGATATGCAAACTGTGTTCATTTCAGTGCGATATGGGAAAACACAACACTCGTTCAATAAATAAGGCGAATGGAGTATTCATAGGACACATGCTGTATTTCCCCATGTGGCACAAAAATTAACACCGTGTGAATTTTCTCACACAATTAAGTAAAAATACAGAGATAAGATATGCAGTTTCAATTTCAAATTAAACGTATATGTGCCCATATAATCGATATTACATAATAATATCATATAAATCGTATTTTTTAACATGGCCATCTTGCCCTTCTCCTGTTTTAAGCCCATCATTTTCATGGTGTATCATGATGACTGTCGACCTTTATTGCATTACTGGGATCTGTTTAGCAATCAAATTAATGTAGCCAAATCTAAGCGTCTAGTGGTTGCTTCCACCATTCTTATTACTAAATCACTGTCATTATGAAACACCATGAAAACAGGAGAGTACCGGAATGGTAATGTGTTTGACCTTTATAAAATCATGCCAGCAGTGCATTCACATCTATAAATATATTGAGTTATAAATAACAGGCAGAATATTCACGCTTACATTTCAATTCTTCGTATATTATATATATATGACTGAAATATTTTATTGTAAATATCTCACATTAGTAGTTTTTAGATTGATCATGAGCAATTTCTTTGGAATGCAAATTTCAGTTTATTCGAAAAAACTCTAAAACTATATTATGTCGTTTTAGAGAAATAGAGAAACACATTCGTCCCATGGAGATCAGAGAGACATATCTGCCACTTTTTAAAGATGTCTATACATACCTTTAAGTCCTAGGGGGAAGAGTATTGGTAAATTCCAGGTCATAATAGGAGTGTTATGGCAGGTCTTGTCCCTCTTATTGCTCGCTGACTGCCCTGTCGAGCATTATGTTGACAAAATATGCCATGTATTGTGACAGATTGGTTTGCCATAGTCACCCAAACACCAATAATGTCCCGGCCAGCAAAATCATTATCCATTGTTTAACGTTGGTCGAACGTCTGCAACGCTGGCCTAACATTATACAAGCAACATTGAGGTCCCGTGTATGCATTGTACTGTGACAGATTGACTTGCCATATTCACCCAACACCTATCACTTGTTCAGCTTTGTCAGCAAATGGCAGGTGATGAATTGATATTACCACAGGCTTTGTCATGTAAATAATACCTCGTTTAAAAAATACCCTTCACCTAAACACATAGTTAGGGAGAGATCGTCCCAACTAGTTTTAATTATCTGGCCAAGGTCCAATTATGTAGCAGCTTTGACGTCGCGCTTCATCACTAATAGATTTGAGCTTTACCTGTTTACCAGACAGAGAAAGTGATACGTTGACCCATAGCTGTTTTTATGTTTGCCCACGTTATAGCAAATTATAATTGTGAAGTGTTTAATTATAAACACACCAGCAACATATTTTCGCACTGATGGTTTTCATTATTAATTTTGTGTAGCCGAAGAATAGATTATAGTCGAGGTAATGTATACAGATGTATTATCAAATCTAACACAGATGTTCTGAATTTAACGAAGCACACAGCCCTGTGTGAGACATATAATAGAGATTGTTTTGTGTCTGATTGAAAACACACGGTGATGGTCACCAGACACTCTCTGTGCTGTAGGTATATTGAACATAATTCTCAACCGACTGATATAAAACGATTACTGTTATTTGTATTTATTTGTGAACTAATTACGTACCTAACATGTTACGAACATTAATGAGGGTTTAGAATGCTCTGAGTAGAATTGTTTTATGTTTGCAACGTACCACATGGCCTTTTTTTGTTTTTTTTTGTCAACGCACTGCCGCTTTAGTACATTAAGGAAAAATCATTGGCTTCAATCGATATCGGTGGTTTTTTTCCAACGTTTACACAAAACGTTCACTGAAGAGAAACCCTACATTTTCGCCCGAGCTGTTTTTCAATGTGACAAAAATTGTACGTCTTAAGCGTAAAGATCTGCTCCACATGTTGCCTTGATTCTTACAATCTCTGCCATAGCCTCCACTATGATATGTAAGATATCGGTATCATCAGAAATGCCTAAAAGAAAATTATGTATCGCTGGTGTCATCCATCCAGGGAGGTGTCAGACCACCTCCCTGGTCTATATCACATTCTATGTCATAGCCACCTCTATTACCACCGGACCCGAGTATAATATTCAAGTTTTCATTTTTTTTATTATCACATGTTAGTACCACTTTTAGACACGTCGTAAAATCTGACATTTTGTCAAATCTGAATAATTTTCACTCAATTTATGTTGTGGATCGCGTCAGCCAGATGAAAGCTCTTAATATCTAAATAGGTAAACAATACGACCGTACATGTATGCCCCATATAGAAAAACAATTTTTGTTTTATGACAGTTTTTGTTTTATGGTTTACATAGAATGTTTATGATGTTGCTTGCAGTCAGCTTTGCTTCTCTTTAATATCAGATAAATAAGTAGGTCCATGCTTCTCTTTGTTATCAGATAAATTAGTAGGTCACATACATTGAGGGCGATAAAAAAATAGAAAAAAAAGTGATGGCAGTTTTTTGGTTGGATTTAGCATGGTAAGTGGCGACAGGTGCTATCCCTCGTCAATGTTGCCATGCAAAGGCAAACAGCAGTCACAGCTCACTTGAAAAGTGAGCAGTTACTGCTGTTTGTCTTTGTGAGTCAGATACCGATGACAGCAATAAATAGGCCTACTTAAGTATTGATCACATCATGACTATGCAGTTACTTACGTTTTGCATGGCAGAGTATATCAGCTAAAATAAAGTATCTCCATACAACAACAAACATATTTATAGTTTCATGTATTTTGTTATCTAGCCTAGACATCTCTATAATTTAAAAAATCGCGTGTTTTCTACAATATTTAAAATCAGGTAGAATAGAAACCTAACTATTTGTAAATTTATACATGACAAAATATATATTTTCACAGCACAAATTTCGCGTCAATAAATTTATATTCAATTACCATTCGGATACATTCTGAGCATGTTTTTAGGATTACGTTTTAAAATCCGCAGTGACACATTTAATGCTATTCGTAGAAGAACTGGTATTTTTTTCAGTGTGAGCTCGTTAAATGCATATTCCCTACAGCAAGGCTAAACCGTTAGTCTTCGACCTCGGAGTTGTCTAACCTTGTTGTAGGGAAGATGGTCAAATGGCGTATTGTAATTTCAACAACCCTCCAAGTGCCTAGTCACATTTATGTACCACATGGTATATTGTAGATTTAACGAATAAAGACAATAAACACAATAAAGACATTGTAATCCTTACATCCGAGTACTTTTGCGATAAAAGTAAGCCTAATTTCCATTCACTTTGAATAGAGAAATATGTTTGTTGCTAAATTAATTCATTCTAGCTGATATGCTTTGTCAATTCACACTGTGACACCAAAGTGGACGAAGAGCAATAAAAATACCTGTATTTCAAAAGAGTAAATAGAAAAATCCAGAAAATGTGTTACATCTTTCTCTCTTTCACATCGATGGAGATTATCCCAGATGCAAGAGACATTGACACAGTGTTGATTTAATGTTGCGCCACCGTCTGCGACGCTGGCCCAACATTAAATCAACACTGGGTCAACGTCTCATGCTTAGATTGGCTGGTGAATTGGCAGATCGATATAATCGGCGACATTCTGTTTTCAGCACATTGGGTCTGCACACTGAAACGTACAGAGTGTTTATCAATAAACCTTGATCGTGACAATTGGGCAACAAATGATGAGGAAATAGGGTAATGATTTGTCCCCCCCCCCGCCGGCGGAGGCAGCGGTGATTGGTCGTTAAGCATGAATAGTCACACAGTGTAAAGGTGTGAGGCTTGGATCCCGAAATACTCTTCAACCGATAAATCACGATTTTAAGGTCTGAAAAATGCTCACATAATATTAACGCCGTGGCGGAAAACGAGTTGAACATACGTAGATGTATGCCATATGTTGCTGCTTCTCTTATCATGCTTATTGACTAGGTTAATTGCTGGAGCATCCTAGATATGAGCGTCCAAAGGAATATGTACACGTTTTGTACGGGCTCAATCCAGTGTGTACACATTTTCATTTTTGAAAGGAACTCCTTCTCAGAATCTCATATTCTCCTTTCTTTCCTACTTTTTTCACAGTTCTCCTTTTTTAATTTCTAGAATATCTAGCCGAGATATCAATAGTGTTCAGTGAAAAAAATACATTGTGTTAAAACAGTGTAAATCGTGAAATAGGCAATATCCTTGTTACTAAGATCTGGTATAGGCCTATTGGCCGAAGAGTTTTATTTTTATCATTACATAATGATAAAAGATGTCTCAAAATGCAGGCGAATGTATCTAGTGTTTTAAATTATACGGTGGAACATGTCTCCAGACACCCTGGCACTTTATCGTGCCAAATTCACACCTCCGTTTTTTTCAGATAGAGTTTACATAACCACTTGAGGCCGGATTATCTATTGAAATATTCACCCACTTAAATTTGAGTCTCACTGGCGCGATCCACAACAGTGAGTGAAAAGTAGCTGGAGTTTTTAAATCAGAGCCTGAGGCACTAATGTTTTTAAAACTTGTTGACTGTGGACACGTTACCTTCAAAATGTATTGAACCACTGATTTATAGAATTTAAATTTTCACTCATTCGAAGTGGGTGACAATTATTCATATTTGTTTAATTTGAGACCAAACATTTGCAAATCCTGTTGTTTAAATACTTATTTAATTCCCATTAACAACATGCTTTGATCGACTAATAGAACATATTTAAAATGACTGTTGTCGTGCTTAACAGTTATAGGGTTAATACCTCAGTCACATCGTCGTGGGTCAGCATTAAACCAACATTGGTTCAACATCTCGTGTTATCTAGTAATATGACTCCGGACAAAACCTGCACAGATTAAATATAATAGATAGACTGACAGACATATATTTTTTTGACATAAGTAGAAGCAATTAAAGACTTATTAATTGTCATAAAAATGATAGAGAGGTTTGTACATGTATATACAAGATGGTTAATTCGAATGATAAATTCAAAGGAAATACGCATGGTGTCGCATACAGAATTAAAATCCTATTTGTCTAACCAGCGTCAACGCTTATAGTAAAGACTACGCGGTGATACCCCTTTCAGGCCGAGTGATTGCAGCATGTCAAAACGAGAAAAAACTTTTTGACAGTTGTATTAACTTCCACTGGTTTGAGGTTATTATCAGATTACAGTCTTGGTGACTGATATCTTTGTTGTTATATGAGCGTTGTGATTGGAATCTTTAACCCTTTAACCGCCAAATTATTCAATTTGAATTTTCGCCCACTTGAAGTTGTGTCTCGCTGACGCGATCCACAACTTCAAGTGAGTGAAAATTATTCAAATTTTTCAAAGTAGAGGTCAGCTCTTTTCAGATCTTGCTGGTTGATGTCACATTTTATCTTGAAGATATTTAAAATGGGGTACTTGGTGTGATAATAAAAAATAAAAAACCCGGTGGTTAAAGGGTTAAAATAGTGTGGCTTTTTATACCTTTCATACATAGCACATTGGTAGAGCGCCTCACTGTCACGCCATTCATGCCGGCGTCCCGGGTTCAGTTCCCGCAGATTTCTCCAATCTTAATGTGACTGCATTTTTTTATGTGGGTGTATCACCTGTGATGTGACTAAGTGATCACGTCAATGGCGGCCTCATTGAAATCAGTGTATCGACCTTGACCCTTTACCCGCTAAGTTACCCAATTTAAATTTTCATCCACTTGGAGTTGAAGTGGGTGAAAATTACTCGTATTTGTTTGATTCGAGACCAAGAGTTTGTAAGTCTTGAAGTTTGCACACACATTTCGTTCCCAATAACAGTGCTTTGATCGGCTGATAAACCAATTTAAAACGATAATTTATAGTCGTGGTTAGCTGTCGGACGGTTATGTTTGTGCAGACCCATAAGATGCCCCAGTAGGCCATCTTCCCTACAGTAAGGCTTGACTCCGCGAGGCCTCGCGGAATCAAGCCTTACTGTTAAGAAGATGTAGTATGCCAGTGGTCCAATTGGAATTGGAGACCATGTCTTTTTTCGGCTTCTGAGCGAGGAATATTTTTGTATAATGCTTATCTCTGAAATTAGTTTTCCTTTATCGACCACTAGTTTCTGATAGCATCGTCTGGGCTTTGAAGTAAATTACATTAGGAGCTTATCCTCACAAACAAATAGGTATGTGGCACTTTAGAACGCGGGCCTGCTCAGATAAGGATGAAAAATGAGCATTAAGAAAAATAGTCTTCATTTTTTGAAGACAAGATAACACATTGGCAATATAAAAAAAAATAACTTTTGATTACGAATGAAGGAAACTGTTTTACCAGAAAACGTGAGACAGTTGAGCAAGTTGACGTGACAGAAAATGACATGATTCTAAGGCTGGTGGATAGTTAGTTAACCCCTTAAGTACGACTATAGTCGTTTTAATCTGTTTTATTAGCAGGGTAAATCTAAGTTATTGAAAGGGAAATGTGTGCTTAAAAATCAAGAATTGCAAATATTTGGTCTAAAAAAAAAACAAATATGAGTAATTTTCACCCGCTTGAAGTTTTGGATCGCTGTAGCGAGACACAACTGTAAATGAGTGAGAATTTAAATGAGTATAACATAGCGCATGTAGCGGGAAACCGCTTAACCCTTTAACCGCCAAATCATTCAATTGGAATTTTCACCCACTTGAAGTTGTGTCTCGCTAACGCGATCCACAACTTCAAGTGAGTGAAAATTATTCAGATTTGACAAAATGGAGGTCATATCTTTTCAAATCGTTCTGATTGATGTCACATTATGGCTTTAACATGGCTTTAACATGCTTATAAGGCGGTACTAAATGTGGTAATAATCGAGTGAAAACCCAAATATATTCGGCACCGGTGGTTAAAGGGTTAAGCCTCCGTTAGGCCTTTCAGCGTGGGACCGTCTTTAGACGTCATAATCTGACGTCTGTAGACAGCACATTTCATGAATTTGTATATAGTATAAGTATAGAGAGAGGTGATGTTATGTTATGTCTTTATTACCACACATATAAGCATCTCTCACCATGCGTCCCAGATAACAGCTGCATTCGCCCACATCGCACTAAAATCAGCACTTTTCACATCAGAAACAGCTCTGTAATCTAAGAGGCTGCTACACTATAAAACATATTTGCAAAACAACCGTTTGTGGGCGTCACCCAGAAAAACAAAACACGCGATGCGAAACCAATGCATGGCGGTTCAATGTTAGTGCCAACGTTACTCCACCATTAGTTCAACGTCGTCTGTTTGCTGAGTAGGGTTCACTTTAACGCTTGCAAGCCTGAATTTAACATTGTCATCAGCATCCACTACAAGCCACGAATTGCTGTCGCAATTCTCGACTGGTAGTGGATGAAGACGACTTGATGTGGGTGAAAAAGTGAAGAAAATTGCCAAGTATTGGTAAGCCAGTTTCATGGAAATTTTCATTCTAAAGCCCCTAGTTGTTGGAATATTAAGTCTGTTTTCAAAGAAGTAATATGATGCTTTAATGCATCGTGAGAGCTTAAAGGATTAACCCCTATGGCGCTAAGCACGACTGTAGTCGTTTTTATTCTGTTTTATTAGTCGATAAAAGCTCCGATATTGAGAATGAAATGGTTCTTTAGACATCAAGATTTGCAAATGGTTGATCTCAAATTAAACACACATAGGTAATTTTCACCCACTTTAAGTTGTGTGTCGCGGAAAATTTATATTTTTTATCTTAGAGCGCATAAAGGGTTAAAACACCAGCCAGACAACTCGCAGTGAGTATCAGAGTTTTCAGCACTCCAGGTACTTGTGTCAGTTATACTCTATAAACAATGATATGTCTCATTAAGTGATCATCTCTCTCACCACTAAGGCAAACAGCAGTACCTGCTCATTTGTGAAGTAAGCAGTTACTGCTGTTTGCCTTTGCGTGGCAGTGTTCGGTAACAGTAGCCTAACTGTCAACATCAAAATCAAACATTTTCCCCCTTTTTGTCGTCGAATACTTGTAACTAGCAAGAACTTTATATAGTTCTTGCTTACTAGTAGTGATCCTGTCGGGATTATATCATCCTGGCGATGAAGAAACGTTATTGACATGTATATAGATAAAGAGTTTTTCCTAGTTGTATTAACTTGTCCATGGCTGAGACATCCATTTTGGTAATGAAGACAAATGATTTTATTGTAAATCACCAGCACATGCAGTTTGTTCGTAATTATACAGACATCATAGGACTTCTGTCGAGCCTGTTATTCCAGGGATATGCCTACTACATGTTGCAAAGCTCTGTATAGCTCAACTTTTATTTTGTCATATTATGTCATATTAATTAATAATTATGATGATGTACTTGCATGTATTTTTTTTATAAAATGCAACTTCAATACAACATCGAATACACAGCTTGCTTATATTTATGTGTGAATCAACACAGCCTTAGCAGTAGTAAATTTATGCGCACACACAAATAAATCGTATCTTATTTATGAATCTTATCATTTCAATCATGGCTTTGTGGCTCAAGTACGAGTGTACAGCTGTCGCATATTCCCTTATAGGCCGGAGATGAGCTTCGAGCGACAGCGCTCGGTCATATTCCCTAGCAGAAAGTCTCGAGTCTGGATTGTGTAGCTGCGGCGCATGCTCAGAACTAACTATCCCAGCAAACACGAGACATTGAACCAATGTTGGTTCAATGTTGGACCGACGTCGTAGACGGCGGGCCAACTTTGAGCCAACATTGGTTCAATGTCTCGTGTTTGCTGGGATAGAGAGTATGGGCATAAGGTTTGTATGTATTAGAGTTTGAATTACAGTTTAAATTCAGAATTGCTCATTTTTTTGTATGGTAATTATTACATTATGAGTGGCCGTTATTTCAGTCTGCCTATACCATGTATACAGTGGCTGATCATCCAGAATTTTTAAAAAGGGAGTATCCGATGGACATTTAGACACTTTAGGCAATTTCATCATTAAGAAAAGGGGTCAGGTAGAACCCCCTGACCGCCGCCCCACCCTTTTGGATCCCATTGCCATACAATCCATCTGAGCTCAAGCTATAGTGAGGAGACGTTCATTTGACGTGTTTAAGCCTGAAAAAGACAGAGCTCTAACTATTTACTTGTAAAGTACATGTAGATACCGCCGTTCGTAAGGCAAAGTGTGTCTTTTTGATATCAGGAATATGGCTATATATCTAGTGTAATCTATTTTATATGCACGATGACCAAGACATATTTAGAAGTCCAGCAGCTTATACATACATTACACATCGACGCCTCAGCAACCAGATTGTCGTATGTTCCACTCAAACGGGTGGCACATACGACCCTCTGGTTGCTAGGGGGTCGCCAAGGTACATAAAGACAAACGCTGATGACGTCAACTGCCACTTAAGCTGTGAGAAATGCGTAACTTTCTCTTTTTCCCAGCAAACACAAAACATTTGTGTAACATTTGTAAAATGTCGGCCCAACGTCGAAGACATTGGGCCGACGTTGTACAAATGGTATACAAATGTTTTATGTTTGCTGGGTTATCGCTGGCTATAAATTACAGGCACATTTTCCCTGCAGCTGACCTACTTACTGGATATTATACCCCGTGACGTAGCCGATTTGTGCAAAAAGGGGGCGGATCCAGGGGGAAGGGACACATTGGTAACGTGACTTCTAAGGTGTAAACGGTAAAAGACACAACGCGAGCGTGAAAATGATCAAATACACTATTTTCTCTTTTCCAAAACAAAATTCGCGCTCGCCTTCGCATTGGTGTATTTTCACAATGACAAAATAGTGTATTTGGCGTTTTTGTTCGCTTTCATGTGTTTTACGCATTAGATTACATTTGAATGTTAGTGATTCTTCAGATACATGTACCTAGAAATGCCTTCTCCAGATACCTAGAAATGTCTTCTTCGGATACCTAGAGATATCTTCTCCAGATACCTATAAATGTATTATCAACATTGTATTTCGTTTATAATTTTTTTCTCTCGCCTTGACCGCTCGCCTCCCACTCGGCGACCTCTGTCCCATGAAAAAATAGCATATAAAATATAAACGGAGCTACGCGCCTCGTACATTTCAATCTACGAATCAGACGAATTTGGTTCATTCTCGTTCGCGAATTGTTACAACTTTATGTTATGTTATATTTGTATTATCATCAAATGAAATGTATTATGCATTCCTGGTGTTATTAATCGACTAAATACTTAACTGAATTACAATAAATTCGTAGTCCCGAATATACTCGGCGCCGCGCTCCTTGTACATTCAGATCTGCGAATTTATTGAATGTTTTTCTTTCGCCTTGACTCTGGGGTTCTGAGAACCTAGTAGCTATTATGTTATCATACATCTGTTGCCGGCAGCTGAGCACGTCGAGTTATACATCTGATAACACGCACGTCAAACATTCCACGCTCACCACCGTAACTACATACACAGCCAAGCACGAGACGTTCATCCAGTGCTGGTTTAATGGTGGGCCAGCGTCTGCGACGCTGGCCTAACATTAAACCAGCACTGGGCCAACTCGTCATCTTTGTCGAGTAGCCTACATCATATCTCTGATACCTGGTTCTACAAGAAAGCTCGTCTTACAAACACTTAGCTGTTCACAGTCAGCGTGATGCTAGGGATACATTCCGATAGATTTCAAGCCTTTAGGTCTAGAATTTCACACTAACTATTGTAGCCGTTAGCCTTACTGTCTCGAAGCTTGTCTTTATCTTCTATTAGGACATAAAATAATTAATGGCAAGAATAACAAAAAAAAAAAAAATATGGGTATCCACTTCAGATAACGTACGTTGGCCATGCACACTTACGATTAACAAGTTGACTGATGATCATACAATAAATTTAGGCCCAATACATTAGCTAAGACATGTTAAACTGATTGATTTCGTATTCAGTTATTCTGAACACTTGTGATGATTTCGGGCGATATTTCCGCACCAGGCACGGTACGTTATCAAGATGACTTGATGCCTTATCAACAGTGTTTGGATGACTGTTGAAAAGACATGTGGACCACACACGGTTCGTTTCGTATCACAAGTCTGAGTGATCGCTATAAATATATATGATAATAATATAATATATAATAATAAGGCATAAAAGAACCGGGGTTTCAAAACATGTTTTTATCCAACCAGGCTCGCCCAGAAAACACAAAACATTTGTAAAACATTTATACAATGTTGGACCAGCGTCGAAGACGTTGGACCGACGTTGTATAAATGTTATACAAATATTTTGTGTTTGCTGGTTCAATAATTAATGTTCTACAATACACAAGCTTTTCAGAAATTATTTTCCGAAATTGCCAATGTCCTCTTTGATCTGAATTGATGTATCTGTCGCTTTGTGAAGTGAGAGATATAACTATTTCACAACAGAGCTTACTATAATATCTTTCCTGTGTGGCGATCAAATGGCTACGATGCGAGGAATCGAACTTTCACTGGTATCTCGACGAATGCGAAGCCTACGATATATCATAACTTGTACTATAATACGGGCCCTGGCTAGTATCTTGACCCTGGTATGAGAGTCAGCTCGGGTCATTAGTGTTATCTGTGAAGGCAGATTATAGACTACTCCAAGTACTAGCAAGAGTAGGCCCATGCATATACTATGCCAAATGCTCTCAATAGTTTAACTCATTATTAAAACACACCACTATATTATTTTCTTTGTCCGACCACTACATTCTAAGCCGAGACTGGAGAGTTATTGTTGATCAAGTAGGCCTACAGACCAATCATCATGGTAGGCCTATGGTACTATAATCAGTCTGATGTGACCGAGCTGTTGATTATGAGAGATCCTCATTATGGTCGGATGTGTATTAAGTCAGTTAAAACCCTCGGACCTCTACATTCTTAGCTGTGAAAAAGGCCTTGGCCTTCGGCCTCGGCCTTTTTCAAAGCTAAGAATGTAGAGCTCCTCAGGGTTTATCCTATACAGTTCTCTTTTCACATTTATCACCGCATTGAATATTTTTTTAAAAGTTCATCACAATAAGGATGGTCTAAGCTTTACTTTGAGATATTATAATAACAAATAATAATGCAGTCCAATATTTTTTTATCAAATGTCTTTTCAGGAATCGTACATCATAATACATAGACCGTTACTTCCCGAAAACTTGGTAGAAAGTTTTTTATGTGATATTTTTAGCTTCCATCGAATTAAAATTATAGCATGTATATAGGGCCTATCTCAAGAAAAAAAAACATTCAATAACTATCAGTATACATTTTGTCGTAAAAACAGTGTAAATGCGTTGAGAACTCTTTCCACAACCAACGCTCATACTTCTATGCTGACTGATGTACCATTGCTATAAAAATGCATTTCTGGTTTTAAGGTGAAAACTTCAGAGACTGAGCAGGCGAGCAGGCCTGCCCAGCAAGCAAAATACGTTGAGCCAATTCTGGGTTGACGTTGGGCCAGAGTCAACGACGCTGGTCCAACCTCTACACAGCATTGGGTAAACGTCTTCTGTTTCTGGGATTGTGAACTCTGCGAAGTCCATGGACTGATTTGACCCCGTGACGTCAGCAAATCCAGGATAGTTCTCTTCTGCAGCCAGAAGACGTTGGCTCAATGCTGGCTTAATGCTGGGTCAGGGTGTCAAACGTTTGGTCAGCGTTAGACCAGCATTGTCTGAGATCATTGTTTTACGGCGCGCTTCCAGGCAGGTGATGGCTTGATGCCTCTGGGATGTGCTGTTTACACTCAAAACTGATCTGTTTGCGCAGCAAACTATGCGCATCTGTCAGGCGACCTCTACCGAGTGTGCGTGACGTCACTGCTGATAAAATGGACTCCAGCTGCCGCTGTTGTCTTTAACAGTAGCCAAGTTTCATTTTTGACTGTCCGTATCCTCGATTAACAGGCTGATTAACATTATTAACAGTGATTTATAGTAATCCTTGCAAAATAAAATCACTGTAACTATACACTGACTTCACAAGACAGCAATGTGTTTGTGTTTAGCACTAAGCTCTTTAGCTTCTGACCTTTTTCATTTGACGAACAAAATAATATTATGTCACGTGGTGACGAGGGAGCTTAACCCTTTCAATCCTGAATTTACCATAGTCATCTTCATCCACTACAAGCCGCGAATTGCTGCCGCAATTCTCGACTTGTAGTGGATGAAGATGACTTGATGTGGTTTAAAAGTAAAGAAAATTACCACGTATTAAACCAGTTTCGTGGAAATTTTCTTACTAAAACCCCTAGTTGTAGGAAAATTAAATATGTTTTCGGGAATGTAAGATGTAAGATGATGTTTTAATGCATCGTGAGGGCTTAAAGGGTTAAAGGGTTAGCAGCAGCGAAGCCTGATTCCTAACTGTCCCTACATTAACCCTTTCGCCGCCAGTCACGACTGTAGTAGTTTTTAGTCCCTTCTATTATCCGTCTAAAGCACAGTTACTGGGAATCAAGTGATGCAAATATGCAAATTTGCAAATATTTGGTTTCAAAACATAGCAAATATGATCGCGGTAGCGAGAAACAACTTTGAGTGAGGAAAAGTTTAAGTTTGCTACTGTAGCACCCAAAGGGTTAACTCAATGCATCTGCATCATTCACAATACTTTAAATATTGCATTGCAAAGGAATATAGAACTGCTTTAGAATACTTGATAAGAAACTAATCACTATAATTTTCCTTTGCATGGCGATAATGGAACTGTTTTAGTACTACACTCCTACTAAACAAGTTTTAATCATTTACAGCATCACCAACGCAATTTTGTCAGATACAAACGAATTTGAAAATAACGTTAAAAAATAGGCATGTTATACTTTAACAATGTACTTTATATATAAGATGCAATAGCTCTTTCAGTGCCTTTGCTGCATCTTCATTCATTCAGCTCAGCTACTGCACGTAACTCGGAGGTACCAGGATCGAATCTCTGCATTCGTTCTGTTCAGCTACGCACTTAACCTAGAGGTACCCTGAGGCTCGAATCTCTGCCGGGTCAGAATAATATTTGTCAGCATTGTTTGGCATCGCAGACGATGGACCAACATTACACAAACATTGGGCCAATTTTCGTCTTTACTAGAATGCATATTTGATAATTTCTGCGAATTAGATTTTTGCGTTTTTGATTAAACTTCCTTCTTATAATATTATACATCCATCCAAATTAAATATCTACTTTGTATTCTATTGCCTGATTCATAGTGAAGGTAATAAGCTGGCTGAATGTATAATAACCAGCTGTGACTAGCAAAGGGATTGTCCATGAGCAATTATTCAGATATAAAGTAATTAATAAACGCACATACTATTAGATAACATCGGAATAATTCACCAGTTAACTATGTCTTGTCCCGCATTGTCTATTCTGAATCAACATGGATATAATTGCATTTAGTTATCAGGGGTTATGCTTATAATTATGGGAAACCATATGTTGAAATGCAGGTAGACTCTTTTTCTAGAGTCAGCATTACGATTCCAGATATCACACATGTAGCATAATTATGCTCTATCATATGCTAATAAAACATGACTTATTATCAAAGGGCTCAGCAATAACTAATGTCCCAGACTGCTGCTGTCTCTGTTCAAATGACTGTGTATAAAAACCAGACACATAATTGTGCTGAAAATATGTTGGAAATGTTGAAGTTTTCACAGAGCATTCCCAGCAAACATTAGACGTTGGCCCAACGCTGGTTCACTGTTTGGCCAACGTCGTAGACGGTTGGCCAACAGTGAACCAACGTTTGGCCAACGTCCCATGTTTGCTGGGTTATTACCAACGCTGCGTGAGCATGGTGAGTAAATTCTTGGTGTTACCTATATCGGTCTAGTAGGATAAATGTGTTTTTCCTGGGATACGGCCATCCCAGAGGGCATAGCTGTGTCATACATCACTTCCGTCTCACACAAACGGTTAATTGGGCATTACCAGAAATGCATAATGCATTTCTTACGTTACTTTTGAATACATTTTACATCACCTTGTCACTCTCGGGCCGTGTGACAAAACACAATACCTCGAAGACGTTGGCCCAGTGTTGATTTACCGTTGGCCCATTGTCTGTGTTGTGACCCTAGCCCAACAATTAAACAACGTTCGGTCAAAGTCTTGTGTTTGTTGGGAATAATTAATTACCCATTGTGCTGCTAATTGTTTTTTTTCACATTGTTTTTAGTAGTTTGAAGCTGGAATTAAGTAACGTAATTCCCAGCTTCAAATGACAAAAAAATGTTTCGTTGTGAAAAATGGACATTCTCGCATACTGAATAATTGCATTAACTAAACATATCCCACAAACCAGTTTATCATTTTCAGTCTTATTTATTATAGAATGAAAAGGGTCTGATTGAGACATGATAAACCGTAGATATGCGGGTCTAGCGGCACAATGGTTAATCAAAATTAACCATTAAAGCGCTGAAATGCCTTCGTATAAACCATGGAGACCAAAGGGTTTTCCAACTTGAAATCATCACAAATGTCTTAGTTAGCTCTTTCTGATTCATTTAAATACCTATTGTGTGGGTCTACGACCAATAGAAATATTTTTACTCTTGCAGTGCGGATATAGACTTTAGTCGTCAGAATATGACGTGTACAGACGTCAGATTCTGACGACTAAAGTCGATCCCCGCGCTGTATGGGTTGAATGACGGGTGGGCTGATGCTGCAGGATCACAATGGTGTGGAAGCAGTAAACATAAAACATTTGCAACACATTTTTACAACGTCGACCTGACGTCTTAGACTTTGGTCCAACATTGTATACATGTAAAACAAATGTTTTGTGTTTTCTGGGGAAACCAGCCGGATAAAAATGCGGCAGAACGCCACGGCTCTTCCCCCAAGGCATTTTATATCATAACGTCCTCACATTCTGTGAAGTGGTTTGTATTAAGTATTTAAGCCCAGATTATAGGCTTAAATACATAATGCAACGTTATTAGCTCATGCCTTATTTAGTAAACGAGTGCTGTATTTTACCATATCACACTCAAATGAACACCGTTTGCATATCTTTGCACATGGTTTATTAGCAGCAGAGTTTAACAGAATAGCAAAAACTGTGTTTTTGAATGCTGGTTATATTACCAGGGTAAGCTGAGATCAACAATGCCATGACAACTGTGAAGGCAAATGACAAAATTTGTATGTATCTATAACTGATAGGAGTTAAATTCCCACGTTAAAGCATTATTATCTGATTATAGAATGATGTAAATCTCTTGTGGTCAACTTAGTAATCAAACAAGGACTTAATTCACTACGCAATGGATCCGCCGCGCAAGTAGACCTAGAGTTCGGAGAACATCACTCGCGTCGAGCGGCGACGATCTCAGCAAACACGAGATCTTAACCACCGTCTTCGACGTCGGACCAACGTCAAAACAACATTGGATCAATGTCTCGTGTTTGCTGGGTTAAAGATTCGGCCTATATCCCGCGGGCCTACAGAGTCTGCTATTATCAGGACTAGCTTACGTGGAACAACCCTGATATCTTTGAGGTACAACAATCCTTACCCAAGTCATTCTCTAACACCAATATGGTACACCTTCGATTCACAAGACAACGTTCCATGGGCTTATCATCTGCATGGTACCTCGACACTTCACCACCTCTGTTACCCACGTGGTTCCACATCGATTCACCCGGTGACACTCTGATATAATTATGTTAACGCGGTACTTCGATTATGTCCTGATAAAATGGTATCCCGTTGATTCACCAGGTGACGCGATATTTGTGCTACCACGGTACTTCGCCAGATGACGCTCTCATATAGACATGGTACTCCATTTGATAAAAGTACTATTAAAATAGGCATTCTTAATCTCCTTTTTAGCAGATTAATTCACCGATATTGGGAATAAAATGAGTGTTTGAACATCAAGATTTGCAAATGTCTGGTCACAGATTAAACAAATATGAGTAATTGTCACCCGCTTGAAGTTGGGGTCGCGGTAGCGAGACACAACTTCAAGTGGGCGAAAAAAAAAAGATTAGTTAGTTTCTCAATATGAGAAATGGTTAGTTTTCATAAAAAGAAACCCATTTTTGCATTAGCATTCCGTTAACGTTATTATAATCATCGCCCCTCACTCCCCCCCCCCCCCCTCCCCGAGTACAGCGACCGATACGAGATATGATACGCATAATTATGATGTGTATGTAGCTGTTCGAGCTCAGAGGCGTAACAGAGGAGTCGCCCAAGGCGTTTAAGGTGTGGCTTTTAGGCGACCAGAATGCGATACTGGCTCATGTCGTATTATCGTGTTTCTTCGTGAAAACCACTTCACGGAATAGTTCTTACTGTATATATGTATATGGGTAAGTATATGATTAATTGCATACATTCCTCGAATGTAGAGGGTTATATGTAATATGATACATGTAATCTGCTCTATCCACATACACCTGGTCAATATTCAAGCACTTTGTAGAGTGTTATCTCATAATGAACCGAATACAAGATGACGCACATACTGAAACACAACTTGAAAAGGTAATAGTTTCGTCCATGGCCAGCGCAGGGTTGGGTTTGAATTACCTTTCTCACCTTTATCTGGGATCATGACTTCTGTTTGTCATAATATCGTCCCCTTGGATATGAGAGGGTGTATCTGCTACTTTGTAAAGTGGCAGATACACCCTTTCAGATCCAAGGAGACGATATATATTTTTTTTTATTAGGCTTTATAGTACTATAAAACATTGTACACAATGTTTTGCGTTTATTAGGTTAGCATTAATCCACCATTAGGGGCACATTCTCCTGTTAGCTGACAAGCCGTGATTATTATATGATAAGGCTCATCGTAGTCCACGTGTTTGTGTCTAGTGGACCGGCCTTCAATCAGCTGTTCTCAGCTTTACCATCACTGTGTCTGACAAGGTGACAGAGCCAGACCTGCCATTTACCATGTTCACGTGATCTCAGTCTGTAATTGACATGTACACAGTCGGTTGTGTCGCTGTTTGTGAAAAGGTGACACAGAGAGAAAGAAGGGGCCGCCATTTACGTGATATCTGTGTCAAACAGGGTACGTCCATACCAGTGACCTGAGAATCAGCCTCACTGTTTGTGAGAAAGTGACAGGGTCAGGCCCGCCATTGACACGATCTCTCTGCTACACAGAGGTATACCTAGACAGACGGCCGCCACTTACGTGATCTTCCTGTCACACAGAGCTAAGAGACTATTAAGGATTTTATACTGGGATCATGGCGAGGTCTATACATCGCAGGAAAATACCACCACCTCCTCAGGTAAAAGTCAACGTTAAACGATGTTGGATTAATATTGCACCATGGACCCATATAACATAGGTATTCAAATGAAGCAGAAAGAGCTAACCAAGACATTTATGACGATTCGAAGTAGAAACAAACTTTGGTCTAGCGGTTTATATGAAAACAAATTAGCGCTATAAGGGACAAGAGGTTAATAAACTAAATTTTATGATTATGTAAGTGCAATCTGTTGATGATTCAGAAATTTGTATAGACAATTATAATATAATTAGAAGAGACCGAGTTGGTAGTGGCGGAGGTGGTATTGTGTTATACTTAAAAGATAACTTATCTTATAAAAGAAGGACTGATTTAGAGATACCTAATATTGAGACACTGTTTGTTGAACTTCACTTTAGCAATGGTAATTTTCTAGTTGGTTTTGTGTATCGACCACCCAATAGCAACTTGGTTCACTACTCTGACTGGCTCAAGTGTATGGATATAACACTTGAAAAATGTCACAATGAGAACAAAAAGTTCATAATGTTAGGGGATTTTAATATTGATTTAGTACCAACTGTTTATCAACGAAATACATGGATTAATACATTTCAAAATTATAATTTATCCCAATTAATAAAAGAACCAACTAGAACTACACATCAGAGTAAAACATTAATAGATCATATATATGTATCTGAGGATGTGCATGTTTCTAATTCTGATGTGTTGTCCTGGTTTGTTAGTGATCACAACCCTGTATATGTCACAGCTAAAAAATCAAATGATATAAGCCATTGTGATGATAGGGCAACCAATCATAAAACTATTACTTATCGTAAATATAATGACCTGGATATACACTCCATGGGAATAAATATGATAGAAAAACTAAGCTACATTGCATCTAATAATAATTCGGATGTTGAACAAACAACTAATTCCTGGACATCAGAAATAGCGTCGATCCTTGACCGATACTGTCCAAAAAATTAAAAAAAGAATTAAACGAGACTTTCAACCAGTATGGTTAAACACTGAAATTCGAAAACTTATGAAACAAAGGGATTTGTGTAAGTCGAGAAAATTGTATGATGCTTACAAGAAATTGAGAAATTAATGTAAAAAGAAAATAAAAGAAGCAAAGACAAATTATTACATAAATTTAATAGAGACAAATAAGAATGACCCCAAAATCTTAACAAAAATATTTCAAGATCTAGGTTTGAAAAATAATCGCCATTAATCTATACAAAAATTAAAAATTGATGAAAAAATAATTGAATGTAAAAAAAACATAAGCAATGTTTTTAATCAACATTTTACTTCATTTATAGATACACTTAAAACTAATAATATTGCTCTTACAGACTGTGAAAAGTTATCAAATTTTGTGGACAAAAACAGCTCACCGGGGAATTTTTATAAAATTCCATATGTTTCTCATGGTTTTGTATACAAATACCTCTGCAAAATAAAAACTTCTAAAGCTACTGGCTTTGATGAAATTAGTGCAAGATTTTTAAAGTTGTTTGCTCCGTATATTACCGACAGCATAGTTAAACTTTGTAATTTAAGTATAAGAGAAGATAGATTTCCTAATACTTGGAAAACAGTTATCCCTTTGCATAAAAAAGGGTCTACTGACGACATAAATAACTATAGACCAATATCCATTTTGCCGGTTGTTTCAAAGATTCTAGAAAAACACGTCTCTTCTACATTTTATACATTTCTAAATGGAAACAATTTATTAAATCCCAAACAGTCAGGTTTTCGTACACAACACTCTTGCCAAACAGCACTAACGCTTATGACTGAAGAATGGCTTAATGCTATGCATAAAGGTGAACTAACAGGTGTTTTAATGATAGATTTATGCAAAGCTTTTGATTTAGCAGATCATTCCCTTTTGCTCCGCAAACTAAAAATTTATCGATGCAGCGAAAATGCTCTCACTTGGTTCACATCTTATTTATCTGAACGTACTCAAAGAGTTGACATAAATGGGCAAATATCAAATCCTTTAGAAAACAAATGCGGCGTTCCACAAGGTTCAATTCTTGGGCCATTATTTTTCATAGTTTTCATAAATGACATGTATTTGTACCCAGATTTGGAGGATATATCTCTTTTTGCTGATGATGCTACAGCACATCACAGTAGTAAATGTACTCAAATTATCACACAAAAACTTCAAAATGTAGCTACATCTGCAAACAAGTGGTGTGATGATAATAAAATGCAATTGAGTATTATCAAAACCAAAGTAGCATTAGTTGGTTCAAAACAAAGAATAAATAGAATAACTGATTCTGATAAACAAATTAAAATAATTATTAATGATATCCCAATTGAACAAGTCTCTCATAGCAAATTACTTGGTATTCACATTGATGAATCGTTGACATGGAATTTACAGGTAACAAAAGTAAAAAAGACAGTGGCTTATAAATTATTTCTTCTCAAGCGTATACGACCCTTCTTGCCAACCCAAAGTAGAATTATGTTTTTTAACTACTATATAAAACCGTATTTGGAGTACTGTTGTAGTATATGGGGAAGCACATCCCAAGAAAACATAAATATAGTTGTAAAACTTCAAAAAAGAGCCGCTCGATTGATCCTCGATGCTGACTATTCAATTCGAAGTAAATTATTATTCAGTGAGCTAAAATGGGTTCCCTTTCCAGAAATCGTCAAATTTCACCAGCTTAGTCTAATTTTTAAATGTATTAATACTATTGTTCCCACTTACTTACACAACATGTTTCGCCCCAAATCCAATGTTCATACATATTTGTTGAGATCTTCTGGGACTGGCCAATTAGATGTACCAAGACAACACACCAGAAGTTTATCGCTTATTGGTCCTAAATTGTGGAACAATTTAAATAAAGAAATACGGAACTGTACCACCTTATCTAGTTTTCAATCTAAGCTTAAGCATTTTTTGTTATGTACTCCTGGATGAACATTATGTTAACAGCTATAATATTTAGGTATGTCTCCATCTATATGAATTGTCACATTTTCAGCATGCTTATAACATTCTAGCTTTTAAGTTTAAATTGTCATTGTTCTGTAATTATGTTATGTTCATATTCATGTATGTATCCATTACTATGTTTACATTGTGTATATATGATTTTTTCAGAGGGCCCCATGGCAGATGAGCGAAAGCTCAATGGGTCACCCTCTATAAATAAAGAATATTATTATTATTATTATTATAATCTATCAAAACGACAGCTCAATTTTCACACACCATTCTCATAATGCACACCTAGAGGTGCTAAGTGCTAGTATAAAATATATTATTATTTCCGCTTTAAATAACTTTTTAAAGTAATTTATTTCCTAATATTCTACAATTATTGAGATCAGATTGAAATATAAAGAGTAATAAATAAGTTCCGTTTCCTTGAATGAATGAATGAATGAATGAATGAATGAATGAATGAATGAATGAATGAATGAATGAATGAATGAATGAATGAATGAATGAATGAATGAATGAATGGGGTTTTATGCCACTTTTATGCACATCTAGGCTAAATTGGGCCAGGAGAACCTCCTGAGTATGACATTATATTGTGCACTTGCATATATTTACAAACAGTTCAACCCTTAAAGCGCTGACATATGTTTATATAAACCAAGAGACCCAAATGGTTATTTTCAATTTGTAGGCATCATAAATGTCTTAGCTCTTTCTGTGTCATTTGAATACCTATGTTATAGGTCTACGGTCAAATGAATATAAATGGTTTACTCTCGCAGTGCGGTAATCGACATTGGACGTCAGAATCTGACGTCTGCAGACGCGCTGGAGGGTTTACAGACGTCAGGCGCTAGAAGGGTTAATCAGTACAGACCATAGTTAATCATATTATATAATTCATCTTTTATCTCAGCCAAAATATATTTAGTACTTGAACCTGCTTAGGCAGGTGCTGATAGATAGTCAGATAACGCAATTATGACATGTGTATTGTGGTCTGGATTAAGAGCTTGGTAGGAGCTTTGTACGTGTAAGTGTTTCGCTGCGGCTGTGCAAGTAGACGTGTTTAATGGGGTTCGAAGTCGCCAATTCTTGTTAAAATGAATGTCGTATGGACAGTGGTGAAGATGGAAAATTTATGACCACAGGAACTTTGTCGAGTGTCATACAGGCGCTGATATTAAATTAACCTTGAAAACCATATGTTTTCATAACCTTATTGTGACCTTGTGTTGTGCCGCTTATTACTGTTATTACTGTATTACTAAATTGTGGAAGCTCAGGGGCGGATCTAAATTTAAAAAAAAGGGGAGGTGAATATGCTTGGCATCTCGAATAATAAACTATATATATTAGTGAAAACACTTACTGATCACTTACTGATCAGGCCTCCGTGTAACATACACAAAATAATGCATTATTGTAAAAGTATGATATTGCAAAAAAATATAATGAAAACATTATTTTGGGTTACCTAAAAAAAAAATTGCAGAAAACATCGTCAGAAACATAACTCTTTTACAAAAATTTAAATAACATAAAAAAAAAACATTGTACAATTGTAAAAGTGAAAGTATAATATTGCGAAAAATATGATAAAAACATTATTCTGAGTTAATTGAAAACTGTTTAATGTTTTCTTAAAAACATCAAGCATGTCAGTATTTCTGATGATTGCTGGCTAATTATCCCACATAAAAGCACCATAATAATATTGTAAAGAGCATCATCCCCCCCCCTCCTCCTGAATCCGTCCCTTGTGACTTGTTTGATAGGTAAGCACTAAAAAAATGGCACAGTTCTACCCCAGTAATTACTGGATACTCCCATGCCCTGACTGAGGAGCTGCGGAGTGAGTATTCGAATCCCAAATGCCCCACATTGATTGGACATCATGAATAATCCACAGAACCATGCGCATCCAGCTTGATTGTGTAAAGTAGTCATAAAACATCGGCACATTATCCAATATACATTCAACCAGCGTTCTGACAGCGTTGGAGACGATGCCCAACCTTAAACCAACATATTAAGCTATTGTATCTTGTTTGCGACATAGTCATGCCAAAATCATCATTTTTATTTTGGCTGCTTGATATGAGACTTTAATGTAGGGCCAGCGTCGTAGACGATGGTTCGACATAAAACCACAATGGCCCAACATTAAACCACCATTGGTTAAGCGTCTCGTGTTTGCATGACGTGAGAAATACATGCAGGATAATGTAACGGCAAGAGAACCACCAACACTAAAGTGTGCAGGCCATCCATTTGTACGTGATCCATCTACGTGTCCGTGTGGGTGTCCGTGTGGGTGTCCGTGTGCGTGTCCGTGAAGAATCGTTCCTTGTGCGATTCGATGCGGACACGACACAGATACGGAGATGGATCACGCACGAACAGGTGCAAATAGATGGCACAACTACAATTCTCATGTGTGCGTTTTTTGCGCACACGCACACGGACCACGCACACAGACACGCACAATTATCATGTGTGCGTTTTTTGCGCACACGCACACGGACCACGCACACAGACACGCACACATATCTCATGCAAATGGATGGCTTGTTCACCGCAACAAAGTGAACTTGTGTGCGTAAAGCCAAACAAATTATTGTGCGTAATAATTATGGTCAAGTGAATGCTGATAATATTATGAACATAGCAAATAATTGTTGCTTTTTAATTGTGATCGCGTGCGGGACTGACGAATGGCGGGCGTTGATAAATAAATAATCACACACTCACGCCACGATTTGTGAATGTACGATGTACAGTAGGTGGAGAAAAAAACTATAGTGTGTAGCAAGGAGAAAACATGGAATGATGAGCTATAATCATTTCGCAGATACATGAGCAGAAGAGGATTTGATAAACATAAAATTCGTAGATCTTATTTTGTTTTGTCTGTTATTATTGAGCCGCTGCTCTTTACTCTCATGACCAGGCGATCGCGTTAATGGCGACCACACCGTGATAATAACATACCGTAACCGTCCCGAAATAAGTAGTCCAATTCATTTTATAAACAAATTGTAAAATCCATCACAGAAATATGTTCTGAGCTTTTACTTAATGTAGTGAGCCACTGTAAAGCATAAGTGGGGTAAGGGTATACCCAGAGTGCATCGCGCTCAAGATAGTACTTAGGACAAACGCCACCTGATGAATGTATATAAACTAAAAAGGCAGTCAAGTGGGCAGAGAGTATTAACCCTTTAAGTCCTCACGATACATTAAAGCATCATTTTACATCCCTGAAAACAGATTAATTTTCTAAAAAATTGGGGTTTTTCAATGAATATTTCCATGAAACTGGTTTACCCATTCATGGCAATTTTCTTTAATTTTTAAACAACATCAAATCATCTTCATCCATTACAAGTCGAGAATTGCGACAGCAATTCGCGGCTTGTAGTGGATGTAGATGCCAATGGTAAATTCAGGCCTGAAAGGGTTAAGTATGGAAGGAAATATAATTTAGGGTTCCTAATTTAAAAAAGGGCAGGAAATATACAGGTCGTTTTTTTACACCATTGAAAACATACTTGTTTTTTTTTCACAACTAACTGTTTTAGAAGGCAAATGTCGATGAAATTGTTCTACGAATACATAGTAATTTTCTTCAATTTATCACCCACATCAAATCATCTTCATCCACTACAAGTCGAGAATTGAGACAGCAATTCGCGGCTTGTAGTGGATGAAGATGACAATGGTAAATTCAGGCTTGAAAGGGTTAAACAATAAGTAACCAGTAACAAGTAATAGGCCTACATATCTATTGTTGGTAATTCTTTGGTGTGCGCATGGTGGTGAGAGGAACATGTAGACAGTGCTTATCGTGGTTACTGGGATACAAGTACCGCAAGTGCTGTCTGAATATGTGTTTCATCTCGAGTGGTATCTGTTAAGTTGCTACAACATAAAACATTGTCGTGCAAAGGCAAACAACAGCAACTGAGTACTCTTAGAGTAAAGAGTTATTGGTGCTGCCTAATTTGCACGGCAGTGCGACAGCACATACTCTCATACCACTTTCACACATTTGAAGTATCATGCTATATCTAGACAACAGTAATTCACCCCAATTAATAAGATAAGTTTGCATGTATCAATAAGGGCAAGACAAGATGCGATATATCGTAAGCTTCGGATTGGTCTAGATGGCCCATCTCGACCAACCGTCACCCGCTCAAGATTCAGTTCTCATAGAAACAGCATGATTCTGCCGGACCCGCTCGTCAAAATTCAGTATTGTGGGGAGCCTATGTGACTGAGAGGTAATGTGCTCTATCTCAGACAGCCAGGGCTTTAGTTTCGAATCCTGTGCCTGGAGGGTAGGGTCATATGATGCAGGAGGTTATCCTGGACCAGTTTAGCCTTTGTGTAGACAAATGTGCCCTGAATCATCATGTATTCATTCATTCATTCATTCATTCATTCATTCATTCATTCATTCATTCATTCATTCATTCGTAGATGCTGCTCGATTTAGCGATTCTCCGCCGAATTAAACCAAACGTCCTTTCTTTACAATTGAGCGCTACATTATATAGAAAATATCCACGTGAAGTAGTGTCTCGTTTCCCTGGTAGTATATTGAAACAATTGTGAAAAGTCTCTGTGTACATCGCAGTAATAAACCTAACAGTTCTTTCGTAATATAGCTTGTAATTTATTACGTAATTATCTGTAAACTAATCAAACGCTTGCCTTGTAATTATTAGATTCTGATGGCCGTATTCGTCTCTCCAGGCAATTAGTACCAAACAAACATGAGACATTGATCCAATGTTGATTAAATGTTGGGCCAGCGTCGCATGTGAGTCATAATAAGGTTTGTTAGGATGGAATGGTTTACAACGCAATTATGAAGCAGCTTTTTGTATAACTCTGTGCAGGAAATATAATTAGAAATTGTTTTGCAATTAAGGAGGGTTTCAATATCACATTGATGAACACCCTTTGTGAGCGGATGAAACTAGTACATTTGGATGTTGTTTCTGTATAGATAGACACATGTTTATTTGTGATGTAAGTAGGTTATTACTGTGTGTGGGGGGGGGGGGCATTGCTAAAAACTCATGATATATATATGTCGTTTGTATGTTCCAATCATGCTGTATTTATGTTGCATTTTGTTATGTATATGTATGCTGGAGGCACAGCCGTGGTTGACGCTGAGGCCAATAGTGTTTTCATATTGTATTTATGTTTTATCTTGTTGCATTTATGTTGTATTTCTTGTAATTTGTGTAGTATTGTGGGGAGCCTCCGTGACCGAGAGGTAGCGTGCTCGGCCTCAGGCCGCCAGGGCTCGAATCTCGAATCCTGTGTCTGGAGGACAGTGTCATCTCAATCATCTCACCATCCTCAGGAGGTTCTCCTGGCCCAGTTTAGCCTATATGTGCACAATGGTGGCCTAAAGCCCGATTCATTTCATTTCTTGTAATTTGTAGATGTTGGAGGGGACAGCTGTGGTTGAGCTGTCAGGACAGGCTCAGGTCGCTCGTCTTCAGCTCACAGCAGACACGTTACACATCCAGAGACAGGAGCTTGTCTACACACACTCAGCCACTGATCACATAGACCCCAGTATACTAGCAAGGGTAAGACATAATATAAACAGATATTGTCATTTTCATTCAGGTTCAGGACTTGCGATACTAATAATCACATTAGTAATATTAGTTGTGGTTGGATTTTTCTGGATCTATTCTGCAATTTAACGCTTTAACCGCCGGTGCCGCATATATTAGGGTTTTCATTTTTTATTAGCACATTAAGTAACACCTTTTAAACATGTTAAAGATAAAATGTGACATCAATCAGCAAATTTTTGTAAAACAGTTGACCTCTATTTTGTCAAATCTGAATAATTTTCATCCATTTGAAGTTGTGGAACGCGTCTGCGAGACACCACTTCAAGTGGGTGAAAATTCGGATTGAATAAGTTGGTGGTTAAAGGGTGAATTGTATACTGACTATAATACCATTTTCAGAAATTATGTCATCTTGAGAAACACTAGTTTTATGAGTTTCTCTCTCTCTCTTTTTATACTGTCATGTTGCAACGAGATAGTGGTTGTTTAATCTTTTTAAACGCCTTCGAATTCATACATATTATTATAAGCATATCTTAACTATTTGATAAACTATGTATTTTTAAATAACAAATGTCGCAAATATAATTTTAGTATTCGTTTAATTGTACATACCATTTTTTTAAGTTTATTTTACCTATTTATTAAACTATATTTTACATAATTATTATACATGTTTATTTACATATTTATTATTGTTCAAAACAATATTACGTACACTATTTTATATTGCATGTTTAACACATTGTGACATATTAGTCAGTTCTGACTTAGTGGGATGTCAATAAAATCGATTGATTTTGACCTCTGACCCCTGTTGTAGGAGAGAGTGGTTCGCGTGGACAGAGAATCAGTGGGTGGACTGGGACTGAGTGTTAAAGGTGGAGCTGAACACAACCTGCCGGTACTCGTGTCCAGAATATTCAAGGATCAGGCAGGTCAGTGATCATGTTATAAATCACAATCTCAGCAAATCAATGCCTTACTCTCTGAATCACAGGTGAAACTTCACCTGTGATTCAGAGAGTTAGACCTTGATAAAGTGTCACCGAACAACCCTCCCCCAACCCCCCCCCCTCTCCCCCCACCCCCTCACCCACCGACTGATGCACCCGCACACTATGACGGATTGTTTTTTTTTCTGGGTTTGAGACAGCCACTCTGGGAGGAACCTCATACCGTGTATTCACCAAACTCTAACACGCCCATCGTTGTAAGAGATATTGAATCTGTTCTCATCTGAGAAGACCAGCATCTTCAATTGTCATCTGGGGTGACACTTTATGTGCGAGGGTAGTGTAAACACTCAGACACTACCATACCTATAATAGGCCTAGTCTTTTTATTCCCTGTTCAAAAGTCAACGTTTCGCTCTATCATTCACGACTGAACTCTTACATCTCTAAGGTGTGACTGGCTTATGTTGTAATCTAGTGCATTGCGGGGAGGTTCACATGTGAACCCTGTGCTAAGTCGCACGAAGTTGTGGTTGGCGGTGGCAAAAAAAACATAATCACTGTTGGTTGAAGCTGTTGGTTATACAGTTAATTAGTAATTGTCTATCTTGTAATTGAAGGAAATATCGTTTTTTAAGATACAACACTGTTATCACGCTTGTGGAATAATGGCAATATCTTCCCACAATTCAGTACATACTTTCTTAATGATTTTTCGCCCAGGTTTCTTCCCTTTGGTGATTGATGATTGATGATCGGTGTATTCCAGTCAGACATACACCTGCTTTCGTTTCACCTCCACCGCTTTGTATCCAGGAGGGGGGTGGTGGGGATCACAAGCAGGATCCAGGCAGAGGGATATCATATTATGACCTGAAACACGAGGTCATTTGTGAGGATGGAAATCGTTGAGAGCTGCCGTAGATTAACCCACTGAAAACTGAAGTATGGCGTTGATTATCTCGCTATTCCTTGTCCTGATGATTTGTTTGCTTCAATTTTTCTTCATTTGAAGGTGGAATTGCTAACGCAATTTCCACCTTGAAATGATGAAAACATATATATATTTATGAAAGATATACATCTTGAATATTGAATTATTTGATTAAATGAGCAAACATCTACCAAAATCTACTATATCAAATTGTGTGATATTTCTATTTATTTGATTTTTTTTAAAAACCGTATAGGCCAATATACGAGCCTAGAGTTAAGCTCCCTCATCGCATTTACCTACCGCACCGCGTGCCATATTGTGAATAAGATGTTGTCATTGATAATAATATAATCCATAGCAATAAGAACGTTCACAGCTTTTGTATGAGACATTATGCTTGGGTGTTGACCTATGACTGCTAAAGTTGTCTTTATTTTCCATTCATTTATAGATGGAAATTGATTGCATTTAAAGCACAATACTGCTGTTTTCATAGTAGCACTACGTTTATCCAGAATGCATTCCATTGAATGCTACTTTGTGTTAGAGAAACGCATGTTTGTAATAGCTACTAAACACGAAATAATCATGTTCATTTATTTATGAATCCATCTAAGGAATATTTAGAAAAGGTAAACATGAGTACAATGGAATGGAATGCAGTGGAATGCTATGCAATCCAAGGACACACAAAATAAATCTTTAATGGCCCTCAAAAAAACATTGCATTGCTTTGCTCGGCATAAATAATTGTTTTGCCTTGCTTCGCACGTCTCCTTAACCCCCCACATCAAGACTAAGCCTAGTTTCAGATCCAACCTTGGGATCACTTTTCACTTTATTTACATATTATGGCCTTAATATTGAATATTATACTGATAACAATTTGAATCAGTATTATAGCAGCCAATTGTCCCATTTCACCACACCGGCAGCTACACGTGTGGGACCGGGATCTGGAACCTGGGAAGTGTTAAGCATATATATCAGAGAAGAGTAATAATATGACATCAGAGACAAGTAATAACACATGTGTTGTGTTTTGTAGTTTTATCATTTCCTGCCTATAAATAAGAACATAACTCCTATCGAAAAGTAAAAAAAACACCACTTCTAACGTTTTACCCATCCATTCGGGGGTGGTAGCTGAGGTTCTGTCAAAATAAATATTGTACAGGTGTAATTTTTTTGCATGGATATTAAATAGAGTGTGAGCCTATTTAGTAGTGATGTGAATTGTATATATAGCACCAAAATAATGTCGAATAAAACCAGTGGTCAGCCTTAACTCAACGAGACCGCCATTAACGTGATCGCCTACTCACATTGAAGGGGGAGAAACAGCAATATTTTTTTGAAAGACCTGCGCATGATCAGCGGGGATTGAAACCGGTACGCCGGCATTACTGGCATGATAGAGGTCATCTGCGCACCACCTCTGCATTAACCCTTAATCAGCAATATTTGAAAACAGTTGACCTCAATTTTTCAAATCTGAATAATTTTCACCCACTTGAAGTTGTGTCTCGCTGACGCGATCCACAACTTCAAGTGAGTGAAAATTATTCAGATTTGAAAAATTGAGGTCAACTGTTTTCAAATATTGCTGATTAAGGGTTAATGTTCTCTCATACCGCGACCCACAACTCCAAGTGGGTGAAAATTTAAATATGATGTGATTCTAGCTGGGAGGTAGTATCAGCAAACACGAGACGTTGACCCCAAGTCGTCGCCTCGGAGCTAAAGGATCCTATCTGACACTCGTTAGAGTGGCAGATAGGATCCTTTGGCTCCGAGGCGACGAAGTAGATTTATTTATGGCTCACCATCTACGACGCTAGCTCAAACTTAAATCAACATTGGAACGGCCCATGTATCCCGTCTCTCATATAGAAAACTACAGTAGGTAGTAATATATTAGTGTGAGGATGAACGTGTTCAATTAGCAGTTTACGGTGTTGGCCGTGAATCGCCATATTCGTTTTATCTCGGAGAATCAACCCTTTTCATGGGCCATGGCCGTGACTGAGAGCGATCTCCACTCCAAGGCCCGAAAAATGTCCATAACATTTTAATGACGTTGCAACGAATGAATGTCCAAAGGAATGCCCCACGTTTTGAGTAGATTCAATCTGTAGCTGAAATCTTCTGTTCCACGTTGTGTTTCAGCCATATTGGGGCTATATTAGTGTTGAATGGTCAGTGCTGGTTTTGGCGGGCGATGCATCATCAGACCATCATTGACATCCACTGTATCATGTGTGGTGATGAATCATTCACAGGTCAACGCCATTGCATCTGACGCCACAGAAGTGATGACGTAGGCAGCGCAAACCAATCAGGATGGCGTTATAATGTCCACGTGATGTACGAGCGATCATGTGATAGATTGCGATGATCTTCCACAGACCTGTGGTCACGTGATATATCTGTTAGCATGGTTGGCGCAGAAACAATGTTAACACCGATGTCCAGTGAAGTGTTTTTTCTGTGTTTCTACTAATATGACTGTATTATCCAGGTTTTTTTTCAATATTGTGTCCTAAATCCTTGATCCCGATTTACGTTGTGACTTAAATTGCACAAATTCAGCAGTTTAAAGATGTGGATCGCGGTAGCGAGACACAAGTTTGACCCTTTCAATGCTGAACTATCTTTGTATAAACCATATAGAGATCAAAGGATTATTTTAACTCTAAAATGAAATGAATCGGGCTTTAGGCCACCTTTGTGCACATATAGGCTAAACTGGGCCAGGAGAACCTCCTGAGGATGGTGAGATGATTGAGATGACACTGTCCTCCAGACACAGGATTCGAAATTCGAGCCCTGGCGGTCTGAGGCCGAGCACGCTACCTCTCGGTCACGGAGGCTCCCCACAATACTAACTTTCACACGTGGATGGGGAAGAAACAATTTTTGTTTCTTTCAAACCGCCGAGACCGGGAACCGAACCCCGGACTCTGGCGTGAAAGGCAGCGGTGCTAACCACTACCCTAGGGCCCCCGCCCATTTTTTAACTCTAAAGCACCATAGATATCTTAGCTAGCTCTTTTCCCGCTTTATTTGAATACCTATGTTGTAGGTCTACGGCCATTATAGCTAGTGTATTCTTTCAGTGTGAGTTTCGTCTTTAGAATCTAAAGTCTATCGACGTCAGATTGTGACGTCTAAAGACGCCCCCCGCGCTGAAAAGGTTGAACCTCCAGGGTTTGAATTTCGAGTCTTGTGTCTGGAGGGCAGTGGCATCTCACTCATCTCACCATCCTTAGGAGGTTCGGGCGGGGGCCCTAGGGTAGTGGTTAGCACCGCTGCCTTTCACGCCAGAGTTCGGGGTTCGGTTCCCGGTTCCGGCGGTTTGAAAGAAACAAAAATGTTTCTTCCCCATCCACGTGTGAAAGTCAGTATTGTGGGGAGCCTCCGTGCCCGAGAGATAGCGTTCTCGGCCTCAGACCGCCAGGGCTCGAATTTCGAATCTTGTGTCTGGAGGACAGTGTCATCTCAATCATCTCACCATCCTCAGGAGGTTCTCCTGGCCCAGTTTAGCCTATGTGTGCACAAACATGACAAAGGTGGCCTAAAGCCCGATTCATTTCATTTCATTTCCTTAGGAGGTTCGCCTGGCCCAATTTAGCCTGTATGTGCACAAAATATATTACTTCACGTTGCTTTCTGTACTTTGGGCAGAATCGCGAGAGATTAAAGCCCGAATCGAGAATGTGCTCTACTCTTATTGAATGACTTCAGTAGTTATTTATATTATTGTGGGGAGTACTGTAAAATAATGACATTTGAAAAATTTGCAACACTTTATGTGTACCAACATGATGTTCACCATACGGCACGGCCAGATTAGAAACCTGGATCTTTTTGAGTTACCTAGTCATTTTCGATCAAGAAAGTTTTTTTATTGTGATGATCACTGGATAATGATCTACAAATTATGATAGCTCTCGAAAAACAGCACGAATTACCGGGTTACTGTCAATTCTAAGCGCTGCTTTCATAGAAGAAGCAAAAGCACTTCACAGATCCCAGCAAGTATATACGAACCGTTGTCCCAATGATGTTTTGATGTTGGCCCACCGTCTTCGACGCTGGCCCAACATTAAAACAACATTGGGACAACGTCTCGTGTTTGCTCGTATTTTCATAATGATCACTCCCTGTATGAAACATCGCAGACAATTCCACGCTCTCAGAGCCTCATCCTATACCTCGCCATCCACGTCGCCCTTCTAGGCCCACACCCCCTATCATCGTCAGGGATCAGTCAGTTTTTCACCCCGATCACGCCAGCCATCAGCTCTCGAGGGAGCGGTCATTTTTCCGCTTCGCGTGGCTCACACTCTGGCAACCCATCTCAACGTGCTTGCTTTAACATTTCGGACGTTTCTGGATCACCCTGAGAAAGATATATCTTTAGTCATTTTAAAAATGACAAAATAAACCATAGGTATGCTTAACTTCACTATGTAGATGGACATTACGCTATATAGCGGGGCCACTATTAACGTGTATTAAAATACACTCTGTCTCGAAAAAAATGAAATAACATTTGCTTAAGATTGTGGAATTTTTCATCATTTTAATGAATTAGATTACTTCCATTTAATAATATAAAATGCATGTTTGTACTTTTCAGTAACTTTTTTACGAATACGAATATTCAATTTATCGTTCCCAATGAAGCCAAAATTACCTGCAATGAATTGACAGATAAATATGTAATTGCGCACGACATAATCTATAGTATTGAGTAGGCCTACCGTGCCACATGTCGGCAGACCAGGTAGGCCCTATATAGGAAATACCTAAATAAAGAATAATAACGCAATACATCACTGAAAAAATGTATCACGTATAAAGCAGTTGATTACCAACACAAATATAGAGTATATCGTAATACAGGCAAACTCGATATTTGCTCTGCAAAAAGTAGTGTAGAAATATACTTTTAATGGTATAGAATGCGTGCTGCCTCGAAAACCTGCGTTGTACATACTAGGTTTTTGTATAATATATACCTATACCTGTACATTTTTGTTGTATATTTCATACTCTATTTTTGCGTAATATACCAATATAGGCAACTTAACCCTTTAACTCTTTCAGTGCGGGGATCGACTTTTGACGTGAGAATCTGACATCTATGGATCCGACGTCACATTCTCACGTGTAAAGAGTTAAAAAACTATAATGGCCGTAGACCAATAACATAAGTATGCAAATCAAGCGGAAAAAGCTAACTAAGACATTTACGATGCCTTTAAATTGAAAAACACTTTGGTGTCCATGGTTTAAACAGACATATTTCAGCGTTGTAAGGGTTAAGCTCCCTCGTCCCATAGATGGACAATATGGCATATTTTCAATCAATGTATTGAGAAAGAACTGGCATATACTATCACAGCGGACGTTCTTCGTTTGAGATATTATACATGGGCAGTTTTCTTCTATTTGAAATGACAAAATATCACATATCAAGGGAATAAAAATGACAGAAAAAACTGTAAAATATATATAACAGGAAATAAAAAACACAGTTCTGCCAGCTAGGGCGGAGATGGTGTCTGTTTCAGACGCCCGCCATACACAAGGGGATCCTTGTCTAGGCAGGGATCATACCGTGACCTATGGAGCCAGGAGTCGGTCAGGCGGGCGCGGAAGCAGGGAGCGCTGATTTTCTGACCTATCCCGCACCAGACACCGATCCATCCAAGCGAACAGGAGACCTTAAACCAATGTTAAGGTTATCTTGAAAAAGCGTCCAAGACGGTGGGCCCATCATTGAACCAACATTGGGTCAATGTGGTTTTGAATTTTAGACCAAATAGAGACGTCAAGCCAATGCTGGGGTAATGCTGGTCCAGCCTCAAAAACATTGGGTCAACAATACTTGGGCCTCCCTTTAACTTTTCAGCCATGCCAGGCGACCCCCAGCAAACACGAGACGTTGACCCGATGTTGGTTTAATGGTGGGTCAGCGTCGTTGACGGTGGCCCAACATTAAGCCAACATCGGGTCAACATCTCGTGTTTGTGGGCCTCAAAACAATAAACATTTCTTTCAGCGACTGCAATTGTAAATGCGCCTGTTACCCGAATACGCACGACCTATTTCTGTTATGGAGTCTTTGGTATGTTCTATTACATAATATATATTCACTTTTCTCAAAAACCCATCTACAATTTTAAATTCAAAAATCAAATTCTGTAATTTGAACATGGTTTTGGAATAGGTGAACATACGTATTTCGCGTTGTAATGTGTGAATGAAGAGCAGCAGAGCGTGAAGACCGGAGCTTGAAGATCAGGGGTGTGAAGGTCTCTGGGCAAGCCCCCAAAACCCCGAGCGCCCCCTTTTTTTTCAGATCCTGGATCCGCCACTGATTTGAGCGACCATCAAATAGACATTTACATTACGGAGCACTTCAGGCTAAAATAGCATATATCCCAGCACACACAACACGTTGAAACATTAATTTTAATTTTGGGCCAGCGCCGTAGACGTTGGGCCAACATTAAAACATTATCGTTTTGTCGTGTCGTGTTTGCTAGAGTCTAACATGCAGCGTTGGCCCACTGCTGTTTTAGCGTTGTAGCAAAGTCCATGCGTTGGCACGACGTTCAAACATCATTGGGCCAATGATCAATATTTGATAACATCATGGCCTGAATATACACATTGATCATAGCCTCATTGGATATGCATGAAACTGTCGGCGGCAAGTCAGTATGTATGGTAACCTAAGGATTAAGGGGGCGTGGATGCTGCTTGCCAAGTGCCAACAAAGACGTTTTAATCCCCGAAAGAAAGATATGTGCATAGTAATAGAAATTAATTCATTGTATTGGAGGAGTGAGTGAGTGAGTGAGTGTGTGTGTGTGTGTGTGAGTGAGTGAGTGAGTGAGTGAGTGAGTGAGTGAGTGAGTGAGTGAGTGAGTGAGTGAGTGAGTGAGGGAGTGAGTGAGTGAGTGAGTGAGTGAGTGAGTGAGTGAGTGAGTGAGTGAGTGAGTGAGTGAGTGAGTGAGTGAGTGAGTGAGTGAGTGAGTGAGTGAGTGAGTGAGTGAGTGAGTGAGTGAGTGAGTGAGTGAGTGAGTGAGTGAGTGAGTGAGTGAGTGAGTGAGTGAGTGAGTGAGTGAGTGAGTGAGTGAGTGAGTGAGTGAGTGAGTGAGTGAGTGAGTGAGTGAGTGAGTGAGTGAGTGAGTGAGTGAGTGAGTGAGTGAGTGAGTGAGTGAGTGAATATTCATTTGCGTCGCTTTCTACACATCATAGCAATATCGCAACAGATGGAAGACCAAATGCCGGACACACTACAGGCAGTACTGCACCCTCCATGCCTTTGAACAGTTTGGAGCACTCTATTTGCTCAACCACAATAACAAATATTTGGCGCGGCCGTAATACGAACCCTTTACCTCTGAGTTTCCAGTCACAGCTGTACAGAATAAGCTATTGGATACGGGACTCCTTGGATGAAACTGGAGTAAAAACAAGTCTCATTTATTTATTGGCTTCATGGTGTTTTTTACAAGCACTGGGGGACAGAAGCGTGGATACAGACACATTTGCTAGGGTACATAGCAATGCTCGGACTGTACATCCTCTCTAGAGAATCCTTCTAGAGAGGATGTACAGTCCGAGCATTGCCATGTACCCTAGCAAATGTGTCTGTATCCACGCTTCTGTCCCCCAGTGGTCTCAAGTACACACGACGATGCGAGAGAAACCATTTTTTATTTGCATTTCAACAATAATCATGATAATGATCATTCTGCTAGAATGTCATTTATCATGTTTATAAATAAAATATTTAAAATGCCGATTAGCCTGCACGTATTCAATAATCATTTATTTCATGGGGATTTTTTCATTGGGACTTTTACACTGCCCACCTTTGTTGGCTTTTAGTGAAAGTCGTTACAGCGCGGAGATCGACTCTAGACGTCAGAATATGACGTCTGTAGATTCTGATTCTGACGTCTAAAGTCAATCCCCGCACTAAAGGATTAAAAATATGTATAATAATACTGCCCTATAGACCCATAACATAGGTATTCAAATGAAGCGGAAATAGCTAAACAAGACATTTATGATGATTTCAAATTGAAAATAAATCATTTGGCCTCCATGGTTTATACAAAAATATTTCAGCCTTGTAAAGGGTAAACATCACAGATGTACATGTGTCTGGTGATGATGTACACACACACACACATTGGGTGTGTGTGTGTACTCTAGAGTGTACAGCATACCTATACAACAGACACAAGATGCGGACCAGATGCTGAAATCAGGGATCTACCAATACCTCACAGACCTTCTCTATGCTAGAGCTTTGTCGTTGGTAACCCTTCACCTGCTAGTCATTATATTTGGGCTATATAATTAATCTTGGCACGTTTTTATCTAATCAACTTGAAATTTTGACACAAAATTCCCAGAGTAGTCAGGAGGGGTGCTATGACTTTTCCACGTCATCTAACATGCTCTTCAGGATTTATCCATGATTTCATGGATCACTTTACTCTCGAATGGCAAAAGGCAATTTCTTTTTACTTGTAAAGTGAGCAGATACTGCACTATGCTGCTCTTCAAATGCAAATGGCAGTATCTACTCACTTGTAAAGTGAGCAGAGCCTTTTGACTTGCACGGCAGTAGGCCTATAATTGGATCCAATGTTGGTTCAATAGTGTACACGTCGGGTGATTCTCCATTCATTGCAAGGAGGGTGAACAGGGTGCCCCTATGTCCAGACTGACTCCACCCTTTAGTCTCTAGATTTGATAATAAAAATACAGTGGCCCAGTATTAAACCACTATTGTGTATTAGGTATGGACAGTTGAAACCTTAAAATAACAGTTGCAATTCTATTCAAGCACAAAACGTTGAATCAATGTTGTTTTAATGTTGGTCCAGCGTCGGGGATAATGATACAACATTAAGTCAACAGAGAGACAAGTCAATGCGTGTACTGGGCACTCTGAATACGATTCCATTTGACAAACAAATATATATATATCTATTTACAAGTGCAAAAGCTCAGTGGGGACTTCTGAAATTTGAAGTCCGAAGTCTGAAGTCTAAAATTCCAGTTCAGAATGGCTGCCAAAAAACTCATACGCGAAATTCCAATCAATCTGTCATAATAAAAATAACCCAACAAAATTTAAAATGGCCGTCACAAAAACTCATAAAACCTAGCCCAAATATTATTGTTACTTGAAAAGTCACAATTCCAATCTAGTTCATAATTGTATGTCTCAACCTAAAGAAAATGTGGCCTAACCCAATTATTTCCGAAACATAGTTAAGCGTATTATTATAACTAAAATGATATTATAATATCTTTGGTAGAGGTTACGAACTTCAACGGTGAACATTGTATGTGCTGTAGGATCCTAAAATTAATTTTATATGATGGAAAATCACATATTATTTTCAAAGAAGCATCTTCTATTTTTTGGGTTTTCTGCGCTTTATCAAAATGTCAAAAAATGTGATGCCGTTTTTGCTTTAAACGATATGCGTCATGATGCATAATTAAGTTCAAAGGGACATAGTTAATAAGTACTAACTGTTCACATATCACAAAAATATCTGGAGCGATAATATTTTCCCGAGAAAAATGGGCCATCATTTAATTAACCCTTTCAAGCCTGAAGTTACCATTGTCATCTTCATCCCCTACAAGTCGCGAATTGCTGTCGCAAATCTCGACTTGTAGTGGATGAAGATGATTTGATGTGGGTGGTAAATTAAAGAAAATTACCTGATTACGGTACTATGTATTCTAATCGAAATTTGCCTTCTAAAACCCTTTACTGTGAAAAAATCAAGTATGTTTTCAATGGTGTAAAATGATTCTTTAATGCATCGTGAAGGCTTAAAGGATTAACCCTCAAAGTGTTTTTTTATTTATCACTCAGACAAGCGAATTTTAATGAAAAATGTACATGTAAATTGGCTAGATTGGCATATGTCGCGATTCAAATTGTGCAGATATGAGTATTTTTTACACACTTGAAGTTGTGGGTCGCGGTAGCGAGACACAACTTCAAGTGGGTAATAATTTAAATGATATAATTTAGCGTTTTAAAGGTTAACATAAAGGCTTACGAACGACCCCCTGGTACCATCACGCCGCGTACCGATTCACGTCAGTGTAAAAACTCGTAGGTCTACTCCCCGAAAAAAATTCTGTACAAATATATTTTTCTCTTAATTTTATCATTTTTGCATGTCTTTGCATTTCTGATAATTACGATAATAGTACAACACTACACTTTGTCATTCTTTGTATCGCATCGCTCTCATCAATTCAAACAAATGCAAACAACCGCTTGAAATCTTGTTCTAAATGCCCCCATTGTGTCATTGTTTTTCAGCGTCCAGTTTCGTTGATCAGGGAATGCTGACCGTTGTATTGGGCTGGGCAGGCATGGGCATTCACTTTGAATGGAAACCTCTCCCCTCTCCCATGGGGAACAGCCATACAAAAATGACCACACACCAACCAGGGTCACGATAAAGGCCACAGAATCACAGACCAATCGATATTATTGGTACGGGGCATGGCAGGGATACCAATAAAAATGCCTGATACAGGCATCAAATCTGTGTGATGTCTTCATTCTCTACCCTCGTTTACGACATCACCAGTTTCCCAACAACTGAACAGACGCACATCCAATATTGTTTCAGGTTTAAGAACACTGCTTTCATTAGAAGTATGCTGGGGCGCTGGTGCAGTGGTTGAAGATGCCAGTTTGGAAAGTCTGAGATCGCGGGTTCGAACCCCATTCTGACCTTTAAGTTTCGACGGAGCAAAATGTTTATCTCCGCTCACTCATAAAAAAATAATAATGTGGGGAGACTCCGTGACCGAGAAGTAGCGTGATCGGCCTCAGACCGCCAGGAATGGAGTTTTGAATCCTGTGTCTGAAAGACAGTGTTATCTCATTCATCTCACCATCCTCAGGAAGTTTTCCTGGCCCAGTTTAGCCTATATGTGCACAAAAGTGGTCTAAAACCCCATTCGTTTCATTTCATTTTCATTAGTAGTATCTTTGACTCTTACCCCTCTAAGCACCTTTAACCACAGCGCGGGGATAGACTTTAGTCGTCAGAATCTGACGTATGTAGACGTCAGATTCTGACGACTAAAGTCGATCCCCGCACTTTAAGTGTAAAAATATTTCTAATGACCGCAGACCCATAACCATGATAACATAGGTATTCAAATGAACCGGGAAGAGCTAACTAAGACATTTATAATGATTTCAAAATAAAATAAACCCTTTGGCCTCCAGGATATTTACAAAATTAATTCGGCGTTTTAAGGATGGAAAAAGAACGCAGGGGCAACTTCCCCTGTTTGCTGGGAGAAACCGAGTGTTAACGTGAACGAAGTGGGTTCAGGAGGGAATGGTTATTCATGAAGAAATGGGATCATGCCACTTCCCCCCGGGGCTGTCTCGGTGCCTTTACAAATATAACCCAATCGACTGGTCCTCAATTTCTTGCTCGGCTCACGACCAATTTCTGGCTCCATGGGGCTCTCTATGGGGGCCTCTGTGACATCATACAAAAGCTGTTCACCGAATTTTAGTTCAATGTTGGTCCAGCGTCGCAGACGGTGGGCCAACAATAAGCCAAAATCTGGCTGATGCTGTTTGTTTGCTGGGATAAAGCCTTGTCCGACATATATGTGAATAAATTGTTGACATTGTCAGCGCTGTGCGTAACTCATGTAGCTTTATGTATTTTAAATCTTGGAGGAAATCGACTATTACATGACATACTAAAGCATAAAAAAATACCGTTACGGTTGTACAATTATTAGTCACCACTTGTTCAAGTGTATTAATCTATACTTTATTTTGCTGTTTAAGCTATGTAATTATAAAAAAATCTGAATTTGTTCACAATATCCCAAAATTAATATTTTCTAAGATTTGGAGTTATAAGACCTGTTTTTATATTAAGTACAAATACAATACGTTTCAATTGCACACGACGCAGACAATAAGAATGACGAACGCGACTTTGTTACTCAAAGTCATAATATGTTATCTCTAACAACTCCAAACTACAGTGTATTCTATCTAGAATACCAGGGCATTTCGTACATCTGCTCAACTAACGGGAAAACTGAATGTTGTCAATAGTTTGTCCGACAAAATAGTTAAAATTTGTGGTGTACTTCTGACCTGCTTCATATATTATAGATTTTAATACACGTATGTTAACATGATTGAGCCCACTCAGCATTTGGAAGAAATAATTTCACTGTTTAAGTTACAAATATAGCAAAGTTACAACTGTATTGAAATGATAACTAAAAAGTAGAGCTGTATTTATTACTTTGGTGAGAGTGGCATTATGTGCCATGCATAGTGTTCCACCATCGACCAATAAAAGTGACTCCTCAGTCTGTTACGTGACGACAACAGTTAATCACCGCCGTCATTTAGTTGTTATTTAAATTAGGGAGTGAAATACCAAATTTGGGCCAACATAATCAAGTCGTACATTTTTAACTGAATCCCACCCCTTTATGCCAGCCACTTCACATTTGCAGCTAGTGTAGTTCTATCTTTTTGATTAATTTTACCATCGGGAGCCTCGCGAGACATCATGGCGCGCTACTGACTGAGTGCAAAGAAGAATAACAGTAACTCCGTACTGATAAAGTGAACAGTTACTACTGCTCCTCTTTAAACCGTTGTCCTTTTTTTTGCACGACTGTCTCGTCTTGATGCGACTAATCCCGATAAATAAACGGTTGACACCCTGAATACAGTAAAGCCTGGGTGTAAACCCTGAGTGTAAATTCTGAATGTAAGTCCTGAGTGTAAAGTCTGAGTGAAAAGCCTGAGCTTAAAACTTGAGTGTAAAGCTTGAGTTTAAAGCCTGAGTGTGAATCTTGAATGTAAAGCCTGGGTGTAAAGCCTGAGTGTAAAGCCCAAGTGTAAAGCCTGAGTGTACAGCATGAGTTTAAAGCCTGAGTGTAAAGCCCGAATATAACAGCCTGATTGTGAAGCCTGAGTGTAAAGCGTGAGTGTGAAGCCTGAGTGTGAATCCTGTGTGTAAAGCCTGAGTGTAAAGCACGAGTGTAACAGCCTGAGTGCAAAGCGTTAGTGTAAAGCCCGAGTGTGAATCCTGAGTGTAAGGCGTGAGTATCAAGCCTGAGTGTAAAGGCTGAGTGTGAAGACAAACAGCAATAACTACAAAGTTGTAAAGTAAACAGTTACTGCTCTTTGCCTTTGCCCTGCAGTCCTTCCTCGGTGAGACAGATCCCTGGAAGGCTGACACTATCCACCCGTACATCGGAGATCCATTGTGACAATCCACTTCTCTGAAGAAAAATTGTAGACATTGTCTGTAACAAAACGTGATGGAATCTCAAGAGCATGTCGCCAAGTACAGTACACGAAATAGACTGATCAATCTTTGTTGTTTGATCTATCGTACTTACCCTGCTCACTTTCCCAGTAAACACAGAACATTTGTATAACATTTGTACAAGGTTGGACCAACGTCGAAGACGTTGGGCCGACGTTGTAGAAATGTTGTACAAATGTTTTGTGTTCGCTCGGTTACCTGCTGCCGACCCTGATAATTTATTCGGTCCGGTTTGGGCTCGAAACCCAGAGATACTAGGTTCGAATCTCGAGCGGGTCGGATAGTTGTCGTCGTGGTTGTACATACATTTTCCCATCTTCCTCTGCAAGGCTGGCTATCTCTGAGGTCGTAGACCGACCTTGCTGAAACAGGGTTGAATCCGCCTATTGAAGTGGGGACTCTTTAAAAATATTTTTTTCTGTTTGACCCAAGTTTGACCTCTGGCATGAGTGTTGTTTTAATGTGGGGCCATTGTCTACGACACCGGCCCCACATTAAACAACACATGTCTGCTGGCCGAGTAGCTCACCGGAAACGTCTCAGCCACAGACCACCACATCTCACCGAACGTGCGCGAGGGTTGAATTAATGGTGAGCCAACGTCGCAGACAGCGGGCCAACATTAAAAAGACATTTTTTGAAAAACTAATGAATATTCAATATCTAAATCTTTCTCCCTACCCCAATAGGTGGATGATATGGCTAATTCAGCAAGGCTTGGCCTGACGGCCTCGTTGTGTCAAGACTTGCTGCCAGGAAGATGCATTTTCCCAACTTGCTCAAAGGCTTAAAGTGTGCAGTGTTGTCTACGGTACCACGTACTATAAAGAATCCTTGAAGTCATTCCATAAGAGTAGGGCATATATAGTCCAGAAATGTATAATTCTAATTACATAGATTAGTCGAAATGAAGTTAGCCAAATGTTTTTTTTCTGGGCTTGTACAACTTTATATTTTAACATTACATGTAAAGTAAACATGTCACTGTACAGTAGTCTGTTATGTCATTTCAGCTTAGTAATGAATGTAACCTTAATACTAAAAATCAAGGTAACATGAGAATTAGATTTGTTATTAGAATTAGATTTGATATATGTTTTGATTCAGATTGTAGATAAGTATGAAATTTTCGTACCAAGTGTAGTATTCCACCCCTGGCCAAAGAGTAGTTCAGCCTGTCATGACACATGACGATATTGACCAATCACCACCGTCATTTAGTTGTTATTTAAATTAGATGGTTGGATAGTAAACTTGGGCGCAATTTTCAACCACTTGAAGTTGTGGGTCGCGGCAGTGAAACACAACTTCAAGTGGATGAAATTTCAAATTATGCAATTTAGCGCATTAGGCCTAATGGTTAAAAAAGGTACAATTCACATGGGTATTGTCATATCAAGTTGTAATTGCTGCGCTTTATGGATCCAGAAGATAATGTCTCTCATTGGTAATTTTATCGTGCGCCTCCGGGGATTGGTTTTTGTTTGTTATGGACCTTGGAGGTAGCTCGTTAGGCGAGCTTTGTGGGGACGACCATGAAAACTGCCCAGATTACACTAATAAGATCACCCCGGCAAACCAATCGTATTCTGTGTGATTTTATCGTCTTTTGACCCCAGTAGCGTGGCGTGAGGAATGAATGCTTGGTTCCCAGAGGTATTATTAACCGAGAAAAAGCGTTTATTTTGCACCGTAATCATTTGAGCATCTCATCTGATGTGTGGAATGTATATTAATCTATACCAATTAATTTAACTCACATAGTGGTTTGTATGAAATTCTGCGAAATTATCAAGATTTTGTGGACTAAGGTGAAAACACAATATATTGCACAATCTAAAATGTAAATTGTTATGAGAAATGTCACAAAGTTATCTGCCACAGAGTAATGCTATTTCTACTATATGTAATCATGTAAAAGGCCAAAATTTACAATCACAATTGAATTTAGTTGTAAATGTGGCAATGCGTACATGGCTCGAGTCAGCCCATGCTTCATTGTAACGTATATGTATAGCAAGCAGCGGGCCTGGAATCCTGGGAGATGGAAAATAAACGAGCTCAGAGACTTTGTGGAGGATGCAGCCATTATTTGTCAGTCCTTTGTTCTCCATGTTTACGACCGTATTACAATACAGCCACATATCATATCCTGTATTACATCTAATGGAAAACACGGCGTGTGCTGTTGACTTCGGGAATAACGTTTTGGCTACAACTAAGTTTGGATTTGATGGACGATTGGAGGTTATTTACATTTTTGTTCAATAAATGATCGATTATTCAGGGCCAATTTAACGATAGCAAAACACCAATTCAGGTAGCTAAAATGTTTTCTTAACGGTGCTATGGCTAAAATTGTCTAAATGCTCTCTGATAATGGTCAGAATATCAACCCTGAAAGCCCTAAATTAAATAATTTAACTTTTCACCCACTTGAAGTTGTGTCTCGCTACCGCGATCCACAACTTCAAGTGGGTGAAAATTACTCACGTTTTTAACAGTGATTTAATCTGTTATTGAAACAGATTTAAAACGACTAAAGACGCGCTTAGCGCTTTTAGGGTTAAGGCAGAATATGAAGCATTTCTACAACTTGAATATCCTTGCCGTATGTACATACTATATAATTATGACTAGCTAACCCCTCGCGAATACTGATGTCCACTATTTTTTGTGTGTTTTAATTAGCATTAATGTAACTAGATTCTAAAAGTGAACTGTGTCATAAATTTGTAAAACCTAGAAATGAAGTGATTCAAATTTCACAGATACAAGTAATTTTTAATCATTGAAGTTGTGGAGACACAACTTCAAGAAAAGTTAAATTGAATAGCTCAGTGCTCCAGGGGTTAAATAAAATGGTATTATCCATGACATGAAGGACTTTTTACTCGATATGTTACATTATATAGTTTATACACAATTAGATAAATGTGACCCATCTACACGAAATAATTTGCATGTCGGCTCCTTACAAGTTGAGAAAATGGGCAATATGCATGATATGGGCTAATAAAAGCGAATTTTGTTTTTTGTCAATGTTTGATGCTTTAAAGCCTAGAATTACCATTTTAAGGCCAGAAATGGGTTATACGCCCCAATATTAGTCAGAAATGACATATCGCATGATTGTGATTATCAAATGTTTTGTTATTTAACCAAAAACCACCCTGTAGATTTTGAAAGTAGACATCCTGGGCTATAAAAATCAATCGTTAAAAAACTACATATACAGCATTTCCAAGTTTGGCCTAAAAATCCTGTTTGGCCGTACGGAACTATTTTTTATAATATAAAGAGCTTACAATCAATTTTTTGCCATGACGTTAAAGCCAATTTTCTCCATTTTGAGTTTTTGAAATATTGACCCATTAAAGTCACTAAAATGATTATAACTCAGCTCCGGATCAACATAATACATGTTCTTGGTGTCATATTAAAGCTCCAGCTCTGTGCTATCCAATGGTACCATAAACTCCATATTTTATTTTTCTGACTCGTTATGTACAGATGGGTCACAAATAAGACTATTTTTACAAAATGAATCGAATCAGGAGAAAAGGGCTTGTTAGTCTTTTATTTGAAGCTGACGTTATTCTGCTGTGTCGTTTCATCTACTACATACAATTAAACATCAAGCCACTGGTCACAATGGTCGCAATGCGCCCAACAGGGTAATCCCTCAAGAATATATGAAATTCAAAAAAGAATAGATATTCAGTTGAAACCACACGCCACATTACCTCCAACAGGATAATACCCTCTCTATAATTAGAGTGGATCATGGGATAATTTCTGCTGTCTAATATGGCTGACCCTCCAGATCAATCAAACCAAAAGTCAACTAGGCAATCATCTGCGCCAATTTATCAAAAATGTCTCCCTACAATCTTTTCTCTTACATAATTCACAAAAATTGCTCAACCAAGAAACACTAGATATTGACCCAATGTTGGTGTGATGCTGGGTCAGCGTCGTGGACGCTGCCTCAGCATTACTGCTACACTGGGTCAATGTCTCGTTTTTACAGCTTAGCCGCTGGCCAACTGTTCAGTCGGGGATATTGGACGCTGGAAAATTGTGATAGGTAATTTGGCCAGGATTTATTGTGGGTGAGATGGTAATGATAAAGTCCCTGTTCATGGTGATTAATTATCCAAGTCACTGGGCTTTTACATAATCAAAGAACACATAAATTTGTCTTCTTACGTGAGAAGCTTTAAGGCTTGTTCAACTACTTGGGATAAACATTTATGAATAGCAATAAACACATAAAAATCGTTAACATTTATCGCAGGCTCATCATTTGACAATAGACAATATATTTATTTTATCTACTTTATTTTATACGGCCGTTACAAATATTCTAACCCAGCGCGGGGACCGTCTTTATACGTCAGAATCTGACGTCTGTAGACGTCAGATTCTGACGTATAAATCAGAATCTGACGTATATCTGACAGAATCTGACGTCTGTGACGTATAAAGGCGATCTCCGCAGTGAAATAAATAAAATATTTCTAAACATAGATATTCAAATAGACCGGAAAGAGCTAACTGAGCCGATGATTTCAAATTGAAAAACAACAACTTTGATCTCCAAGGTTTATGATTTATACAAAAATACCTCAGGGTTAAAACAACATGTGTTTGATCAGCGACTCATGTACAATATAACGTCCCCTTGGATATGAAAGGGTGTATCTGCCACTTTTCAAAGTGGCAGATACACCCTTTCATGTCCAAGGGGGCGATACCTTGTAATTTGTATATCTTGAAAAAGCAACGACCCTTGAACGCCATTTTGTAAGATCAGAAAATGATTTTTTGTATAAAAGGTCGACACACTGACTCTGCTCGATCTATTATGTATTTATTGAGATTCAGTCTGCGGAGCTGACACACGAGGTCTGAGTCTCATCTAAGGCGATGTGACCTAAACGAATTGACTGTCAAGTTGTCTGAACAAATACAACAACTATCCGCTGCTCGTCTCTCTAGGAGAATGTTTTTTTTGCTTTCATTGACAAGGTAATTTATTTACGTAATGTCGGTCAAAACGTCTGTCTGGGTCAGCGACCAGTGCTGGGTGGGTGCGTGCAGGCGATTTAAATTATATGGACATAAAGCAGCCTTCCAAAGAAACATGATGCCCAATGCAATGAGTGAGTGAGTGAGTGAGTGAGTGAGTGAGTGAGTGAGTGAGTGAGTGAGTGAGTGAGTGAGTGAGTGAGTGAGTGAGTGAGTGAGTGAGTGAGTGAGTGAGTGAGTGAGTGAGTGAGTGAGTGAGTGGGGGAGTGAGTGAGTGAGTGAGTGAGTGAGTGGGTGAGTGAGTGAGTGAGTGAGTGAGTGAGTGAGTGAGTGAGTGAGTGAGTGAGTGAGTGAGTGAGTGAGTGAGTGAGTGAGTGAGTGAGTGAGTGAGTGAGTGAGTGAGTGAGTGAGTGAGTGAGTGAGTGAGTGAGTGAGTGAGTGAGTGAGTGAGTGAGTGAGTGAGTGAGTGAGTGAGTGAGTGAGTGAGTGAGTGAGTGAGTGAGTGAGTGAGTGAGTGAGTGAGTGAGTGAGTGAGTGAGTGAGTGAGTGAGTGAGTGAGTGAGTGAGTGAGTGAGTGAGTGAGTGAGTGAGTGAGTGAGTGAGTGAGTGAGTGAGTGAGTGAGTGAGTGAGTGAGTGAGTGAGTGAGTGAGTGAGTGAGTGAGTGAGTGAGTGAGTGAGTGAGTGAGTGAGTGAGTGAGTGAGTGAGTGAGTGAGTGAGTCAGTCCTACTCTTATTCATCGAGTGACGTCAATGGTTCTTTAGAGTACAGCAGTGCTATAGATAACACTGCACACTCCGGGCCTTTGAACAGTTTGGAACACTGTATATGCACAAAGTGTCCCGGACCGGGAATTGAACCCGATACCTCTGAGTTTCGAGCCACATCCGGATCAAATGAGCCATCGAGGCCGGCCTATTTTAATGTTAGGGGATCAACTGCTGTACAATGTTGCATCATATAGAGGGTAAAATGTCCTGACCATACCCATAAAACACGAAACATTTGTATAACATTTGTACAGTGTCGGGCCAACGTCGAACGTTGTTTCGTGTTTGCTGGGCACGCTGCTACATCGACTGACAATTCCTGCAGAGTGTAGACAGATTCGTTTTAGCTTTCAAAGACGCCTCAACATGTCATAGAAAAGGAGGGGTTATGTGCAGGCTGACACCTGTGCGGGGAGCTATCTGTGTGGTGAGATGTACGAGCTCTCGGTGTGTGGTTGGTGACACTACACACCGTGCTCAGTGTAGTGTATTATAATGTCATGAAAAAAACGATACAAACGAAACACATTAACTAAAATAGTATGTTCTTTTGAAATTATTATGATAATCATACTAATTTCAAAAGAACATACTATTTTAGTGTGTTTCGTTTGTATCGTTTTTTTCATGACATTATAATACACTACACTGAGCACGGTGTGTAGTGTCACCAACCACACACCGAGAACAAATTATAAGTCATTTCGTTTTTGACTGAGCGCAATCAGTGGCTGAAACTTTCGGATTCAAGTTCTGTTCCAGCCACGTTGTGTGTATGGGAAGTGTACAGTAACATTTGCATGCGACATCAGATTCTGCAAAGAAATGGGCGGGTGCCCTGGAGCAGTGGTTAAAGCTGCCTGCTTGGAAAGTGGGAGATCGCGGGCTTGAACCCCGGTCTGGCCTTTAGGTTTCATAGAAACAAAATGTTTCTTCCACGCACACTCGTGCATATCCAATGTTGTGGGGAACCTCCGTGAGCGAGAGGTAGCGTGCTCGGTCTTAAACCGCCAGGGCTCGAATTTCGAATCCTGTGTTTGGAGGGCAGTGTCATCTCATTTATCTCACCATCAACAGGAGGTTTTGCTGGCCCAATTGAGCCTATATGTGCACAAATGTGTCCTAAAACCTCGTTCATTTTATTTTTGCAATCAAATTTTCATCAACTATTTTCATATATTATATATTATTTGATTATTTACTCACTTGAAGTTGTGTCTCGCTATCGCGACCCACAAATTCAAGTTGGTGAACATTGCTCATAATTGTTTTGTGTTTGCTAGGACGGTAATCAACAGTTACACCTCGGTCTGCATTTTCATTTCCCAACTAGAAATCGCTAGATTGTATTAGATTTGATACAGAAAAAAACTTGCCACTTCAGAATGTGCACCCCGGAAAAAGCTGGCCAGTACCTCAAAACTGAGACAATCAAACAATGCGTATGTTGTCTTGATGTTGGCGCATCTTCCACGACTCTGGCCCAACGTCACGCCAGCACTGGCTCTGCCTTCAGTTTTTGCTTGGTGGTCATCAGTAATCGTAGCCAGCAGACACAAGGCGATGAGCCAATGTCGCCTCAATGTTGATCCACCGTCTACGACGCTGGCCCAAACTTGACGCGACATTGGCTCATAGTCTTGTGTCTGCTGTTTAGTAAAACGAATAGGCTTATATAGCAATCCATGGCCCACACCGTAAAGATGTGGGTCGTAGATTGCTATATTCGTTCTACCCTGTAGAATTAATCTTTGACAACATGGCGGCGACTGAGAGCGATCTCTATCCCGGGATCGGAAAAAATACCCATTACTTTAGTGCAACAAATGAGCTGAGCATGCGATGTACTAGGCCCTATAGGTGAAATGTTGCTTATTCTCTATGCTTATTCTCAACTTATCATCGACCTGATTAATCGAGGCCAAGCTTTAGATATGACCGTCCAAAGGAAAGTCCCCGTTTTTATTCGCACAATCCTTCAGTTTTAGGTTCTGTTTCATCTACGTTGTGGCTGTGTCATCAGTATTCTGTGATGATTCCACAATAGATGCGCACAGTGTGACTAATGACGGTGAGCCTCAACCAGTCAACACCAGACGTTAAATCAATGTTGTTTTAATGTTCGGCCAGCGTCGTAGACGCTGGACCAACAATAAAACAACATTGGACTAGCGCCTCCTGTTTACTAAGAGATACGTTTTTTCTCCAGATCTTTGATTATATCTTGCCGACTGCTCCTCGGCCTGAATTATTCAATACGCTTGTCTCCTCTACATTTTGATCATCATCTTTGTCTCCACCTCTCAAGGTTTGGATCACACTATTCTTCTTAGTTTTTACATCTTAAAGTCTTTACCGCCTGTGTCTGAACATTTCGCACAAGCGAATGTCATTCAACTATTTAAGAATCATATTGCATCCATACACCACGTGTCATATGTTCAGCTAAATTAATTACCTTGAACTGATCATTAAAATCATCCGGACGGTCATTTGAATGTCTATTTTATATCTTGCACTGGGATATTTGCCGCTGGAACAGAATAAGCAAATTTAAACCAAATCAACTCTAAGCGTTAAGCACGACCTTAGTCGTTTTACTCCGTTTTTCAGCCGATTAAATCATTGTTATTGGGAACGAAAAGTGTGTTCAAGCATCAAGAATTGCAAATTTTGGTCTCAAATTAAACAAATAAAACGGGTTTTTTCACCCGCTGTGATTCGCGGCATTTTCATTTGCGTGAAAATTGAAGTTAAGAAACATTAGAGGGCCAAATGCCACTAATTTCTGATGAAAGAGTTTGTGGAATATAATACGCTCATCAAATAATTCATCAAATAATCTGGGAGCTCCTATATTACATAAAAAAATTAAAGCTGAAATTGCGTTAGCAATTCCAAAATTAAATGAATGAAAAATAGAAAAAAAAATTCAGCAGCTCAACGGTTAACAGGATTACAACTTATAAAGACTGGTTTTCTTAACCGTTTAACCGCCGGTGCCGCATATATCCGGGATTTTTTTATTAGCACATTCAGAACCACCTTTTAAACATGTTAAAGATAAAATGTGACATCAATCGACAATATTTGAGAACAGTTGACCTCCATATTTTCAAATCTGAATTTGTTTTCACTCACTTGAAGTTGTGGATCGCGTCAGCGAGACACAAGTTCAAGTGGGTGAAAATTTGGATTGCATAATTTGGCGGTTAAAGGGTTAAATCTGTGAGAATTATAACACGGAAAAATAATGGGAGGGAATGCGTAGAAATAATAAAAATAGATGTGACAGGCCATAGCACGGTTGATAGAGTTTCTGGGTACACCAATCTCACAGTGTAATGTACCAAGAAAAACTACATCACGCTCTACAGTCCATTCCTTTTGCACCATAGCTACTCCAAACCCGACTGACCGCAGAGGCTCCATCGAATCGGAGGTAGCTGGTTCGAAACCCGGCCAGGCGGATGTATTTCATCGTGGTTGTGTCTCTATTTATTGCTCTAAACGCGACAGCGCGACACAGTTTCAATAATAATGTTCAAGTGGTTGAACTTCATATTCTATAATGTATCGCTTTGTGGTAAGAAACAATTAGGGTGATTACTATTTATCCATAAACGTGAGCCATCCATATAATTATTTTTACTCTCACAATTAGTGGGGGGTGGGGCTCGGGAGATCTACTGTAAGCCATGCTTAACCAATTCGTATAAATATAGCTTTGTAACACATATAATAAATAGGGTAATATAAAAAAGGTAATATTTACAGATGACTTAAAATATGGACACGAATGACATACATATTTTTTATGTAATATAAGTTTTATGTAAATGTTTTATGTAAATGAAAGTTGTATTTACTATGCAATGGAAAAGCTCCAGATCCTGCTCACAGGGCTTACCAGATATCTAAATGGATTGTAGATTCACTTTGGAAAATCCTCTCTTCTACCTGGATGAACATGCTAATGGCGGCTTCATCGCGATTTTGACTTATTGTGCTGATGGTGATATTTAACCAGTCTCATCGATTTTATACCATATTCTATATATTTACGATCCCATAAGGTCATACCCAGCCGTGCGGGGGATTGGTTTGGCCCTTTAACCGCCGGTGCCGTCCATTTTCGTTTTTTACATCTTTATTAGCACATCACATATCAGCTTTTAAACCTGTTAAAGATAAAAAGTGACATTAATCAGCAAGTTTTGAAATTTGTTGACCTCCATTTTTGTCAAATCTGAATAATTTTCACTCACTTGAAGTTCAAGTGGGTGAAAATTCCAATTGAATAATTTAACGGTTAAAGGGTTAAATGGTAAACATTTACCCATAATCTATAAGGCATTTACCATCATATCGGGAGGTACTATGTAGATCAGCGGGGGAGCTCTGGTAGAAACTATTATATATAATGCAGATTCATGATTCAGCATGCATTCCACCGAGCTACCGACAGTCTCCTTCTAGCTGTTTTCTTCCGAATAAAGATTTCTAGCGAAGTATAGATACATGTATATGACGCGCCTGGATCATCGGTGTCTCCAGGTCAAAAGAGCATCGTTTTGTCATTTAGGCCACAGTTGTGATAGCTTGTATAATATTACACTCCATTTATTTGTGTATACCATTGTTTTAACATAGATACCAGAATGTCGCATTTGACACTCAATATGGCTACAGCTCAGTGGTGGATCTAGAGGACGGGTGGTCGGGACGGGGGATGGGGCTGCTGACCCTCCTTTCCAAAACTTTTTTTTTTAATTGCCCCAGTTTCCGACACACACTGGTAAATTTCCTTTGTCAAATATCGATATATTAGCTAATGTATTACCTGACATCTAAAGAGTATTATCAAACTTATTTTCCTCATCAACCCGTAAACCGTTAAGCACCACTGCTATTATAATCTGATAATAGTCGTTTTTAATCATTTTAATTGGCCGATTACATTTAAATCACACTTACTTCGAGCGAAATGAATGTTTAACCCTTCCATGCCTGAATCTACCATTCGCAATTCTTGACTTGTAGTGGGTGAAGATGACTTGAACCGGATGACAAATGACAAATATATTGTTTTTATTAAAACGGATTTACGAAATAGATCCTAGATCCTCTAGGTTTAGGAAATTTAGTCTTCTTCAGAGATGGAAAATGATACTTTGCTGCATCGTGAGGGTTTAATTTTTTTTAATTTTATTTTTTAATTTTATGTTTACAGCTGATAAGACGGGACAGCTGTTTGTCGGAGATGCCATTCTTAAGGTAGGTAACAAAAATGACAACGATCATTATTTCTTGCATCATACCCTGTCAACGACCCAACAAACGAGGGAGGTTGTCCCAATGTTGGTTTTATGTTGGGCCAGCCTCGTAGACGGTAGACCAACATTAAAGCAGCATTGATTCAATGTGTCGTGTTTGTTGGGAAGGCATTGCAATACTACGAGCCAATGCTGCCTCAAAAAATCTGGGACATCACCGATGATTTGCCAACATTGAAGCTGCTCTGGGTCAACCCCGTGACATAACTTAGATACACATGACATAATAATTTCTAATCTCAATATATATCTGACACAAAAATCATCGTGACTGAAATCTAATTCTACTATAAATGCAAATTATTTAGGGTTCTCTGAAAAAATATTTTTTACGTTGCTTTCTACATCGTTTTTTTTGTACTCTGCAGGTGAATGACCTTGATATTGAGACGTATACACACGATGACGCGGTGACGACGCTGAAGAACGCGGGAAGCAAGGTGACACTGGTGGTGAAATACTTCAAACCGGCTTCACTCTTCCTCACAAAAAGTGCGTCATCGTCGATAATTTAACAATATTTCACTTATTATATGTTAACTCTTTAAATGCTCCATTGCTCATAAATAGGCTGTTTTACATTAATTTAAAGCTGACATTGCTGACGCAATTGTCAGCTTCAAATTAATGAAAAATGCAACTTATACTTAAGAAATGCCCAAGTACAGGACTCCACTCCAGACCACACCCACTCTGTTATTTTATTAGGGTCATGTGACTAAATGCCGCCTGTGATTGGTTGGAATAGAATACTATACTTGGCGTCAGTTGAAAAATGAATGTTTGAATATTTAATATGATAGATTCATGTGGTGCAAAATATATAGAAATTCGTAAGCGTTTAAAAGCGTCTTCCCCTTTGAAAGCATTAAAGGATGGTATCTGCCAACTCATTCTAGTTCTTTTGCTGGTAAATGGGCAGCATATTAAAAATGGTAGTGCAATACATCAAACCTGTAGCACGTTTCCTCACAAAACTCTAAACAAGAAAATTTGATTGAAAAATGCCATTAAAATTGCTAAATTGGCATATCTTTTTTATTCCATTTGTACATGTAGGTATTTTTATTTAATTAAATATCGTACCGAAACGTTGTAAGGTGACTGATACGACACTTTGAAGTGTCTCTGTGGGATGACAGCAATTTTAGTGTTTTGTTCTGTATGAAGTAGTGTATCCCGCAGATCATGATTACAATTTTTTCAACATTTGTAAAAACAATTATTAGTAACGTCTCTAGGAATTCAGAGATATAACCCAAACAAACCATTTGTACACGTAAAGGATGATTAGCATATATTAAAACTCCAATCTAGTTTAAAGGGGGAATTACTTGGAGCTACTACAGCTACTTACTCCAAAATATTAATTGTGCATATGTACGTTACTAACAGGCAGTTGTGTGCATACAGCCAATCATTTCCTGCCAAATATGAGACTATATTATTTATGACAACATTTCAAAAAAATGGAGCGAATGATTCGCGCATCATTCGCTTAAGTGTGAGCAATCCTTAACAAGAAAACAAATGTTATCAATCAGAACAAGAGAATATTGAATTTTTCCGTATTTATTTCAGACAAGAGAAGGTCAAGTCAGGAACGAGATGAAGATAATAACGTGAGTTGCTTTGTCAGGAATCTGACCTTGCCAGTCAACATAATTAGCTCACAAAGAACTCAATATGACCTCACACAAATGATGTCACAGTGACTGAAGGAAATGCCAGCATTAAACTTGCTAGTTTGGCAGGGTATTGATTTAAATAATTGTGTATATGTAAGTAGTTTTTGCACTTGTAGGTCGCAGTAGCGAGATACACTTTAAAGTGGGGAATAATAACTTATATAACTTTCAAGGATTAAAATGTAACATCATTTTGACATCATTTTGACCTCACATGTGTGAGATCACTGTTTGAAATCATGGTTTCATCTCACGATTAGCTGGAAATTGATATCACAGATACCTCATGGGAAGTTCCCGATGTGAGATCATTGTGACCTTGGTCTAATCATCTGCATCGTTGATAACGTCCAACACGGTAAACACGGGACGCTGGTCCAATGCTGGCATTTAGTCAACGTCTCGTATTTGCTGGGGACCCTCTTACTAAGTGGTGTGACTGGGTTTTCGCGCGTGCTGCGAATACGGCCTTGTCTGTGAATCGTATCTTGTAGGCCCTAATTGTCAGTCCATACATATGGGCCTACACAACTCGATGCCACGCATGGTCTGTACGATATGCAAACGGTGTTCATTTGAGTGCGATATGGGAGAATGCAGCACATGGCGAACACCTTATTCATTGGACATATCGTGTATTTTTCAATATCGCACGAAAACTGAACAACGTTTGTATTTTCTCATTTACGTCTCAAGGTGAAAATCACTACACAAAGTATCAGGCATCCTTAAAAAAAGTTGATATTTATTTAGTTTTGTTAGTTCCTTCTTACAATCGTCGGAGGCAATAGTACTAACATAAGGGGTATGACTATGACATGTTTTGTTTTTGTCTGAGCTATTGGTTCATCTAGTATAGTATATTATTACTAATCCATAAAGCGGTAACTCATATAATATAATTTTTACCCACTTGAAGTCGTGCAACGCTACCGCTACCGCCACCCACAACTTCAAGTCGGTAAAAAATATATTATATGAATTACCGCTTGCCAATCAAACAATTTTGAAGTTTATTTCTCCTTCAAATTTTCTTCTTTGAAGATTATAAAAAAAAATAGAACAAGGGCTATAGATGCGATTATCACTCTAATGGTTGGTGGATGCCGATTGGTAGATGTGGTTAATTTTTATTATCATTACATATTTTTGTCTCTCTCCAGCCGATTAGCGGGTCTGGAGGGGAGGATGATTCCTGTTCGTCAGAGGGAAGTTATGGTTTGGAGAAGCAATGGACGGCTGTCTGTAGCATACAGCTACTGGCAGCTCAAGTCACATGTTATCAACAAGGAACAGACTCCCGATGGTAAATATCTACACCTATAGCAGCCAGGGACCCGTCCCACTAAGGATCTTGAGTTTAAGATGATCTTAATTTTTTTCATTTTGATTAAGATAAGATAAGTTAAGATAGCCTAATCTTAGCTTTTTTAATAGAAATGAGGCAAAGTTAACCCTTTTACCACCAAATTATTCAATCTGAATTTTCACCCACTTGAAGTTGTGTCTCGCTAACGCGATCCACAACTTCAAGTGAGTGAAAATTATTCAGATTTGACAAAATGAAGGTCAACTCTTTTCAAATCTGGCTGGTTGATGTCAAATTTTATCTTTAGCATGTTTAAAATGTATTTTACTTTTTACAACGCGGAAATATTTTTTATAAACTATGGAGACCGAAAGTTTTTTTAAATTGGAAAATCATCATAAATGTCTTAGTTGTCGTAGAATATCATCATAAATGTCTTAGTTAGCTCTTTCTGGTTCATTTGAATACCTATGATATGGGCCTATAACCATTATAATTTTTTTAATTCTTTCAGCGCAGGGATCGTCTTTATATGTCTGAATCCGACCTCTATACAGACGTCAGATTCTGACGTATAAAGACGGTCCCCACGCTGGAAAGGGTGAGCTTCTAAGCCATTTTATTAGCCAATAAATTAGCCAATCGCGATGGCGACCCACAACTTCATCATCGTATCTGCCACGTCACAAAGGGGGAATACGATCATTTAATACCACGATGACTATATGTTTTGTACGGTTGCTTGTGTTGCAGGAGTGATGGGTTCGAGCTTATGAGCCACGACGGGACCAGTTCTGGCATCGTTCACTGTGATAATAACAGGTCTCTGGACGACTGGCTCCAGGCGATAAACAATAATATCAACGCCATCAACAACACAGCGGTGAGTGATCACGACGTGACTACGGTGGCTCATGACGTAATAACATAGCAGTAGGTGATCATAGCATAGCTACGGTGGCTCATGACATAGCATCAGTTGGTGATCACGACGTATTAAACTACGGTGATTGTATAATAGAAAGAAATTTATAGGCGCCTCGAATCCATGCCAGCAAGCACAACACATCTACACAATGTTTGACCAATGTTGACCCACCGTCTACGACGTTGGCCCAACATTGATCAAATGCCATATTCAATACCATGGATGTCCATTGCCTGTTAAAGTCGTCATTGTCATGATTAAAGAAACAGCATTTGTTTCCTGATTTCCTAGGTTAGAAAGCACGAGGCAAATAAAAATGTCTTTATTTTTTCCCAAAGATTGTAAGGGTGTCAAATTTTCTAATGTCTGGTGGAGCATAATAATATTATGATATGCTTATGATATATGGGGCTGCCACAGAAAAAGCATGCACGAGATGCTATTTTGTAATTTAGAGCTTTTGGTCGGACTAGCTTTCTAGTGTCAAATACACGAATTTTGTGTTGTTTTTTTGACAGTGGAAGTAATTCACTCTCCAATGTTTTGTATGTTGATGTGTTGCATTTGAAAGCTATTCTGTATTTAATTTAGAGTCAATGTATTGAATGAATGAGAAGTGTTACGTGACAGAAACTCGAAACACGACATACGACTCGGGCTAATGTGTTTTAAGCTCAGTGTATTTGATGTAAATGTTTATCATAAACGTTAAAATGAAGTTAGCAAGTGAAGTATTATGTACAACCTCGATTGTGGGGAGGGGAATACTGTATGAAATTACATTATCTATAATAATAATGAGTTTATTCAATAAATATATACATTATTGTACTTAGATATAACATTTAAACCTGTGTGTTGATGATATATTCGATTGAATATAATAAATTAATAAAACATAAAAAATGCATATACGGTACTTAGGATAATGGCTAAACAGGTATTAATTATACCTTTTCTGGTAGACATCCACCTAGTAAAAAAAATTATAGTGTAAATATTTAAAAGCACGTTGTCAAATGTCGCAACTCAGTTTAAAAGTAGCCTACAATAAGAGCAAAAACAACATAAAAACATTGAACAACATAACGCTGTTTCCTGAAAAATGCATGAGAAATACTTTATCTGTCGAGCTGCGGGTACACCGGTCAAAATACATATATTGAAATATCGACTTCGTATTATCCATTAAGGCACTTCCAAAATGTTTTTATGTCATTTCGCTGTCGCCTCATTCATAAGGGTAAAATGTTAATTTTCAAGAGTCGTTTCTTGTAGCTATCAGCCTAAAAAATATATACGTATTCAGTCATCAACCGTTGTATCCGTTCCACCAGGCGCACATTAGTGAAACTTGTTCCGCTCCATAGTGGTGTACAATATTCCAAGGCACAATAAAGCATTGATTTCGTTTTCTGGGGGACGCGTGCCATCCCAGCGTACGTTTTAACAGACTACATACTCTACTAGCTTTGTTGACATATATCATCTTCATTATCTGATTATCTGACATTCTACATTGTCATGATCTTAAATTTATGTAAATAAATAGAGCTCCGGAGTTTATGGGAATAATATTAAACACATTACTCACGAAATAATATTAAATATTAAACTCATCTAGCCCCAATGTTATGATATAGCTTCAGATGTAATATTAAGTCCATAAATATTGTGTGAATAATCATGATAAATATGCAATAAGCCTGCATCACGAATGTACATTATATATCATTTTTAATTGGATGTTTTCATTGCCATGATCAGATAAAACCCGTGATAGATACACCCCTCTTTGTTTGCATCTCTACATTGATGAGGTATATGTTTGCAGATGCTGAGCATTAACAAGAAAGTGGTCCCCACGCAACAGGTAATTTTTACAATCTTCAAATTTATATATTTTACTTTCCAATTGAAAACATATAAAACGATACATTATTTTATTAATCATACACTAGAGCTTCCAATATGTCATCAACAAGTCTATTTTTTCCACTTGCGGACATTTTCTGGTTCAGTTAAACATGTTAAACGTGTCAGTTAAAGACGTCAGCAAAACATTTTTGTGCAGATTGTGACGTCTAAAGTCGGCCCCGCACTGTAAATACAAAAAATATTATAGTGCCCGTAGACCCATAATATATGTGACCATGGCAACATTATTTTGCCCAATTAAATTGTCTTCTGGTTATATAGTGTATGTGTGTTCCTGTGGTGTATGGGAAATACATATGCCATCATTCTAAATTGCTATTGAGGGTATGAGTATATGCCTCAAAATCACAAAAAATGGCCAGAGCACACAGTATCTAAACGGCCAGACTGCTATGAGTTAATATATAATGCAGGGAATATTTTGATCAAAAAAAACTGAGGTGAATATATGTGTAGATTGGAGGTATATTTACAGTAAGTGATACATGTGTTGCAAACAGAGACTTGAGCATGGATCCCTTAGTTTAATCTGATAAATCCTTCTCAGTGGGATTAATACTCGACGATAAATATGACAAATGAAACACTTGTGATAAAGCTAATCCGATGATATAGATGGAATCTATTTCGGGTGATCTGGAAGCTAATATTAAAATCATGCATGAGAAGATACACTGTTCATTAGACATTTGGGACACAAAGTGTCTAAGTCACGGGTTTCACCCTTTGCCTGCTGATCACGACTATTTTTTATTTGCCAATTAATTCATTGTCATTTGAAATTAAATGTCTGTTTAAACCTCGAAATTTGTAAATGTTTGCTCCCAAATTGGACAAATATGAGTAATATTCAACCAGTTGAGGTTGTGGATCGCGGTAGCGAGATACAACCTGAAGTGGTCGAAAATGTAAATGAATTACTTTAGCAGGATAAGGGTTAATACATTGTGTAATATATAATATTATTTTAATATATTGTGTGAAATACAATATCTTAACAGTTCAATATAGTGTCTAAAATAAAATATTACATTAGAATATCATATTACATTAAATATTATTATGTAAGATACTGACATCGAATATTACATTAGATATTATATTAACGTGTAACTATCATATAATTTTAAATCAGTTTATTATATTGTGTATTACAGAATATTATATTACTTTGATATAATGTGCAATTCTAAATATTACACTAGTCTTATATACTGTGTAAAACAAAATATTACAATCAGTTTAATACACTGTATAATACAGAAAATCACATTAGTTCGTTATACTGTGTAATGTATGCATGTCAGTTTATTATTTTGTATGATATATAATATTACACAGTAGTCGCTTATCATATATAGTTATTGTGTTTCTAGGTTAGATACATGGGCTGGGTGAACGAGCGTGTGGGACTTAATAAGTCCTTCACAACCTGGACTCCCGTCTTCTTGGCCTTCAAGGGTCAGGACGTGTGTATGTTTGAACAGCCCCCAGTAAGTGATTTGCCTATAGCGATCTCGGCAACCAGAGTGTCGTATGTGCCACTCATTCTAGTGCCACATACGACCCTCTTCCTGCTGGGCGTCTAATATTTTTAGTCATAACGTGAGGAAATTCTTTTCTCGCTAAGTTATTTTTTTTTAATTTTTACCCACTTGAAGTCGTGGCTCCCTACTGCGATGCACAATTCAAGTGGGTGCAAATTATGCATATTTGTTGAATTTGCGGCCAAACATTTGCAAATCTTGATTTTTAAACACTCATTTTATACCACAATGACAACGATATAGCCGGCTAATAAAACAGATTAAAACGCCTAGTCGAACTTAGCGCTTTAACCCTTTCAGTGCGGGGACCGTATTTAGACGTCAGAATCTGTCGTCTAAAGACGCCAGATTCTAACGTCTAAAGACGGTCCCCGCACTGAATGAATTAAAAATGTATAATTGCTGTAGACCCATAAAATAGGTATTCAAATGAAGCGAAAAGACCTAACTAAATTGAAAAATTGAGAAAACCTTTGGTCTCCATGGTTTATACAAAAATATTTCAGCGTTGTGAGGATTAACCCTTTAGTCGCCAAATTATTCAATTGGAATTTTCACCCACTTGAATTTATGTCTCGCTGACGCAATCCACAACTTTAAGTGAGTAAAAATTATTCAGATTTGACAAAATAGAGGTCAACAAATATTAAATCTTCCTTATTAAAGTCACGTTTTATCTTTAACAGATTTAAAAGCTGATATGTAATATGCTAATAAAAAATGTAAAAAATGAATCTGGACGGCACCGGCGGTTAAAGGGTTAATGTCCACCAGCAGTGAGCTCACCTTGTGGCCTCTGTCATGTTTTGTAATACTTGTATTAAATTTGAGTCAGACAAACTATGTAATATTCTTTGTTGTAAAAAATATCACAAGCCCCCTCCGATTAACATGTTTAACAATAGACCTATAAGTTATCCTACTTATTTGATTATTATTCATTTTTATTCATCAGATGTCTCTGAAAGAGTGGTCTAAATCACGCGACAACTGCAAAGTTCACGAGTGTATGCTGCGAGTTTTCAAGGTAAACGAGAGAAAAATATCACTCTATTCAATGAGCACATATTATATTTACAATGTCACATAATTATGTCAATGTGTTTTTTTTTCAAGTGACACATAAGCCCGATTGCGCTCGGTACCTATTTGAATAATGAATTGTGAAATAATTTTGAAATGTTAAATATGTAGATGTCAGGGTCACTATTATAAATAAATACAATACAATACCGTGGTTTTCACTATGATGCATATCGGTATCAGACGATATCGCACTATTGGTTTCGTTTGAAATGCAATGTTAGGCAGTTATATCATGTGTGGCTATCGCACTCAAATAATAGGACTACCTTTGCATATATTCAATTTAGTTCAGTATATTTTTAAATTTGAATTTTTAGATATTATGTACCTGCATCAAGCACAAAGTAATATGACAAGTCAAAAGCTGTAATTATCAGATACTTGATAATTCTTTGAAAGTACATCCTCTCTCATTTCAATATGGCTTTTGCAATAAAATAACAAAATATGATACCACCAACCCAATAATATATTTTCAAGTTTTAATTCACCCAAGTTAATGCATTGCATTGCTACCACAGTGACGTGTGAATGAATCAATTCATTTACCCGTTATCTGATTTAAAAAAAATCGCCCACCTGAACTTCAAGTGGGTGAAAATTACCATATTTGTTCAATTTGAGACTAAACATTTGCAAATCCTGATGTTCAAACGACTAGAATAGGCATCGGCGATTAAAGGCTATTTAACTTCCTTTTATAAACATATCATCGACTGCATTATATCTAATGGAGGTTCAAGATTTCCTTAATTTGATGGATTGTAGACTTTTCTTACCAATATATGTGATGCAAACTATACATATTATGTACATCTTATTTCGTTACAGAGTAATGAGCTGGTAGACGGGCGTTCACATTGCTGTCTACTGGAGACGGGGGATGGATCATCACATTATCTGAGTGTGGAGAGCAGACAACAGATGCTACATTTGGAGAAGGCCTGGCACAGAGCCACTGTCAGCTCTGTTACGGCTCTAGCTGTGAGTATATACATGTACATAAGCTTGGCACAGAGCCACTGTCAGCTCTGTTACGGCTCTAGCTGTGAGTGTATATATAAGCTTGGCACAGAGCCAGTGTCATCTCTGTTACGGCTCTAGCTGTAAATATTCGTCCTCTAGGATATGAAAGGGTGTATCTGCCACTTTACAAAGTGGCAGATACACCCTTTCATATCCAAGGGAACGGTATTATATAAGCCTGGCACAGTACCACTGTCAGCTCTGTCACGGCTCTAGCTGTCATTATTCGTCCCCTAGGATATGAAAGGGTGATACACCTTCTTATATCTTAGGGGACGGTATATATAAGCCTGGTACAGAGCCACTGTCAGCTTTGTTACCGCTCTAGCTGTGAGTGCAAGCCCTTTTTAAGTGTAGTAATATGTAATCACATTCATTGACTAGAAGCTATAGAGTCCACAGTTTAACGCAAATATGAGTTTTATATAACCTATATTATCATAAATAAACATCTCTCAAATGTTTTGATTAAATGTGCATAATATACCACATATTTTTTTAATAATTTCTTAGGACAGGAGGAATATCCTGTTAACCCATCACCCATCAAGTTATTTTAATTAAATTTTTATCCACTTGAAGTTGTGTCTCGCTACCGCGATCGACATCTTTAAGATGGTGAAAATTGTCCATATTTGCTTAATTTGAAACCAAACATTTGCCAATCTTTTTGTTTAATTCCCGAATAAAGTGATTTATTCAGCTTATGAAAAAATAATAAAAACGACAATAGTCGTGATTAGCGCACAGATTAACAATTATGTATGTATTATTGTGTCGTTCCAAATCCGTCACCAGGTCACTGGGAAGTCTTTCTTTCTCACTTATATCCGAGGCAAAAATAATTATATATTTTTATTCTATGGTTCATTTCAGAATAAAACAATAGGTTGTACCAGACAAGGCAGAGCTTGTGGGCTGACACTAGATCTACACTCGGGTTTCTCCCTCTATGACAGCGAGTCCAAGGTAGGAGAATAAACAGATATAGAGCAACCGTTTAACCCTTACAACCCTTGAATTATTTTTGTATAAACCGTGAAAACCACCGGGTTTTTTTAATTTGAAATCATCATAAATGTCTCTGTGAATTCTGTTCAATTCATTTGGATACCTATGTCATGGGTCTACGGCCATTATAATTTTTTCAATTCTTTCAGTGCGGGGACCGTCTTTATGCGTCAGAATCTGACGTCTACAGACGTCAGATTCTCACGTATAAAGACGGTCCCCGCGCTGAAAGGGTTAAGTGTCTGTCAAAACTAACGTGACTATGCTTATATATTAGCCTGATTTCAAAATACTTCAACGAAAAATACAATTAAATAAGGTCGTGTTTGGAGATTTGATCATATTGACATGTTTCAAAGTAAACTCAAAATAATTTATTTTACTTGTCACTCGGATGAACGGTCAGATGAGCGACACATAGACAGACACAGGCAGTCGCATACAGTCAAAGAGACAGACACAGACATATATTTTGCTCGATACCTCCGGTTTATTTTATTATATATTCACTTTACAGTTGGAATCTCTTTTATTTTTTTCAGTCGTTTCTGTGGTCGTACCGGTTTTCACAGTTAAAGGGGTCGTCGGACGATGGAGAAAGTTTGCTAAAGTTACACTTTCTGAATGAACAGAATAACTGCCTGGACACCAGAGTAAGTTTTTCATCAGCGAGGGCGCATTCAGAATTTTAAAAGGAGGGTTGATGATTTTTTTAATAAAAAATGGAATGTGAAATACCGATATTTTGGCAATTTGTAATGTTGAGACAAATTTAGTTTTGGACAAACTGATCAACAACCCTCATACTAATCCTCTTGGTATTTAGTACCTTATTGCTCCCTGACATTTAAAAGGTCGTTTCTGCCACTCAATATGCCAGGGAAGACCCTTTAATCTGAAAGGGACCATTCGATACAAGTTACAGATGTGCATCAAGCACTGTTGCATAGATGATATTTTGATTTGGGATACTAAGATGCAATCAAATTTAATAACTGTCAATAATATTTGTGTTAGTGCAAATTTAGAACCTATATATGCATTGAAACTTACAAATCCTTATTATTATATTATTTCAAGCGTGTGTTTTTAGCCACACAATACATTACTTTCTATTTTTATCTCCGTACATTGAAATTGTATTTCGCTAACGCGACGCACAACTTCATAAATAATACACGTGCTCGCTAATTTGGTAATCTTGTTAACCCTTCAACCGCCAAATTATTCAATTTGAATTTTCACCTACTTGAAGTTGTGTCTCGCTGACGCGATCCACAACTTCAAGTGAGTGAAAATTATTCAGATTTGAGAAAACGGAGGTCAACTCTTTTCAAATCGTGCTGATGGATGTCACATTTATTCTTTAACATATTTAAAATGTGGTACTTAATGTGCTAATAAAAAATGAAAACCCGAATATATGCGGCACCGGCGGTTAAAGGGTTAATACAATGTTTGGGGTTAATAGCTGTTTCTAACTTGATACAGATCATTTAGAGCAACTACTGTAGATCTGGTAATATTCACGAAAATTATTAATTATTATGATAGCGCTACTGAAGAAAAAATCGTGAATTGTAAACTTCGTGAAAAGTTCAAAAAGCAGAAATTCGCAAAAATTTAAACACGCGAAAATTACCAGATCTACAGTATTGGCGGACTTTTGGTCTAAGATTGAATCCCATTTTGTGTTTGTTTCAGGAAATAGAGAGTAGCAACCTTCAGGTTCTGTTGTTTTCCATGCACGCCTTCCTCTCGGCCAAGCTGGCCACTGTCGATCCTGCCTTCCTCATGAACCTGTGATTCTCCTAACAGCCCCTACGTGTGGATTATGCTGCTGCCTGAACAGCCACTCAGAATGTACAGAACTCCATGCAGAACATGTGGCTTGATGTTATGTTGGATAACCGCTTGGTGTTAGACCAACATCGCAGACGGTGGACTAGCACCAAGCCAAGGTCAGGTCAACCAAGAACTTAGAACTTTCTCGGTAAAGTTATTGGGTCAGCTATATAGTGTGTAATGGGACACATGGAACTCAAAAAATACAGTCACATACTGCATATAGGAGGTCATTCATTTACTGTGGACTATACTGCTGTCTGGGGCAAATGGACTATATATTTACCCTAACGTTAGCCTAATATTAGATCACCGTCGCAGACTGAATTACCACCAAACCAAAATCAGGTCAAAGCATCATGCCAGCAGACATAAGACGTTGAATCAATGTTGGGTTAACGTTGGTCCATCTTCTACGACGTTGGACCAACATTAAACCAAAATTGATTCAACGTCTTGTGTCAGCTGGAATGTGTATCGGGACGTACGGCTCAGAAAATAAGGTATTATCTGGATACTTCACTTGGAAAATATTGAATTGCCAATGCCCACAGCAGCAAATATTTACTTTTCAAGTAAGCAGTTACTTTTCAAGTCAGCAGTTACTGGTGTTCTTCTTTTGTCTGTCAGGATACCTAGTGATGAGCTATATGATGGAACCTGGTGATATAAGAAGCCCTCAATGATAAAGCCAAAGTTGGTACAGACTATGACAAACCAGTAATGATAAAAATGTAGCCAATAAGGATAAAGGCAATCATGACAGAGGTGTCAACAGTTCTGAATTTTGCAGTACCAGTCCTTTTTGTTTCACTGTTTATAATGCATAATGAATAAGCAGCATAATGAATAAACATCAAACTGAATAAACATCAGTTTATTTGTGTCAAAGTATGTTGTAATGAAATTCAGCGGATACATGGTCAGGGTAGGCATAATTATACAAAATAGATAAGACGTAATACGTGAATCTCCTGATATGACTAAATGTCACTGAAATTGACAGAGTAATTTGTGATAGATGCTCGATCATTTATTTATTTAATTTACTTTGAGAGTTATCATTTTTTTCATAAACAACAATATTGTTCATTATCTGAACTGGAAGATGTGTCATCATTCCAGCTTCAAATGGATTAGAAAATAGAAGAAACCACAACAACAGGGTTCAAAACAAAGCCGAACTGCAAAGTCATCACGTAATTGTACTGATTAGCCCTTCAAGCCTTCACAATGCATCAAAGCATCATTCCTGAAAACTAACCTAATTTTCCAACAACCTAGGGTTTTGGAACGAAAATTTCCATAAAACTGGTTTACCAATACGTGGTAATTTTCTTTAATTTTTAAACCACTTCAACTCATCTTCATCCACTACAAGTCGAGAATTGCGGCAGCAATTCGATGACAATGGTAAATTCAGGCTTGAAAGGGTTAATGAATTATATTAACGTAAGATATCGACTTACAACAAGCCAATAATATCTACACGCGTTATGCTGAGTAAGTCTATGCAGTGGATGTCTGAAGCACATCCCGCTAAACATTTTATATCTGATTTTTATATCAGGCTAATAAGAAACGGTGATTATCAGATTAATCTTAAGATCCCTAATGGGATAGGCCCATATTCTCGTGCATGTTATGATATAACGTAGGCTTCGGACTGGTCGAGATGGCCATCTCTACCAATCCAAAGCCTACGATATTATCGTAACTTGTACTAGAATACTGGCCTTGTACAGAAAGTTCTTTCAAAGTTACATACACGTTGCCTAATGTCCGCCACCACAAATCAGCTATATATAGATATGTACAGTGCCCTGCAAAACCAAAAGGCAGTATCTGCTCACTTGATACTGCCTTTTAGCTTTGTCGAGCAGTACACTGTTAATGTACGGTAAAATGGGAAACGTTATGCAATAAATGGATGTTTGCTAATGTCATACATCAAGTTAGAGCAATCATTGCGAAGCTGTAAATATGGTGAATAGAATGAATATAGATATGATAGAGCTGAATGATGGGTGCATCCATTTCAGTTCAAACACAATAAACTGTTGTTAAAAAGTCACAGTAAATGTCAAACCTGTATTTGCCATTCATATCCTCATCTACTACAAGCCGTGAATTGCTGTTGCAATTCTCGACTTGAAAGTGGATGAATACTTGAATGGGATGACAAATTATTACCATGTATTGTTGGCATTACTATATATATATGACATGATTTTTTTTCTGAAATCCACAAGTAGTGGAAATTCGGTGAGGTTTCGTGGAAATTCGGTGAGGTTTCAGGGATGAAAAATGATGCTTTGAGGGGAATCATAGGGGGTTAACCCTTTTAGCCCTCACGATGGATCAAATAATTTTTGTGCATCTCTTTAGAATGACTACATTTCATTAAGAAAAAACATTTTATAAAACATAGGTTTCGAAAGAAAATAATGAAACTTTAATAATAATAATGATTTTTTTCTATTTGCCAACCGCTGTAAGTCATCTTCATCCCTTACAAGTCGATAATTGCGACAGCAATTCGCGGCATGTGGTGGATGAAGACGACAACGGGTAAATTCAGGCTTGCGAGGGTTAAATAAGTTAAGGCCTTCTCAAGAAGATGGAAGGTATTCCTTTGACTGATTTAAAGACCTAATAAAAAGTGCTAGATCACATACTTAATGTATACTTAATGTATACTTAATTCAACCTCAATGAGAACTGGTAAAATGACAGTGAATGCTAATAATCCTGTTTTAATATAATGTTACCACGCATCACTGTAACCATAATAACCAAGTAACCTTGGTTCAACTCTTAGTCGTAATCAAATCGATTTGTTTATTTTGTTCTGATATTTTGTATACAAATACAGATGTGCCAAAGACTGTCTGTTTGTTGCCAAAGTAGCAAATAATTGGTAGCGTTAGTCATGTGGTAGCTTTGAATATTGTTTATTTACTTTTTAGATATTGTCCGTATGTCGCAATAATGACAATATTGAAGTTCTTAAACTCTGTGCAGTGATTTCACTATAGGCCGTAGATCGGCATCAGCCCATATCGCACTCTACCTGTAGTTTGAACTGCAATGTACGGCAGGTATGTGTGTCTGGATTTTTGGATATAGTAAAAACGTTGTTATTTTTTCTGGCGATATTGGAAAATCGAGCTTTCTAGATCATTTAGTCAAAAAATATAATGGCCAACTGTTTAGGCGCCAAACACGATGCTACTCGTTTCCAATACTTTTTTATCACACTAAATACCAGATTTGTGAGATAAATAATTGATGTGGGAACTGTAAATAAATTAAATAACTACGGGTGAAGGGTTGATAACTGAGATCCCATAACGTAGCAACTACAATGTAACAGTATAACCCATAAACTTAGAGCACATATTTTCTTGACTGGACTTAGTCGATATTGGAGTATAGGAATATCAAACTAATTTTCGCGTATTTTAAGTGGGTCATCCGATCAGCGAGAAAAAAGTTGAAGCGGTGGAAACTTCGATAAGACGATTCGATGCTTGAAGGGTTAAATATCTTCACAAAATGCATTCCGGTTATTAAGCTGACACATTTAGTCTATTTTAATCTCAATTATATTTGTCAAGTTGCTGGTTGCTATTTTATTAGAAGGTAGGGCTCCAACACTTATGCATAATTTATGTATTTTGGTGTTTTCGTTTTGATTGTTTAGTACAAATACGACAACTGCAGTTATTTATCAGTAGACGAAAAAAATAAATATTTTCAGTGTATTTTTTTAGATAATCACTAACAAGTATATGTAGCTGCGTTTATTTTCCAAAATCGCCATTTATTTTTGCTCAGATATTTTGAAAATATAATAATTTATACTATGTAATCACATACGTACTATTCATCATCTAAGTATTATTCTGGCGTAATTTATTATTAATATTCTAGCATATTAGTGAAAATTATTGCATATTAGGCCTACATACAAAAATGTAAATATATATTTTTAAATGTTGTCCCATAGCAAAGAAAGTGTCCTATGTGACACACAAAAGAGTGGCATATACGACACTTTGGCTAGGGGACGATGTATAAAACAATATTTCATGTGTGACGCTTTCAGTTTTCAATGTCTGCTTTGGAATCATTAACCGTTTAACCCCTTAACCGCCGGTGCCGCATATATTCTAGTTTTCATTTTTTATTAGTACATTAAGTATCACTTTTTAAATATGTTAAAGATAAAATGTTACATCCACTAGCACGATTTGAAAAGAATTGACCTCCATTTTGTCAAATCTGAATAATTTTCATTCACTTGAAGTTGTGGATCGCGTTAGCGAGACACAACTTCAAGTGGGTGAAAATTTAGATTAACTAATTTGGCGGTTAAAGGGTTAACAGCTAACCACAATTTAATATGTTTTATTAGCCGATCAAATCACAGTTATTGAAAATTAAATGTGTGTTTAAACACCAAGATTGGCAAATGTTTAGTCTGAAATTAAACACGTATTATGAGTAATTTCCACCCACTTGAAGTTGTGGGTCGCGGCATTGAGACACAGTTTCAAGTGGGTGAAAATTCAAATTAACTATTTTAGCGCTTTAAGGGTTAATGGGGTGTGAGATTCCTAAACCTGTATAATCCATCACAATCAGGACTGTGTATTTTTTATCTTTGTATTTTTTTTATCAGTACATTTTTAATCATTTTGAAACATATATCCCGGTAAATTTTAATTTAAAAAACTTGGTCACTATGAAATGGAATATAAATATCATAATGGCGTCGTACAATAACAATTTTATTAGGCCCACATGTTAAATACTTGACAAAACATCGCTAAATGTTCTGTACTATTGGGCAACGGTGAGAAACGCTCTCCTCGCACTCATACTGTTGACTTTCGCTACGAGAGGTATGGTGAGATCGGCCCATCTCGCACTCTATCCAAAACGCTTCACTGCTCAGTTTGATTTTGCCGCTTCAAATAGATATTCGTACGAGAAAATACATAATGCATCGCTGGGTAAGGTGAGATGGGCTGATCTCAGCAGAAGTCACCACATCAAATCCTCGCCTAAAGGCCCGGGCTTGATGTGTTGACTTGATGTGCTGAAATATGCCTATCTCGCCTTCCCAACGATGCTGTATACATATAATCTCAGCCTAGAGTGAAACATGCTGTAACCAGGCAACTACGCAGAAGGCAATTGATCTTGATTTAACGTCAAGGTGATGTTGACACCAATTTGACGGGAGATTAAGATGAATTGCCTTCGGAGTAGGTTGATGCTATAAGTAGATAGAAAACTATAGATGTAAACTAGCAATAGTGAGAAGACTGAGAACAGCACCAAATCCAATGATGTGTATTATATGCAACAATACAGGATGTAGATTAGCAATGGACTGAACAGAACCAATGCTGCTTATTTTGTTAGAACAGTACAATATGTATATTAACAAGAGACAGAACATAACCAATATTGCTTATTATAACATAACAAGACAAGATGTAGGTTAGCAATGGACAGAACAAAATCCAGCATGTTATATCTATATAATGATCCTGTACATGTCACTAACTGAACAACATAATGGTTGGCTCTGAAGTGACTGCGTCTGTGACTGCTGAGTTGTTCAAATATCACAGTAAACACAGGACGTTAACCCAATGGTTGTTTAACGTTGTCTCAGCGTCGCAGACGGGGAGCCAACGTTGGACAAACATGGGAAATGTGTCTTGTTTGTTATGATAGTATATTGTATAAAATATTATGTATATATTCATGTACATTGTATATAAATATAGGCACACTACGTTATTAATAAGTGTGCAAAACATTGTTAAAAATGGAGATAACTCGGTTATGTTTGCTAATGTTGTTTGTTATAAGATGGGTTATATTATGCAAATTGCGGTTGTCTCCAAGTGTTCCTTTCAAACCTGGTCAAAAATGCATTTGTTGCAGATAGTCAACACATTTAAAAGCCTCGTCAACTTTGATTGGTTGCCGTCACCCACGCAGTGCTTTCTGGGTATATACCCACTGGGGGACAGAAGCATGGATGGTACATGGCAATGCTCGGACTGTACATCCTCTCTAGAGAGGTACATCCTCAGTCCGAGCATTGCCATGTCCCCTAGCAAATGTGTCTGTATCCACGATTCTGTCCCCCCGTGTATATACCATAGACTGAAATCGGTGCTAAGCGTGATTTACCTCTTCAACCGCCAAGTTATTCAATTGGAATTTTCACCCATTTGAACCTGTGTCTCGCTGACGCGATCCACATTTTCAACGGAGTGAAATATATTCAGATTTGACTAGATGGAAGTGAACGATTTTGAAATATTCCTATTAATGTCATGTTTTATCTTTAACATCGCTGGTATTTAATGTGCTAATAAAATGAAAAAAGGAATATAACCGTGACCGGCAGTTAAAGGGTTATTTTTTATTTATGAAATAAAGGCATATCTGCCAAGTCACATTATTCGACCACTTTAACTAGTATATCCGAGTGATGATATTTTACATTTTCAAAGTAAGTTTATCGGCATCAGCCCATATCGCAATCTAGCTGTAGTTTTAATCACAATGCATGGCAGTTATGTGTGATTTCATCTGTGAGAAAAATACAAACGTTGCGCATTATTCGTGCGATACGGGAACGTATAGCACACTTCTAATGAATAGGTGTGAGATTTTATTGTAACTTATTCATTGATCCTGTGCTCTGATTCCCCATATCGCAAACAAATGAGCGCAGTTTGCAAATCTTATTGAATAACGATTCTCGGTTATGGAATTTGTGGTTAGTCAATTTCTTGTGATCAAATGGACAAAAAGGTAGCTTGTACACACTTACCATTGTTGGCGGTAGAGAGCGACAGAAAAGTGGAATTTGATAAAGATTGATAAAGCTCTTTCATATATCAAAATATCAAATTATTTTGTATATTCCCTAAATTGAAATGACTACTGCACAAACATTTAGGAACGGCAGCAAAATCCCACTTGAAAATGGCAACCGTGTTCTTGTATACTTTCTGCAAAACAAACTTGTTAAAGCAGTCACATAAATGTTGATTATGTAAATGAGCATAATAAACATGACTTCAAATGTAGTAAACTCTTTACAAAGAATGGCAATCTTGTTCAATAGTTTTTTTCTAGCTCAAACGAGTATGTATGTAAGGTTGTGACTAGGTCAGCAGCTGAGACACGATTCTGTATATTAGGGTTTGTCCATTTTTATCAACCACAGTATATTTATAGGGGCTTTTAAAAGCTATCATGAACTACATGAGTCTACATAGGCCTATACCTGGGTCACAAATCTTATTCGGCGGCCGGCCGATGATCGGCGGACGTATTTTGTCAGTCCTCGGACATCGGGACATCTTGGACCGTCGGGCGGAGGCCGGCCACATTTTAACCCTCTGAATACCAGCTTAAATTGCCGCTGCACTCTCAAAACTTGCTGATACGTCATACAATTATATAGTTATCCCATGCAATCAATCCCGAACATATCCTGGACTGGTGGTCCTGGGGGAACAGTCACAAATCCTAAATATAACTGTTCAGCCGGCCATAGCTTCATGTGTCATACATCATACTTATGTGGCATGCATATATACAATTTGTTTACATAAACCGAAATTTACATATGTTTACAAAAATGATGAACAGGTGATAACGCTAAGGCGGGGGGATAGGACATGGTGGGTTGTTGAGTGTTTCCCTTCACTCGCCCAATAAGTGGTCCTGGGCATGTTTAGGGGATTTACTCCCAGGCATGCTAAGATGTCCACAGATCCCGTTTTTTTCTACAAAACACGGCTTCGATATACTCGGATGGTCCCTAGAGTAGCAATATCAGGGGCGGATCTAACTTTTCACTGAGTGGGGTTTAAAATTAAAAAAATATATATTTATTTACCTGTAAGGGGGTCGAGGGGCCCGCCGCCGGGGGAATTTTTGATTTCCAAAGGCTTTCTCATGCAATCTGAGGCATATTGGGCACTGTTTCTCACTAAGTATATCACCAAATCATAAGGAAACCCCCAAATAAAATGATGATTTTTTTCTGAGAGGCGGGTTTAACCCCCTCCCCCCCTTGGATCCGCCACTGAATAGCTAAGGGTAACTTCTTTTATCCAAGTGACACACATATTGTCTAACACTCTGTTGCCGATTGTTTTAAGACTACCACGACCAACATCAGTGGCTGCACTGTAGTGACACTGCACTGGCAATGCCTGTACTAACACGAGAGCTGGAAATGAGAGCTCAGTAGCTAGGCTAGTTCAAGCCACTGTTTTGGATACCATGCATGAGGCTCGAAATCATTTAAGTGACCAATACTAGCTTAGCTATAATCCAATGTTTTCTATAAACCAGACGTGGCTGGGGGTAAGGTGTCACCCGGAATGGGAATTTAGGCCACTATTATTTTCACATAGCTGGACTGTTCAGGGGCCAGAATCAACCTGTTGATCAGGTAACTGCCGCTGCTTTACTGAAATATGGCCAAAATTGTACATGACTTATGCGCGATTTTTTTCCGATTTGAAGAAATCTAGAATATTACACATTTCCGCCCACTGATTTTTGAGCTATATCAATATATTTGATATCAACAGAAAGCTACTGGCACAGGCTTTCACTTGGATGTAACATATTTTCTATCCGATCTTTGAAAAATTCACAAGAGAGCTTTAAGTCGGTATTTTAATCCCTAATTTTACCTATTTTTCATACTTTTTCAGGAAATAGTCAAAATACTTTTCTCTTAGCCCAATTTTTTCATACTTTCTCAGCAAGTAGTCAAAATACTTTTCTGTCAGCTGATTTTTGTATGGTATAAATGTTAAATTTTGATTCAAACATGCTTTTCTTCAGGCCCTGGAAAATTGACTGTATCTCACATTTTTGCCCAATGAGTAGTCAAATGTTGAGCTCTGTCAATATATTTGATATCAATAGAAAGCTACTGGTACCGGCCTTCACATGGATGTAAAATACGTTCTGTCTGGTCATTGATAAATTCAAAATAAAGCTTTAAGTTGGTATTTAAACCTTTAATGTTACCTATTTTTTATACTTTTTCAGTAAATAGTCAAAATACTTTTCTCTCAGCTGATTTTTGTTTGGTATAAATGTTTAGTTTTGATTCAAACATGTTCTAGAACTATTTTTTTACATAAAATAAACCCGTTGTAAAAAACATAATGAGCCATGTAAACATATTATCGATGGTCTAAAACAATAGTGGGTCAAGTCGACTTGACAGCGAAATTGTGTTTATCTTTTTGCTTAGAACTATAGTCTGCTAAATCCACTTATTAGCATGTAGATTTGAACTTATACTGATGAAAAACACAGCAATTGGAATTTGGCAGTATATCAAGTGAAGTTATCAGAGTATTTTTTTACCTTCCAAAACGATTTACAGAAGCAAAATTGGGATCAACAAGACACCAAGTTGACTTAGCTCATTGTTACTCCAGGAACACAGAATATGGAGAGATTGTTCCTAGATCAACAATGAGCTAAGTCCAGGCATTTCCCATGTAATGTGTTGTCTCCACAAGTCTCAGAATAACAATGCGCTAAGTGCACTTGCACCGTTTTTGTCCCAGAAACAGAGCCCATTTAAGCATATAACACCAGAATAACAATGTGTCAAGTCGAATTGGTCCCGTATTGGACAGATATTATGCTGATATGTGCTCCTTTTCACGAGAATAACAATGTGCTAAGTCGACTTGATCTGTTGTTTTAATCTGAATTTTAAATAAATTCAAACTTTATACATATTAATATGTGACTTAGCTGGTTATTATTCTAAAGGCCAAAAATGTCACTTAGCACACTATTGTTTTAACCCATCGTTATATGTTTTTTTTTGGTTAGACGTAAAATTGGCTCGCTTTTCTTCAGGCTCGGGAAAATTGACCATATATCTCACATTATTGCCCACTGAGCTGTCAAATTTTTAACTATATCTATATATTTAATATCAATAGAAATCTACTGACACAGGCTTTCACATGGATGTAAAATATGTTGTGTCCGATCATTGACAAATGCACAAGAGAGTCTTAAGTTGGTATTAATTTTACCTATTTTTCATATTTTTTTCAGTGAATAGTCAAAATACTTTTCTCTCAGCTGATTTTTGTATGTAGTAAATGATTAGTTTTGATTCAAACGTGTTCTAGAACTATTGACTTAAAATAAACACATTTGGAATAACAAATAATGATACACTTTTTTCGTTGGACGTAAAATTTGAACACACAACAAAGCGTCAAGTTTGTATTTCATCCCTCCATTTGAACAATTTACAACTGTTTTTTTTAGTGAATACCAGCAAGACTTCTCGCTGATGTTAACTGTATATGTTTTACATTTTTTCATTACTTTTACATTCTCTGCAGCCATTTTTCAAAAATGATCTTGACCACTGAAGAAGTGATCACAGCCCTTTAAAAATTATCTCAGCAACTACAAAATGTTCTTGACCACTGAAAAAGTGATTACCATCACTTGAACAGTTATCTCAGCCACTACAAAAGTGATCTTGGCCACTGAAGAACTGATCACAGCAACTTAAATGTTATCTCAGCCACTACAAAAGTGATATTGGCCATTGAAGAAGTGATCACAACCACTTTAAAAGTTATCTCAGCCGCTACAGAAGTGACCTTGGCCACTGAAGAAGTGATTACAGCGACTTCAAAAGTTATCTCAGCCACTACAAAAGTGAACAGGCCACTGCAGAAGTGATCACAGCCACTTTGAAAATTATCTGAGCCACAACAAAAGGGATCTTGACAACTGAAGAAATGATTACAGCCACTTTAAAAGTTATCTCAGTCATTATAAAGGTGATCTTGGCCACTAACAAACTGGCGTCAGCCACTGAAAAGTTACCCAAGCCACTACAATGTGATATTGGCCACTGAAGAAGTGATCGCAGCCACTTTAAAAAATATCTAAACCACTACAAAAGTGATCTTGACCACTGAATAAGTGATCACAGCCACTTTCAATGTTATCTCAGCCACTACAAAACTGATCTTGGCCACAGAAAAAGTGATCACAGCCACTTTGATGGTTATATCAGCCATTACAAAGGAGATCTTGGCCACAAACAAACTGGTGTCAGCCACTGAAAAGTTATCTAAGCCACTACAAAGTGATATGGGCCACTGAAGAAGTGATCACAGCCACTTTACAAATTATCTAAACCACGACAAAGGTGATCTTGACCACTGAAGAAGTGATCACAGCCACTTTAAATGTTATCTCAGCCACTACAAAATTGATCTTGACCACATAAGAAGTGATCACAGCCACTTAAAAGGCTATCTCAGCCATTAAAAAGATATTGGCCACAAACAAACTGGTGTCAGCCACTGAAAAAACTATCTAAGCCACTACAAAGTGATTTTAGTCTCTTAAAAATTGATCACAGCCACTTTAAAAGTTTCTCAGCCGCTACAAAAGTGATCTTGGCCACTAACAATCTTATGTCAGCACCTAAAAAGTGATCTCGTTCACTGCAAAAGTGAACTTGACCACTAAAGACGCCATCTCAGCCACCACAAAGGTGATCTTGGCCACAAACAAACTGATCTTGGTCACTGAAGAAGTGATGAAAGCCACTTTAAAAGTTATCTCAGCCTATATAAAGGTGATCTTGGTCACTAACAATCATATGTCCGCTCATAAAAAATGATCTCTGTCACTACAAAAGTGATCTTGACCACTAAAGGAGCCATCACAACCACCGTAAAAGTCATCTCAGCCACCACAAAATGAACTTTGCCAAAAATCAAATGGTTTTGTACACTGAAGCAACTTTGTAGTGGCTGAGATAACTTTTAAGGTGGCTGTGATCAATTCTTCAGTGGTTAAGATCACTTTTGTAGTGGCTTAGATAATTTTTCAAAGTGGCTGTCATCACTTCTTCAGTGGTCAAGGTCACATTGTAGTGGCTTAGATATTTTTTTCACTGGCTGACACCAGTTTGTTAGTGGCAAAGATCACCTTTGTAATGGCTGAGATAACGTTTAAATTGATTATGATCTCTTCTTCAGTGGCCAACATAACGTTTGTAGGGGCTGAGATAACTTTTAAGGTGGTTGTGATAGCTTATTCAGTTGTCAAGATCACCTTTGTAGTGGTTTAATTAATTTTCAAAGTGGCTGTGATCACATCTTCAGTGGCCAAGATCACTTTTGTAGTGGCTGAGCTAGATCACTTTTAAAGTTGTTGCGATCACTTCTTCAGTGGCCAAGATCACTTTCGTAGTGGCTGAGATAACTTTTAAAGTGCCTGTGATCACTTCTTTAGTGCCAATATCACTTTGTAGTGGCTTGGATAACTTTTTCAGTGGTTGACACCAGCTTGTTAGTGGCCAATATCACCTTTGTAGTGACTGAAATAACTTTTAAAGTGGCTGTGATCATTTCTTCGGTGGTCAAGATCACATTTGTAGTGACTGAGATAACATTTAAAGTTGTTGTGATCACTTCTTGAGTGGTCAAGATCACTTTTGTAGTGGTTGAGATAACTTTTCAAGTGGTCGTAGTCACTTCTTCAGTGGTCAAGATCATTTTGTAGTTGCTGAGATAACTTTCAATGGGCTGTGATCACTTTTCCTATGGTCAAGATCATTTTTGAAAAATGGCTCCAGAGAATGTAAAAGTAATAACAAACATTTATACCATATAAAGTTAACATGAGCGAGGAGTCCTGCTGGTGTTCACTAAAAAAAACGTTGTAAATTGTTCAAATGGAGGGATAAAATACAAATTTAGCGCTTAATTGTAGTGCTCAAATTTAACGTCCAACCAAAAAAAGTGTGTAATATGTTCAAATAGCTCATTATTTGTTATTCCAAATGGGTTTATTTTAAGTCAACAATAGTTCTAGAACATGTTTGAATCAAAACTAAACATTTATTACATACTAAAATCAGCTGAGAGAAAAGTATTTTGACTATTTACTGAAAAAAATATGAAAAATAGGTAAAATTAATACCAACTTAAAGCAGCTCCTTGGGATGACATCAATTTTCGTTTTTAGTTTTGTAATGAAGTAGTGTGTCTCCCAGATCATAATTTTATTTTTTTCAGAGTTTTTAATTAAAAAAAAAAAAAAATTTATCAACATTTCTATGAACCCGCTTAAAACCCGAACAAACGTTTTGTATACCTAAACACTTGCTAAAGGATGGTTGAATGTTCCTACAGCATTGAGCCACATGTTGATGCCGTGGGCCCAGCGTTGGGCAGACAATCAGTGGTGTAGGTGTATCCTTTCATGTCCTGACTATAAGACACCAATTAGCGGCGATTGCTTTGATCTCACCGTCCAAGACGTGGGAATATCTGGTGTGAAATATTGTATATTGCTGACTTGTTTTGTATTTTTAGTTAAAATCACAAGGCTATGTAGCTTCATATAAATTAAATTTGCAAAATTGACCAAATTGAAAATGTCTCATCCCAAGGGGTCCCTTTAAAGCTTTCTTGCGCATTTGTGAATGATAGGAAAAAACATATTTTACATCCATGTAAAGGCCGGTGCCAGTAACTTTCCATTGATATCAAATATATTGACATAACTCATCATTTGACTACTCATTGGGTAAAATTATGAGATACAGTCAATTTTCCCGAGCCTGAAGAAAAGCTCGTCAATTTTTACGTCTAACCAAAAAAGTGTGTAATATGTTGACATAACTCATTATTTTTATTCCAAATGGGTTTATTTTAAGTCAACAATAGTTCTATAACATGTTTGAATCAAAAATAATCATTTATACCATACAAAAATCAGGTGAGAGAAAAGTATTTTGACTACTTGCTGAAAAGTCTAAAAAATTGGCTAAAATTTAGAGTTAAAATACCAACTTAAAGCTCTCTTGTACATTTGTCAAAGATTGGACAAAAATATGTTACATCCACGTGAAACCCTGTGCCAGTAGCTTTCTATTGATGTTACATATATTGATATAGCTGTTTTATCCGAAGAGACAATTCAGATCACTATACAATTACCTAAAAATCCATCAAATTTTAAACTGATCTTATTTTCGACAAAATAGATGCAATGTCAATATCTATGGGCCGTATCCTGTAAGCTGGTTTAACGCAGGTTTAACTAAACTTATTGTCTAACCACCGGTTTAACACAAAACGGTATTCCGAAAGCAAGTTTATGCTTAACACGGTCCTTAATACACCGGTTTAAAACTTATAGTTTAAACCTGCTCAGGGGGGTGGTTTAAGCATCGGTTTAAGACCGCGGCGCCGCTAAAATTTACAAATTTTTGCAGTTTTTCCTGAATTATGATATTTATGTCCACATTTGTTGCTGTTATTCGTTTACAGAACTAAAAATGAAAATTCGCGTTTGTTCATTTTTACCCAGCACCTCTTAATAATTTTCCTTTGACCTAGTCAATTATTTATAATTCATTATTCATATTTATCGCTGTATACAATACAGCCCGGGTAATAGTCTTCTCGCTGGAAGTTGTGACCGGTAATAGCATTTAGAAGAACAAAATCACTATATAACTTTCAACATTATTTGTGTTGTGCGAAAATGAACCTATTTATATTAGAATATACATGCATTTTTAATTGCACTGGTATTAGTTATTTACGGCAAAGGTCTGAACGACATGTTGGTGGATAACACTTCACCGTTAAAGTCGTTGATTAGGCTGTTTTCGACATTATTTTCCCTATACTTTACAGCGATGTTCTGCAAAACACAACATACTACATTGACAGTGAATTTGGTGTTCATATTGTTTTACGTCGCTTTCTGCACAATCATGGCAATTCCGCGACAGACAGAAGGAAGCCCGAAGACGAGACTATGCCCTACTCTTATTTCGAATGACTTTGAGGTTTCTTTATAGTGCACAGTACCATATGCAGCACTGTGCACTCCAGGCCTTTGAACAGTTTGGAGCACTGTATATGCACAAACACAATGACAAATATCCGGGCTGACCGGGATTCGAGCCTGGTATCTCCAGGTTGCAAGCTCCAGTCGATACGAATGAGCCATCGGGGCCGGCTCAATGATGAGTAAAAGGCGAATACGCTCTTCGTCATCCCAGTTTAATAAACAAGTTTTACCATTGGTAGCAATTGAGCTTGAAGCCATTACATACCGAATTTTTATGGAATTGTGTATGCTTAAACGTGTAAAGAGATAAACTGATAATAAATAAAATATTTTGGACAAACTCTGCTTGAAATAAATAATATATTTAAGTTCTATAGTATATAAGCCTGGCTTAAAATATGACATTTTCAGCGCGCCGCCGTACCTGGTTGAAATGAATAATTTGATCGCGTCAAAAAGTCAAGCCCTCCCCCGGATTGAATGGTGGCTCCCTATTTCCCGCATATTGTACACATCGTACTGCCATACTTTTCGGGAGACTGGGGCGCTGTTAGGTTTGGCACAAAGAATAGTTTGCAATATCGCCGCAAATTGGCGATTGTTATGAAAATATAATCAATTTCCAATGTACACCCCTAGCTCACACGTATTTGAACTAGGGCCAATTTATCACCTTAAACATGATACATATTTAGTTCTATAGAGACAGATATATAATACTGAAAATGTAAATAAAAAAATAAAAAAAAGTATCACTTGATACCCGATGACTGTATGATCATAATTTGATTTGCTTGAAATACGCCTCAAGTGTTGCATAACAGTTCGATTTAAGTTATATGTGTTATTGGTAAATGTACCCCATATGATTCCCGAGGAACCCCGTAGCCGTTCAGTAGTTGATTGATAGTGAATGCCCCAAACATCGTCGACACAAGTGAACATATACATATATACTCGGGGTAAAATGAGGCATGTACAGTATTTGCAATCTGTTTCGTTCAAAATAAAAGGTTCTGCGTTTCTAAAACAACATATCTAATATATATCTCTGATTGATGATGTATTAATATGAGTGGTCAATGTGTTTTCTCTTCAATTAACTATATTTTGGGATATTTTTCAATTTTTGAATCAATGTGCTCCAGTCTTCCCTACAAATGATACAGCAGTTTAGTTAACCGTATGCGAAACCGCTTTTCTGGATACCATTTTAACCATATTAAGGCTGCTTAACCAAATGATTAGAGTTAAACATTAGTTTAGTAAATCAGGCTTTCGGGATGTGTCTACAATAGGGTTTTAGACATGTCCGACATAGTGGTGTGGTCGGAAAGTCCATTAGTGGATAACATCCGATATGGCCGCAATCATACGAGATTAATATCATTTTGATAGAAAATTTAAGCAGATTTCTGATTCTGGTGTCTATGATAGGGTTTTCATGTGCGCTATTTCAATAACAATTCTAAACATTCATCATTTTCTCAGAAGCTACCAAATAATAGAATGATTTCGTAGGATATAAGCTTTCACTCGACTGTGACACCCAGGTTTTCGGTGCTGCTCGCACTGTCCCCAGGTTTTTTTTATGATTTCTTTATTGGTGGTTTTAACTTTATATCCACTCACAAGAAAAACAATTATGCTACAAAACCATAACTTTCTAAACTATACAAGCTTAACCTGTAAAGCGCTGAAATATTTGTGTCATGCGTGTTCAATACTCGCTTGGTGCAGATAGATTTTTAGAGAAATATCAATGCTCTCTTTTCGATTTACTGTAGTCCAGTCAACCTATGACCAAAACAAGCAAACCATAAAAAACATAAATGGTTGAATATATCTGGTTGTTTTTTATTTGTAATTAAATTTATTTGATGATGTCATTATAGACACTGGAGCACATAAAAACAACCTAGTTTGTTGCTTGTTGTGCCGTGTAAAAATAATGTGTGTTAAATTGTGACTGCGAGTGTTGTTAGCATGTCGATGATATACCAGAAATTAGCGCTGGGGTGTTGGGCCGTTTTCCGCCTGGTCATTCATTATTACAGCTTATTTTTAAATGAAAACAAAACATTGGCAAAGACTGTATGATTTACTTGTAGGCCTATAATGTTATATAAACTTACCTTGTCTGTATTCATATTATTTATTCCGGTATGGATGCAAAACATACAATTAAATAATTATCACCTACGTTTACATAACAATAACTGTGTCAATACTTAAGTGAGCAAAATTAAATAGAATCCGTTGTTTACAGGAGACACCTACACAACCAATTGAAATGAGCCAAATCCGTATGCTAATCACTGATAATCCTGCAAGTAAAATCAAATATATTGCTCCGTCTCATTTTTAATAACGACCGGTATTATTATCCTGTTAATCAGCATCATTATTATGCCCCTATTGCAATGTAAACTATAAAACTGGCATAATCATGATTTCAACCACATTTTTACCACTCGTGGCTTATCTTCGCATCCAGAGCCATTTGTCTGCAGCTGCTTAGAATCTGATTTCGTTGCCGATGAGCACATACACATCATATGATAAGCATATTTCAATGTTTGTGATAAATAATTTAAGGTGAGTCAGTTATTAATGTGGTGGACTTCATCGTGCTAGTTTGTTGGCTTTAAGAAATCACCTGTAAGCTGCCGTACAATGCCAGAAGAGACAGTATTGGCTTACATTACAAGTGGGCAGCTACTTCCCTTTGCCTTTGTAGAGTAAAATAATTAGCAATATTAACCAATAACGTACGTGGGTCGCAATTATTCGAGTATTGTGAGCCCACCCACATGCGCATCGCGGTCGTCGTCCACAGAATTGAGATCCGTCCCAATGTAAATATTATGGTTCAGTGAAGGAAAACGAAAACTGTTACAACGTCACCTAAATGACCATAAGTGCCGAGAAGTGCCTAAAGCAAAAAAATACTAGTACTACTACCACTAATACTATTACATTGAAATGTTCTAGACGTTGTTTACTTTAAGGTTCGGTAGACCATGGTCGTAGTGAGCCTACATTGCTTGCGCAGGTTAATCAAAGCCGGACAACTGATCAACCAGCGGAGAGCGACAACCTTATCCAGGTAAACCTAATATGTAGGTATATACATTACTGATACCTGGTAGACCTAGAGCACACATCCAGACCACAAACCCAAACCCCGAACCCATTCCACTAACCCAGATCACAAACCCAGACCACGAACCCAGACCACAAGCCCAGACCACAAACCCAGATCACAAACCCAGACCATCAACCCAGATCACAAGCCCAGATTACAAACCCAGACTACAAACCCAGACCACGAACCCAGATCATAAAACCCAGACCATAAACCCAGACCATAAACCCAGACCATAAACCCAGACCATAAACCAAGACCACAAGCCCAGATCACAAGCCTAGATCACAAACCTAGACCACGAACGCAGACCATCAACCCAGATCACAAACCCAGATCACAAACCCAGACCATAAATCCAGACCATCAACCCAGATCACAAACCCAGATTAAACACCTAGACCACACACCTAGACCACAAACCCAGACCATAAACCCAGACCACGAACCCAGACCATAAACCCAGACCACGAACCCAAACAACTGACCCAGATCACAAACCCAGATCACAAACCCAGACCATAAACCCAGACCACACATGCAGACCACAAACCCAGACAACAAACCTAGACGACAAATCCAGACAACAAACCCAGATCACAAACCCAGATCAAAAACCCAGACCAAAAACCCAGACCACACATGCAGACCACAAACCCAGACAGCAAACCTAGACCACAAATCCAGACAACAAACCCAGACCACAAACCCAGATCACAGACAAAGATTATAAACCAAGACAACAAAACCAGACTACAAACCCAGACCACAAACTCAGATCACAAACCCAGACCACAAACCCAGATCACAAACAAAGATTATAAACCCAGACCACAAACCCAGACAACAAACCCAAACCACAAACTCAGATCACAAACCCAGACCACGAACCCAGACCATAAACCCAGACCACGAACCCAGACAACAAACCCAGATCACAAACCCAGATCACAAACCCAGACCATAAACCCAGACCACATATGCAGACCACAAACCCAGACAACAAACCTAGACCACAAACCCAGTCAACAAACTCAGACCACAAACCCAAATCATAAACCCAGATCACAAACCCAGACCATAAACAGAGATCACAAACCTAGACCACAAACCCAGATCACAAACCCAGACGACAAACTCATATCACAAACCCAGACCACACACCCAGATCACAAACCTAGACCACAGCATAAGACCACAAGCCCATATCACAAACCCAGATTACAAACTCAAACCACGTGCTCAGATTAAAAACCCAGAAAACCAGACCACAAACCCAGACAACAAAACCAGAACACAAACCAAGACCACAAACCCAAACCACAAACTCAGACCACAAACAGGGAACACAAACCCAGACCCGAAACCCAGACCACTTGCTCAGATCACAAACCCAGATCAGAAACACAGACAACAAACGCATACCACAAACGCAGACCACAGAGCACAAACCCAAATCGGAAACGCAGACCACAAACGCAGACCACAAACCACAAACCCAGATCAGAAACACAGACCACAAACGCATACCACAAACGCAGACCACAAACCACAAACCCAGATCGGAAACGCAGACCACAAACGCAGACCACAAACCACAAACCCAGATCAGAAACATAGACTAAAAACTCAGATCACAAACCCAGATCGCAAACTCAGACCACAAGCCCAGACCACAAGCTTAGATCACAAACCAAGAACCGAAACCGAGACTACTTGCTCAGATCACAAACCCAGATCAAAAACCCAGACCACGAATCAGACAACAAACCCAGATCACAAACCCAGATCATAAGCCCAGATCATAAGCCCAGATCACAAACACAGATCACAAACCCAGCCCACAAACCCAGACCACAAATTCAGATCACAAACCCAGATGGTAATATGAAAGTCTCCACATTCTGCGCTTCAATTTTTAGTGTAATCGTTATCAACAAAAGTAACCGACCCCAACCCTGCTGAACCATGTAACAGCTATAATATTGCGTATTACCTGTTATGATTGTATTACCTGTTATTATTTTATTATTTTGCATCACAGAATGGTGTGGTCACACCAGTCTTTAAGAGGGATGCACAACAAGAGGGTCTCATGTGAACTTCACTCCGCTCCAGAAAATGCACTGGTTGACGACGTACTTCACATCCAGGTCACCTGCGGGAACGCTGATCAACCAATCACATTGCTCGCACGTATGGAAGATGTAGGAAAACGTTTCTTTTCTTACGCTCATTATCTCACTGATAGCCGGGGTGAAATCGACATGACCAAATCAGCTTCACAAGGAGGCCTCTACACAGGTCAGTATGCCTTTTGTGTGTATCTGGAGGGTGATGGATTATTTTAAGGCTCGGCTGGTTGAATTTGAGCCCTATCGGGGCAATTAGATCTACAATTAAATGTGAAGTGATAATATTGATCCACTATTTACTAATATCTAATATACTATATAATTATAACTATGATATTAAAGATAATTACAGCTGTACAGCAGCATGCAACATCGTCGGAATGAATAAACAGGTGTAATGTTATCTATGAAATAAAAAAATCAATTTGATATAATTTCATAGGGACTATATTCCACCATAGTTCAGTGTAAATACTCGCACATAAGAGCGCTGGCTGACACGCGCTAACGCACTATAGTTCTGGTATCAACCTAATATTTCCTCTCTCTTTCACGTGGCGAGGTAAGTGATTGTACAAAGCAATCACAACGTAAGTCCAGGAGACAAGGAGCTGGGCTGCTGAATCATCAAGAAGCAGCCGTTTTGGCGACTTGCCACCAAATGAAAGGGCTAGTAGTGGGGATGCTTGTGGGATTTTGATGGTTAAAATATGCCACCTATATCAAAATGTTCAGAATAAACTACAGAATAAGAAAAAGTTTGATGGAGTTCGCAAATTGGTGTCAAAACACTCTTGTCAGGCAAAATTCAAAATGGCCGCCATGAAATCACTAAAGTTATGATATCTTCATCAATAATTAAGATAGAAACAAGATTATTTCACCAAACCATATGTTTTCGCTATCAAGGAATGCAATAAAACAAACGATACCTTCACTCGATATCATTATCATGCAAATTCAAAATGGCCACAATGAAATCACTAAATTGATCATATTTGCGGTAATAATTGGGATAAAAACGATATTTTTTAACAAACCATATGTTTTCGGTATCAAGGAATACAATAAAAAGCTGATACTTTATTTCACATTATTATCATGCAAAATTCAAAAATGGCCGCCATGAAATCACTAGTCATATAATCATCATTAATCCAGATAGCGCTGATATTATTTCACCAAATCTCATGTAATCGATATAATGTTCACGCAATACAGTTAATCATTCAAGATGGCCGCCATGAACCTAATGAATTTATCACATATAAAGATAAAGACTGTATTTTTTCATTTAACCACATGTTGTCGGCATCAATAATACAATAAAACACATCATACCTTTGTTTGTATATCTTTATATAGCTTCAAAATGTTATATCATTACCTATTTATCCGATGTCTCAATACTAGTAATGATAATTACATAGTAAAGCATCTGTTTATGTATAGCACACACCACCTATCTACGTAACAGATTTTTTATCTGAACAATTAGCATGATTAGGGCATATCCACACGTGATCGACAGAACAATGTTTTAACTCACGCAAAAACAAGTAGATCCATATTGAATTACACCGCTTCTAATCTAATGTATTTTGAAATATCAGCTGTCACTTCTATATGATCACATTGATGCACAAGAGTGCATAATTGTTCATATACACCGATGGTGCACTTCCCGACACCGACCTTACACGTTCTCGATATCAATGATATTCTACAAGATGTTTACCTATTTTTAACAAGTTAGCAGCATTATATATAGTGTGTATAGTTAGTAACCACCTGTATCATAATTAGACTACATGAGGTCAACAACAATGGCATAGCATACTATCCTGATAATTGTATTTCTAAATCCGTTCTCCAGCCCTTGAACAGACACTGTTATAAATTTAGTTAAACAATACTAAAAGTAGTAATGTAATGTAACACAATGGGGCATAGCAAAAGAGTATCAATATTTGTACATATCATGTTTACAGAGTTAGCGTCTACACTGCAGTGTATCAAATAGCATATCAAAGTCAAGTTAATGTCATTGCAATGTCAAATCATAGCAAAGTTTTTCTTCAATTAATTGTCATTACACTTTTAGGTGACAAAAAATATTTGACAAAACACAGCGAATATGCATATCATTGAATAGTCTAAAAAGTTGCTATATTTTATTCTGTTTCTTTTCAAAAAAAATAATAATGAATGTTTGAAAAAGGTGTCCATCTCACACTAATTAAGGGTGGACAGAAGAAAGAAGACCAGTCGCAACAAATTCCTACTTTTAGGTGCTCTGAATGGTCAATTTTAAAGATTTGCATTCTAAAGATTTTGCTTCTGTCGCCACATAGGGGCGATGTGGCTAGCACTTGCCCAGGTCATTGTCTCATCTGAGTTTTTAATCTGTCAATGGCGCCAATGATGCATTACAGACACCAGCCCTTCAAATAGGAAGGGGTATACATTCAGGTGTGGAGGGGGCTGGCACCAACATGTCGGACACTGGGGGATTAATTGTATATGAAATTAATTTTTGAAAATTACCACTCTGAAAATTAAGGGGGGGTGCTAGAGCACCCTGAGCACCCCACTGGATCCGCCCGGGATTAAACTTATATTCCACAATACATACGTTCTCAGCTAAATTAGAGCTGGATAAGATGTTATAAGGTAAATAATAGGTTATTGTTCCATTCTGCATTGTATTATTGTCTTCCCATAATTAAATTGGAATATTGTAGATTTATATGGCAATAAAGTACATTATATACTTTTGACATTTGACAAAACACAGCGAATATGCATATCATTGAATAGTCTAAATGATTTTTTGTGGGTTTACATTGCCAGGGGTTGTAGAATAGATACTAAATAACTCCAAAAAAAATATACACATAACTTAAGCTTTGGGCTTGTTTGACGTTGAGATGTAATGTTTGCACCCAGATTTCACCGTTCACTTGTCGTACAATAAGCCCAGTGGCGTATCCAGAAATAAATTAAGGGGGGTGCTCAGATTTCTAAGAAACCATTCAACAGTGGGGGGGGCATGCCTCCGCAAAATTTTGAAAAAAATAAACATCTAATAGTGCGATTACGTGGTATCTTTGCTGCAAAACAAAGATATTAGATACCGGCTGAAATGTCAGTTTTAACTTAATGACAGATTAACCTAGCCTACTCTAGTCCAATTATTTAAGCTAACACAACCACACAATTGGAAAAAACATAAACATAATCATTAGTTCATTTAATAGCGAGCGCGATCTACTAGGCATATTAAATAAGCTAGATAAAAATAAACAGCTATCGACCCATTGTTGGGTTAATGTTTGGCCTGCGTAGCAGACGGTGGAGCAACGATAGTATTAATCAAACGCTGGGTCACCCTCATTGTGATAATAATTATGCAGCCTTGTTTGTGGAATGCCATTTATGCAATTATGTAGGGCTTAATTATGCAACAATCATTTATTAAAAGTGAAAACATGTCATTAAAAAAAGTTGTGGACCATTAAAATGATATTTGTTTTTATTTCACCTTTATTATTTTGCCACCCTCCCCTATGGCCTAATATTTCTTAGTGCAAATGTTATATTCCGGTTCATCATCATTTAGGCCTATATCACATATTTTTGTTAGTATTGGTCGTTCTTCCACATTGTTAAAACAACTTTACTGTCAATTTTCAATTATTATCCTTGATTTCGTCTGTGGTAAAAAATAAACTGTTGAGTCCCAGCTGTATCTGAATTATTTCGTGTCAGTGACTATACCGGAGGTTTATATATTGCACTGAAAAAATACGACAATTTCAAATAGGCCTTAAAACAATTAAATTTTGGCAATTGAAATAGCGACCCTGTTTTTTCTCCACTTGTTCTCAAGACCGAGTCTCAGAGATGATATCTCTAGAAAAATGAATTCGCCATCACCCAGGTGAAAGAATCATGGTAATTGGCGAATAATCTTTATCTCGTGGTCCTTATTATTTTATTTATATCAATTGCTTGAGAGGGCAGCACGTCCATGTCTAAGTCGTTGTACGTTTGAAGCGATCCCCATAGCATACTGTGTATTGTGCCGGGGGGGGGGGGCACTCAAGTACTTGGGATGTGCCGCTGGACAGGGTGTCTTTTTGAGATTCCAGCTTTGGCATGTGTTATAATTAGCATAGGGTAGGGTAGTCTATGATAATTACTATCAATCTTAGCTTATCTACTTCGGAACAACGTTGTTTCAAGGTAGTCTATGATAATTATCATCAATCTCAGCATATTTATTTCCCATGACGTTTTCAAGTCTTGCTCAACGTTTCAATTATTAGCCAAGACTAACAAAAAGTTGCTATATTTTATTCTGTTTCTTTTCAAAAAAAATAATAATGAATGTTTGAAAAAGGTGTCTATCTCACACTAATTAAGGGTGGACAGAAGAAAGAAGACCAGTCGCAACAAATTCCTACTTTTAGGTGCTCTGAATGGTCAATTTTAAAGATTTGCATTCTAAAGATTTTGCTTCTGTCGCCACATAGGGGCGATGTGGCTAGCACTTGCCCAGGTCATTGTCTCATCTGAGTTTTTAATCTGTCAATGGCGCCAATGATGCATTACAGACACCATCCCTTCAAATAGGAAGGGGTATACATTCAGGTGTGGAGGGGGCTGGCACCAGCATGTCGGACACTGGGGGATTAATTGTATATGAAATTATTTTTAGAAAATTACCACTCTGAAAATTAAGGGGGGGGGTGCTAGAGCACCCTGAGCACCCCACTGGATCCGCCCGGGATTAAACTTATATTCCACAATACATACGTTCTCAACTAAATTAGAGCTGGATAAGATGTTATAAGGTAAATAATAGGTTATTGTTCCATTCTGCATTGTATTATTGTCTTCCCATAATTAAATTGGAATATTGTAGATTTATATGGCAATAAAGTACATTATATACTTTATATTATAAAGCTAATAATGAAATGACAATAATCGAGGTTGCCACGACACCTTAATAACCTGACAAGTCAGAATTGTTTATCATAACCCTGAGTTGTCAAGGAAAACACTTTACGTTAAAACAAATTTTGGCAAAGTCAGGGGAAAGTGAAGAATTTTGCTCTCAAGATCCCATGAATTGACTTTAATTTAACCGGAAAATCAAAGAGACAAGCCCCCAACACATTTTGGTCATGAAAAGCCAGTAAAAGTCATGATTTACTAAATCTTGTAGCAACCCTTAATAATGTCTAGGATTTAAAGAGCTTTTATCGCTATGATGATCCAATTGTGATAATTTTTTAGCCTTGACGTCACGAACAGATGACTTGTTTAAAATGTGATATTGACTTACAAGAGGTATAATTAACTATGTAATATCAGATATTTAATTATATAACATTTTTGTTAAATATGAATATAATTATAATAAATATTTTTTTTATTCTTGTGTGCTTAGCACTGTTTATAAATTTACAAACAGCAAGTATTCCATAGGATAATAACATCGCATATTGCAGCGGGCGCCTTCTTATTTTTTGCATAATGCCTTATTATGCACAAAAAAAACAGTATGAGTATGCGGACAAACAGACTACACTGAATCAGGATCACCCACCAAGGATAGTGAGATGAATCTGATTGTACTATCGTCTAGACCTACGACTGGCAGTCTGAAAGCAAGCACACTAAGTTTGTGAAGGGGTGGGACATTTTTAAACCACCATAGCAGAGTGGGGGACGGGCCTATTACATTCACCACTACACCAGACCAACTGTTGCATGCATTTATGTGCTTTTTGGGGGGATACAAGATAACATTCTGCATAAACGTTTTTTATCTGATGTAGTATTTCAGTCAAGATCTTGATTTCTAAAGAATGAATATTGCTTTACGTTGCTTTCTGCATAATCATGGTAATATCGCGACCGAAAGAAACCCGAAGCCGGGATTATGCCCTACTCTTATTTCGAATGAATTTAAGGGTTCTTTACAGTGCACAGTACCATAGGCAGCACTGCACACTCCAGGCCTTTTAACATTTTGGAGCACTGTATATGCACAACCACGACGACAAATATCCTCCAAGACCGGGATTCGAACCTGCTACCTCCAGGTTATAAGCCCCAGTCGATACGAATGAGCCATCAGGGCCGGTCGTTAATTTTTAATGCGAGAAAAATTAAAAACGGTGCCATTGTATTCCCTGGTAATAAAAAATCAAATATTGAAATATTGAGGAAGATATGATAACTTTTGTTATGATGTTATGACGGCCATTTTGATTTTTTTATGATACATGTAGTGATGTCGTTAGAGGTATCGTGTGTCTACCGCATCCCTTGATACAGAAAACATGTCGTTTGGTGAAATAAACTCGTCTCTTGGCGAGTACATACTAGCCTCAGTGATTTCATAGCGGCCATTTCGAATTTTGCATGATAATGATGTCGAATAAATGTATTGTTTGTTTTATTGCATGCCTTGATAGCGAAAACATATGGTTGGTGAAATAATCCTGTGTCTATCTGAATTATTAACGAAGATATGATCACTTTAGTAATTTCATGGCGGCCATTTAAAATTTTGCATGATATTGATGTCAAATGAATGTATCGTTTGTTTATTGCATTCCTTGATACCGAAAACAGGGTTTGGTGAAATAATCTTGTCTATATCTAAATTATTGGTGAAGATATGATAACTTTAGTTATTTCAAGGCGGCCTTTTTGAATTTTGCCTGATAAGAGGGTTTTGACACCAATTTGCAAACTCCATCAAACTTTTTTTTATTCTGTGGTTTATTCTGAACATTTTCATATAGGTGTCATATTTTAACCACTGAATTCCCACGGGATTACACATGCTCCTGCACTATAGGACCGATATACGAATCCTTTTGGGATATACTCTTGATTCTTTGAGCATTGAACATGAAACCACCGTTTGCCAACCATCCGTGTCCGCTGTGCTACCGCCCATACGAGCAATGGAATGATCAAGAGCTCATTGCTTTAGACAATCTTCGCCTGCTGCAATGGTGATAGAGAGATCATTGCTTTGACAACAAAACGACTCCTACCTCCCCCGGGCTCTCTCCCTGCTCTGCGTGGGAACAGAAGCTCATCCGTCAATCGCGTTTGTGTCCGCCTGAATTGCTGCCAGCAATTGGTCCAGAATTGTGTAAATGAACTTACAGAAAATAGTCTAATTTATAGTGAGAGTTGATCAAACTTCTCCCCCACCAAAAGTATGCAGTATGACTAATATCAACCTTTGAATTATTAAGCAACGGATACTTTTCAGCGTAATGCAGAGCAGATTTTAATGACCGACTTCTGCCGTGAATACTCATACTGTATGCTCGTCAGCAGTATGACAGTGTTGGTCGCATGTCTGTGACTTAGAAACACAATAGAGTATGGGGCACAAGTCATATTAGACGGGTCCCTCATACTGTCAAACGTATTCAAGGCCCGTATTAATAGCGTAACGTTACAATTTGCAATATATCGTAGGATTCGGATGGGTCGAGATTCAATATTGAATTGTTCAAAAAATTGCTCTGAAATTGTTTGACAATCGAAATGTTCCCGACTTGTTCCCCGATTTTACGTTTGAAAGTAGAAAGGCCAACAAATTTAAGAAAAATTGTTGAAGCCCAAACGAATTCAACTTTGAACCCCATTTCCTAAGTTTTGAATCGGCCACTGATATGATCCAAAGACACAGACTCGGGACACAATACAGGACATATACATGAATATATGCCCAAAGGCCTATTTTGTAAATACTAGTTTTTCATTCTATGTCATAAAATGAAATACTTATTTAGAGATATAGGCTATAGATTGTTTCCATTTTGTCATTTAATTCACAGGGATTGAATCTATGGGATTATTCTGGAGCATGAAGCAGGAACCGGGTCAGCCACGTGGTGCTCGTATCACAAAACGTGACGTCACCACTCCCCTAGTGACATCACTCGCTTTATACGACGGCCACCTGACCAACTTCAATGACATTTTACAAAGTGAACCAGTGGCGACCAGCAGTGTCAAGCGCTGGTACATGGCAAGTCACGTGAGACGGACAGAGATCAGAGAAGGTGACCTACGGGGGACGTTCTTCATTCCTCAAGGTCAGACTAACAAGCTGAGCTTGACTTTTGCATGTTAAATATCGGGGGTAAAAAATATTTATTATAACACAACAATTTCCGTAGGGTAGGCCTATAGGACATGTCTATGATTTTTTTGTTTTAGTTTTATGCAAAATTTTATTACGTGAGGCTATATCACATGTTCAAAAATGTGCTTTAAGAACGTTTTTATGATGTTCTTGTCTTGACATTAAAAACAATGGTTTATAGATTTCTTCTTGAACCTATTAAATACTATTTTGTGATATTTTCATGTGAATTTCTGTTATTGTTGGATAGGCCGAACTGGCATAAATATAAAGATTCCTACATTTTTTATTGTAGGTATCTAATGTCATAATTATGTCACGACCAAAAAAAGAAGTCGCCGGAGCTAAACCAGTAGTAGGCCTACGATCTATTGCTACTCTATGGTTGCACAAACAATAAATCATGTCTCTTTTCCAATTTTTTAAGTATGTACAAAGTTCGTTTATAAGTCTGTAAATCAACACCTTCTCCTACAGGATCATGATACAATTACCATATTTAAAACCAGATTGTAATGTTAAATCATTTTGAGTCTCTTTGACAAATTTATCTAATTGCATAGCAATAGGCATTGATGTATAAAAATTATACATAACTTGTCTACCAGAGTTTGAAACAATAGAATTGACAGACTCCATAGTATCATGATACACATATATTTTGATGGAATATCAGCAGGATTAGGAGAGCCTTGACCACAATAAATACAAATGTTTTCAAGTATTTTCTCCAATTCTCTATTCTAGCCTATGATTTTGATCTTGGGTTAATAAATATGACAAGTAATGGTTTGTGATCTATATACACTGAGAAACGACCCTCTAAAATATAAATTCGCAAATGGTTACAAGCCGATGCGATTACTAATGCCTCACGTTCTATTTGTGAGTAATAGGCCTGGGGCTGATTTGCGAAAACCTGTTAAAAACACGATTTCGCTGCACCCCCCTCCCTCCTGCGACATAAGTTTCTTCGTTTGTTATTAACAGTCTGTATTGACCTTGCTAGAGCAAAGCGGGAAAAATAGTTGTTCATGGCATTATATATTGCAGTGGTCTTAATACTACTGAGAGGGATAGCTTCGGGAAAACGGGTAGAGGAGCACATTATAGTGAGTAGTATTGTTTACCCGACTTTGTCCTCGGGCGTGGACCTACACAGCCTAGTATTAAATGACTAAAAGGTTCATTAAAAGCAGGGATTGGCTTTAATGGTGCCTTAGGAGGCTTTTGATTAGGCTTACCTGCCATCTGACAAACAGTACAAGTCTTACAATATATTTTGACATCTGTTTTATTGCATGGCCAAAAGAAATGTTTTAGTATTCTGAAATGTCCAGACATAGGAGTTGCATGACCTAGCATTAACACATGATGGCGATATTTGGCAGGAACCACAATCTGATACTGCACCCGCCATTCATCATCAAGGGGTACATCAGGAGCACGATATTTTCTCATGAGTACATCTTTATCAAGGTAATAACCTACTGGGACAAGATCTTTTTCATCAGGGCTAATCACTTTTTCAAAAAAACGTTTCAGGGACGGGTCACACTGTTGAGCTAATATCAGCTGGGACCTAGTTATCAAATCATCAGAACTTTCATCATTACAATGAAGGATATTTTCATGTAACTCTGTGCAGTCACTAGGTGGCAGTGTTTCATTTACTGTAGGCATATCGTAACTTTTACTGCGTGTAACAATACATGCTGGGAACAAATCAGGAATTTCATCATTTAATTTTTCAGTGTCCTGATCAGTGATAGGAGTCAGTGACATTTTAGGCTGTGGCGTTATTTTTCCACCAGCAATATCATTTCCCAATAGAAATGTGATACACGGCATAGGTAGGCCTAGTGATGGAGTTAGCCCAACTTTTACATAACCAGAAATTAAATCAGGTAAATTTGAACAAGCGGTAAACTGATATAGTTTCCCTCAATACCTTTTATCAGAACTCGCTCAGTTGAATCAGTTATGGTGACATCGGGCAGAGTATTTTGTAACATTAAAGACTGTGAGCACCCGGTATCACGTAAAATGTCAACATTGTATGTCTGTTTATCCACATTTCCTTCATAAATCACACTACCCACAGAAAGGAAAGGTGCATAATCATTACGCACTTGATCACTCACATTATCACGTTGCATGCCAGGTTCTACACCTGAGCTAGGCATGTCATTAACCATATCACTTTCACGGCTACAGCTACATGACCTACAGGTTTGGTACTAGGCCTACCTGCTTCAATCCACTCTCTACACTTGGCCCTTGCATGTCCAACTTTATTACAGAACCAGCGGATACCTGAAAATAAGCTTTTCTCACTCGTTGATTTATCTGCTTTACTGTCAGAGTTTACATTTTCTTTAGTACTTTTCTCACCTTTACTGAGGGCCCCACCAAAAGTGTTAGACTTTGAATAGCCCACATTCTCTTTGTTATTGTTTAAAGTAGCTTTATGTGTCAAAGCATAGTCATCAGCTTTTACTGCTGCATCATGAAGAGTTACAACTTCTCGTTCATTCAAATAGGTTCTAATATCCCTATTAGACGTGCAGCTGATGGCTATACAAATCGACTTTAAGGCTCAGAATGTAATAGGGGCAAATTATAGTTCATCTTATTCGCAATTTTCTCCTCTTTTCAATGGTGGCTGATGTGGAGCTGTATTATTGGGAGAAATTGGTCCAAATTGAGCTCAAAGACATACACCCGCAAATTTAGCGGTTACTTCCTGTATGTTGCAAAGGTCCACCTCCTTCCAAATTAATGTCTACAATGTAAACATTTTGAACTTGATACATCTTCATCATAGCTAGTTTCACACTAAGCACCATCCCCATCCCAAAAGTGTCTCATGTGGGGTCATATTCTAATAAAACAATTGTGAAAATCGGGCTTAAAGATTGTAGAGGTAAATTAGGTAGGATATTTTTAACATCTCCGTTAAATACACCATGAATAGTATTTGAAAGAGTCTGTGGTTTGTGTTTCCTTGGTCAATCGATGAATATTGTAGGAACAAATTTAAAATTCCCAATAATTATCACTCAAACAATTTGCGTTCAATATATATGTGTGTTGCAACGTTAATCGATACTATTTTTAGTTCGATTTATCTATCAATGCAATACATCTTTTGATAAAACACAAACAAACACAAATAAAAAACCGTTAGTACATTGCCTACTATAATAACACATACTGTTTTAGTCGTTACATTAATATACATAAGTAAACCCAACATCAATTACGATGAAAAATATTTTCTTAAAGACTTAGTTTCACATTTATAACTACATAACACGGAAATGTGTATAAGCAGTGCAAATTACAAAAAAAAATAAAAAATTCTACCTTTACTAAACTAAAACACAGAGCAATAACAGAAAGGGCTATATAGTGCCATTAATGATAGTGTAAAATTATCCTAAAAGTAATTTACATGTTTATGTAACGCCTAAATATGTTATGCAGAACAAATTACATCCCTGCCGATCATTTCTCTATGATCACAAATCAGCACCAAAAATATGTTACTATCCTTATCATTCTACATAATTGGCATAAAATTTCTACCAATGTAATAACACATAACAATAGGTAACTCAATGTCCATATCAGGCCTATTTTACTCTGCACTAATACACTCAAATCAACAAATAACCCTTCGCCATTTCAAATAAACAACATTTGGCTCATAACCATATAAAAAATAAAAAGGGAAAATCTATATATTTAAAGTGGAATACCATCTAAATCAGTTAAATCTTTAATAAGTAGTATCACATGACACAACATCACTAAAATTACTATTTGCTTTAGACTAGACCCAGTGTGTAATACAATCGACTACTAAGGACAAGTTTCATCATTAAAATTGTTAAAGTGACTAAACGCAAAGTATGAGCATAGTTATCTCATTAGAATGTAACTTCAAACACTTTACTCGTCAGTCTCTTCAATATTTCCTTGGACAGTTGTTGAAACATTATTATACCTATGTCTGTGGAAGCACACACAAAGTTCAATGCATGACATTCCCCTTTGATAGCAAGGGCATCCAGTAGAACACATCTACCTATGACCACATTCACATGTCAAACTGCCAATTAGCTCAGATGCACTACACTCTTCATAGTATACTAAAGATAACATACCTTGCTCTTGTAATAATAAAGTGTCAATTTAAGATTAGCACATCTGTATCGGCTGATCGAATAATTATTTGTCCTTTTTCATGACTCTTCTAATACATTATATTTGCATCTATGGCGTTGAATATCATCTTAGTATCAGCTTCTTCGTGTGAGCTAAAGATATTACTTGGTTTTGATGTACCCTCTGATGTGATGTGATATGGGTAACTTCTTCTCCATTACCGCCCCTAAAAAGATATAGTAATTTAGCTGTTTGTGAACGAAATCCTGGTGAACATTTGAAAACTAACGACAAAGGAACTGTATCAGACCTTGCTTGTTTTCGGAATTGTTTCCATGTTGAAACTGGACGCCAGCCATGAACACTATATATTTTTTGTTGGCATCATGTCCGGCTCTTCGAGCACGTTTACCGGCTTTTATTGAGAGTTTGGTGTTGTATATGTTGTATAACAAATTGTCCAGTTTTGAACTGTGCTGGTGGGAGATTAAGCATGTCCAATATATATAGTGGAAGTCAACGTGAGTAGTTTTGTTTGTTAGTTGCAAGCAAATCGGGCTGAAAACTTTCTTATTTCCATTTTCCCAGTTGTCCAGCTTGCAAATCTAACAGCACTAGCCCAATAGATTCGAGAAACATTTGCCAATACCTAAACGTTGGTGACACGTCAGAGCTTTGTTCATTGAACTTTTCAATCAGTACTTTAAATGCACTGACATCTATTGTTTCGTTTAGTTGAGATGCGGCGTTCTGTATGTCATTTCCATCACAAATATCAGACTGTAAATCAATCAAATGCTGCCAAAAACTGTGGCGTAAAGCCATCCATGTGGTCGTCTTTCTCATAGGACTTTAAAATAGACCCCATGTAACACCTCATTAGTGCTTCGTACAACATTCCAGACAACGTTCGATCGACTGTGACAGATGCATGCACACCAGACTCAATGAGAATATCACTTAAACCACCATCACCCCAGAGCTGACCATTTTTTTAAATAAAGCAAGACTGTGTGTGAAAGCCACCAAGTGTGGTTGTTGAATTCATCTGTTAAATGCCACATAACTTGCTTTGCTATACAATACAGTTGTTGGTCCATTGTTTGCACTGAAAAATGACTGACCAAGTGCATATGACATTTCTATGCATTTTTTCATGACTGTATACACTGTTGACTATCTTAAACGGGATGTCTCCAGTGGATGTATCTTTTCTAAAGCATCGACTGTCTTTGGTGCATCACTACGCACTGTTGGTTTTGCAAATGGTAATATTTGTAATAGAGATTTAATTTCATTTGACATGACATACATTTTTCTGGCACACGAGAAATTATCTCCTGAGTTGGGGCTATATCTGTTGCCTGCTCTTGAAAAATACCCGCGCTATTGCATGCAATGTATTCTTTCCATCAGTTGTTTGACAGTCTGTGTCGATATTATCATCACCTTCTTGTACACGACTGCAATCAACAGTGGTGATATCCATTGAACTGGGAATATATATACCATTATGCACGTGACATATTTCATTCTCAGTCGCACTGGTTAAAAAACGCCTTAACTCATCATAGCTCACACAACTTCCATAACTATGAACATGATGTTATGATGTACCAGGTTTGTGATTGCCAAATGAGTTGGTGTAATACTGTTGGTACAATTGTAAACTAAGTTATGCGCCAATGAACAAGCTTTACTTCTAACTTCATCTGAAGGTGTGTCAACTCCATTTCTGTATGATCTTTTAGCAATCAGCCATAGCACAGCCTTCAAAACCAATGGAGGTTTGCAGTCATGGTTTCCATTTGATGTGTGAGTATTCCAATGGCTCTATGGAGTATCATCTCGTCAGACCATTATCTTGCAGTGGAAGTTGTAGACTTGTTTCTTCGTGTTTGCTTTGTTTCCACTGTTACCTTTTTATATAGCATCAGCAAGAGTGATCAAACTATTGGACAGAAAATTGGATGTTCCCTGTCCGTGTTGGGATAAAATCGTTATACGTGTATCAAACTCCTTCTCAAGCAGTCTCTGCAGATTGGATGGTTTGTAATTATCAGATATCAACGGATCAAATGTTTTAAGCATGATAAGTAGCTTAGTTACGGTATACATGCCTTGGGTCTAAAGGGTGACAGTCAACTCGTACCCATGTCAACTCGCCCCATGTCAACTCGTACCCATGCCAACTCGTACCCATGTCAACTCGTACCACCAATAGATGTCAACTCGTACCAAAAGTGATGTCAACTCGTACCACAATTGATGTCAACTCGTACCCAGCAAGGCAGATATCAGATGATAGTACGAGCTGACATCTCTAATCACACAACAGGTGTCAACTCGTAGCCATGTCAACTCGTACCCATGTCAACTCAATAATAGATGTCAACTCGTACCACCATTAGATGTCAACTCATACCAAATTTAATTCCGGAGGATAATGAATGTAGGCTATACATAAGAGCCTGTTTGGTTTGTGTTATAATGTAATGCATGTGTTAGGGCATGTACAGCTTTCAATTAAATTTAATCTAATGATATCCTCATACAAATGATAACATATACATGTACCTACAAGAAATTGATTTCATTTTATAAAGTGTAACTGGAAAAAAATAAAATGAATAGGGTTTTAGGATGTTTTTTTATGGCAATGCCATTTAACATGATTTTAATTCTGTATGTGGTACCAAGTAAATGGTCATGTAATTTTAGCAAATTAACCATTTTGTATATATACATGTACATATATGCTATCATTTTTATGACAAATATGATTTTTTTTATCAATAAAATATCTGTTTGTATGTCTCCCACCTGTGCACAAATATGCCAAACTATTGAATCATTACGAGTGAGCGGGTAAAAACATTTTGTTTTTGAAACTTGAAGGCCAGAGTGGGGTTTGAACCTACGATCTCCAACTTTCCTATGCACCAGGGTCCGTCCTGTACATGGTCATGGTCTTACATATGTTACCTATTTATTCAGTTATTGGGTCATTAGGTATCACAAACAGAGCAAATTTAACCAATAACACTTCAGAATTATTTGTGTTTAATGCATTGATATGTTTATGAATTGATACGAACTTTTTATATTTTATAATTCAATTATTTTGTTACAATATTCTATTGACCAATTATTATTATGTTCAAAGTCAACACTTGTTTACGGGATGACAAAGTAACACTTGTTCAAAGTAACATAAGTTCGGAGTCAACACGTTTTGACGGGATGACACAACAATTTTAACAATTTTTAATTATATAGAGCTAAACACCTGCTAAAGCAAACATTGTTCAGCTGAAATTCAAAATTAGATTTCAACTGTATGTGGAGATAAATTTCCGGAGCATACTGTGAAATTGAAATGCTTCTATGACCATGTTAATAGACTGTTTAACTGCAGTTTGGCTATAGGGTGTCAAGGTCTAATCCCTTCACTACAAATGGTGCATGTGTTGTCGCCAATTGCAATGATTGCTTTGAAAACACACCATTGCTCAAGCCGTTATTTTCTCACATGTGACTGATCTATCTTGTACCATTATCGTAGTAATTGAACGGTTCCATGCAAGAACGTGCTATGTGCATGTTTTATGGTTTTGAGAAAAACGACTTCGAAGTTTAAGTTCCATATTGTTTTTCCTTCAGGAGCTTCCGCGTAAAATAAGTTTGTTTATCAATAATATTGGTAAAGTAAGTTTAGTAATCATATCTGAGACTCCCAGCATGCCTTGCGCACATTTTCAAAGTTTGTTAACTGGTATTTGCCAATATTCTTCAAGTTCTATATCACAATAATTTATGGTAAATGACATCACCATTTTATTGCTTTATGCAATTTTTTCAGAAATCATGGATATCGATTACATATCTGTAAAACTGTGACTTCACAGCCATTCATCTGAATACTTTTGCACATTTAAAATTAATATTGTTGATATTTGTAAAATCATGTTAATAGAGCTTACCATTTCTGATTTGTGATTCTATTATTTGCAAGAACATGTTAAGTGAGCTCACCGGTAGGATTTGCTACATTTTATTTAGCCATATTTACTTGTAAGCGCACTTAACAGTTTTTTATAGTGAAATTTGACTCACTAACAGCCATAAACATGTATTGCTTTTGAGAAAACTGCTTTATAATGGTCTTAGAGCTAAGATTTTTTACACAATAATCTTCCCTACCTCAGCATCTCAAATCCGTCGTTATCAGCAAGAACCTGTTAATCGCGCTTAACAGGTTTTTGCATGGAGCCCTTCAATTGTCACCAGCCCCTAGCTAACATTACGTAACGTCGTGTGTAGGCATAAGCATAACGGCATTGTCACTAATTAGGGCGCTAATCCCTTTGACCCTTCCAGTCTTGGAGTTTATGAAATGTCACTTTGAAAACATAACATATATATCTCAAAGTAGTTTTGGATTCAATAATTGTTGAGGACCTGTACACAAATTAATGTTTCGTCTGAGAATGATAATTGAGGTAAAATACAATTTGCATATAAATGATGTTGCAAAAATATTATAATTCATGATAATGTATGAAGCAATTATTTACGGAGATATGTATATGCTGGCTGTCAGTTAGTATTGTGATAATCATTACCATTGCCATCTAAGTTAATTTTGAAAAGCCCAAGACATTGCACCTCAATATCGGAGTCATTCATATCTTTACTATCACAGCTTTAACACAACAGACACATGCTAAAAGTTAAACTAAAAGCATTTTTTGCCTGTAGGTATTAAATTGTCACTGCTCAGTAACAATTGCCATTACCCTTCGATCTGACTTTTGATCAGTATGACGCAACGCCGTAAATAAACATAACGGCATTGTCTGGGAGGAGGGCACCGACCATTGCGGCTAATCCTATTTGACATGCGTGGCTCAATAATTTAATAAGGTATTATTTTACCACGAAAAAAACAGCTACAAGTTATGTATAACCCACGCTAATTATCCTCTAGAATATTATTTTTGGTACGAGTTGATATATAATGATGGTATACGAGTTGACATATGTTGTATGGTAAGAGAAGCCAACTCTGATAATCACCTTTTTGGGTACGAGTTGACATCACTTGTGGCAACTTGTGGTACGAGTTGACATCTATTAGTGGTACGAGTTGACATGGGTACGAGTTGACATGGGTACGAGCTGACATCTATTGTGTGATAATAGATGTCAACTCGTACAATCATCTGATACTTGCCTTGTTTGGTACGAGTTGACATCTAATTGTGGTACGAGTTGACATCACTTGTGGTACGAGTTGACATCTATTGGTGGTACGAGTTGACATGGGTATGAGTTGACACGGGTACGAGTTGACATGGGTACTAATTGACATGGGTACGAGTTGACCGGTATTCCATGCCTTCCCTGTAGTATAACATATCGCTCAATCTCATCGCCTAGTTTCGAAAACGCATTAATAGAGATGTGACTGGCATTGTCTATTCTATTTGATTTATCGGCCATATAGTCCAAATATGTACATAGTCCTAATATTCACCGTAATAATAATGCTGAGGCGTGGAGGTTTACGATTTTGTTATAAATCTTTTTAATGTGGTTATGGGAGATTGTGTTTCTGGGATATGTTGCATACACTTTGAGTACAATGTGCTCTATTAAAACATTTTTCTGTATTTATTTTAACACTTAATGTTCGTGTTTTGCAGAATTTTTTTTATATATACATTCAAATCAAGTGTACCTTAGGTGATATATCCCACTACCACTATTTAAGATTCAGAAGCTGAATATCGCAAAAAATAGGGATCGTATACACATGTTTTACACTAATATATTCGCAAATTTCTGAACAGAATTTAACTTCCCCGAGGTGCCACTAAAATGTGACTGTACCATTGCGAGTTTAAAATGTAATTATTACATTCTAAACCATACCATTTTCTACAAATTATTTTAATTGTGGTTATTTTTTAAAAATATAGGAAGCGGTTACATAATTTTACGGTACAAATTTCTAATATCAATTTTAACTAATTTCTGCTATGAATAGAGGATCAGATGAGACACCATTGGAAAGAGGATGATTTTTTCAGAAACATAGTTGATGATGTGTCAATATTACATGCGGAACGTTTACACTCTAGCAAATTAACTTCGGGCTGATCAGATTAAAAAGTACAGAAAATAATCATTAAATTTGCGGGTTCATGACTTTGAGCTCAATTTTCATCAATTTCTCCCAATAATACAGCTCCACATCAACCACCACTGCAAAGAGGAGAAAAGTTCCAATAAGATGAACTATAATTTGCCCCTGTTACATTATGAGCCTTAAACTCCTTAAATATGGGTCCAAATGAGAACCAGCTGCACGTCTATATGAATACCCCTTTTGAACTCCTCTACAAGCACAAGCTCCTTTAATTTAGTGTAATCACCATCTACATTTCCAGAGTTACAACATCTTTGAAATAAGGTTTCTTTCTCTCTAGCATATTCAGCATGAGTTTGTGCGTCAGACTTCCTGAAATCGCGAAAACGTTGGCGATATGCCTCAGGCACAAGCTTATACGCTTTTAAAATAGCTTTTTTAACTGTATCATAGCAGTAACATTCATGAACTGACAGGGCCGAATAGGCTTCCTGTGCTTTACCTTTTAAGATACTTTGAAGTAGAATTACATAAAAAAATTTAGGCCACTTGAGGCTAGTAGCAATCTTTTCAAATGTAACAAAGTACTTGTCCACATCATTTTCGCTAAATGGTGGGACCATTCTGATATGCTTAGTTACATCAAATTTACTAGAAGCATCAACAGGTGCCGCTGTAGGGACTCTTGCCTGTAACCGTTTTATAGCTAACTCCTGGTCATATTGAAGCTCAGCTTTTTGTAATTCCATATTTGCTTTAATTTTTGCAAGTCACATCTACCTCATATTCTTTAGCAACAGCCAAGTGTGAAGATTACATGATTACAGCAGCACACATCATATATACGGAATACGGCGTTCGCTCATCGATATCTGCTCGATCACTGAAGTTAGGCGACGTCGCGCCCGGTTCATAAGTGGATGGGTGACCGCCTGGGACTGCCAGGTGCCGTATACACTATCGTGGGGCTCAGAGAACCACGTAAATCAGATGGCTCGTCTGACTGACTTTGAGTCGGACGTAAAAGAACCTCAATGGACGTAGGCGCAGTTTCCATCCGGCGAGACCCTAAAAAATCCACAATATGGAGTACTTAGCACAAATATAAGGCCATGAATGATATCATGAATGATAACAGGCCTTGCTAAGTTACTCCCGTGGCGCGATAGCACAATAGTGCGTACTGCCACGTAATATACAGATACAGATCAACTAGTAAACGTTCATGACATACTTAAAAACACGTCCATGTCGCTGGCGGTTCATTGACCAAGAGAGAGATCAACCTGCATTCCGTGAACACCGCAATGCACACCCCAGTGTACATTATTATTGTTCATTCATAGCTGTGCACTGGTCAACAAGGCTCCACACGGCGGGTACACATGAGTTCACACATTTCAATAACATTATTAAGTCCAGTCAGCGAGGCTCCAAACCACTACATACAATTATCAGTCTATTCGTAACATAGGAAAATATATCAACTTTAATATTCGAAACATTAACCAAAAATTCCGGTGTCCAAAAACCATAATTAAGACACTTTAATCACCATACCCTAAGAAAATTCATAAAACTTTAAATAATATTATTCAGTCATCATTTTGAATTATACTATTTCATTAAATATTCAACTAAAATACGCTAAACAAATGCGTACATCCGCAAACATAAATAAAAAAAAATAAAACATTTGTAAAAGCTGTAAAAACTTCATTTTGATCAATATATATATATATATTTTCAATTTCAATTTTATTTTTTTATGAGTTTAATTCCGCTGAATTCCCGCTAATGGTACATTTTTATACGAATATGTATTAAACATATAATATTACTTGGTAAAATTGATAGCATTAACACAAAAAATTCTCAAAATGTGTCATTATATGTGTTTTGTGACCATACCCGAATGGATATTTATTAGTCAGATTCCTTAGCGTCATTTTTAGCATTATATATACCGGGCGGACAAAAAAAACTAAATTTGGTACAAAGTTGTTCTAGGGACAAATGGTGGAATTTAGTCGTTGAGACTTTTAATGTCGGCTCTGCTTTTCCAGAAAATCCAAAATGGCGGCCAAGATGAAAATATTTTTCGTCGATAAATTATTTTCTCTATATACCTTGAAATAAACCTAAGAAACCTTTCTAAGACATATAATTTACTGTTATTAGTTATTTGAAAGAAAAAGATCACATTAAACGTGAAAAAAACACTGTTTATTTAATTAATGTGATCTCAAAATTAGCTGGCGTTCATTTCAGCATGCCCTATCACTTTCTGATAAAATCTTAGCTTTTATGCCATACACATTGACATAAACACTTCTTCGGACACTGATACAGATCACCGCACCTCCGAGCTCGTTCCTCCGAGGAGTTAGGGGGATATAAGTAATTTAATTGAAGGGATATTGAATTTAATTTGTACCTTTATGTGCAGTTGACATTACAGTTTTAAATATATATTTTTTTCAAATGTGTTATTATACAAATTTGATGTTATAATTAAAAAAATGATTATTTATTTAAATTTGAAGCTGCTATCTTTATTTCAAAGCGAGAAGGTGTAAAATAAACAGCAAAATGTAGAGCTAGCCCATTTAGGCCTGATATATGTCATAAAACCTGAAGGTGCACTCCCTCCAGCAAAACCTACATAAATAATTTGCAAGGATGTATTGTTTTGGTTTACTTCCTTAGGTTGTGTCTATCATATTTTGTTTAAAATACATTATTTCAGTGATTATGATTCTAGATATATTCTGATATAACGCAACACATTACACCAGGCTTGCACCACAGCAGGACTGTTAATTATTAGGTTTGACATAAGGAAGGGGGGCTGTATTGAGAAAAGGCAACAAGTCACACTGATATGGCTTGATACTAAGAGAACTGATCATTTACATTCAAAGGTGTCAGTCTACAGAATAATGTACAGTGGAACACACATATAAACAATCTTGCATGCAAAATCTCAAAAACTCTTGGAATAATGAGCTGATTGAAGCATTATGTGTCACCATATACTTTGCGTACAATCTACTGTAATACTGACACATATTAACTATGGAATATTACTGTGGGGACATAATATTGAGAGAATAATTTTCAAACTACCAAAAAAGCAGTGAGGATAATTACGAGTAAGTATTTATCACATACAAAACCATTGTTCAGAACTCTAAATCCACTAAGCCTACATGACTTAAGTAAATTAAATCAAATCAAGTTCATTTACAGGTTACAAAACAATATTTTACCTATATAATATTTTAAATCTATATCTCTGGCGCATCTCTGTGACATGCACCATCACAATACGAGGAATAAACATGCCCCTTTACTTCCCAAAGTGAAAATTGAATTTGCCAAAATGTAAATTCGATACACCGAAACTGATCAATGAAACCCTTCCATAATCAGTGATTGTGATAATCTGTGATAAAATTAAAACTCACTGTTTCAATTTTTTTTCTTCCTACATTAAACGATACACGATAAACAATCACACCAGCACATGTTCCTTTTCAAACTGTTATATTTGTCAACGAAATTAATAAGTTTCAAAGTTCATCATAACTTCATAAGCTTATAAGTTCATCAGAAAATCTTCAGCAATAATTCATTAGGAAGTAAATATTTCTAAATTTCTTTCAGAAATTATTGTCATGTTCTTCAGACAACAATTTGACCACGCTACAAGATTTCAATCAATCTCCTTTACACAGAGTACAAAAACAGTACAACAATAAACTACACGAAACACGTATACGTTCAATAGTTCTTATTGTTGAATTCCATCTTCGTGACATTGTAATGACTAAAACTACCATTAAATCACACAGATTAAATAACGAGCGTAACACAAAGTAACTCTACACTCAACTTACTTTATTCACTTCCGTTCTAGGCCTACACATATCGCTTAAACTACAGTACGATAACCTGTGATAACATTCAAGCATTGCAATATAATAATGACCTAATAAAAATATACCATATTCATGTTAAAAGCAAATGACATATAATACCAGGCACTTGCCTATTGAGATATACACCTGCACATTACATATAGTTTCATTCAATATTCGAAAAAGCTTTTTGCAAAGCGTTGTGCGAACAGTGAGTGTTAAAGTGATACTTCCAAGTAAATGTGTTGCATTTGTGAAATGACCTTTGAACAATTATCGACACTAGTTTAAATATTTTTTTTTGTCACAGATGGCGGACCATACCCTGGGATCATTGAAATGTTTGGAGGTGCAGGGGGGACAATAGAGCACAGAGCAGCTCTTCTGGCTTCACGGGGATTCGCTGTGATGGCTTTGCAATACATTGATGTGGAAGCTGGATTTAAAATGCAAACAGATTTAAACTACTATAAGGTTAGCATAAGTTACGAATGTCCAGTAGCAAAGGTGCTACCAACGCTTCTGATCGTGTTTAGCATTCATTGAATAATATATCACATATCATAATGGGTAAGTATTTTATATCCATAATTATCTCTAATAAACAATAGTTTCAATTAGTTTTATTTATTTTGTCAATTTAACGTAAGCATGGTACATGTATAGTTAGTATACACTAACCTCGTTGGTATACAGAACCATAAGCTATTTCATCCAACTGCAATATAATTGCGTAGTGCAAATGAATACAACACACATTATGGTATTCACTCTTAACAAAGAATTTTTGAAAAATACTCATAACTTTTTGTTTTATGAGACTATTATTATTTTAAAATTAGTTATGTAATCATTAAATTTAAATGTTAAATGACGTCACAAATGATTTGCATAAAGCCGCGGGGAGGTACCTTTTCGCGTACACTGAGCTATCAGTGAGTGTCACAGTCACCCACTGAGATTTTGTGTGGCATTTACACATATCCAACACCAGGGGTCTCTGTCGTCTGTTACGTCACCGTCTGCCAACCAGCAGCCAGCAATTCATAAATCAGGCACCAGCGGTGAGGTAGATCGTGATTGGCCAGTTGTGTTTAGATGCACACCTGCCCATCGCTGCCAACACATGGGAATTTGTGCACGCAGTGCTCGTCATACAAACCTGAGGGTATCCAAGAGTGTTCCACTTTCAATTTTATATTTATTGATAATTAATTTAATGGAGTTTTTAAAAGTATGAGCTAAGCACAATTTTTACTATATACGGTAAATATCAGTGTATATTCAGCCTAGATATTTTTATCTCATTTTCAGAAGCGTCAATGGTAATAACATGAATCGAGTTATTTTGCACTCTGTGAGGCCATCGTTCTGAAAGAAGCGGGATTTTTCCCACGCACCTAGATGCGGCAGTACAGAGAGTGGCTGTAAAATCTCTGTCCCCTGGTGGTTAATATTAGCTGATCGGGGGAAGATGACCAGTGTCTGAAGTAGAGATAGATACACTGGTGACACAAGTGAACTTCTCGCGTGGCGGGTCGCAAATGATCAAATAATATGTACGGTTGAAAAATTCATTTAATTTTAACCCATAACTCACTAAGCACGATCCTAGTCCTTTTCAAGCCATTTTAATAGCCGAATAAATTAATTTTATTGGAAAGAAATATGTGTTTAAAAATCAAGATTTGCAATTATTTCCGCGAATGTCATCTTTTATAGAATACCGTTTTTCAGAGGGCTGTGGAATGGCTCCTGAGGCAACCCAGGGTGATCAGTGATGGCGCTGGTATGCTAGGCGTATGTGTAGGTGGAGAGATGTGTCTGCTTACATCAATAATATGTCCACAGGTATGAGGAAATTACTTCAATTAAAATATGGTATGTTTGTCAATTAGACAATTAGCTTGACAATTAGCCCACATTCAAGCAGAAAATATAGATGACCGACCACACAAAGAAACGGCTAGCTATCCCAGGTAAGCACTATACTGTACTGACTAATTTCAACCCCCCCCCCCCACCCCCTACACACACCAGGGAATGTTAACAACGTGACATCAGGATGCAGATCTTGCAAATGAACTGTACAGATTAGAAAATACAATAAAGCCAATTATTCAGATAATTTATGACTTAGATGAAAACGTAATTGAAACTAGAAAAGGATGTTCCAGCGAGCATAAGTCAGTGTAGTACTTCAAATGTAAAGTGCGTTTGTATATTAGATTACTGAATAAATGAATGTGCAGATCAATTGTTAACTCACACATGCAGACTCAGTTTTAACGCCGTCTACCGAGCGTTCTTGCATGCACGTCCTCGTCAGGTGTTTCTAGCGTCATGAAGCACTGACAATGTGTAAAAAAAAATACAGCCATAGGAACCCCATTGTATTTGCTAATTAACATGATAAATCACACCAAAAGTGCACTCTCAGAATTATAGCCAACTAAATAATAGCTTTTGTAGGCCGCTCATGGTTTGTATTCGCCTACAATCATGCGAATTATTTTTAAAAAGCAAATATATTAGGTCCCCCCCCTTACAAAGTGGGGGAGGGGACTCAAAAACTGTCTTATTAGTCTTATTAGATTAGCCTGGGAGAGCTCAAATCGCTCAAGTGGGGCCTGAAATTAATATATCAACTCAACATGTGTTGATATTAATTCTTGACTTATTGTTTTCCTATTGGATCTTAAATATATTTTTAATTTTTGACTGTACCTATGACCAATTTCAGCCAGCTATTTCTCATTCAGTTGTCAATCAATTGACTTCAAACCTCAGCACAATGACCCTTGGGTCATGAGGAGGTGTGCTATAACTTTTCTAAGATTTCATTCTGATTTTATTATTCCGGATTTATCCATGATGTTCTAGATCTCTAGAGGAATCAATGTCGACTGAATGATTTATGAAAGCATTATATGTTGGATGGTGCCCCGTTGGTTGCTGGAAGAGAATCACGAATAGTTTACTCTTTTCACCTGTGTGTCTACTTCAGACACTGATATTCATCCCCCAATTAGCTAATAATCACCACCACCACCACTTGTACTGTCCCATCTAGGTGTGTGGAGAAACCCCACTACTTGTTAGAATGATGGCCTCACATAGTGTAAAATAACCAAATGCATGTTATTAGCATTGACGCTTCTGAAAGAGGGAGATAAAAATATGTAGGCTGAATATACACTGATATAATACTGTATATAGTAAACATTGTGCTTAGATCATAATTTTAAAACTCAATAAAATAATTATAAATAAATACAAGATTGAAAGTAGGACACTCATCGATACCCTCTGGTTAATAGCAGGCTTGTATGTGGCGCTGCGTGTACAGATTCTTATATTTTGACGTATGCGCTCTAAACACAACTTACTAATCAATATCTACCTCGTGGCTTGTGGAATGCATGAATTGCTGTTTGCAAGCGGTGATGTAACAGACAAGCCTGGGGATCACCCCGAGGGGAGCTTGAAAGACACCTGAGGGTCACCCCTGAGGGGAGCCTGAGGGGAGCATGGATGTCACCCTCAAGGGAGCCTTAGGGTCATCCTGAGGGGTACCTTAGGGTCACTCTGGTGGGCGCCTGGCGGTCACCTCTGAGAGGAGCCTGAGGGGAGCATGGATGTCAACCTGAAGGGAGCCTGTAGGTCACCTCGAGGGGTGCCTTAGGGTCACCCCGAGGGGAGCCTGAGGGTCACCCTGATGGGAGCCTGAGGGTCACTCTGAGGGGTGCCTTAGGGTAACCCTGAGGGTGCCTTAGGGTCACCCTGAGGGGTGCCTTAGGGTCATCCTGATGGGAGCCTGGGGGTCACCCCTGAGGGGAGCCTGGGGGGTCACCCCGAGGGGAGCCTGGGGGTCACACTGAGTGGTGCCTTAGGGTCACCCTGAGGGGTGCCTTAGGGTCAACCTGATGGGAGCCTGGAGGTCACCCCTGAGGGTAGCCTAGGGGTCACTTTGAGGGGAGCCCGAGGGTCAACCCTGAGGGAGCCTAGGTCACCCTGATGAGAGCCTTCGGGCTATCCTGAGGTGAGCCCGGAGTCACCTTGAGGGGAGCCCGAAGGTCACCCTGAGGAGAACCTGAGGGCCACCCTGAGGGGAGCCTGAGGGTCATCCCTGAGAAGAGCCTGGGGATCACCCTGAGGGGAGCCTGGGGGTCACCCAGAGAGAAACCTGAGGGGAGCACCTGAGGGGAGCCTAGGGTTCACCCCGAGGGATGCCTGGATTTCACCATGGCTGGAGCCTGAGGGTCACCTCTGACGGGAGCCTTAGGATCACTCTGATGAGAGCCTGGGGGTCACCCCTGAGGGTCACCTCTGAGGGGAGCCTTAGGTTCACTCTGAGGGGAGCCTGGAGGTCACCCCGAGGGGAACCTGGGGGTTACCCTGAGAAGAGATTGGGGTCACCCGAGGGGAGCCTGAGTGTCACCCCTGAGGGGAGCCCGAGGGGATCCTGAGGGTCACCTCGAGGCCTGTGTAGATTTGTTATTGCCAGGATTACCATCCACACGGCAAGAGTTTTCAAACTTGCTTTGTTCCCATGATTACAGGTAAAAGCTGTGGTTTCAATCGGCGCCAGTGATGTTGTTACGCTGTTGGATAAAACATACCGTGATGAAGTGTTTCCTAGCCTAGAGTAAGAACCTGCAAACAAACTTCGTCAAGAGTCAGCCTAATAATATAGGACATTTTCTCATACAACGATTCCGAGATAATGATTGAATTGAATTGAAACTAAATGGCTACAAGTCGGCCACGAAATATTCACTTTTGGATTATTGCAGCTTTAACTGACGAAAAATTTACTTTTGAATTATTGGATTAACTGAGCATCGACCAAAAAATAGGACTTATTTTACCAAATTTAGTGATATTACTATTGATCTAACTAAAATATGCTTGAAACAGTATGTAAACGGCTCCAGCAGCACAAGGGGTACTATACTCTACCTATGTGAAAGACATTAAAGCGTCCCTTGGGTGGAGGATATGACCCTTTAGCTCCGAGGGGGATATATTTAACCCTCTAAGCCCTCATGATGCATTAAAGCATCATTCTACATCCATGTAAACAGACTTAATAATTTGTCTACAACAAAGGGTTTTAGAACGAAAATTTCCATGAAACTGGTTGACCAATACATGACAATTTTCTTTAATTTTAAAACCACATCAATTCATCTTCATCCACTACAAGTCGAGAATTGCAACAGCAATTCGCGGCTTGTAGGGGGTGAAGATGACAATGGTAAATTTAGGCTTGAACGGGTTAACATAAACTACACTTTTTATATGGCACTGATCCCGCAGTTGATAATTTGCATTTTTGTTAATTTTATCACATCTGTTGTCAGTTTGATGAAGTATTTTGTTACACATCCAACGAAGTTGGAAGGTAGTCATATATCCTTCCGCAAGGTGATAGATGACATGGAAGAAGAGTCAAAGAAAGCTTCCCTACCGGTGGGTTTAACAAAAATACCGTCATTGACATTGTCATTAATATCAATGTAAATGTGTTGAATTCCCATCTCGTTCTTGAAGATATTGGTTAGTGTCGTCGTTTTAGCTCGTTTTTAACGCAACTAGGTCCGGCCAAAAATTAGATGGGTGTACAATAAAATGACAACACCTTATGCTTGCGGGCGTACGTAATTATATGATATGTAAAACACCGATACATGTTATGCAAAAGTGGAAATACTGACAAGAACAGTAATATGTGCGCTGCGTATACGTGCGTACTGTTCCCATTTGTATACATAATACGTCTACCTGGAGACAAGTGTTTTATGCGTTTGAAGTAAACATGGTAAACGTACAAAAAAATATCACTACGTGAGATGTGTCGTCATCTTGGATATGAAAGGGTGTATCCGCCACTTTACAAAGTAGCAGATACACCCTTTCATATCCAAGGGAACGATGTATGCTCTGGTTATGGGGATGGTAAATAAATTAAGGTGAAACATATAACTCGCATTCGGATGTGTTACAATTCTCTCCTTTATCATCCTGTCATAACAAAGAGTGTGATATGAAATGTGTTTATATGATAATTACAAATATATATATATATTATATTTCCTGGAATTGAGAATGCCGGATAATGGTGGTGTCATTATCTTGTATTGTAGATAGAGAGGACAAACTCAAAGCTCTTGCTGGTTTATGGAGAAGATGACCACTGCACTGGAAAACCTGCGTATACAAATTTTATGACGCGCATGAAAAAGGTAACGTTTATAAGATTGATTGACTTACATTTACATTGCTTCACATCCACTAATCACGGTGATTTATGCGCTTGTGTAGTTTTAACCCTGCTTGTTTAGACTCAATCAAGTGTTAGTATATTGATCAGATTGGTTTTCCATGTGAGCGAGATACCCCCACCACACGAACCCAGGAAACACCAATCTGAATCTCTCGTAATTTTGCATGTATTTATAGAGATATATTCCATTACTAATTGATCACATGACAGAATAAACCTATCCCAAGTAATGGGGTTTTTTTTAAATTGGCAGCAATTATTTTGTTATTGTTTGATTGATCACCTACCTTCAAATGGTTTTAAAATACACCTGTGACACCCATCTATGTAATTATTACTGACTATCGTGTAATTATTACTGACCATCGTGTCTGTTATGGTTGTGCCCATGTGTATTTAATGTCGAGGAAATAACTCAATTACGATAAATGTGTGTATCCGAATATAGGTCTAATCAGCGCTGCGAATTCTATCAATAGCCTCAATGCATAAGGTCACACTCGTGATCAGATGGCATTTTTGTCGGTAATCGATGTGATTGGCCCGGGTATAGGCCTATTTGTAGTAGTAATAGTAAATCATTGCTTTTAAGTGACATTGTAATACGATAAAAACGTTGTAGTCAATTGATGAGATGAATGATGTACAGATGATGATGTGAGGGTGGGGGTGATAGGGCATGGTGGGTTATTGAGAGCGTTTTCCTTCGCTCGCCCGATCAGGGGTTCTGGGCATGTCTAGGGGATCTACCCCCGGACATGCCCAGACGGCCGGAGACTGATTGGGTTTCGCTGTGCAATTTAATGCTGAAACTCCGTGGCATTTCGCGGAGCTCCGCTATCCTCGGGTCGGATAGTCCCCAGAGTGACAATAGCTAAGAGTTATTACCTTCATTCATCCCAAGTGAGACACACAGTGTCTAACACTCTATTGCCAGTTGTTTCAAGGCAACCATAGCCAACATCACTGCCTGCACTGCTGACAGCGCCTGCACTGATACGGGAACTGCAGTAGCACCGTTGTCGAATGGAGGAACCAGGGTATGCCACTGGCAATTCGCCCGAAGATTATGGCCAGATACGAGGAGGCTGCAACTTCCCTTGAATGATTGCTGTAGACTAGTGCGTCCGTACCATGCTGTAAAGCATGCGACAGACGGGACAGATCCCTGTGACCCTCCCCGGATGGGGGCGAAAAGTACTACTACTAGCAATCATCCCAGTACCCCAGGCCTATGTGTAGTGTGTGCGCACAGCAGTACATCCTGTATTCAAGGGGTTTATGTGCCGAACAGAACTTGATCGTCAATGACGCCAGTCTATTGTTGCTGACCATCAACTACAGGGGCTGCTTTTAACATTTTTTTTGAGCCCACCCCAACAATCACTTAACTCTTCCTTTACCGACTTCCCCCTGATAAAACTACCCCCAGACTTCTTTTTAAAGGAGGACCCCTTAAGTGGCCCTTGGGCATCATACAGGTTATAGCTATGCGCATGTACACATTGTACAAATTAAAAATGCAAGAGAACATTGCGTCCATGCCACTGACCATTCTGGTTGGCGATTTTCAACCATGCATGTAATGAAATATCTCCATTGTAATTAATGCATGTACACATGTGGAATTCGCATAAATGCGAAATTGGTAAGGGAAGGTAGTTTTCGCATAAATACGAAATTGTTAGAGGAAGAGATAAAGCTATAGACCACTCTATGTATGTGTCTGGTTTTAGTTGTACCCAATTGACTCTATCTCTGTAATTGTGTGATTTCTGGGTGCAGATGTGTCTCACTGCTCGTACACAGTGGACTACTCCTTTAACCAGCTCACTGTCACAGACAGTAATCTAACTTTAAACTAGAATTAAGAGTCAAAAAACAGAAAAATGGAGATGTCTCCCCTCCAGCAGAATAACCATAAAGATCGATAGTTAATAGATGTAGTGTCAATGGCTTTTGTAATTAATGTTATTAAATGGTCCCTGTGGATAGTAGAGGATAAATATTTTGATGTGGTGGAACCCGTTTTTATATCTACAGTAACTATATCGTCTTTAGGCTCAATCAGTTGGGCAACAGTTCTTCACACCCGGCGATGTGCGTAACACAATGTGGCTTGTCAACACTCCCAGCAAACACGAGACGTTGACCCAATGCTGATCTAATTCTGGCCCACCTTCTGCGACGCTGGTCCAGCAGCAAACCAGCACTGGTTCAACGTGTTTGCTGGGCTGCAGGTCTGGCAGTGCATACTGCTGGCGGCGAGTACAAGCCAACACCGACCCATTGTCTGTTAAATGTTTGGCTGGCGTCGCCGGTGCTGGTCAGTATCCATTCAGCCCTAGTCAGTACTTCATGCTGGCATCACCAGCATGCTGGCGGTACCGACACGATGCTTTAAACCAAAGCTGGGTATATGTTGGCCCGCCATCTGTGACGCTGGCCCACATTTAGCTTGGCGCCAAACACAACATGGTAACCCAATACTGGGCTAATGTTGGCTCAACGTCATAGGCGGTGGGCCAACATTAGCCCAGCATTGGGTTAACGTATCTTGTTTGACGACCTGCACGATAGAAAGGGCTGGAGCGAAAGCAATGGGCCACTCACAGACAGAGACTCACAAACAACACTGAGCGGACACAGGTAAAGCAACATGTCCCCACCTCTGTGTGCAGAGGGGAGCCATAATTAGCATTGGTTAACGCATTGGCTAACGTTCCGTGGCCCTTACTTGTACAATCGGAATGGATCTAACGTTACTAATCTATCTAGAATTGATCTCTTTATCCTTGACATGTATCAGCATCGCATTTATGTACGCCACCCCAAGTCATACCAGATTGTGTGGTTTGTTCCCACTCACTGTAATCAGATTTCAATGAAACAAAAATAGTCCCAAAATAATTCAGAACCAAGCATGCAAGGATCACATTACGTATGTTGCAGGCAGGTAATGATCACTTGGCTCAAACATTACTTATGTTGCAGGAAGGTAAGGATCACTGGGTTCAAACATTACTTATACATGTCGCAGGCAGGCAAGGATCACTTGGTTCTAACATTACTTAAGTTGCAGGCAGGCAAGATTCACTTGGTTTTAACATTACTTATGTTGCAGGCAGGCAGGATTCACTTGGTTCAAACATTACTTATGTTGCAGGCAGACGAGGATCACTTGGTTCAAACATTACTTATGTTGCAGGCAGACAAGGATCACTTGGTTCAAACATTACTTATACATGTCGCAGGCAGGTAATATCACTTGGTTCTAACATTACTTATGTTGCAGGCAGGCAAGGATCACTTGGTTCTAACGTTACTTATGTTGCAGTCAGGCAAGATTCACTTGGTTTTAACATTACTTATGTTGCAGGCAGGCAGGATTCACTTGGTTCAAACATTACTTATGTTGCAGGCAGACGAGGATCACTTGGTTCAAACATTACTTATGTTGCAGGCAGACAAGGATCACTTGGTTCAAACATTACTTATGTTGCAGGCAGACAAGGCTCACTTGGTTCAAACATTATTTATGTTGCAGGCAGACAAGGATCACTTGGTTCTAACATTACTTATGTTGCAGGCAGACAAGGATCGCTGGGTTTAAACATTGCTTATGTTGCAGGCAGACAAGGATCACTTGGTTCAAACATTACTTAATATGTTACATGCAGGCAAGGATTACTTGGTTCAAACATTACTTATGTTGCAGGCAGACAAGGATCACATTGTTCTAACCTTACTTATGTTGCAGGCAGACAAAGATCACATGGTTCAAACCTTACTTTACCCCGGAGCGGGTCATTTACTGGAGCCACCATACAGCCCCCTCTACCGAATAACATTCACACCATATCCTCGTGAGTAATGCCCATGCTTAGGTACTTCGCTACATCTACGGTCGCGTTAGAATCAACAAAGGCGTGTATTCTTATCTGTCCATATCCGATCTGGGACAGTTCATAATCAAAACTAGTTATGTCAATAGCTATACTGTAAGACAGGATAGCTCATTGGTAGCGTGGTTGACATTGAGCCTGGGGGTACCGGGCTCGAATCCCGCTGCAGCCAATATCATTCCTTGGTGCACACAGATACACTGTTTCAATTCATGGGATGACGACAACCATAAATCCAAACGATTAGCGCCGCAATAAAGAAACGCATAAAAATTAATATGACATGTAAACGGTCACTAAAAATATATAATGCGATCAGAGGGTCTACAATACCAGGCTTTCCTATGTAGATAAACTTGGGCGGTTCAGATTGTTTAAGCAGCCGTAGATGTGACGACTTAATTAGACCTTTTAACTTGCTATGTTACACCAAGGGTGGAGATTACGTCGACAATTCAATATTATATGAACGTCTAAATTCAGTTAGGGTCAAATATGTTTCGATATCACATATCGCATAATATTGTTTGTTTGTTACAGCATGCTTCTCTTTGTGGGGAGGAGAAACTGTGGACCATGCCAGAGCACAAGAGGACTGTTGGCCCCGTGTGCAGCAATTCCTTAGACAAGAACTCAGTTGAACAACTATATACGAATTCTTAAAAAAATTCACATCAGCATTCATGTAAAACTGCTATCTCAGTTAATAGAAGGGAATTGTTTTTCATATGTTCATATTTTTAAATCCCAAACGCGAAGAAAATCACATATCTTTAAGGAGTATCATTCATTGTATCCTTATCTTATACATGTATTTACAGTGGCTGAAAATTTGAATATAATAACTTAGCAGGATGACACTTAAAAGAGCGTTCAGTCCTCATCTTTTTGCCACCCAATTTGATTCTTGCGAAAACAGATTGTGTTTGTTCACCTGCCCTCATTGGTAGACGCATATTTTATTTTCTCCACACCAATCGCTCTGGGACCGATTTACAAGGGAGCAGACAATGGGTGCAGATGGATAATCCATGAAAATAAAACAGAGGGGATTTTTGCAAGACTACGGATGACGGTGCGGGAACCAACAAGAAAACAAAGAGGTCAACACGTCCCTTAGGCACGACCTTTCCACACCCACCCCACCCCCTTTATGTATAAACTAGTGTAGAGGGGGAGGGGTACGTGGATGTGGAAAGGGGGTGCCTATGCTTAGGTCTACACCAATAACAGACAGTGATTTATTTATTTCGTGATATTCTACATAGATAATTGGATTATTCGTAACGTTGCAGCCAAGCACTGTGCAAGTCAAACGTGTTTATTTTAATTTGGACTGATATAGATAATACCATTGCAATATTCGTATCACACAATTTATTATTTATTCCTAAATAGCAACAAAAAATGTGACTGATGTCCGACAGGGTCAGTCGCTTGTTTGTAAAATGAATAACTGATCATTGTTCGATTTGATAAACAAATCATGTGTTTTTCATTGTTTAATTTTAGTTGGGCCCAATATTTATTTTTGTAGTCAATGGTCTGCATTCAGTGATTTGATAATGCCGTATGTCATAGAAGAGTGATATTGTCACCTAATAATGTGTCCACCCGTTTCAAACTATGAAAAATGCATTATTATTATGTTAACTTTTGCCTAGTTATAAAGTTATCTGCTTATAAGCAGCTTCCTGTTGATTATTTCCTTTCCGTGTCTTGTTGTTCCTCCTCCTTCACGGGTTACATGGAAGGAGCTACACGTGGTCCCCTGTGAACAACCATTCATTGTACAACCACAGAAGTACCTCTTGTTCTCTCTGCCACGTATTTGTCTTTATTCATCATCTGAACCTATTGTGCCTCTTGGACAAGGCGCACCAACCACAATTATATTTGATAGGCCTACAGCAATCAGTAGTAGGCCCTATCTACAGATCTAGATTACCAATTTATTGGTTAGACAATGAAAAGGTTATTCTATGTGCGATGAAAACAAATGGATGTTTCTAGAGACGATATAATTTGATAAAAATGATTTGCGTAGTCCAATGTGTTTTTTATGACCCTATTAAGAGTTAAATATGTTTCCTCAGCCAGTGATTATCGTGCTCCATACACTTGATCTGACCATTAGAGCAAAAAACAAAAAAGATCAAAGGTGTTTGGTCAAGAGAGCCTGGCAATGGCTTGCTTGATAATGTGGTCTGTAATATTATCAGTGGTCGGTACTCCTGAATGACAGACACTTTCCATGTGGATCGCGAGGAGGTTCCATCAGTATCTCGAACATATCAGCAGGGTAGCGGGTTCTGTTCCAGGTACAATCAGAACATGCAGGTAAAGCTGGCAGTCTGAAAACCATACATAATTACCGGACTACCAGATAATAGAACAATAAATGACAAGTCATAACATAAAAAAAGAGGCATCCACCGGATGTACGCCTGAACCTATTTAATCAATTGTTAACATGATCCGACCAACTATAAAATCAATAGTGTTGACATGGTATGACCAAAAATGAAGGTGATTAATCAATGAACAATCCACATAATATAATAGATCAATACAAACAATAAGTCAACAAGGTCATGACTGGCAAGCTGCACATTTAACATTATTAGACTAGCATAATATTAAATGCATAAATAATTAAAAGAACGGTATGTAGGATACCGAATGTTTAACCAAATGTGAGAACTACTTACAGGCAGAATAAAAATCGTGAAAAAAAAGTGCGCACTGTGAGCGCCGCAAGAAGTTGTGCATGTTTGAAATATTGCACGTATGAGAACGCATCAAGGTACACGCCAGAAGACCGCCACATAAGTAAACTTTGTGTCACATGGCTGCACACTGAGTCAGTGCACTGTGACTGTGTTATTTCTGCAGCTTAACCATTAGAGCTCTGAAAAAAAAGACATTTAATTTTTGGTCATTTGAAGTTCTGTTTCACATGATACACTGCTTTAGCTGCCAAATATTTTGTTGATTTGTGAAAATTAGGTAAAAACATATATAATGTTATCATTAATTGATTGCTATCATGAATTGATTAATTTTTTTTTAATGGTTACATTATGTACCAAACAATCTGATATAAGTTACTATAATCGTCGACATCAGTGTTCTAGGGTTTAATGCGCACTGTACGCGTCCAAGCAGTTAGCAAAACCCATATTGCGTTGAAAACATGCTGTGAACTCACCAGCAAATGAACGAATGCATAAATGAATAATTGAATGATTGAATGAATGAATGAATGAATGAATGAATGAATGAATGAATGAATGAATGAATGAAAGAATGAATGAATGAATGAATGAATGAATGAATGAATGAATGAATAAATGAATGAATGAATGAATGAATGAATGAATGAATGAATGAATGAATGAGTCTGTATCTGTATGGTACGAGGCTGTACACACTATTGTGCTATCGCGTGGCGCTATTGCGCCACATTGTGGATTTTCTGGGATCTCGCCGGATGGGAACTGCGCCTATGTCCATTGAGGTTCTTTTACGTCCAACTCTAGGTCAGTCAGACGAGCCATCTGATTTACGTGGTTCCCTGCACGCATGTCCTAGTGTATACAGCACCTGGTAGTCCCAGACGGTCTCCCATCCAATTATGGACCGGGCCCGGCGTTGCTTAACTTCATTGATCGAGCCGACACCGATGAGCTAACGCCGTATTCCATATAATAGATGGGCCATGATAATTCTGTATATAGATAAATGAATGAATGAATGAATGAATGAATGAATGAATGAATGAATGAATGAATGAATGAATGAATGAATGAATGAATGAATGAATGAAGTAGGAAGGAATGAATGAACGAACGAACGAGTTAACGAACGAACGAGCGAACGAACGAACGAACGAAGGAACGAACGAACGAACGAACGAACGAGCGAACGAACGAACGAATGAATGAATGAATGAATGAATGAATGAATGAATGAATGAATCATTTAAATGAATCATTTAAATGAATCATTTACATGATTCATTTACATGAATCATTGAGATAAATCATTGAGATAAATCATTGAGATGGATATTTGAGATGTGAAACTTTAAATTAATGGTTTGCCCGTTCACGCTGAACCAGACAAGGAGATTGTCAGACGAATCAGATGACACTGTCCTCTAATATTTTCCTGGCAACGTATGTGATGATTGTAGCCCGTACGACCCACAGGGGCGTAAAAACTGTGCCTAAAATACACACTATACCCGGCTAAGTAAATGATAATCTCATCTGAGGTCCAAGGTGTGAACTCCAGGCGTCACTTCCTCTCTAAATGACGTCCACTTTCCAGTGATCCCGGCCACGCTGCCGCTGAATTAAGTTTGGGGGACATTAGGTGACGTATTTATGATGTGGTCTGAGAGGTGCCATGAATGTAAATGCGGCGACAGACACGCTCAGGTCACTGTAAGGGCTCCAGACTGATATAAGGCATTCTGTGCTGTGCCTACGATAAAATTAGATCCAGAAGTTGTTTATAGTATTTTTCAATAATACAAGTATCCGTCCAATTGCGTACAGCAAATAGTTTACTTTATTGTTTCATTATCAAATGCTCATCAGGACACATTGATTAGGCCTATATCAAATCGAAATCAAAATTCGGCCTCTGTGTTGTTTAATGACCACATACTCACCTAATGGATCCATGTTTAAATATACTTGTGAATTTAAATAACAGCTGCATGATGGATGTAGATTGGTGATGCGTATTACGAGATGACATATGCGATCTTTATCCAGTAAACACAAAACATGTTGGATAAATGTGTTTAATGGGTAGTCGGTTACAGGCACACTTAACACATACTAGAGTAATGGAACCAAATAAAGCACAAACCCTGGAATAGTTATTAAGTTTAAAAGATTGAACCATCTTAAAAAATAATAGAAAAATATAATGGTGAATATTAATTGAAACTGCCCCAGGGAACCTTTCTCATTCCCTGTTAGGCCACTATGTTTAATTTCTCTGTTTTAAATCCGAAAAAAATCAAAATCTAATGAGGAAGGGCGATATCTAGAAATGTTAATGAGGGCGACGAAATAAAAAAAACTTCGATCTATTTGAAAAAAAGTTAATGAGGGTGACGAGAAAAAACAAGCAGAAAAAAACATAGCTGGAATATTTCTTTTATCCCCCCAAAAATAACTGTTTTTTCGGAAATCGGTAACAATCCAATGCGTACGCTGGGCAGAAAAAAACACATGGTTTTTTGGTTATGCGCTGCCTAAATCTAATGCGCGCGCTCATCTAACACAGAAAAAAATAGATAATATCACCTTACATAGATAAATGTCAATCACAGAAGGGCGGGGGCCCTGGTGCTGTGGTAAATATTTTTTTGCTCGGTTACTAGTGCCACGCTGTGCGAATAGGCCTACTCTTGAAAAGTTCACATCTATTCCCCATAGACGACCATTTTAAGGAAAGAGCACAATAATTGTGGATACAAAATAATTTTGTTATACTGTATGTGTATGGACATATGATTAAGTCAGTGCAGACAGATATAACATTACTCGCTTTATATAAATCCCCCCTGGGCAGGGGCACTGGTACAGTGCATAAAGTTGCCTGCTTGGAAAGTCGGAGATCGTAGGTTCAAACCCCGCCATGGCATTCGAGTTTCAAAGAAACAAAATGTTTGTTCCCCGCTAAGTTTCAATATTGTGGGGTGCCTCCGTGACCGAGAGGTAGCGTGCTCGACCTCAGATCACCAGGGCTCGAATTTCGAATTCTGTGTCTGGAGGGCAGTGTCATCTCATGCATTCATCTCATCATCCTCAGGAGATTCTCTTGGTCCAGTTTAGTCTACATGTGCACAAAGATGGCCTAAAACCACATTCATTTCATATTTGTCTATCACAGGAAATCAAGGAAAGTAATAACACTTTTCATCTCGTCGTTCTAAAAAGTACTGTATCGATTTAGATTTCTCAAACTTTATTTATAGGCTGTTTTTTAATATAACTCATATGGATCAAACGATTTTTCTATTAAAATTGCAGTTAATTGTTTTTTATCTATTTAAAGTTAGTCTTAGTCTTAGTATAACGAATGAAAATTACATCTCTACCATATGTTTATAATTCGAAAGTGAATCCCAACATGATTATTAAACTATAATCTACTCTATAATCTATTCAGCGGTCCCTTTGAACTTCACCCACTGTGATTTTGCTTCGGTGCCAGCAAGACTAGCAACTTCAAGTGGCTAAAAGTACAATTTGGAAAAAAATGGAATTTAAACTTAGCTATGCTTGCTGATGATCCAAATGATTTACCTCAAAAACCTGTTGTTTAATGTGTTAATTTAAACTGTTAGAGATGACTAAGTCATAGTCAATAACATTTTAAATACCGTAAGCCGAAGCTATTTTGCCACCCGAGGCTATTTTGCCAGCCTCTCGGAAAATCCACTGGGTTTCCATAAATACCACAGACAGACAGATAGACAGATATTTTATTGACAGAAAGAAAGTCAATCCTGACTTACTTGTCATAGAAATAATAGAGAGATCTGTACATGTATATACAACATTGTTAGATTGTTAAAATATACATAGTATGACATACATAAATTATGTTAACTGACATTCCATAAGTTAATAAAAATAATTATTATCATAGGTTCGACTATATTGTAGGAAACATTCGCATGCCTATTCACATTTTTTTGTAATATTTCAACACCATGAAATATTTTTAACGAAGTGCTATTTTCTAATCGTTTTTTTCTAAATTTGACAAATTTGAACTTTGGAAAGGTATTTTGTCAACGTATGTATTTTCTATTATGATATTTCTTAGGTTATTATCACATAAAAAAAGTAATTCATGGAATTTAAATATTGAGCCTGTTTGAGCACTACAATGTAAACAGGGCTATTTTCCCACAATTTAAAAATGGCCACCAGAGCCTCGTTTTCAGTCTCATTTGAAAACGTCCTTGGCCTCTAGACTCACCGACCCATAATAACTATATAAATATTTAGATACCAGGTGTCAGGTACTCTTTTTATTAATTAAAAGAAATTCAAGAAAACATAATGACTTTTTCACTGATTATTTGATGTTTATGTCTGTATGCAGGGTATGGTAGGCCTACTTTTACCTGATCTATGTAATACAATAAATGGATGGATACAAATGTATATTGACTGCACAGTTGATTTCATTTTCATTCGGTAGCTGACTAGCTGCTCAATTATATTATTTCAAATACAAACATATTCATTAACTTTTTATTTGTATTTTGACAAATGGTTTTAAATTGAAAAATATGATCAAAATTAGCTACAAAATAGCCCCAGTTGCCGGGGTTATTTTGCCACGGTTGCCAAATTAAAATTCCTATAAATAGAGCCCAAATACAAACTATGCTCAGTATGCAAATACTTTGTACAATCAGCCTTATTTATGACACTCTATATTCCCACTACAAAAAGCAGGTTCAATACAGCCATAAAAAATATGTAAATAGGGTGGCAAAAAATAGCCCCGTTTTGGAGTATATAAGAAAGTTTATGTTGTTGTCGCAGGATGAAGCGTTTATATGAAGTGTTAATCAGCAATGATGCGCCCAGGGAGCTAAATATAGCAGGACAAGGAAACTTCAAGTCCTTATAGACGAGTTAATGAAACTGTCCTAGACATCAACTGAATGTGAAATCAGAGTTGGACTAAGTAAAGAACTGTGGGAAAAGAAACACAGAAAATCCATTTCACAGCCATGGGTTTGTCAAATCCAGAGGGCAGTATCAGTGATCTCAGTGAAAAGAATGAATTACTGACGATTCTTATAGTAAAACCATGTAATAATTGTTTTAGACACATTTGTAAAAAATAAATAGCGACCAAGTATATTATTCTGATGATGTTTTTACCTTAATTGTACAATAAATCGATACTCCAGAATGACTTTCGTGAAATGTGACTACTAGCCGCAGACACTTTATAAACATAACGTCTAATCGCTAGAGACAATCGTGCTTGCTGACCATGCAACTAACTAATTATTGAACAAACCAAACGGCGTTGAGAAACAAAACAGCAAGTTTTTATGTTTGAAATCGCTGATTGGCTCATTTGTACACCGCTCAATTATGATCAATTATTATGTTTTTAGGCCTCAGCCGAAATTTTGGCGGATGCCTATTGTCGTCATCAGGCGCATCCGTCCGTCCTTCCGCATGTCCGTCCGTTAACGCGATTCACTCAACATATGTTTATGTATCGGTCCAAAATTTATAACATATATTCATTTCATTAATAGCTCAGATGGGTTCCAAATTGGGCAAGATTCGGACAGAAACTAGGTCATGGCGGCAAGAATGGCCGATTATTGGCCATTTTTTTATTATTATGAGTAATATCTGGAAAACCGGGCCAGAGACCATTGAACAAAATGTGCAGTTTCAGGTGTGGATGTACCATGAAAAAAATCAACTTGATCAAATTTAAAATGCGGCGCTTTTTACTTTAAAATGTGTAATAACTGGAAAACCATGCCAAATAGCTAGACCATTACTATTGAACAAATTGTGCGATTTTTGTACTGCATGCTGCTAATAACCAGTTCTCGGACAATTTCAATAATGGCGGCGGGCTATTGTCAAGTGTGCTCTTGTTTCAAATGATTTTCACTTTTATACGATGATTAGAGGCCGAGGCCTATTTCCGTTGCCGACGGGCCTTGTTCAATTGTAAAAAGCATCATTTTTCACGACTCTTTCTGTTACAACCCGGTACCGGCGCTGGTGGCTCTGGTTGCCTGGCAGAAAAATAGACAATCATGTGAAAAAACGACACAAACGGTCGTGTCAGTTGGAGCCGAGCATTCCCCGCTGAAAATAGGGTGAGGCTGCGGAAATCCAAATTCCCCACAGCTCAGGGGGGAGTGTTTACTTCCCGGTAATCACTGAAGAAATCGATGGCTTTTGTGAAAAATACCACGAAATAGAGGCTTTTCGTCCAATTTTCATATCATCCTTTAGCAGCCAAAGTGTTGTATGTGACACTTAAATGAGTGCCACATACCTGCCCCAAGCGAGCTCTGAACCCGCACGACAAGCAGCGATAATTGCAAAGCACCCCGATCATTTCACCACGTCCCTCCCATTGCGCCATAGATCTATAAGATGGTTAAGCACAGCAAAAAAATTAATAATGCATGTGTGCGCATCTCACACCAAATATCAATACTGTGGCTTGTTTTAAAATTCTACCAATATTTCACAGTTATAGATGCTATGTTGCTGTAAGATCAGTAGAAACTACCTCGTGTCACTATATAGCGCTGCATATAACGCCCAGTGTGAATTTAAAAGAAAAATAATCACTGCAATTCGGACATTTTTTATTTTATCGAGTCTACATTTTTCAGGGTATATCCCTTCTGAAAGAATTCATTTTGTTCAATAGTAATGGGCTGGACATCTGGCGCGATTTCCCGGATATTGTGCATATTAAAGTCTTTGACCATTTTGATTTTTATCGAGTTGAAATTGTTAAGGACATATCCCTACATAAAGCCGAACATTTTGTTTTATAATAATGGTCTAGCTATGAGACACGGTTTTCAAAATAAAACGCATATATCAATAAATGCCGCGAGTCTACCATTTTGACTTTAATCAAGTTCAAATTTTTCGGCGCATATCCCTCCCTGAAATTGCACATTTTGCTTTATAGCAGGCCTCTATGTATGTATATTATTTTACATCGCTTTCTGCACATTGAGCTAATATCGCGACAGAAGGACTATGCCCTACTCTTAATTTGAAGGACTTCAAGGGTTCTTTATAGTGCACAGTATGGGCCTACCATAGACATCACTGCACACTCCATGCCTTTCAACAGTTAGAATCACTGTACATGTGTATATGCACAACCACGATGACGAATATCCGACCCGACCGGGATTCGAAACTTCTACCTGCAGGTTACAAGCCCCAGTCGCTACGAATGAGCCATCAGGGCCGGCCATTGCTCTATAGTAATGATCTAGCGACCTGACACAGTTTTCCAGATATTAAGAATTTTGAAATAATAATTGCCGATTGTCGGTCATTTTGGCCGATGCATGCCCATTTTCAAACTCATTAGCACTATTGGTGAAATAAATATATGGCATAAAATTTGATACATAGAAAATTGTTGAGTGAATCGCGTTAACGAGAACATTTTCACATCGCAAAAAAATAGAGGTCACACAAATAGAAGTCAAATGTCATAATTAACCTGTATCCATGTGCATTCCAGAGACGTGAAACAAGTTATTATAGTGATAAAAAACTGCGGACACAGGGGCGGATCCAAGTGGGTGGTTTGGGTGGTTTAAATCCCCCCCCCCCCTCGAAAAAAAAGTTTTTATTTAGGGGTTTTCTTATGAAATGGTTCCACACTGAGGGACAAGCAGGGCCCAATATGCCACCGCGCTGCAGTGAAATATTAATTTGTCACGTTTTAACCCTCCCCCCCCCCCCTCGTCAGTAAAAAGCTAGATCCGCCTCGATCTGGGACAGACGGACGGACGCGACGCATTACGAAAATATGTGTTGGCTGAGACACTTGTCATGTGTAGGCCTAGTCAAAATTTAATATTGAGTAATCAATAATTGACTACTGATAAGAGTAGGGCCCAACAAATAAGGAAATATGGAGCTTTTAAGCATTTTCGAACTGTTTTTTTTACTTTAAAAATATGAATTAAGATTCATCAAATTCACATAATTTCTTCCCGAATAAATCCTTGATTTTAAATTATAACAGGACTAATTATCAAAGTAAAAAGTGGGCGCACAATGGAATGGTAGGCTACGCATGTGCAGCATGGCCAACGTCCACAAGAGTGAAGTCCGTCGCAATGTGAATATTATGGCTCAGTGAAGCATAATAACACAGCTGCGTTTGCAATACGGTTACCGTGGCACTGGTATCAACAAAATACAATGATAAAGAATGTTTTGCAAAGCACAACATGATTTGAAATGTAATACTATTTATTATCCTATAATTATCCTATAAATCACTATAAATTCTCTATAAAAACTCCCCGTATTCTACCAAAAGTTTCCACATTTTCTATATCAGTAAAATACCTTCTAAAACTGTTTTTCTTGGTTGTCATCTCATCCGTTGTCATCTCATCTACTACAAGCCGCAAATTGGTGTCGCAATTCTCGACTTGTGGATGAAGATGATTTGAAGTGGGGGAAAAATTAAAACAAATTTACATTTATTGGTAAATCAGTTTCAAGGAAAGTCAGAATCATGTATTGAATGAAAACAGTTATTGTGTAGATTCACAAACATCAAAACAAACCATTATTATTACTATTACATAAAGCATATATCCACTTTAGGGGCCTACTGATTTAATGCTTTAAAACATAAGAGGACGCGCTACCTTAACACTTGATCATTGTCATCAAATCGCTCGGTAGGTTCAGTGAACTTTCCGTAAACTGGTGTGTTGTGACGTGAAACTTTGGCAGTCTGGCAACCCTTACAGGTACAACACCATCTAGCAATGTCAATATTCATGCCATGCCAGACAAATCGGGTATTAATCAAAGGTTTTGTAGCTCTATGAGATGGGTGGTCTAAACCGTGTAAGCTTGAAAAAACTTTTCGGCGAAATTTCGCGGTAAGGTACGGCCGGTTGTGTCCCGTGGACACATCACACCAGATAAATTGATTATCGAATGATTTGAGTAGTTTGAAATTCATAGTGGATGTAGTCGAGTGTCTCAATCTTATGAATTCCGCGTCTTTAGCTTGGTCGAGACTTAACTCCTTATAGTTTATCACTGGTCCATCATTTATCGCGGACACTGATGGTCGTGATAGCGCATCAGCGACGAAATTTGTCTCGCCTTTTACATATCTAATATCGGTTGTGAATTCAGCTAAATGTCGTGTTTGTCGTAGGGACGCGCGTTCAGTCACGGATGACATTACAAATGTCAACGGTTTATGATCGGTATTAACGAAAACATTTCGTCCTTCTAAATTATGTCTAAAATGTTTGATTGTGGCATATACCGCCAAAAGCTCACGATCAAACGCGCTGTAACGTGTCTCAGCTGGGTTCAGCTTCTTGCTGAAAAACGAAAGTGGCTGCCACATACCATTCAAATACTGCTGCAACACGCCACCGACGGCGACATCACTAGCGTCGCACGTGATGTTTATCTGCGCCGTAGGATCTGGGTGTACCAGAAGAGTAGCGTTTGCCAATATTTGTTTTGACTCAGAAAATGCTGACTTTGCATTTTTATCCCACTTCAATTCGAAATTTGACTTCGATGACAGTCTTGTATGGCCTTCGTTGGCAGCTGTCAGTAAATTATTTAGTGGTGTCAACTTCGCAGCGCATTGCGGTATGAAACGATGGTAATAATTTACCATTCCCAAATATCTACGCAGTGCTCGTTGCTTTTCGGGCTTTACGAAATTTACAATCGCGTCAACGGCGCTGGGTAACGGCGAAATTCCTTCGGCACAAACGTGATGGCCTAGAAAACTTATTTCAGTTGTACCGAACTGCCTTAATATATATTTAATGAGGCCATCATTCTAATCTATGCGGATTGATGATATAGTATATCATTTCGTTGAAAAATGATTTCTGTGATGAACATTCCACTTTTTTTTTTTTATTATGGCACGTTCATCACCGAGTCATTCTTAATAACGTCCGAATCACTTGCTCACTTCGTTTCATTGACTGACGTATAAATCGGCTGTCGTCGTAGCGGTTGCGTTTATTTCGTCTGTGGTGGGTGTGTGTATGGTGTATTATCGGGTACTGCTAACATGTGTGGCCTGCAGCTTGTTGCTGCGTGCCTGTGTCAGCATGCGTGTAACGGTGTGTACATATAAAAGTGAACAGCAGCCGCCTCTCGCCTCACATTAGCATATTCATTACCTACTCCGTGCCCAAATAAGGCGCTAAAAGTAGGCTAGAGCAACGACAAACACCAGGGGGCGTTTCGGCGTGAAAAAATTATACTATGACTTTATTAAAATCTCGCACAATTAGTGCTATAATTTCTTTTCCGAAATTGCTTATTTATATTTCCTCTCTTTCAACAATTTTGAAAAAGAAAATTTATAAATAATAAAAAAAAATTATTTAAAACTAGGCCGTGTATAATTTTGAACACTTGAATAGTCTGCTCCACCAAATCAAAATGGCGGCCTAATTTATGCTAATGTGATGAGGCGACACAGGTCCACTATCCAAATGCATGCCGGTTATGGCGGGACACGTGTTTGCCCACGGCGGGCAATCAGCTAATCAAGGGGAACCAGCGGCCAAAATGGCGCTCACTTACCAAATACATTTACAACAATCTACATTCTCTGCAATAACATATTATAATAATAATAAAATATTGACCTACGGTCCTGGGAATATATTTAACAGACCAAATAGGACCGTTTATTGACATTCATTAGGGAAACAATTTTATTTGGCCCTAATCCTAATAAAGGTTACCCGAGTCGAAGCAATATTTTATAATTTTTTGTCGATTTTTACTGAAAAATCGAAAAAGTGACGAGGCTTCGTCTATGGACTTTAAAATTGAGTCACCCAATTATGGCAATCAACGATAAAAAATGAGTTTCCGAAAACACCCACTTCCCATTCGCCTACAGTGGCATTAATAAGATGAAAGCATTTTAAAAACTCTTACTATAAAAATATGATAGACTATGTCTATGAGAAAAATTTTCAGGATTCTTCTAAAGAAACTGACATGGTCGCCATCTTGAAAAAGCGCCAAACACGTGGAATTTCGTCCAAAAATAAGAAAATTACGCCGTTTTTGACGTAAAAAACGTGCTTCTCCTCTGATAACTCTTTCTGTCTAGTTTAAACTGGCATATTAAAATGACCTACAGCTTTCACGTACCTTGATGAAAAAAATGCTATTGCTTTTTTTTTTTAAAAAAACCCTAAAATTTAAATAAAACTATCCTTGAAAACAGCAGTTTTCAATTTGCGTCTTGGTGAAAATATTGTTGCGTTTTCTATCAGTCGTCAGGGGTCACCAGTATGGGAATATGGAGTAGTCCCTCGCGCCGGAGATACCAGTATGTGATCGTTAGGGTCTCCAGTATGGGCTTGTAAGGGTGAACGAGAGAAACTGCCCAACATTCTCCATTATAACGTAAACTTCCTCTCCCCGTCGAATCGACGGTTCTAAGTAATTCACATAGCTCTTCTTCCGCTTGTCATGTTTATTTGTCTAGACATTTGGTAACAGCAACGTACAACCCCGCGCACGACACGTCTAACTTGACTCAGAGTGAGCGACGGGCGGCACGTCCGCAGTAGCTGAGCATAATATCTGAAGTGCGGGAAAAGTACCAAGGCCGCATGGGCTTCGGCCCTCTGCGCCCGGCACCAAAGTACCGAAACGAGGCAGTCGTCCGCAGACTCAAGCGTCCGGGAGGCTGGGGATAACTGCCACATTAAAATAACGAAGTAGGGATCCTACAATATATATTATTTGCTTTGAAAATGGCTCAGACTTCTGTAGCCTAGCAATACTAGCACAAGTATAATATATATATATTTGGCCAGTATTCCATCGATGAACAGCTGAGCTATATTTTCTGATAGAATTTTCAGAGATTTAGATCGATTTCCCACATTTTTTAGGGGGGGGGGGGTAGTTGCATTTGAACGGACTCGGGCTGTAAATAAGATAATGACATCACTAGGGTACTGACAGATGTAGCATTTTGGATCATTTAAAATGGGACAGGTAGTGGGAGGGAGCAATCGGTAATTGTGTAAAGTGATCTGTGAACATACGATTTTGCTTGTTGCACATGCTATTTATGGTACATGTTAATTTGTAATGGGTTTAAAAATTACATCTCTACCATACTATTTCGAGACAGCCTACTGTTTTTGTGGATTTGGCATTCTAAAGCAGTTGGGTCGTCTTGCTTCATTAAACCATAATATATATATTGCGGCGGATCTAGCTCTTATGGACATGCTGCACATGGGTGAGCCCACAACGCTTACTAGGCGAATTATGACAACCCACCTACATTACCATTACTAAAGGGAACTTAATGCACACTGCTAAAATCAATGTTAGCATTGAACAGTTGAAAGAATTTTACAGAAACACAAGCGCATGTTGACATGTAGGTAGGAAAAATATTTTAAACCACAAAGCAACAAGGGGTGTTATTTATGTAATGTTGATGTTGCACAAATGTATACCGGTCCATCCTAAACACGGCATGATTGCAAGTATATTATAGCGTAGGCCGAATAGATGTCAGAAGACAAATTTATATGTTGAGGACAATGGCAATTGTCGCCTGTTTTTCCATAATTATTAATTGGGGTCTGTATTTTTTATTGTAATGTTTGATTGCTAATCTAGTATTGTATTTAGCATGCATACATTTTTATAAAAAAAAACGTACACAAGTACATGTATTTGTCAACACAATAACAATTTTATAAATCATAAATTCATTAAAACCAATGATATCGTATTTGGATTGAAAGGGAACTTTGTAGTTCTAATTATACACTGAAAGAAGCAGTCATTCCAATTTTTCATTGTCTGATTAAAGAATATACCAGGTAACTCAAACTGTCAACATTATAACAAATTTGTCAACACAGTAACTACAAAAATGTTACTGTGTTGATATTGAACATGTCTTCTGACCATTACATGTATATAACTAGGTGAATTGTCACTCGTTATGCATGTAAATTTTAGGTGTTCAAATATTAATTTTAATAGAAACATACTTTTTTACATTAAAAGGAATCATCAAAGCAGACGTTATTGTGTTGACCGTCAATAAACCTAACGATATATCTCAAACACAATAATTGCATGGTGACAAAAGAGATGAGCAAGGATAATCCACGTTTTGATTCTATGTGGACTGACTGTAAAACATAGATCAGTAGATGCAGTCAGATTGCTAACCGTTTAAACTGTTTTAGTCCAGTCCCGGTGGTAACTGCTGCTATTGTGTTGACATAGTTTTCATGGACATACATTATTGTAAACTTCTTGGCTGAAAAAAATGTATAGGACCATAGATGTTTTGTACAATTTATAATCACAATGAGTGAAACTAAAGAAAGGAAGATAATATAAACGTCAATCTAAAACCAGTTGAGTGGTGGGTATTGGTAATTGTTTGATATATGAATTCTGCACTTGTTACTGTGTTGACATTTGACACATTTGAATCACAAATGCAAAACCACAGAAAATAAATTAAATTTTTTTTTAACCTGTAATGTAGTAAATTTAGGTTGTCATCGTATAGAAATAGTTTAAAAATTATATTTTTAAAATATGCATATATGTTAATGATGGACAGTTAATTTGAACAGTTAAGTTGTAGAATGACTCAATTTATAATACTTTGGATTTGTTTCTTGGTGGTTATCAAACGTGATTGCTGTAGGCCTACATATCATTTCCGCTCCGTGATTCTGATATTTCGTTCCGTGATTTGATCTCGGCAACTATTAGATTATCTGAGTGCTAATTAAGTGATTTTAGCACTATAAATATATCTATATATTTAATTTATTTATTATATCGCACATTATCGTGCTTTCACATAATAGTTAGGGACCATATCCACCGAAATAAGGACCCGTGAGAATTTTTGTATGATGCTAAGCCACCCATTCAAATGTCTCAAGGACATCCCAAATACCAAAAAAAAACATGTTGGCAGTATGAAATATGTGTGTGTGTGTGAGGGGGGGGGGGGTGGTGGCGAGGCATATAAGAAAATTATAGCATTTTACTTGGCTAACTTTTTGGGATAGAGCATTAAAAACATCCGGATGATATTTTTACACATTTTTGGAAACAGTAATACCACATTTTGTCATTGAATATATTCAGGACGAAACATAGGTGAAGTTATGATTTTTTTCAGAAAACATCACCCCCCCCCCCCCCTCAGAGCGCTGAAAGTCATTATTCCCCCCAAAAATCATTAGGTTCGTAGAACGTAACTTTCTCGTTTGCTCTACATGTTTATGACTATGATAATGTCTGTTGACTTCATTTGGTATATCGGTCATCTGGTTACATCATGTCAAGTTAGAAATAGCCTACCTTGTTGCATGAAGGACTTATGAGGTCAAAAGAACGGTTGGGGTACTCTCACAAGAACATTTTTTCGATCCTATGTAATAACATAATCCTACTTTTTATAGTTATAAACAACTTTGATATCACTCTTCCCATATTTTGTCATTGAAGACATTCAAGACGAAACATACGTAAAGTTTTTGATTTTTTTTAAGCACACCCTAAGAGCACTAAAATTCGATATTTCACAAAAAAATTAACACAGCTGGAGCACTGGTAGACCGTGTTTTAAAGACATTATTCACCACCAGGTGGATACAAATTTGTCTTTGTAAGTAATGTATTGTGGATTGTGTGGGACCACATGCTGACATATTTAGATTGTTGGCAATATTTCAGTTATTTTATTAGAAGGGGTGGCAATTTTAACAGATGCAGATATGTCCTTGGTTTGAATGTGCATTATGAGGCTCATTGAGGTCAATAAAATATGATGACTTGCTGGCAATGGACAAAAGACACATTGTTGGATAATATGCCTGCAAAGAGAAGGCTGGATATAAAGTTTTTATATGACCTGTTCATAACAAGCACATCAAAATGAATTAATGTGGTCATTGTCGATGTCATTTTACTGCATTGTTATCTGTGTATTGGAATACTAAATAATTATAGACTTATAAATAATTATATACAACTCACAAGCCAAACAACTGATAATTTGAAGTGTTGTGTAATATTTCGGATAATGTTTTGTTACTTTAAAAAATATATATTCATACTCAAATAGTACATGATAAAATTTGATCATACTAGCAAATTAGATTTTATGAGGTATTTATATATTTTTTGTCCAGTCATACGTATATGTACTAGCTAGCATTTACAAAATCTATGATACTGTGAACGCATAATGGAAACATCCAGGGAGCTATCAGCTTAGAAAGTCTGTTAAATTTGAAAAGTCCTTCCACACCAACAGCAAATAGTTAGGGACTACAATCACTGACTTTTCCTGATGTTAAAGTGTCAAGACGTTGCTCGTGATAAACTTTCTTAGCAACATTTATTGGCATGGCGACATTTTTTATTGAGTTGTTCCGTAAAACAACCATTTCCTTTTATAGTTACACCACCGATCTCTTGAAGGCTAGCTTCTATACTATACTGATAAACGTTTAACCTAGTTAGAAGAGTACCCCATCCTGACTTTTGACTTCATACACCCCTAGATTGACAGGTCATGGTTTCCCATTCTCAGACACATAGGTATATGAAATGTATGCTGCGGCAAATCTAAAAAAAACACAAGATACAATGCGCATATGCGTACAACTACACATAGAACGGAAAAATTACGTCTTAGTGAAGATATTGCAATACCCCAGCAGCTGATGACCTCTAAGGTTAGATTTATATCGTAAAAAATATCATAACTTTAGATATGTTTGGTCCTGAATGTATTCAATAAAAAAATGTGACAAAATTGGTATTAAAGCTGTTTATAACTATAAAATAGGATTTTGTTACTACAAGGGGCTCTAAGAGTGGGTTTAAAATGACGAAAAAATCTAAATTTTACATATGCTTCATCCTAAATATATTCAAAGAAGAAATGTGGCCAGAGTGGTAGTAAAATTGTTTATAACTATAGCAGTGATGATTATGTTATGACAAGGGGTCGAAAAAATATAACTAGTGAGAGTACCCCATCCACACTTTTGACCTCATAATTCAATTATCCAACAATGTAGGATTATTCTAATTTGATATAGTGGTAGGCCTACCAGATGATCGATGTACCAAATAAAGATATTAGCATTATCATAATCATCCAAATGTACAGGAAACGTCAAAATTACATTCTACGAATTATGTTAGGTTTTTTAAATATTGATTGTCAGAGCTCTAAGGGTTGAATTACGTTCTGTTGAAAAAAATCAAAACACTAACAATTTGTCATCCTATTTTTAATTAAAGATCAATAGGATCGACAGTGATTTAAAAATAGTTAATTGTGGTTTTGATTTTTTAATAACCTTGGGTTAAAAATGTAGTCTTTGGGGCCGAAGGGTACCAGTGAGCACCCTTCAGTTTAAGTACTTTGCTGCCTCTGTAAACTTTTACACTCATCCTAGCAATGTTCTGGAGATATTTCTCTAACACCTCTATCACTTTTTGTGTCAAGCAAACTAAAAAACTAGCAGTCTTTTGAAACTTGACTCCCAGACTATATGCTCCACCATTTTGTCCGACACAATATTTCATTTATCACTAGTGTTCATAAATTAACAAGGTAATAACCACTGCAATAGTTGTATTTTATGTTTTGTATCATATGATAGCACTACAGTTGCAAAAATGTGTCAAAATTATCCTTATATATTTTTTTAATGCTCATTCCCAAAGTCAGCCAGGCAAAATTGTATAGTTTTTTTTTACTATATACCCCCCCCCCCCCCGCCCATCCCCCCCCCCCATAATTCAGACTGCCAACATGTTTTTTATTGCTACTTGGGATGCCCTTGAGACATCTGGGTGGATAGCTTAGCATCATACAAAAATTCCCACGGGATTGAATATAAGCTCCTCGACTTTTATGCTCTGTAGGCACCATGGACATCGGGGCACAATGAACATCTGTCTTTTTGGCCAAGTGCGTTGTCCAATTTTAACAAAAGAACCCTCTAGGGAATGATTTTAAGCTGTTCTATTTCTGCAGAAAAATTAGTGGTGATTCATCAAGGCTTGTGAAAGCTATGGCGAAATATGTGTTTTTGAAGAACCATGGGCGATAATGGAAGATTCTACCTTAAGCTAGTTAGAGCTACACTTAAAACAATCGCCATGCTGGGGCACCATGGACGGGGTACAATGGACATGTTTTGGGGCACCATGGACGTGTCCATGGTGCCCCATTATTGGCATTCATGTCCATGGTGCCCCGTTTTCAGAGACAGCTTATTTTTTTTAATATCGCTACCCCCAAAATGAAGATTTCTACATTTAAATATTACTTTTTTATTTTTCATTTCACTATTAAAAATGGGTTGATTGACACAGGAAGTTCCTACAACATGCCTGTAGACATGTCCATTGTACCCCACCCCCATGTCCATGGTGCCCCGAGCTCGGGGCACCATGGACATTTGCTGATTTTTTTAAAAATTGAGTTTCAAGTAACATTCAACATGAATGCATGTATAGTATTCCAGTCAGAAATTAGTTTAGTCCAGTGTTACATATTGGTCGATAATACGTTAATGTGCCACAAAAATATTTGAAGCAAATCCAAAATGAAAAATAGGTTGGCCATGGTGCCCCGGTCTCCCCTATTCATTTTTTGGGGGTTGTCAAACGTAATTGCTGTAGGCCTACCATAGGCATAGCCATAGCATAGGCCTATCAGTATCATTCCGTTCCCTGATTCTGATATTTCGTTCCGTTCCGTGATTCTGGGCATTCCGTTCCGTTCTGTGATTCAGTATACGCCATAGCCTAGGCCTACCCTAATTCCAGGTCCACTATTCACGAAAGCCAATAGAAGATTTATTATTTTTAAATGTTTTACGAAGCCACAACACGATATGGTCAGGACATGCGCATTCACAAGAGGGCGCTGTGTGACGGATCAGATTTACCGAGTCAGTCGCCAGGATTTATCGTCTCCATGGCGACAGTCCCAAGCAACCTCAAGCAGACTGGCCAACTTTCTGATTAAAATAATAGTGTAAAATCATTTCACTTCAAGCTTTGATACGATAAAAGACAGAAAATGGAAGGCTTACCTAACCTCCCAGGGAACAACTTCTGTGATCCAACTGTGAGTAGATTTATCATTTAATTTCAACTGAATTTGGTGTTTTTTTCATGCCATTTCGGCATTTGTCATTTAATGATTCATGTCATTTTTGACTTTTCAAATTTCAGAAATTTCACCATGTAGGGTATGCCTATGGCATGTTCACTGCACTGTCATGATTGTCTGCAGCATGTGACATGTCTTGCATGTGCCTGTGGCGATGTGCACTGCCACTGGCACTGACGTGCATTAGTCTACACTGTCAGTGACTGATTGTGCCACTGGCCAAAAACTACGGTCTACGCAAAAGTCATGACATAATTTCTAGTTAAGTTAGCAATTACTATCCCTACACCGTCACCGTGTTCCGGCATGTGGAGGGTGATATTTTGCTAACTAATAATTTCATGAATTTTCATGCCAAACACTGAACAGCCAGCTTTTATTTTTAAATTATTATTGGCCTTTTTTTGTTGGAAACAACCTGTTATTAGGTCTACATGGCAAATGGTCTAACTTTTTAAATATTATTTTTGGAGTTTTTACCGCTGTTCGGTGATTTCTCCGTCAATTCTATACCCGTCGTCAGATTAACTTGCAGTCTAGTTGTATCGCATGCTTTTTGCAGATTTCTCAGTCAATTCTCAACCGATTTTGATGAAATTTTACAATGACTATTTTCGATTCGATTATGACGTCCCTCTGTATAGTAAAAGTCACTTTAAATCTGTCATTTTCGCGTTGCATGTTTTTCGCTCATTGCTCGAGCAATTTTCATCCGATTCTCATGAAATTTGACAACCGTTAGTTTCTAGTCTTACGGCACCTGCCCTGAAAATTTCAGGGAAAAATATTATGTAGTTTAAAAGTTAGACCATTTGACATGTAGTTTTGACATGTAATTTTACAATGACTATTTTCGATTCGATTATGACGTCCCTCTGTATAGTAAAAGTCACTTTAAATCTGTCATTTTCGCGTTGCATGTTTTTCGCTCATTGCTCGAGCAATTTTCATCCGATTCTCATGAAATTTGACAACCGTTAGTTTCTAGTCTTACGGCACCTGCCCTGAAAATTTCAGGGAAAAATATTATGTAGTTTAAAAGTTAGACCATTTGACATGTAGTTTTTGCGTATTATGACGCTCCTCTATAAACCCATTGAACGCTATCAGCTTCAATCACGAAATTCCACTACATGTCAAATGGTCTAACTTTTGAAATACTCATTCAAATTTCACTAAATTTTCAGGGTAGGCGCCGGAATAGTTGAAAAAAGTGCTTGCAAAATTTCATGGAAATTGAATCAGAATTGACTGAGAAATCAGCGAAAAACACCCAACGCTGGTGGAAGTTGACTGCAACTATAAGTATAAACCCATGATAAAACTGGTGAAAATAAAGTCCGTTTTAGGCCCCGAATTGCATTGCATGCCAAATATTCTAACTTTTGAGCGATAGAATATTTTTTATGCAAATTTCACGGTATTTGACGGATGACTCGAAAATAATCCTTGCAAAATTTCATGAAGATCTGTTAAGAATTGACTAAGAAATCGATGAAAAACATTCAATTTACAAGTTTGTGTGACGACGAGTATAGATCTGTGATCAATGACAATGTCTCTAAACTGCATTATCTGTCACAGATCTATAGTCTATAGAAGCTATTCATATGATATGACATACATCATTTATTAATATGTACTGTATCACAGTAACCATGAGCATGGTGTTAGTTTTTTCGATATATTCTTTTTGTAGAAATCTAATTACCACAGAAGTCACAGTCTGGGATTCAAGAACGGTTATGCTGTCCCTACAAGACCTACTGTAGGTATTGGAGGTGTGCCCATTATTCACAATCAGTTAAATGAGCAGGAGCTCGATGAATTGGCAAACTTCAAACCCACACTCACTTATGGCCAAGCAAAACAGGCACCACCAGAAGATTTTATTCCTGCCCATGTGGCTTGGGACAAAAAGGTTAGAGATAGTGAAACACCTCACTGATATTATATAAAAGATTGAGATTAAAGTAAATAAGAACCATGTTCTGATGTTTACATTTTCAATTTTGCTTACAATATCTCTTCCTATTCACTATATTTGTTTATAATCTTGTCTCTGCAGGTGCTCAAGTTCAACGCTTATTTCAAGCAGACCGTGCATGAGTCGCCAAAAGAGTATTATAGAGTGCGGCCAGTGAACATCTACTATTACCTGGAAGATGACAGTATTTCCGTTGTGGAGCCTCATGTGGAGAATGTTGGTTTACCTCAAGGTATGTGTTAACCCTTTCAGCACGGGGACCGTCTTTAGACGGCAGATTCTGACATCTAAAATTGATCCCCGCACTGAAAGAATTTAAAAAAGTATAATGGCCATATAGACCTGTAACATAGGCATTCAAATAAAGTAGAAAGAGGTAACTAAAACATTTATGATGTTTTCAAATTAAAAAAAACCCTCTGGTATCCTGGTTTATAGAAAATTATTTTGGCGTTATAAGGTTTGAGCTCCACTGTAAATATTCACCTCATGCCATTTTATACACCTCAAGGTGAATTTCATCTGAAGAGAAATGGGGAGTTTAGCCCTTGAAGCGCTGAATTTTTTTTATGTGAACCATGGAGACCAAAGGGTTTTTTTCAATTTGAAATCATATTAAATGTCTTCGTTACCTCTTCCTGATTCATTTGAATACCTATGGTATGGGTCAACGGCTATTAGAAATATTTTTACTCTTACAGTGCGGGTATTGACTTAGGCGTCAGAATCTGACGACTAAAGTCCATCCCAGCGCTGTGAGAGTTTATTAGCTAAGGTGATGGGGTGCTACTTGCTACTTGTTTATAATCTTAACGCTAAATTATATAATTTAAATTTTCACCCGCCTTAAGTTTTCTAACTTCCATGACCTACAACTTTTAAAGTTAGCTTACATCACTCATATTTGTTTAATTTTAGACCAAACATTGGCAAATTTTGTTGTTTAAACACTCATTTCATTATTACCTGTGAATAAAACAGATTAATAACGACTATAGTCATGTTAGCAGACAAGGGTTCAGGTTTGAGTCAGAATATTGTGTTTACTCTCTCTCTAGACCCATCAAGTGAGCAGTTTTTTACCAAGTGAAAATCTGCCAGTTGATTGAGCGTATTCAGCTGCATTTGTTACCTGCTACCTCTGATTTTAAAATGATTTTGTAATATAAATATGAGATATAACTACAATAACTATTGCTGTTTTTACTTCAGGTAAACTTATAAAACGTCAGCGTCTACCAAAGAATGACGTGGGAGACCATTGGCATTGGAAGGACCTGAACAATGGAGTCAATGTCACTTTTTATGGCAAAATTTTCCACATCCATGACTGTGATCAATGGACAATGGTTTGTGAAATAAATTTAACTCTGAGACAGTATTTGTTTGAGCTTTTTATTACTTGATGTATTATTTTGGGGTTATATTATAAAATCGAATGTAATAACCTTTTTCACCGTGGTGGTGATTACTGCAGTAATTCAATTAAAAATTTAATGAAATACCTGGTTAGTTAAAAATATTCACCACAATGTATTACTTGTATTCTTTGCTATTAAGCCTAAATTTAGCTTTGATCATTTGTATGTAGCTAAATGCACATAAATGATAATAAAATGGTACATTTCAGGAGTTTCTGGAAAGTGAAGGAATAATTCTGAATCCACAAGAAGATTTCCCAACAGATCCTTACATAGAATCTCGTCGTCAAGCATCTGCCCCTCGTAACTACGAGACCAAGTCAGACTTTGACAAGCTGAGACAGTTTATTGAGATGGATAGGAAAGTTCTCCGGTTTTACGCAGTTTGGGACGATCGTGATACCATGTTCGGAGAAATGCGCAAATTTGTCATACATGTAAGTCCACTTGATATTATCAAAACCAGGTCCCGGGCTAGACACTGATTCCATCTTCCCCCCCCCCCCCAATTTATCACTCGCCCACGACATCTGTTGCTCAAATTTGAAGCATTTGCCACTGTCTGTAATTTTGTACTTGCCCCCACCTAAGAGTGGTTGCGCCGGGCAAACAGACTACCGTTAGTGTTGAGCACTCTTAAGCATGTAACTTGTTAGATATAGGTACTATGTCATACATCATTGAGGAAAAAAAATGTAAAATCACAACTAATTTTTTTTTGGATCCATTTTATTAGTCAAACAAATCACTGATACTGGGAATGAAATGGGTCTTTAGACATCAAGAAATGCAAGTGTTTGGTCCCAAATTAAACAAATGGGTAATATAATTTATTTAATTTAATGCTTTAAGCTAGAGATGAGCCTGTTTTTTATCAATAACCCTTTACCTACTGGAAATTGAAACATATTTCATTTCACTGTGGGCTTTGAATTGCTACCTAATTCCATCTCACAGTAAATTAAAATTACCTTTTTTATTGACTATAAAATTTTGTCAAAATTATGTGGAAACTGAAGCTTAGAAATCATTAACATTATTATATCATTTAGATGGGAATGTGAATACTGTCGTGATGAAAAGGCAAACTGCAGACCTTTGTTCAGCTATAAATAAGATATATATATATATATATATACCATATAACTATGGAAATATCATAAAATAAAATTTGTTTAATTTTATCTTTTTCAGTACTACCTCGTAGACGACACGTTGGAAGTCAGAGAGATGTACACAGCTAACTGCGGCAGAGATCCCTTTCCCATTCTCATATGCAGACAGAAAGTACCAATCAACAGAAATGATGTGAGTTTGCTCAATCCTTTAAGCCCTCGTGATACACAAAAGCATCATTTCACATCCCTGAAAACAACCAAGGGTTTTTGGAATGAAATTTTCCATCAAACCGTTTTACCAATACATAGCAATTTTTCTTTAATTTTTCACCCACTTCAAGTCATCTTCATCCACTACCAATTCGCAGCTTGTAGTGGATAAAGATTACATTGGTGAATTCAGGCTCGAACAATGAAGGGATTTAGATAGTATGCTTGAAGGAAATCTGTCACTTCTCATTGTGATCAGTATACTGTATGCTCATTTATCAGTGTTTATCAAAATTTTCAACCTAAATAATTGCAGACTTCAAGACACAATTCATCATTAAAACTGGCACCAAAGTGGATTTCTGATTTCAATATGTCATTCAGCTTGAAACCTGACTTGGAACAAATCAGTTTGTTCTTTATTCTCAGACAGTTATAATTAGCATCAATTCTCATTTTTTACCTAATCTTTCAGATTGTGTGCAAAATTAATATTAGATAAAATAAAAATATGTTGATTTTTTGTTTTGTCAGGTTGATTCAACCTTCCCTGGTGTTGTGATGGAATTGTCACCACAAGAGATTAAAGAATACTTCACTCCTAAGAACTTTAAGATCGGAGAGACAGTCACATTGTTCAGCCGCCGTTTCCTTCTCTTTGACTGCGACGACTTCACAAAAGCATTCCTCTGGAAAAACTTTGGAACAAAAGATTTCACACCTGTAGATTTAGAGGCTCACTTCACAAAATCAACCCCAAAAATGGTTAGTTCAAAATCACTGTATAAACCTTGGCTTAAAGCACAAAGTTATAGAAATTAAATTTTGTCCCACTTGGAAGTTGTACCTCGCTACCACCATCCACAACTTGAAGTGGGTAAAAATCACTTACACTGTGAACATAACAAAGCAATTTCCAGCTTCAAATAACGAACAAATCTTTATAATTTTTGAAAATATACATCTTCTAAATTGAGTCATTTTTCTGACTGAGCATCTACCACAAACTATATTACTGGTAGCCATTTTCTGTGACATATGATTTGGCTTAAACATGTTTAACACCGTATATATACGGCCTAGCAGGACAAGGTTAAAAAAATCATCAGAAAATAAACTAGTTTATTCATTTGCAGGAAATCCCCCCATACAACGGCTATGGATCTATGGAGGACTCCATGCAGTCTTGTTTATCATTAGTTCCTCAGCCCCCAAAGAAGGATTTCATCAAGATGCTGGAAAATTATGGCAAAGTTCTGCGCTTTGAGGCTGTGATGGTAAGTTCATGAAGAGTAAATTACATCCTTTGTATCTATGAACTCAATTAAGTCTACAGTTTTGGGCTAATTATCTAATTGCCCATGCAAGTAACTTGTATTAACAAAACTGACATGAAATTTTATAAATCTATTTAATTTATTAATTCAATCACCTTAACTTGGGTCTACCTACCATGATACACAATTTCAAGTGACTGGAAACTAAACAGACTTCATTTTGTGAGATTTGAGTCTCAAAGCATAGCAGTGTCAGAGATTTAAGATATTAAGACCATTTTACTTCCTTAAAATGATTACAAAACATTAATAAAAACAATCAAAGACTGCTATAGTTGCCATCAGTGTTCTATGAGTTTTAAGATACTTCAATTTAAAAAAAAAGTGATACAAATTAATTGCATTTATTGAATCTAACTGGCAAAAGCTATAGATCATAGTACATGTTTTTCACTCAGGATTCTACTCGGACAGAAGATAAGAATCGCCGCTTTATCCTCAGCTACAGACTCTCAGATGACATGATCACAATATACGAGCCTCAGGTCAGGAACTCTGGTATCATCGGTGGCAAATTTCTGGAGAGAACGAGGGTTGCCAGACCTGGGTGTCCCCCTGAACAGCCTCAATTCTACGGCCCCCAGGATTTCTACATCGGTGCCGTCATCGATGTGTTCAGCCACCGATTTAAAATCACCAGTGCTGATGAATTTGTCTTGAAATATATGGAAGCACACAGTCACCAATTCCCTGGTAAGTGTAATGTTGAGAAACAAATAAATATTTGTTTATTCAAAGCAAAGAATAAAGTGAAGAGTTTTTCATTTTCAAATGAGTCAAATTAAACAAAAAAATAAGACAAAAAATATCAGTGTATCGATTCAAAATACATGTATGGGCTACAGCTGCATTTTGCATTCTTCTTATGCTTTATTTTAGCTTCAACTGTCGAAAGTTTAAGAGATCTGATTGGTTCCAAAACATTTTCACAGCAACAGAAGACCAGAACACCAGAGTAAGTTTTATAGTCACTATTGGGTTATTATCGACCTTAACAGATTGAAGGATGGAATCTGAGTTTCTCAACCAGATAAAATGTCACAGCAGTGTAATCGCATACAGTACCGAAAATAAAATTATTATTTGTTTATACTACAGGGAGCTCTCAGATGAAGTAGCACTTGTGAAAAGTCATCTGAAGCGTATCGCTATTACATCAAACAACCGTAAAGACAAAGTGTTCCTCGGAATTGACATGGACAGACTCGGTTACATCAGCAAGGAGAACTTGAGAGAGATGTGTCACAGACAAAACCTGCCCTCTGATGACACACTCGTCACCGCTGTAAGTACTACATTGTAACACCAATGTCTGCTGAAAGCACAGAAATATGGCCTTATTCTAACCATTGTAACTTATTGTCACCGTTTGCTGCAGAGCTGTTACTATACTTTTCTTGTAGCTTTCAAATAAAATAGTTTGTGATTGATGCTCGGTTTCTGAAATAATTCAATGTAAATTTTTCATAAATGAACAATTTTTTTATCATTTAAAGCTGAAAATTATGTTAGCAATTCCAGCTTTAAAGCTGAAAGCATATGCAAACAATTTGGCAGTACAAGAGTTAGTTAATCTTTTACCAACCAAGTTATCAAAATGAAATTCCCACTCGTTTGAAGTTGTCCCACTCGTCACACCCACAAATTCAAGTTGGTGGAAATTACTTCGACATGTTGACTTGAAATCAAAAAAATATCTACTTACTGATTTTATCTCCCAAAGCTGTTATTTAATATGCTAAAAAGACTAGTACAGTTTGTGTAAACACCATCTCAAAGTGTTAATTTAATTTATTATTTTACAGTTTGACACAACAGTTTACCTGTAGGTGACACTTTGTTGTCTGTGTTAGTCTATCTATTATATCTGCAAGTTAAACCGCTATTGTTTTGGATTTTCTAATGTAATTTTGGCATCAACAAATTGTTCCAAAAAATATATATCTATTGCACTGTCTGTCAATTTTACTGTGCAATCAAAGTGTAATCAAATGAAAAAAAAATCTTATTTAATGCACTTGAGAACAATTTGTTTGTCATAGTTTAATTGATTTACACACCAAAATATATTTTAATAATTGATTTACACACTGAAATCAGTTCTGGTTCTAATGTAATGTGATTATCTGATGTTTATATAATTTCTACACCACTTCATGGTCTCATTGGCTTAATGTAGATGGGGATTTAAAATTTACCATACCAGTACATTGTAACTTCCCCTCGCTTGTGTTACAGAGATCTTTATGGAACAAATGTTGATATTTTGTTTTTTTCTTATAACAGCTTGCAAGTGAAATCAATCCAGAGAACCCCAACTGTATCTCACTGGAACACATGCGCATGTTTTTAGAAGGAGCATAAAACAAGATCCGCTGTCTTGTTGAAGACATTTTAAATATTGGCAAAGACAATAAATCACTGATTCATGTGGTTACACACTAAAAGACATCTCTACATCGCTTAAAACGAGTATTAAGTTGAAACTGAAGAACATTTCTCTCATCTTCAAAACAATTGTGGAACTGTTATAAAAATAATCTGTGATAAAATCTATTTTATTGTTGTTTTTTAAAAATAATTTATTTAGAGATGTGTATATACAACACCATGTACCATAATTGTTATGAATTATCTGCTCTTTTTAAGTTGTCTACATACATACAAATAATACATGTACCGTTGATATATAAATATATATATATACATCTTGATTTTAGCCCAGTAGCTTCGAATGCAGTTGTTAATATACATTGCTTGGGCAAATAAATTTATGTAAACAAAGAGTTTATTTTTAGTATTATTTTCACGATGCGTTCCATATTACATGTATATTTACATAATACAATCTTGTGCATTCAAGTAGATCTACATTGGAATATTAGAGCATGCTTATTAGAAGTAATTGATCAAATAATTGACTTTAATTTAAATGATGAACAAGAGCACACTCGACTATAGCCTGCCGCCATTATTGAACTTGAAGTTATTGTGCCCACAGGGTCAAATTATTGAAGTAAAATGCAAAAAAATCACAATAAATCGGCCATTTCGAATTTTTTTCAGCCGTTATCGAACTTGTCTGAGAATTGCTTATAAATAACATGCATAACAAATTTGAGCAGGATAAATGAAAAACTTTTTATGTTATCGCGCCCACAAGATCAAATTATTGAAGTAAAATGCGAAAAATCACAATAAATTGACCTTTTTTTTCAGACATTATTGAACTTGTCCGAGAACTGCTTATTAGTAAAATGCTTAACAAATTTGAAGAGGATACATGAAAAACTTTTCCAAGTTATTGTGCCCACAAGGTCAAATTATTGACGTAAAATGCGAAAAATCACAATAAATCGGTCATTTTGAATTTTTTTCAGCCATTATTGAACTCGTCTGAGAACTGGTCATTAGTAACATGCATAACAAATTTGGAAAGGATACATGAAAAACTTTTCAAGTTTTCGTGCCCACAAGTAAATGTTAACGCCGACGACGCCGAACTTTAACTGCAATAGCCCACCTTTTTTAATTAAAATTAAAAGGAGGGCTAAAAACAACCTTAATTAAATTCTTCATAATGTGTGCCAGAAAATCTGGAAATAATCAACAGTAAGTTAACAAACACTTTTATACCCAAAATATAATTTATTGCCATTATTATATATAAATATAGTACATTTGGTAATGTATATTACAGTAATAATTATGACAAACGAAGTTACTACAGTTCGATGTGGTAAATTGAAGCTTAACCCTTACAGTGCGGAGATCGACTCAAGTCGGCAGAGTCTGCGGTCTATCCCTTGAATGTAAGAGTGAAAATATTTCTAGTGGCCGTACATGTAGACCCATAACATAGGTATTCAAATTATTCAGAAAGACATAACTAAGACATTTATCGATGGGTTAAAACAATAGTGTGCTACGTGACATTTTTGGCCTTTAAAATAACAATCAGCTAAGTCAACTATACTATGTATAAAGTTTGAATTTATTCCAAATTCAGATTTAAAAACAGATCAAGTCGACTTAGCACATTGTTATTCTCGTGAAAAGGAGCACATATCAGCATAATATCTTTCCAACACAGGACCAAGTCGACTTGACACATTGTTGTTCTGTTATTACATGCTCATGGGCTCTGTTTCTAGGACAAAAAAGATGCAAGTGCACTTAGCGCATTGTTATTCTAAGACTTGCGGAAACAGCACAGGAGAAATGCCTGGACTTAGTTCATTGTTGATCTAGGAACAATCTCTGTATAGTCTGTTTTCTTAGAATAACAATGAGCTAAGTCAACTTGGTATCTTGTTGATCCCAATTTTGCTTCTGTAAATCGTTTTGGAAGTTAAAAAATACTCTGCTAACTTCACTTGATCTACTGTAAAATTCCAATCGAGGTGTGTTCATCAGTGTAAGTCCAAGTCTACATGCTGATAAGTGGATTTAGCAGACTGTAGTTCTAATCAAAACGATAAATACAATTTTGCTTTCAAGTCGACTTGACCCACTATTGTTTTAGACCATCGTTATGATGATTTCAAATTGAAATAAAAAAAATTTGGTCTCCAAGGTCAGGAGAAAAATTCAGCGCTTTGAGGTACTGGACATTTTACTTCGAATCTATAACAACTTCAAATAATTGTTCTATATTGCGACAACATTTTCGGTGGTAAAAGGAAATCTAATCTGAAATAGGATACAAATATAAGTAAACCCTTGGGGCAAGTTGGCTTTAAATTTGCACACCTTTAAACTTTTTTTTTTACCTTGATCAATAAACATCTCTTGAAAAAAATCTCGTAAAAAAATTAAAATGAAAATTGGGTAATTATAAATTCTTGAAAAGTCCCAGGATCTGAAATTCGCAAAAATTAAAACAAGCAAAAATTACCAGATCTGCAGTATTTTACCACCCAAAGCACAATTTTTTATAAATACAAACCTGTTCTAAAATGTGAGTGAAAATTATTATATATATTATATAAATTCAGTTTTCATCTTTCAATCATACGCTGCTACAACAGATAAGGTTAGCATACTTCTTAACCCTGCCATGCTATACCAGCTTGTAGTTAATCAAAGAAAGAATTCAGGACACAAGGGTTAATGAATAAATAGTTAGATTGCTTTAACTGCATTTATATAAAAAAAAATAGAAACTCAAAATACATGTATATGTGCAATCTCTGATAACTCCAAACATGTAGACTTGAGTAGAAGTAGGACAATTTCATGGGACCGGATATTACCCGTTACTACAAACATAAATTACAAGATAACCAGATAATCTTGTGTTAATATGAAGATATATTGGACGAACTTAAATGGAGATTCCAGTCAAATCAAGTTTTGCTTCGTCTTTATAATATCAACTTGGTCTACTACATGATAGTGTAGACCATTCATTGAATAGGCCTACCAGATCTATCAAGTAGTGTTTGTGTGATGAATAGTCTGCTCAAACATTAATTATCTTTTTTCTCTATCTTTTGCTGTTCTGCTGATTTTTGTCTGAGTTGTGATCTTTTTAGATTAATCATCAGGTTTATGGTACTCCAAAGCCAAGCAGACTGTAAATAATTATTCAATAAAAATTAACATTAAAAATGGTTATAAATTTAGGGTAAATTTCTGAAGTACATGAATTAACAATGTAATAAGTGACAGAATGATTTAAAGGTAGTTTTTAGGTCATAAAGTGACAAATTCAATTTTAAATATTTACAAAAATATGGTAATCAAACAGTGTACATTCTAGTGCATAACTTGTCCAAGGAATACGTTGTGAAAACTTTAAACAAACATAATCATAATCTGTTAACTAGCCTACTGGATCTTATATGTTTGTGTTGTCTCTTTAGGAGAGTACGACCATTGTCAATCTTCGTGCTCGATTTGCTTGTTGCACCAAAGGGTAATTTATTACATTTATAACATTTTTATAAATAACTGCGATAAATTAAACTTGGCGTGATAAAGTACAATTTCAATCTAAACGTTTGCAAATGTAGCAAATTTGATGCTGATTTCTCGTTCTAATTTTATTGTTTAAAATATAAAGAAAAACAACTGAAAAGAGATAAAGATATGATTAACACCATGGGTGATCAATTCTAATGGTAATAAAAATAATACTTACAACAATAACTAGACTGTTAAAAAGAAGGGGAGCTGAAAAGATTATGGAGATGAACAGACCACTGCTGTCAAAATACTGCTGGTTTGAAAATAATCTGAAACACCATCAATGCTGACACATGTAGTGATATATTTTAATATTGTAATACCCAAGTATCAGCATATACTTTTAAAAAAGGTGTAGGCTGAACATACCACAAGAATGCAATGGATAATAATTATAGGCTTAGGCCAACTGTATAATCTTTTTCAACTGAGCATTAATACATACACATAACATGATGATGTACCAGTGCTGGTCGTTTGAAAAATAGTGGTGTGTGGAAAATCACACTCCTTGAATGAGCAAGGAGTGTGATCAAGGAGTGTGATTTGTACTCCACTGTACATTGTACGAGGCGTGCTGTTTTTCCTACACCTCAACTTTGTTTTAGGCGTGTGATGGCGTGTGCGTGTGATCACACGCCTCGTATCACCAGCACTGATGTACATCCATGAAAAACTCTTGAATCATTCTTCAATCGTTACTAGTTTATTATTGTACATATTTTTTAGTCTAGGAATGCTGTTTTTTTTTGTTTAAAAAAAAGATAAATGAAGGACTTACTTCCAATGCTCTGCAGCCCAATTATTAATATATTCCGAGCAATACACCAGTAACACTGAAAAAAATATCACTATTACAATATGTACAATGCTTAATGACCACTATTACAATGCTTAGGTGATACTATTATCCAAACAATCTACACTTATAATAACGAGGGATTTTAGGTAACATTATCATTCCACATTTCTTTCTTGTTTTTGTTGAATATACATACATGAATGCAGAGTTCAATTTGTTCAGTATCACGTAGCAAAAAGGTATACAATTTTGCTAACCAAACTTGAAATTGATTAATAGCAAAATATATCATCTTTAAAGAGAGTGAAACCCGAGAAATCTGGAGCTTGTTTGTAAATCACTACATAATATTTTGAAAACTAATTGAACACTGGAATGAACACATTTTCATATTTTGTATAGATCTAAGAATAAAACAAAGAATTGTAATTATTTCATATATGGATTTATAATGCTATAATACATAATATCTCATTAAATATGTTAAACATGTTAAAGGAATGAACATTTCGAGAATTTAGGAATTTTATAAATGAATGTCTCTGTTAATTTAAAAATATATGTTTCAATGATGCAACTTATTATTGCTACAACAGTGTAATAAGATAAAAATATGTAGCTGATTTTTGTGGGAAATTTTCTAAAAAGAGATCAATCTAGAACTAATTTTCAACTAATTATCAATGCTTGATGCAATGTTTGAAGAAACTTACAAAATGTGATGAAGATAGGTATTTGTGAATTCTGACATTTATAAGCTGTGGTGATAACCGTGACAAGGAGGCAAACAACATGAAATGCAAGAAGACCACATAACCATCTCTCTGACCAATCAATCTGAAAATATGAAAAGTACCAAGAATTTATGAATGTGGGGGGTGGTCCATATTTCTTTGCCTGAACAATTGTCAGTTAAACCTTGCAGTGCAGGGACAGACTTTAGATTCTGACGTCTAAAGTCGATCCCTGCACGCCACTGAATGAGTAAAACATTTAAATTGGAATTTGAAAGAGTTGAGCATATCCTCATCTGAAACCGCACATTTTGTTTTATACTAATGGTCCAGCTACTTAACTTCTTAAGTCGCTTATTTGCGACTTCTTAGGCCTCCAGGTCTAGAGGTCAGCGCCAGCGGGCTCATATAATCAATGTCAGTCAATTCAAGGCAAAGTCAAATATAGCATTATTGAATTATGCGTTGAAAAACACCTTTGGCATTGGTACGAGAAAAAACAGTTTTGGGGAAAATATCTTTAACTATTTTCGTACGGCAGCCATTTTAAATTTTGCTATCAAGAGTATTAAGCCTACTAAAATTTAGTAAAAATGCACTCATCGTATTTGGAATCAACATGGTCGAATTGTACAAAAACAACCAGAAAACATTATATATGTCACAAAACAAGGTTCAGTGACAAAATACATTAGAGGTCTACACTAGCTTGGACAACTAGGACTAGTGATATAGACTAGGCCTACAGATAGACAGACACAGTTCGCAGAAAACAAGCAAGCTTTGGTCAGAGGCAGCTGTTGTTAACTTACTCTCAACTAGGGCCCAGGGCCATTCATTTCTGTGCTTGGGACTACGTCTTCACGCGGATTGCAACATATAACGTTACCGCCCATTCTTGTGACATTCTTGCCACATAGATCCCAGTCAACATAAAATATTTGTATAACATTTATACAATGTTGTACCAACGTTGAGGCGGCGTTGTATAAATGTAATTACAAATGTTTTGTGTTTACTGGGATGTCGCTCAAATCAGATCACATTCTTAAAATAGGTGACCCCATGCCACACACGTGATACGTGGATGGCCTCAGGCCACACACTTGATAAGTGGATGGCCCCAGGCCACAAACTTTAAATAGATGGTCCCAGGCCATATACTTAAACTTAGTATATGCGGCCTGCATCCACACATTTTTTAAGTTGATGGCCCCAGGACACACACTTTAGGTTGATGGCCTCAGGCCACACACTTTCAATTGATGGCCCCAGGCCACACACTTCAGGTTGATGGCCCCAGGCCACACGCTTTAGGTTGATGGCCCCAGGCCACACAGCTAGGTTGATGGCCCCAGGCCACACACTTGCGTAGATGACCCCCAGGCCACACATTTTTAGTTGATGGCCCCAGGCCACACACTTAGGTTGATGGCCCCAGGCCACACACTTTAGTAGATGACCCCAGACCACACACTTTAAATAGATGGCCCCAGGCCACACAATTTTAGCTGATGGCCCCAGGCCAAACACTTAGGTTGATGGCCCCATGTCACACACTTTTAGTTGATGGCCCCAGGCCACACATTTTAGGTTGATGGCCCCAGGCCACACACTTTAGGTTGATGGCCCCAGGCCACACACTCTAAGTTGATGGCCCCAGGCCACACACTTTTAGTTGATGGCCCAAGGCCACACACTTTAGGTGGATGGCCCCAGGCCACACACTTTAGGTTGATGGCCCCAGGCCACACACTTAGGTTGATGGCCCCAGGCCACACACTTTAGGTTGATGGCCCCAGGCCACACACTTTAGGTTGATGGCCCCAGGCCACACACTTTAGGTTGATGGCCCCAGGCCACACACTCTAAGTTTATGGCCCCAGGCCACACACTTATAGGTTGATGGCTCCAGGCCCCACACTTTAAATGGATGGCTTCAGGCCATATACTTTAAGTAGGCCCAGATAACACCAAGTGTGTGGCCTGGGGCCATCAAATTAAAGTCTGTGGCCTGGGGCCATATATTTGAAGTAGGCCTATGTGAAGTATGTGGCCTGGAGGCATCAACTGATAATGTGCTGGCTGGGGCCATTAACTTAAGTGTGTGGCCTGGGGCCATCTATTTGAAGTGTGTGGCCTGGGGCCATCTACGTAGGCCTATCAGGCGTGTTGCTGTGGCCCGAGGCCATCTAAGCATGATTTATTACAGCTTAAGTAATCTTAATTTGGATGGCCCCAGGCCACACACTTTGGAATTGATGGCGTAGTAAAATATCGATTCAAAAGTAGTTCTCAGTTTATAAGATGGCCTTGGGCCCTAGTTGAGAGTAGAAAAACAACGACTGCTGGTCAGAGCAGGCTGAGGCAGAGCCGCTTACCGATTGCAGATATTCAATCAAGCCAGTGATTTCTTTAATTGGTTCAGTCTGCATGGTGGTTTACGTTACTGTAGCGTTACCACAGGCGAATAATAAAATGTGTTGAAGTTGACGATTAAAAGAAAATTTCTGCAGATATGGAAGCGTTGAATAGTTTTACATGTTTCAGTTGAGTGTTTATTGACAAAACGTCATGAACGTGGCTTCTGTGAGTTGTCGTCTAATGTGCTGACATCTGGTGAGTGGCTGCGTCAGAAGAGGGTGTTTTGCCATTTCTCTGGCCTATGATTGTGAACCGTCATAACGTTCACCAAGAAAGAACTTTTCACCTGAATTGCGTGGTAGCCTGAATAATAGCCAATCGACTGGGGTAAGTTTGATCCGCTATTTCTCATCATTTAAATAATCATTTTCAACTCAAATACATTTTGTATAAGATCATCGCTCGAAATCGTCTATTAGTACATCTAAATTTAGAATAAATTGCCTTTTAAAGTGTTTTTGCCTCAAAACTCCAAGTCTCAATAACTTAGTGACAATACCACATGCTGGCACATATGTGTTTTGTTGAAAATGAAATTATTGTCAATTTTGATCACAAACTAACGTTAAGAGTAAAAAAGCAAAGGCATCAGAACATAGTTACATTATTTAATTCAGTCGAAGTATTCAAGAAACTGAAAATTATTTTCGTTTGACAATGATAAAAAGATCAAATATTGTGAAGAAGTTTTCTTTTGGATAATTGCTATTTTTTCCTCATATTATCGCTCACAAACATATGGGCGCGATAAAATTGTGAAGCCACCCGCACTAGTCAGGAAGAAATCTCACTTCAGGTGGAAAGGTAGTACAGACTTTTTTTGTCGATTGATATCAGTTCTTTGGGGTCCCAGGAAACATTTTTCAGAGGGTGTGTAAAATTTCATCCATTGGCATTTTTTTTAAATCCAAAATGGCCGCCATGACCCACTATTGTCATTAAAATGGTCATAACTCTCCAAGTATTTGTGCTAGAGACACAGTTTTTGGCTCTATACCCAGGTTTTGATACACAGGGAGTGTACTGGGAGGGTTATTTGTGTGTTTTTACCATTGTATAAAGCATAAAAATCCAAAATGGCCACCACAAATTACTAAAAGCACGATACATGTAGCCCAGAAACACAAATTTGGTTTCTGTATCAATGTTTTTTTACAGAATTGCAGAATTTATTTCATTCACCATTAAATTAAAAACATGAGATAATGAGCAATCATGATAAATGAGTGCAAATGTGGAACCAAAATTAAATATTACTTCTTCGGCAGAGATATGATTGCTCTGTGATTAGTATGCACATTTGCACCAACTACAAACACAATAAACAAATTCAACGCTGCTTTATTTTAATAAAAGCAATGAAATGCTATGTTTAATCAGCTGCTGCGGGATTTATGGATATTAGTCATATAATTTATGGATATTAGTCATATAAAATTTTGAATAAATGCAGCAATGGTAGGTGGAAGGGAACATAGTTTTACTGATGATGCCCCACTTCTTCCGGTCTTAGAACGGCATACCTTTACTCTGCATTCTGTCATTGATGTGCAGTTACTGTGTTGACTTGCCATATGTGCGCATATGAATGCAGTAGCCTGAGCCTCACCAGATTTTATATCTGCCGCCACATCACCAATATTAAATAAAGGTACCCCTCCCTTCTTGGAAATCTCTAAAACAGTTCCCTTGTCTATGTCATGTAACGAGGCTGTATTGTCTGCACCAGAAAGTCCATGAATCGCCAGAAGATCAGCTGCTATGTCACTGTGTGCTTCTGCAGTGGCAGAAATATCGACCACTGCCCGTTCTTTCACTGGTGATGACATGAACATTGGGGGGAGGGGCGGGTTGCTAGCTTTAAACTGACTATTGTAAAAGTGAACAAGAAGCACAAACACATCTTTGTTATCAAACACGACATTGACTTGCCCAAGAGTCTTAAAGCGATAGCATGTTGTGTTATGTGAATATCAGCCTCCTCGTGTGAGGAACAGAGATCATGTTGGTCAATCCTCACCCCACGGCCTATCTCCACAGGCACATCACCTACACCAGCAGTGCTTTTGTGTACAGAGAGTGCTTTTGTGTTGCATTGTTGTAAAAATGTGAATCAAGAAGTCCCTCGGCAAGCATGGCATTCAACTGGATTTTTAGTGTTAGTAAGAACTTGTTCCTTGGCAGGAGCTGGCATTTCTGGCGTCAGCTTGTGGGCGCGACTTGACCCAGCTCACTGCATCCTCGTGAAGGTTTTGATGGTGTTGGGAAAATATCTGTCAAACACAAGCGTCACATTTGCCCTTTAAAGAGCTTGAAAGACAAACTTCTTAAAGGCATCAACATACACATGAAGTTTGTCACGTGGCCAGCTGATGACCCAGAGTAATGCTCATATATTATGGTGTTTTGTACAGGGCAATTGCGTTCTGATAGTCACTTGGAGTTTTTGTTGCAAGGTGGATTTGAACTATGAGATTTTTATTTCCCCGTCTGGATTGAACATCGATAGAGGATATGCAGCTAACTCACATGCCAATTCATCATCGAAGTTTTGTCACGTGAACTGGCCAACCACTCTTGAAGTCTGTAAATGCCTGTTGTCCATGAACAAGGGCATTATTAGCATTCATATCAGGGTGAACAATTTGTCCTGTCATAATGTTTATCAGTGCACCATCTGGATGAGATAGATTCGTTATCGAAGGGGTTAATACAGACATCCAGGGTGTTACGAAGGCTCAGATGATCCTCCTGGCGTGCCTTGATTCGACCATTAGCATCTTCCTTATGGTGAGTATGGAAAGTATTCTCTGTAGCATTGCTCATAGCTCGAACATTTTGAGATACTTCTCCACTAAGGGCCCACTTCACCATCTGTTGGTAGTCTGTAGCTACTCCAACAGCTCCAGCTGGTCCGTGTCCAAGCCGCATGTACGTTGTTCCTATAAACATGTCTGTCCAAGTTGCGTTATAGATGCCTGGGATGTGACAAACAAATGCACCATGCTGTAATTTCTTCATCATCTCTGGATTGAGGCCTTTCATCTGATGAACATAGTATGCAGCATAGCGTGTGGCAGCCAGCTGCACGGAAATTTATAAGGCAGCATGGCTTCTGCAGCATAGAGGTGAAGAGCCCAGTCGCCTTCGTGTCCTGCACCCGAAAAGATCATCATGATGATGACTGTCTTTACCAAATTGTCAAACCACAATTTTGTAGCTCGAGCATCCAGCACTATGATGAGATGGGGAAACGAGTCAACTCCTTCAAGTATACACTGGAGCATTTCCTCTACTAGCATTCTGATGGCTCGGAAGTTTTTGTGGGCACTTCTTGCCACTCAACATTTTCAACATTTTCTCTACACTTCCAAATGTTCCGGCTAGAATTTCGTTCATTTCACTGCGAGCCATGATGACAGCTGTGGCATGAATAACATTCATGACCATATGCATTCCACCAAGCACTGGTATTACAGATTCAAAATAGGTGGGTTGATAGAACATTATGTCTTTGACGATTTTGTAAAGTTGCTGGTCAGCCGTGAAGATAAGCATATCGTCACCTGCTGCTCTCATAAGTGTCAACCCCTTATCTATTGCAGTCTTAATGGTGTCATGGTGAGCAGGGGGGTGGTCAATAAGTGGTAGGAAAGCAACGTCAGTCTTGGATTGAGGAAGCATGCCGGCTTTCCTACATAGTCTAGTATTGAACTCATTGTATTCATGACATTTTGGTTCAGTATGTATGTCCTGTAGGAAAACGTAGTCATTCTCCACTGCTCTTTGAACAGCTATGGCTTGGGAAGCTAAGAAAGAAGGTATGTGGTATTCCCCAAGCCGAATGCAGGTCTATCACAAGAAAATATGCAATTGCTCGGTTTTGGAAGATTATTTGGCGGCCATATTGAATTTTTATATTTATAGAATAGTCAAATCACAAGAATCACCCATCCAATAGATTCATTGGGCATAAAAACCTGGGTATAGAGCCAAAAATTGTGTCTCTAGCCCCAATATTTGGGGAGTTATGACCATTTGTATGATATTTATGAGTCGTGGCGGCCATCTTGGATTAAAAAAAATGCCAATGAATAAAATTTTACACACCCTCCGGAAAATGTTGGTTGGGACCTATATAAACTCAAATCAAGCATCAAAAAAAGTCTGTACTCCACTTTCACCTGTTGGGCCATATGAAGCATATTCTTCTTGACTACACAACATTCGGTCACCTGTCATAGTGATAGAAGATGGTAGCCTGTGGCCCCACTCATATATGGTGATAGAGAATGGTCGCCTAAGGCCCCACTCATACATAATGATAGAGAATAGTGGCCTTAGGCCCCACTCATACATAGTGATACGATAGAGAATGGTGGCCTGAGCCTGATACCCCACTAATATAATCATAATAATGATAGATGATGGTGGCCTGAGGCCCCACTCATAGTCTGAGGCCCCACATTTATATAATGATAGAGGATGGTGGCATGAGCCCCCACATTCAAATAGTGCTATATTTTGATGCGCCCGTATAAACAAGTATGACATGTATGCATATTCATTGTTTACAAGCAATAGGTGCCGTACAGCTAACACGAAATGTTGACCCAGAGTGACACTTGTCCAACGTTTGTAATACTGGTCCATCATTAACCCATCATTGGTTCATCGTCTCGTATTTGCTGGCAGGTGACAATGTGTTCAAGGGTAGATACGGGCAAAGAAAACCAAGATAAGGATAAAGGGAAACATAATATTACTATATGCAGTCTAATGACACGGATCATTTGTCGGCTGGTGAAGCATGCCGTGCAATAAAAAAGGGGGGTACACCAAGGGAAGAAGAGAATTGTGCAAAAATCGTATTTAGCCTGCACAACACTATGTAAATGTGGTGGATGTGATTGATGTATAATTCTTCAGGTTGAATGTTATGTAGGCCTATCACTTACATCAACTAGGTATATATACAAAATATTTGAGTACAGTGTTTTGTTCTTATTTGCAAGTCATAACTGCAGAGCCATTTAAATATAATTAACAATATGTCACAGATGCAAGAAGAAAATGCAGTTAATTGTCATCTGTGTCATTTTGTTATATTTAAATAATCTTGTTCTAATGACTTGCCTGTCCAATATAACCGTTTTCAATTAAAATAAATTACTCTGCCAATAGTATTGCTAGATCAGGTTACAAATTGTCCCAAATCATTTTTTTTCATTTTACGTGAACTAGACGGCGTTGATTTTTATCCATTTATACTATAAATACCTATATTCAGTCTAAAACAGTGATCATAAAAAAATTTGTTGACCAAAGCCTGATACATTAAAACTGATGCCATATTTGAAATCATTGGGCTTGAAAACATAGGTATAGACACCAAAATCAAGTTTCTACCTCCCATAGTCAGATATATACGAGGTTTAGAAAATTTGTACGGCGGCCATTTTGAAAAATGGCCGTTTCCGCCGCCACAGGTTGACTCTGGTTGGGGTCCCACTTTAAATGATGCTTTGGTGCTTATAGTAAGCATGCATCAAATAGCGTACTTGTATCGCAAAATGCCAATTCTAAATATATGAACTAAGAGACGTTGATTTATAAACATTTATACTTATAAAAATACCTATTTTAAGCCTAAAATAGTAATTTTGTAGAAAAATAAATGACCGAAACATGCAAAGTTGGCAGCGATTTGAAATCCATGAGCCGGCAAACATAGGTATAGACACCAAAATCATGTTACTATCTTCAACAGTAAACGATATACATGATATACGACGCCCCGAAAATTGGTAAGGCGGCTATTTCGAAAAATGGCCGCTTCCGCAGCCACAGGTTGAATATGGTTGGGGTCCTCACTGCTCTGGCGTAATTGTAGTGGTTAAGGGCATGAAACAACCACTCCACAGCTGATAATGTCTCCACATACAATGGAAAAATTTCTCTCGTTGATGGCTCTGTCCATGTGAGGAGTGTTAGCTCATTTTTTTTTAATCTGTTACCAAAATTTGCACTATACACTACTTACACTTGGCTCCATTGACCAATTTGCTGTAGATATTTCAGTGTCATCTTTGGTGTAGGCAATTTGTCGTAGCTTATATAGGACGCAAGCTGCTGGTGAGCCCTAGCTGTCTTCTTGACATGTGAAGCTTTGAGAAAACTTTCTGTTGTACCAGGTGTGGCAATGTTGGGCTGTAATATAGCAGATGTCCAGCCGCTCCTATTAAGTAGATCTCCAATACATTTCAGTAAAGTCTTCTTAATGTGAAGGCCGCCCAGCATCACCACATAAGAATCTATGGCGTGTGAGATGGTCGGATTAACCAAAATGTCGTGGTAAACCTACACCGGGGTTCCGTTATGGGTCACAACGGCCGACGAAGGACTCCTCCCAATCTTGCCATCAAAACTCAAATAACTTCCTCCTCCGTCCGATCGACGGTATTAAACAAACCAGGAAACTGTCTTCTCTCTCGTCATGTTTATTTGATTAACATGCGATAACAGTAAAGCACAACCATCCGCGCACGGCACGTCTCTATGGACTTGGCGAGAGCGAGCTGCGGCACGTCCGCAGTCGCTGAGTATCACGCTTCAAGTGAGGGAAAAATACTAAGGGCCGCACCACGCTGCTCTGCGTGCGCACGTCACCACAGTATGACAACGAGGCGGTCATCCCTGTCAGCCTGCGTCCAGGAATCTGGGGATAACTGCCACATTGATTAAGCGATGTCAGGATCCTACATTACCCCCGGCTGATTGACAACGTAGGACCAAACTGACGTGTAGGAGACTGCTTCGTGCAAGTAGCGGGGTTGTCAATTATGTAGCCTCTTATACTAAGTATATTGTTCTTTAAAAAAAATATAGCGGGTGTGGTTACATTGTGGGCGGTTGAAAGCGCAGCATTATACGTGAATTGTCCGATCCTCTTAACACCAACTGTCCTTGATATATTATTCACGTGCTGCAATCTTCTATCAACCCATTCATTTAATTAACAGAATTGCTATTAATGCTTTAGCAATGAACTTGCTAAAAGAAAATGTCTTTACATTTACATATCTGTACACAATTCTGCCAGGCCTGGCATATTCATTTACAATTTAACAACATTATGATTTCGAGGTATGCGGTTGGGCCCGCCGTAGACGTCATTGGGCGTGACTATGGCGTGAACCATCTGCACAAATCGAGCAGGAGTCTGGTTTGTGCGTCCGACTCTAGTTTTTCGCACTGTTTGGTCGGTCGAAATTTTTTCGCGATTAGCGATATTCGCATGTTTGCTTTTTGTCGAGTCGATAGCGGCGTCAGCAGCACCCGGGGTTTTACCCTGTAGATGTAAAGGTATGCGGGAATACGTTTGTAAACCACCGCCGTTAGCGCGGGACGCGGCAGGGTCTCGCGAATGCGGCGCTACGTAAGTATTGTCTCTGTTGGACAAGTTTACTTTAACATCTATTTGCTTTGGGACTGTGGCCGATTTTTGATTGCTTCTGACTGCCGTCGACTTTTTTGTGTTGACTCTCGTCCCGTTGGACGTCGGAGTGTCCGCACTACCAGGTCTAGGTGGACCCTGTGGATTCCTACTAGACATCCTGGTAGCCGTCGACTTCCGTGAGTTGCTTGGCGTTTTACGCTGTGTTGTCGTACCTGTTGTAGGCTCGCACTCCATGTGAACGGGTGTAACGCGATCTAAGGAGACCGTCTCAACCTTGCCTTTAACTAGGATTTTCATAACTCTGCCGCTCCTCGCGACGACCTTGTATGGTCATAGACATAGACGGAGACGCGACATGGCTACGCGTAGCTTGTCTGAATAATTCTCCAAATCGGTGTTAGTGTCGACGTTGTACTGTTTAGTAAACTCTCCTGGGAGTCTAAGGGTTGTTCCGTAAATCATCTCAGCAGCTGACCTGCCCAGTCTCTCTTTCAAGGCTGAACGAACTCCTAACAGTACGGCCGGTAACGTGATAGTCCACGGATTCCGTGACTCGTGCGCCATAATGGTGGCTTTCAATTGACGGTGGAAACGCTCGACCATGCCATTCGACTAACCCGAATTGGTTACATAAACTATCCCGCAATTTGGACTCGAATTGAGCGCCCCTATCAGTGGTGATAGTGGCCGGGGTACCATAACGTGCTATCCACCCGCTGAAGAAGGCATCGGCGACCGTTTCGGCTCTAATATCTACCATAGGTATAGCTTCGGGCCAACGTGTAAAACGGTCGACACAAGTCAGTAGATATCTAAAACCATCAGCATAAGGTAAAGGTCCGACTATGTCCACGTGGACATGATCGAATCGCTACGGTAGTCCCCACATGGTCTCCAATCGCCGTTTTTCTTTGGCACCATGTGAAGCGCTGAGGACCACTCGCTGTCGCTGGGTTCAATGACCCCTAATTTAATCATATCGTCAAATTCGTGTTTAGCGGTAACCAACTATCGGGAGCCAAACGTCGTGGTCGAGCAAAAACCGGGTGACCTTTAGTCACAATCTTGTGAGTTATGTCGTGTTTGACGGGCTCACCCTTTGTCGTAGGGCGTGTCAGTTCCGGGAACTGGCCGAGGAGTTTAGTATATTCGTTTTGAACTGTATCGACTCTGTTCAATGACAGAGGTTCAATCGAAGATAATGAAGCGGCAATGGCTAAGCCTGTACGCATGTCTCGAAGACATCTGCTTCTCAAGTCTACGAGCAAATTGTAGTGGATTAAAAAATCAGCCCCGATTATGGGTTGCTGCACATCTGCCACTATGAACGTCCACGGATATTCGCGCTTCAAACCGACGTCGACGACGCGTTTACAATTGCCGTAAGTCTTTATAGTGCTATTATTAGCTGCCACCAGGGGGAGACTGTCAGCGCCCGAAATCCCGTTAGCGCAAGATTTTGGCAGAACACTGACAGCTGCGCCCGTGTCGATCAAATATCTGCATTTGTGTCCTTTATCTGCGACATATAATAACTTAGAGTGAGATAACGCGATATTCGCTACTTCACGCTGACCTAATGAAACATAGTATGAACAGGGTTCACTGCACAAGCGCGCCTATTCACCATAAGTGTGGTGGTAATAGCAAACCTGTGCAGTGGCTGTGTCGGTCGGTTGTGCGACATTATTTTGCGACGTTTGCGGCGGCGGTACGAAAGGGCGAACATTTTGTGGTGCATTAGTACAATTATTTGAATTAGGCCTATTAACAAACTTATTGGCCTGTACATTCGGCGGCGGAACGAAAGGTCGAGCATTATCTTTAACGTCTCTATATTGGCTATGTTGGTTACTAATGAAACCTGAGGCCTGTACATTAGGGACAAATGCAGGCGCGTGAGCGTAGTTATTAGCTCGTCCACGTCCTTTATTCCGTTTCCTCTCAGAAGTTGTTACTGTCTCTAATTTCTTGATGCGTTTGGATAGATCTTCCAACAAACCAACTAATTTGCTGGTCTCGTCGACTTTGATTTCTGCGACCCCCGGCTTACTCTCTTCAACGTCTTGTTCTGCAGCTAGTGCCCTGTCAGCCAAAACGGCCAAACTCTCAAGGGAGGCACTGTCGGGTTGAGTCGCCAAATGGGCTCTGATGGAAGCGGGCATCTGTCTTATGAACGCTTGTCGAATCACCGCCTTTGGTGCCGCTTTGGTGCCGAAACCTGCAGTCTTCTGCAGACGTCTCAGGAACCGCGAGGGAATGTCGCTTCCAATCTTCTCACCAGAGATAACTTTATTAACCCTTTCAGGTGTTGTCAATCCTCGCCTCTCAATTAGTATGGCTTTTAGGCTGTCATATTTATTTGACCTGAAAGCTGCAGCAGCACGTCTCTCACGTCTGATGCTATCTCCCCAGAAAGTGCAGCGCAGGTTAGGCTATAACGCTTGTCGTCATCATCAATCTGGTGGAGGGCGAATTGCGTCTCGATTTGATTAAACCAGAGCTCCACATCAGAGGCGTAGAAAGTTGCAATTCTAAATTTGGGCAAGTTCGTAGCTCGTTTCTGCGGCTGTCTACCAAGCGGTGAAGAGCTCCTTGATGAGTCACACCGCGAGTGGGAATTCAAACGTCTATCCCGAGCAATCCGGGCAAAATCGGCTTTGAGGCGTTGATATTCCTCGTCAGCTGCTCGGAATTGAACCTCATTGTCTTCACTGTCGGGATGATAGCTATCTTTTGGTCTAGCACCCGCACCTTCTAGAGGCGATGACATGAATCCTTCGCTGTTGTACTGCTTTGACATGATGAAGTAGTGTTTGTGAAATTATTTAATTAATGAAGCACCTGGGGTAGCTGGCCTATTGGCTTGTGCCCACCCCAAATGTGTTTAAAATGGCATGTCGTATTAACACATGCCAACTATTTTTGACGCGCCGTGCGCAGACAGGTTGTGCAATGCCGTGAAAAATCAGATGAAAAATGTCTGCAATATGTTAAAGTTAGAAGTGTAGACTGTAGGAAATGTTCATGCTATGTCGCATGGTGCGAGAAACGGGGGTTGCAGATTAGTTGCAGAAATATGCGTCGTTGAAATTTCACCTAAGTGCTGTTCACAAATTCACAAAAGATATATATTGATTAAAGTGAAAACTGGAGGTCTATGTGAGACATAAAACGTTTTCACTGAGTCACACACATGCAAAATGGTACCGTGAAAACCGTAGGTCGCAGTGGTACATAAAAACAATATGCCAGATATAACTGTGATAAGCTATGCTAAGCTATTATAATAGTTTTTGTAAATCGACCTGGGTGAAAAAAAAAAAAATTCACACAAGTCGAAAAACACATTCAAATATTTGCAATGTTTCGCGATAGCACAACTGTCAAATCGAATATTTCTGTATTTATAAAAAAATTAAATTTCAGAAATAACTATCGTGAGAAAATTTCGTTCACAAACTGATAGACTAAATGTGACTGCGAAGAAAAACAGTGACATTTGTGATTTAAGAATAGTACCTAAAACGTGACTGACAGTAGTCTATGTTGATAAATGATAAAGTGAATCATTTCGCTGAAAAATGATATCTGTGATGAACATTCCACGTTTTTTTTTTATAATGGTACGTTCATCACCAAATCACTTCATAAACGAATCAATCGCTCGCATCGATTCATTGGTTGACGTATAAACCGACTGTGTTTGATGGCGGTTGGTCTATGTCGCTTGTGGTGGGTGTGTGTGTGTATGATCGGCGCTCACAGCCTGTACGGCAGGCAGCATGTGGCTTATAGTCTGTGACGGTAAGCTTTGAGCGATGCGTACATAGTATACAGTCAGCATCCCTGTCTCGCCTCACATTAGCATATTCATCAGCTACTGCGTGCCCAAATAATGCGCTGAATAGCCTAGCACGATTACAAACACCAAAAGCGTTTCAAAGTGAATAAAAAATCTCACACAATTAGTGACAGAATTTCTTTTTCGAAACGACTTATTTACACATTTTCTCCCTCAATCGTGTTGAAAAAGAAAATTTACAAACAATTAAAAAAATTTTTATTACAAACTGTCCGTGTAAAATTTGGAACACGTGACTAATAATCTCCACCAAATCAAAATGGCGGCTTACTTTATGCTAATGTGTTGCGGCGACGCAGGTTCACTGTCCCGATGCATGCCGGATAGGGGGGAACACGTGGGTGCCCACGGCGAGCTTTGAGCTAAGTTAGGGAAACCAGCGACCAAGATGGCGCTCACCTACCAAATACAAATACAATATTCAGCATTCTCTGAAATAACATATGATAATAGTACAAAATATTGACCTACAGTCCTGGGAATATTTTAAGCAGACCAAATAAGACCGTTTATTGACATTCATTTAGGGAAACAATTTATTTTGGCCTAAACCTATTAAAGGTTACCCGAGTCGAAGCGGTAGTAGAAATTTCTGTCGATTTTTAGAAAAATCGTGAAAAAATTTGACGAGATTTCGTCTGTGGACTTTAAGATCGAGTTACCCAATTATGGTAATCAACGATAAAAATAAGTTGTAGAAAATACCCCCCTCCTACTCGCCTACAGTGGCATTAGTAGGATGAAGGCATTAAACAAACTCTTACTATAAAAAATGATAGACTATGTCTATAAGAGTAATTTTCTAGATTCTTCTAGAGAATCGGCATGGCCGCCATCTTGAAAAGGCGCCAAACACGTGGAATTTCGACCAAAAATTTAGAAAATTACGCCGTTTTCGATGCAAAGAAACGTGCTTCTCGTCTGGTAACACTTTCTAACTATTTAAAACTGGCATACATATATTTTGACCTACAGCTTTCACGTACCTTGTGAAAAAAATGTGAATGATTTTTTTCAAAAAATCCCCTAAAATTAAGAAACTATCCTTGAAAACAGCAGTTTTTACCCGGCTTCTAGGTGAAAACACTGTTGTGTGAACAATCAGTCGTCGAGGTCACCAATATGGCGTGTGAGATGGTCGGATTAACCAAAATGTCGTGGTAAACCTACACCGGGGTTCCGTTATGGGTCACAACGGCCGACGAAGGACTCCTCCCAATCTTGCCATCAAAACTCAAATAACTTCCTCCTCCCTCCGATCGACGGTATTAAACAAACCAGGAAACTGTCTTCTCTCTCGTCATGTTTATTTGATTAACATGCGATAACAGTAAAGCACAACCATCCACGCACGGCACGTCTCTATGGACTTGGCGAGAGCGAGCTGCGGCACGTCCGCAGTCGCTGAGTATCACGCTTCAAGTGAGGGAAAAATACTAAGGGCCGCACCACGCTGCTCTGCGTGCGCACGTCACCACAGTATGACAACGAGGCGGTCATCCCTGTCAGCCTGCGTCCAGGAATCTGGGGATAACTGCCACATTGATTAAGCGATGTCAGGATCCTACAAATCTTCCCCATGTGTATCTGAAGTGCACTGAATGTATTTGGCAATCTTTTAAAGTGGTTGGTCACATGGTACAACAGGTGTCTGCCCATGGTTGACGATATTGACAGCACTCCTTAAGTCCTTTGAATGTCTTATCATGGCTACAGATTTTGAGTCATTTGGAAATAATGGCAGCAGAACACCAATTGACGTTTTCCTATAAAATATCATCAATTCCATTGTTATGATATACCACCCATGATACATGGGCCACCCACCTCGTGTTAATCTTTGTTGTTAATTGACCGACTAATAACATCACATAAATGTTGACACCATAGATTTTCCTTTATAAGATCAAGTGTAAACTCCGGCTTAGTGAGGTTTGTTAGTTTGGGAACGTGTGGATTCTTGCTTGCCACCACAACTGGTACTGATGTATAAAAGCTTGGTAGTTTGGAAATTTGGCGGTTGGACTTTGAAAGTGGATAACGTTCTTGCTCAATGCCCAGGTTTTCCTTATCTGGATGGTGAAACATTGATATTCCAGTACCATGGAAAGAAGTTTTAGCGGTATTGAGCTGGGATCATGGTCTATGTTATCAGCGGCTGATATTGTAAAAATTGCGAATACATTGTTTGTCAAATTTAGACACAATTGAAATATCTCTTATTTAAATGATTATTATAGGCCTATATAGATTAATTATTAGAATTATAATGTCAAAAAATATATTAATATACTGAAATAATAGGCCTATAACATACGCCTGTAATAGCACCTTGTGAAATCCACTATAACAGCATGAATACTATCCGTTAAAAACGGTAAAAATATATTTAGATCGTGAGCCCATATCGAAAATGTGATTGCCACTGCGACGGTAAGATAGCTATGAATTTCTACATAAAATGGCAACCAATCTGCAAAACAAGAGGGCTGAATCAAGATAGGTTGAGAACAATGCAATATTTGAAATCCTTCTACTTTAAAACAAAGGGTTGGACACCAAAATTAAGTTCCTATCCCGATTATTAAACAATATATGATACTACTAAAAGTATATGGCGGCCATTTTCAAAAATGGCTATCACAGACGACACAGGTGAAATTTGGTTGGGGCCCCACCCTGAAATAAACTACTATATACTATTCTAGTTATGTACCAAATTTCGTTCTTGTATCACAAAATGCACGATTCACCAAGAAATGGGGCTTAAGCCTCCAGACTATACTAAAGATCGAACTAGAAGCCTACCGATTTTATTAAAATGAAAAAGTCGTCGGGTCTGAATTTTGTGACAAATTTTATATTTTTTCATTCAAACTAGCTAGCTTCAATGCACTATCTTACAAAACCGCAGTTTATTTTCTACATTGTCATTTATTTTTAGGCAAATAATTATTCGGAAACATTTTATATCTCGAGTTAAAGAGTTGTACATGTTTCCGGTGTGTACGCTATCCAGCTCAGACCTCCGTTCCAGAAATATTCCAAGTCATTTTTTTGTGAAATTGATGATATAGATCTAGGTAGATGATAGCCATGATAACTTAATCTCCCATTATCTGGTTACATAGTAAAACTCTTAATAATGTTCAGAACCGCAGGGTTCTTGTTAACCAGTTAACTATTAAAACAGTGAACAAAAGTAGGCCACTATGGCTAGAGTAGCTCAAATCATTTTATCCACAAAAACGTGTGTTTTAAATACAAATCTAATGGATTTTTTTTTTATTTCAGAGCGTGATTTTATTGAACTTATGGAAATTAATAATCATGATAATGGAATGGGTGAATGAAAGTGGTGATGGCAATAACTGTTCTGTATTGCCTCGTGTCGTGGATGCTAATGTGGACGAGTCATTACCTGCTGCTTCTCAGGAACAAACAGAAGAATCTGTACCGTCAGATAATCATGATAATTGTCTGAGTGTCGAGAACGCTAAAACACCAAGCACGTCATGCAGCCCGGAAGAGGATGATGATCTTGTTCTTCAGAGTGTTAAGATTGGTAGGAGGTCTAAGAGACTCACAGTCAAGCTGGAGCCGGATATTAATACTGGAGATTCCAACCTTGCGCCTGAGACGCCGAATACAGATAGTCGTCAATATGCAGACCACACGCCACCACTGGGGTACAGTAGAATGCAATGTCTCAAATTACACAAATTCTATTAGTTTTCTTTAACACTTTAACACGTCTAAAGTGGTTTAAAAATAGTATAATCAGCAACAAGTGTTGATTTTTAAAACAAAACACATTATTTATTATCAAAGGATTACAAACAGCAATATTGTCACAAGTTGCTTTCCTATTGCATGCATACAGATATAGTAGACATGCAATGAGCAGCAACCCTTATGGGCAACCAACCTCCTATGGGTCCATAATGGTTGACCAAAATAAGAAATCAGGAATTTCGTCTCTATATCTAGCCTAACTGGTAAATGCCCAGCACAAAAATTTAAAAAACTTTTGCAGTTCTAGTCTATGGACATGCATGTTTACATCATATGGTCATATTAAGAAGCCAAAATTAAACACCGCTTTTTGATGATTTTAGCCTGAGCCAGTCCCTGAGTCAGTGAATGACAAATTTATGATTGTGACTTTCTGTGTTAATATAACACTATGTATTAAACATGTTAAACCATGTAATATCCGGATAACGGTCATTAATTTTGGCAGATGTTTGCAGTCACTGAATGATTCACTGTCTAGTTATGTCTCCTCCCACTCCACTGGTGGTGGAGACTTATTGTTTTTGCTGAGTCCGCCCGCCGCCGCCGCATTTTTGTTTCTGCTCTCACTCGAAAATCCTTGCTCGGATTATTTTCAAATATTCGCAGTATGAATATTGGATCTAGGGAATTTGCCTGGTATTTGTTTTGCATTTTTTTGCAATCCTATGTCTCTCTCTAGAGCTTGAACCGCTTTATGGATTTGCTTCATGTTTGGTTTAAAGGAAAGACCTGGCCCTGGACGTGCGCTGATTAGTTTTCAGCGTGATTCTGATAATTGAAACTTTGATTTTTTCTACGTTTCATAATTTTAGCCGAAATTTCAGTTTTGCCCATTTCGGCTATCATTAAAATTTGGTAATATAGCAATACACCCCTGCTCGGATTTTTTCTAAATATTTGCAGTATGCATATTGGCCCTAGGAAATTTGCCCTGTATTTTTTTTCAGCTTATTAAACAAAATCCAAGAAATCCTATGTCGCTCTTTAGAGCTTGAACTGCTTCATGGATTTGTTTCATATTTGGTTTAATGGGAAGATCCTACCCTGCACATGTGCTGATTAGTTTTTTGTGTGATTATGATAATAAAAACTTTTTTACCTTCCAGAATTTAGCTATCATCAAAATTTGGTAGTATTGCTATACCCCCCTTCTCTGATTATTTCTAAATATTTGCAGTATGCATATTTGCCCTAGGGAATTTGCCCGGTGAATTTTGGGGGCGTTTTTCAGCTTCTTCAACATGTTTAACAAAATCCAAGATGGCCGCCAAAATCCCACGTCACTCTCCAGAGCTTGAACTGCCTCATGGATTTGTTTCATGTTTGATTCAAAGAAAGAACCTTATCCGGGACATGTGCTGATTAGTTTTTTTTGTGTGATTATGGTTATAAAAACTTATGTTTTTACTTTTTAGGATTTTAACTGATATCAGTTTTGCTCGTTTTGGCTTTTGTCAAAAGTTGGTATTATATAGTCATACAACTCATATTTTATCTTTTTATTTGGGTATGCTCACTAGCCCCTTGAAATCTGTCTGGAGAATTGTTTTTCATTTTTTTAACAAAATTCAAGATTGCCAACGAATTACATGTTTCTCTCAAGAACTGGAACTGCTTCACCAATTTGTTCCAAGCAACCAACAAACCAACATACCATGCTTACCCTGGCCATAATATGTTGATTAGATTTTGGTGTGATTCTGACATCACATTTTTACGTGGTTTAATTACATTAAAAATCGGTGACAGTGATGTATTTCCCTATAATTAATGTATTTTGGTTGCTAAATCGACGTGGGGCGGGTGGAGACGCAAGCTTAGCCCAAATCTTGTTTTTATTAAGTTGGTCTGTTTCTTTTTCAGATTGGATGATTGCAAAGCACAAGTGTGTAGGCCTATGTCGGATCTACTGATCATCACAGGCAGAGAAAAAGTAGGTGGCAACGTACATGATGAACAGTGTTTAGTGCTAAGTGGTGAAGAAAGGATGCAGCTTCAAGATCAGATGAGAAAGGTGTGTTTGTCTGAAATCCAGATAGAGCTCTGGACCATCACCAGAAAACATAATCAGAGGCTACATGATACAACCTTAATTTTTTACAATATCTCTTGGTCAAGATAGCTTCTTTTTTCAATATTGCTGATATCTGGCGAACTGTGCCAGATAGCTATATCTTTACCCTAAAACAAAATTTCCGGTTTCAGATAGAGATATGCCTTGAGAAAATTCAACTTGAACAAATTCAAAATGGTCGACCATTTTAACGTTTAAATACAATGTATATAAACAAAAATTATGTTCACCGATGATTAACGCTCGTGCCACGTTTACAAGCAAATGGAGAGTCAGAGAGGGACAAACATACATCCTCGTTCATCAGGGTCGTTTTAGAAAGTGAGTCTTTTTTTCTAGTGATGTACTTTGCACTATTCTGTTGCCATTAATGCACTAATTAATCCATATACCCTAATTTCTGAATCATATGCACATTGTCTTTGTGATATGTTTTTTCTATAGTTATGATATGCCTTTTGTACTTCGAGTACGTCAGTTAACATTTTATTATTATCATGATTATTAGGACCGGCCGTGGGCTGGTATCGCGTACACTGACTTATCAGCGGTGGTGGTGGAAGGAATAGGCCTACACGTTGAATATATACTTGTCCCTTGGTTCATTCAATAATTATATCCTGCACATTTAGGATTTTGGTCTACGAGAAAAACCAATACAGCTATGTTTACAAAATATTAGACCATTTTTTATTATACCATTATTATTGTCTGATTATTTTTATTACTATTATTATTATTTAGGTTATTGTTAATAATCTTAGTTTAGTACATTCATTTCTATCATTTTCTGTTGTATTTTTAGTTTATAATGCTGTGTCATATCATGTTTATCATGTTTATATTTATTAGGAACACATTTCCACTTACATTTTCAGCATGTCCAGCTTCTGATTCAGACGAATATACAGGCATCACACACTCCTGAACTTGCTGATGTGGCATCTACTGCAAAATTATACTTGGTAACTATACCGTACAATCAACAGTGTTGGTGTTGGTGATATGTATAGGCAAACTCATTGAAAATTGACTTTTCTGGACTTATGGCCCCACTACCGATTACACAAATAATCCGTTTTAAATTTTTAATTTTAGATCAAAATCCAGTGTTAACAGAGTACATGTAATTATGTGTTAATATGAACTAGCTATTCCGTGTGCACATGCAAGTGAAGCAGGTGCAGTGTGTTATGTTCATGCTAACCACCATAAACTTGAACCTGTCATCTTATTTTACAGGCAGAGCTGAAGACACTTGGTGATAAAAGCACAGTACCTGCCGGAAGTGGCTCTGTTTTCCACGCTGTCAATCTTCATGGTGCGATTGAATTAACTAATGTCAAATACAATGATGAGAAAAAGAATGAGATTCTACAAAATACTTTTTCAAGCAAACGTGTAAATATAAAAGGTACAGTATTCAAAGGCCCCGTGTAGTTACCATCCCTACTCTGCACAATGTCACCTTTTATACTATTAAAATACTATAGTGCTCAGCTCCCATTTTTAAACCACTGGAATCGATTTTCACAAATGCAAAAGTAGGGGGCGGAGCTAATTCGTGACGTCCCAAGATGTAGTCATGCCTGGCCGGTTATACTACATGTACATGTAGCTCAGGGGCGAATCCAGGGGCAGGGTCACCGGAGGCGCGAGGAGTTTTTTAGCTAAAAACTACCAAATACACCATTTCTAGGTAGACTATGTACCCGGTAAGCATTATCATCTAATCTAATTATTATATACAGAAAATTATATTTTCTAGATTTCGAAAGGGGCATTTTAAAATTAAGGCGGGGGTCACGTGACACCTGGATCCGGCCCTGTAGCTGTAGTTGTACTGTATGATTTTATAAAACTGACCAAAGTCAACCCGGAACGCCGGTCCGACGCTGTCTGAATGAAAGTGCAACACTACAATTGCTCCTAGCAAGCGTCTAGCATTGGCTCGACCCTCGTTCACCCTGTCGATGCGGACATATTGGAATGATTAGAAATCAAGTTCCGTTCATGTAAAAATACAAGAGGAAATATTAAACATAATTTTATGTGATGCAGTTTTAATGTTAATTCAGATTCAATAATTTTGTTTGTTAAGTCACGAGTTGTGAGCACCGCCCAACCCAGAAAATGTGTATATTTTCAGGGGTTTTTTAAAAGTAACTGATAATTAGTGCACTAAAATAACCTGCAAAATAAGAAGACAGTTTATTGTGATATATACTTTAATTTTATTACTGAAGTGAAATTACTCCACAGTGCCTTTCAATATTATAGTCCAGGAGCCAAGTAAAAAAAAAATCATTTTCGTTTACCCCCCTCCACACATTTGTTTAGTGAATTGTAACATCTTTGGGGACATGTCTAGAACAATTTCTGACCTGATGTAGTTCCAAATTGTGGTATCACTAAATAGTTAAAGCACATTTTAAGTCCCAGGGACATTTTGATCAATACTTTCGATCATGAGAAAACTTACATTGCGATATATTATTTTAAATAATTTGTTAGGTATATGGTATATATAGTCTGAGTAATATTTCCTACGTAACAGTTTGGGCACTGTGAAAAAAGAATTCATTTTTCCAAGATGGACGCCAAAAATATAGTAAACACTATAAATCATGCATCGTTTATCTAATTGACACAAAAATAAAAACAGAGATACCATAGCGTGTCCTAGAGATGCTAATAATTTATGTAAAACATCCATAGAAAATCTACCCGTCCAAGCAGTTATATAAGAAAAATGTATACCGTGATTTCACGAAACAAATCAAATTAGCCAAAAATGACCCAGAATTTGGTTTACATAAGTTATCGGATATAGTAAAGTGAAATGCAACTGGTTATTTTTCAATTTCGAAAACAAAGTGGCCGCCAAACAACGTTTGATTGATTTTTTTGTCGAATATTCTAATTAATAAATATACACCAATTCATGTTTTGTGTGGCATGGTATGACATATGTTTTGAAGTGACGACTTAGTATTCTTTCATAGCGTTTTAGAATTATGAAGAAAAACTGAAATAATTGAAGCTAATAGATCATTATAATTACATATATATATGTAACGTAGAAATGCAATGTACTTGGATGATATGGATATTAACGAGACATGAAATCGATTCATCTTCATTTGTGACCTCTGGATTTATAGGTAGGCATTATATAACACACTGAGTTCCTAGGGTAAATACATATATTGATTATAATTTTGGCATGTTATGTGCAAGTACCATGACAAAATACATTTGTTTGAACTTAACCATATACGAATACATCTATTTAGCAAACTGTCGTGAATTTATACAGCAAGTGAGGCTAATTCAATTTTGCATTTTTTGCAATTTTTTAATAATACTAACATGCAAAGGGTACTTTATATCATGCAGCTCAGATGATAAAATCTGATATTATAAACTGTACATGTATTGATATTCACCCAGTCAGCCATGAAGACATTAATCTGGGTCGATCAAGGGAGATGATGGTTGACAGTCTGTACAAGTTTTTGCATTGGGCTGTTTGGAAAGATGTAAATCCCTATGTTGTGAAAAACGAAAGTGCGCCACTTAACAGGTTCATAACAGCTAATAACCATGTTAAACATAATGAGTCATTGTTCATCTTATGAAGATGTGGAAGCTGTTGACATAAGCATAGCGAGGGAGATGATTGCGCAGTCCAATAATCATCTTGTGTCATCACACCATCAAGTAATTCTCCGGGAGCCTTTGTACAAGCTGCTGCGGATAATAATGACATCAACGAAGTAACTTTAGGTGGCAAACACACAACCCATTCAACAACATAACAGTGGTTTTGTATCAAATAGGACAATTTGGCCCAAAGCAAAAGCGAATCTTGTGTGGAGACCATTCCAAAAAACAGCGTACATTAGAAACACCGGTGTGGTGCCAAACAATGCTTAATTGTAACATATACGGTAAAAAAACCTTCTGTTATACAATACCTCAACCAGATAAAACAGGATTGGTATCATGCCAACACTTCTAAAGATGAAGATGCGAACTAATGGGATTTGGCTTGGGTTTTAACACGTTTGTTACCTACAAAGTTATTTGAGGTTGAACTTGAACCTATGACTGCTGATCATCAGAAGATACCGAGCTGGAGTGCATTCAATACTATGGTATCTTGTGGAGCTCCATCTACCACTGAAGTAAGATATTTTCCAATGATCAATGGTACATCAACTGATTACAATACGGTTTACACATTCATGAAGCAAGTACAACAAATGATGTCAAGTCTTGGTCAGAAGTACAGTGTTGTAACATTGGATTTAGCGATTTACATGAAAACAAAGGAAATACAATGGCGTCACCCAGAGGAGTTTGATGACACAGTAATCCGGATGGGTGGATTCCACATTGCCCTTCACTACCTTGCGGCAATTGGAGACTCAGGACTTTTAGATCTCATAATTGTGTCAGATATTTATGGATGTAGCACAGCGTCTTGCAATTTCGTGTCTTCAAATCTGGAATGGTTGTGCCAGCGTTGTACCAGCGTTGTAATATTAAAAACATCTAATTCTAGTGTCTCCCAATTTTTTTCACATCCTACCCAGGGGAGGGGGGTTCCGTGTCTCCAAAAAATGTCTTTTTGGGGGTTGGGGTAATGTATGGTTGAAAAAGAATGTTGTAACAGCGTTAGGCCAGCATTGGGGACGTTGGCCATCATTGAAAGCGTTCAGACAACCATGCCGGCGTTGACAATCATTATACAACCATTATCCGTGTCCCCAATGTATAGTACTCACTACTCATACCTCATGAAATCAACAAACTGAATGTGTGGAGGGGGGTAAACCAAAACCTTAAATAAGCCTCTTTTGAAAATTGGCTCCTGGACTATTAGCAGGCTCATGAAATTGAGTCAAAAATATTGTTTAAAAATAATTGTGCATATTTTGATAAGCCCTATAAAAAAAACTTTTTCACCTCAAACTGGCTGCATGTCGTGAATACTTTAGTTAGCTGATTTTGTGGATGTATATTTCATATTAACAATTATATTTTTCATCATTTAAAGCTGAAAATTGCATTAATTGGCAATTGCAGCTTCAAATAAATGAAAAATGTGAAATGATAATCCCAGCAGGAGAAAGTTTTTATATTGTTACTTGCCATTTCAGGGGGTATATCACTAAAAGTGATGTTGTCCTATGAACAAATGGAGATTTTTTCTGGAAGTCCTGTTTTTATTTTCCCACTTATGCTTCCTGAAATAAAATTTATTGTTAATACAAAAGAAAGAAAAAAAATTTTTACGGGGGCAGAAGACGTGTAAGTTTTTTATTGATCATTTGATGTTTAATATTTAAGATAAATAATGTCTAAATTCAGGGTTTCCTAGAGGCCTTTTTAGAGTAGGAGTCTCCCCCCAATCACCCGTGCCCAATTACTTTCAATCCCCCCCAAAACATAAAATCCTCTGCTGAGACCATTTTTGATCCCCCGCCCTATGAAGTTGGGACCGCGTTTCGTTTTCGCAGCAGATCTCTAAATCCATCGGGGGATTTCTTTCATATTGCACATACACATCTCCTAAGGTTTGTAGATGTGCCTTTGGGGTTCATGATCTTTGACCTACTTAAATGGCCTTAACTTTGATATGCCTGATAACGGGCAAACTGTGTCAGATAGCTATGCTGCTAAAAGTTGTATTTTAAAACAAAATGTGTGGTTTGAAGGAGGGATTTTGCCTGAAAATGTCCAACTTGACCTGAAAAAAATGACTGACTTGTGATCAGCATTGACTGTATGTAATATACATGTCATACTGTGATAAATAGATAGACCATAACTGTAAAACAGAATGTAAAAGTTCATGGAAGGATGCACTTTGAAAAAATATCGCAAGCAGGGTATTATAGTAGTCGGCTGGCCTCTTGTTATGGTTATGGTGTCGCCCCGTCCCTCCGCCTTTCCGCATTTTCGCTTCCAAAGCGTATCTCGGAAACCCATGGGGGATTTATTTTATGTGGTACACACACATCCCTCAGGCGGTGTAGATGTGCCTTTTAGGGGTTAGAACCTTGGACCTAGTTTTTAATTTGGGAGGATAATTTTACTCAGGTTTATTATGTTAACCATACAAAGTACAGATAATTTCACTGAGAGGTACATTAAAATTTAGGTTTGATGCGGTTAACCATCTAAGATCACAGTTGACATTTCTATCACTTCTGTGAGCTTGTTTTGTATTTGATTTGCGATTTTATCATTAAATCGATACACTAGGCAGCTTGCAGAGTATCTCTTTGAATTTCATAACATTAATGTATTTTTCTCGTGTTTCTCGTGATATTTGAAATCATAAGATTTTTTTGATAGTTGTCCTTTTATTAGCTTGTTAGCTATAGGGTTGGAACAATACCGCTTTATCAAACGAGACAAATTCGTGTGGATCAAGAAGAACCTGCTCCCCTGCAAGACTACGTCCCAGATACGGACAAGATTTAAAAACCTGAGAAGTTCCCGCGAGATATATCTAAATGTTGTGAAGGTGATAACTTGTCAGTTACTTCTTCACCCTCATTTAATTGTGAAGTTTTCAAATTTTGAACTTTTTGTAATTGTACATTTACTTCTAAATTCCTTGTCCATGGTACAATGTACAATTGGTATAATATTAATATATAATCTTTAGGCTTTAAATTATAGATTTGAAGTTTTTACCCCTTTGAATTCGTGTCTTGCCGATGCAACACACAACTTCAAGTTGGCAAAAATGACTCAGATGCGTACCAGTTGAATCAAATGTTTTGCCAATCTAAGAATTTAAGTGCTCATTTCTCATTCATGATTGAAAGACAAAACTTAAATTATGCTAAAATCGGCAACATACATGATTATCACTTTAAGGGTTAAGGTTTGTCTTTTTCATTTCATGAATCGGCAGATTCTTTAATACCAAGATGAAAAAAATGGAAGTAAAAAACAAAATCAAATAAAACATTCAAATAAAGTAAGAAAATACAACCCCTTCATATATATGTGTGATGCTTTGGGACCTTGACATGGCAAGTCTTTTTCATTTTATGAATTGGTAGATAAGATTCTTTAATACCAAGATGACAAAATGGAAGTAAAAAACAAAATCAAATAAAACATTCAAATAAAGGAAGAAAATACAACCCCTTCATATATATGTGTGATGCTTTGGGACCTTGGCATGGCAAGGCTTAAACCACTTTGTAATCTTTTTTTTTGTAGGAATATCTTCAAACTCTTCAACTTCCTGACTTCCCACGCTACTTGAAGCTCGATGACCCGAGTGAAATCGTGGCGCCAAAAGATAAAGATCCCTCTTTGATGCCTGAATGGTGGGAAGCATACGAGATAAGTCGACGGCAAATAGAAGCCAGAGCAAAGCTTGGTGTAAGGAATTTGTTATTCACTAGTCAATTTTATTGCAAACGGTAAGAATAAAAACATTGTGAATCTTAGAAGCTAAACGTGTGGTCCAAGTATGATCATTTTATATATACTGTATATCTCCGGTTATAATGCAACACCACATATATTACGAGCTAACATTTGAAGCCTCTCATGACATGAATCCCGGATTCGGCAGTTTGAAAGAAACAAAAATGTTTCTTCCCCATCCACGTGTGAAAGTCAGTATTGCGGGGAGCCTCCGTGACCGAGAGGTAGCGTGCTCGGCCTCAGACCGCCAGGGCTCGAATTTCGAGTCCTGTGTCTGGAGGACAGTGTCATCTCAATCATCTCACCATCCTCAGGAGGTTCTCCTGGCCCAGTTTAGCCTATATGTGCACAAAGGTGGCCTAAAGCCCGATTCATTTCATTTCATTTTCATGACATGAAAAACGTCTGCCCTCTCTGTAATACAACCTCATGTGTTGACCGTCAGCCGTAGCAAGCACGGGTCATCCAAATACCTGACGCAATACGTAATACACACTGTGTGAAATTTATTCAGCTACGTCTTTTTAGAAAAATCATATTTCACCGACGTAATTATGTCATTCTAATGTATCTTAATACAAAGACTCTATTTAGATATCATCACAGATAGTGTACTACAATCTCTGATATCATCGCGTACAAATAACCCACCAATGTCGTGTGGCTTAGTGATCGTGCTGCGGCCTAATTCGTCCACGAAATACAGCCTTAAAAAGTGTAGGTAAAAAAACAAATAAATACCTTTCAAGATATAATTAAATTAGGTAGGCCTAGGGTAGATGAGAACATAACTGCGGAGATCTGAGACATCATGAGAGGCCATGGTCAAACCATACATTTTTCCTTGTGATGTGATGTGTGATGTTTACCTATCGTTGAGATCTGATATTTTTCACTATATGCTACACCTGCACATAGCACAAGGTGCATTTTTGTATTGCCAAGAAAAAACATCGCATTGTACATGGGGATGTACAGTATCATTTAAGATTGCCTACTGATAGACCCATTTGTCTAAAAGTAGGCTAGGCTGTTATAATAATGTGGCAATATGTTTATTTTTAGAGATATCAAGTGAAGCTTGAAGCATTCCAGGAAACAGCCTCTCCGAATGATATGTCCACAGCTGGTGAATTGTAAGTAAGAAATTATCCTCAAACATGACATAATAACCCTTACACTGCTAAGCATAACAATATCTAGTCATTTGTTTTATTAGCTGATCAAATTATCTAAGTAATTTATCTGAGATAGATTATCTGATTTAGTTGAGTAATTTTTACCCATTTGAAGTTGTGGTTCATGGTAGAGAGTGCACTCCTTACAGTGGCTACTCGGCCTCCGCCAGCCATTCCCAGCAGCCACTATTACAAAGAAAAAGATCTGTGATTATTGTGGGTCCAGATAGTGAAGTCAAATCAAATCAAATAAACTTTATTTCCAGAGGGTATAACATTTAGCGCTATAGCACTAATTTGCAATGTGCCCTCATAAAAGTCATGGTTTTTGAAATGATGTTATTGCTTTTCGAAATTGACCAATTAGCAAACAATTGACGGTTACAGGGGGGATCTTTTGATGATGTAACAATCGATACATACACACAATGTGATAGGACCTATGCCTACTAAAGCACGTGTAGACAGTCGCCAAAGAGTATGCCTCTCTGTATTATGTGGAAATCCTTCACAATACAGCTTTCAAAATGCGTCGTCAGATCATTGAGCCAAATTCACTTGTGTCTGTAAGGCAAAACCACAGCTGAATGGGATAGGGACCGCATGTTTTCTGATTCTCTATAGGCATTACCATGGCAGTGATTGTCACCGCAAAGGCACATCCCAATTTTCGGTGGGCAGACCTAGGTTACTGTCGACTAATGATACCTGATTCGCCTAAACTGAAATCATCCTGACCTTATCATGAACTGACCGTCTTCATCGATGACTGCCATGAGTTACAGTGACTCTGTGACCAGCCCAGTCAGTTTATATGGAGTGAATGTAGCGAGGAAAATTCCAGTGGGTGAACAGTAAAATTATTTAATTTAAGTGTTAATCCATCAATGGGTCGACATTGGCCCATATTTGGCACCAAGTCACCAACACCTTATTGTTTCATAGATTTCAGATCAAAGTTATCATTTCAGTCGACATTGTATTAATCTGTATGTTTCCTTAATCAAAACAATGGATGTAGGGTATGCACACCTTTACTCATGTTACTGTGAAAACACAGTTCTAGTTATCATTAGCTCTTGTATGATGCCACTTCTCTATACACAAATTGTGTCCTCAAGTTTTAAATGTAACCCTTTCATCACTCAGCACTTCAAGTGGGTGAAATTCAAACAAGATAATTTAGCAGGAAATGGCTTAATTCAGTGGCAGCTTTTTTGGTATGCATCATCTTTGTATAACATCAGCAGTAGCACGTAAAAATGTAGGGGGATTTGTTTCAGCATTCCCACTTAAGTGATAAATAATATTATTCCCTCGCTCAAAGGTCAATAGTTCAAGACATTGGCATACAATCTCTCTAATACTTGTGCTCTGTGACAATTTAAAAATGTATTTTTAGGCCTGACAATACCATTACTGATGAAGTGGGTAACCGGAAACATTCCACAACACATCAACTGTATCAAATGGACACTGGCGTTGATGGAGTGACCCCTTGCTCTCCACTGGAACAAGTATCTTCTTTCGTGATGGCAAGTTCACCAGCCAGAGAAAACACAGTGTATTCCCCAACAAGCACTCCTGTGTGCTCTTCTGCGGCAGAGCTGAAAAGTAAAAGTACACCTCACATGCCACCTATAGGACTGCGTGTTGTACATTCTGCCAGTGGTACACATATATTTCCTGTCAATAGACTGTTGACTGACAATTTGTCACTGTTACCTTATTCAGGAAGCCAGCCTTCTAGTCTGACATCAACCACTTCCATTACGTCTCCAGCCATGCTAAAACCAGACCCATCAGTGTCTGTTGGCAGTGCTGTTAACAGTCCTGTTCTCTTCATTTCCCCTAACCTGGAAAAACCAACTCAGATGGCAGTTGACAACACACATGTATTACAGACGGCTGATAAATCAACAGGAGCGATTCTCAGTACAGAACCACTACAACAGATAGGAATTCGCCTGCAAGTATCTAGTCAAACTAAAGATTTACCAACGCCCTGCTCAACAACCTCGGTGAGGACAAATGATCTTGGACATTTGATAGGTCAGCCACGCCTGTTGACCCCAGAAATCATAAGTGAGCCTGAACCATTGATAGGTCAGCCTCGTCTCTTAGTCACCCACCCAGAATTTTCGACTTGCTAGACTGTTGTTGCTAGGAAGTCACAAGGTCATGTAATCAACGAAAAATAAACATGTGCTTTTATTATATCAAAATCTTTTTTTATCAGCCTAAATAAGGACAAAATAAAAGAAAATACGTTTGCGGAAAAGACTGGAATCTGTCCTCTAAAAAAATTATACTGTTTTCACTTATACTCACTATATTGCTGCTTCTAGAAATCATGTAGGGGCCTATCCTTTTAAATGTATATTATACTGAAACTGACCAACATGTGCGTGGGACCGCTCGTTGTCGAGACCTTAAGCATGTTAAAAATGGATAGTAGTAATGTAGGGCCAACCAACAAACATACACGACCCACCCAGGATAATTCGGAGAAGGAGCCTGGAGGCCGAGGAGGAAAGGCAGAAGGTGGAGTCAGAAGAGTCGGAAGATGAAGAGGAATGGGGGATGTGGAAGAGTAAGACGAAGAAAAGGAGGAAGAAGGAGGATAAAAAGGAGGAGATCGAAGATGAAGATGAAGATGAGCAGTACTCCAAATTTTCCTCGTCCTCCTTGTTCTCCTCTTCTTTCCCCTCCCCTCCTTCTCTACTAGTACCGGTACCTACGCACCGTCTCCTCCACGCAGCCCTGGGTCGATTGAAACTGGTAGGCCTATTATTCATTATACCTAAAAGTTTAAAATTGATTTGTTTTGTATATTGTTTTCCTGGTAGGCCTACAGTGTTTTCCAATCTATATCAGGCTGGTTGAAATCCCCTGCCAGAATTACACGAGGGAGGCTCTGTCTATTTTCTATTATCTTTTGAATTGATTTTATCTCAGGTTTTATGGATTGTGAACTTGTTAATATTATCACATTATTTTTTGGCCTAATATCACTTATTCAATCGTCACCCGGCCTCTAAGTGTCCTTTTAATTGTCACCCCCCCTTCTCGTTTTGTAATCACCATGACTTAACACCTTCAGTAAACAAGCGTCACTCCATTGACTAATCCCTTTGATTTGTTGCATGTTAACCCTCTCAGTCCCACAGTGCATCACCCAAGTATTTGTTTTCTTATTTGATGTGATTTGACGCAATAACAGTTAACTTTTTGGAAATTTAGCAATCTGCATCGGTGATCCTGATATTAGGCGTGATTAGTAATGACAATCGAGGGCGTGTGATTTACGTGAGGTAAAACTGTGAGTTATGATCTTTAATTGCACTTTCTAGTCACAACTGGCCGTGTATGAGCTATCAAGCTGCAATCTATACACACGGTGTGACTCTTGTGATCTTCAATCGCTGTTAGTCATAGACAAATAAATCAATCCTATATTCGTTAGAAACTGAAAATAATTATAAAATTTTTTGTTAATGCTGTCACATAACTTTTTTTTCAATGTGGAGAAAGTAGTTCCCACGGTTGGTTGGTTGTAGGTGTGTTAATTGCAGTTTAATACATCGTTCTGTGGAATAAGAGGAGAGAGCTGATAAGGCCGTTTTTGTGTTTAGCCCTCGGCCCTTTGGGCCCGAAGGCGTATTGTCGTCCCCTTCGTGCGCCGCCGCCGCACACACTCTTTTGGCTACTACACCAACATGATGCAACAGATTAATTTCATAATTCATACAAACATTCAACCCCTCCCTGCACTTTTTTACCCAAGGTCATAGGTCAAAGTCAAGGATTTAAAAAAAATCTTGTTAACGCGATAACTTGAAAAATAATTATTGGATCTCTCCAATTTTTAAACTGAAGTTACCCATGAGTATGGAGATCACCTGGTTAGATTTTTCAGCTTTCTACCGATAATCAACATGGCCGCCACCTGGCGACTAATTTTTTTTTTCGACTTAATTTTTTTTTTTTCATAAGTCCTTTGAAACCTGGTATATAGGTTTTCAGGGTCTGCGAGTCTGTTGGCATTGTCCGTTTTCTCGTGCAACCGAAAACGAGGCTATGGCGGCCATCTTTATTTTTTAATTACAAAATTCCTTGCTAACGCGATAACTTGATAAATAATTATTGGATCTCTCCAATTTTTTATGTGAAGTTGCCCATGAGCATGGAGATGACCTGATTAGGTTTTCAGCTTTTAACCAAAAATCAAAAAAACCGCCACCTGGCGATTAAAATTTATTTTTTTATTTTTTTCAGATTTCCCTCGAAACCTGGTATATATAGGTTTTCAGGGTCTGCGAGTCTATTGGCATTGTCCGTTTTAGTGTGCGACTGAAAACGAGGCTATAGCGGCCATCTTGATTTTTTAATTCAATAATTCCTTGTTAACACGATAACTTGAAACCTGGATCTTTCCAATTTTTTATGTGAAGTTACCCATGAGTATGGAGATGACCTGATTTGAATTTCAGCTATCCACCGATAATCAAAATTGTCGCCACCTGGCGACTAATTTTTTTTAAAAACTTTTTTTTCAGAATTCTTTCGAAGCCTGGTATATATTATATATAGGTTTTCAGGGTCTGCGAGTCTATTAGTATTGTATATTTTCATGTGAGACTGAAAACGAGGCTGCGGCGGCCATTTTGGTTTTATTAATTTTAATAAATCGTTCTTATTTTCAATTAATTGTCTTGAAACCTGGCATATATAGAGTCACTGCATGAGCCGAGAGGTATTTGAGTGCTTGCACGGTATTTTTCTACTTTATTACTACGCGGATGTATAATTAGAGGAATATAAGCTATAATATACTCTGTGCGGAGATTATTACGGTAAGCGTTAACAAAATAAACAACAATTTCTTTATTGCATTTTTATTATTATTATTATCGGCTATTGACAATTGCAACCAGATTATTATTAGAGTGGAAGACCGAGCATCTATACGCCTTGGCAGAAATGCATGTCTGAGACGACAGACTGAGACGACATCGACTGAGACGACAGACGTTCTCCACTCTCCTTGCTTTAAAAATCGATTTTCATTGAAAATGTAAATAAAATATATTTACACTTATTCTTATTATACTCATTAGACTGTAATACATCCCCCCATTTGTCCACAATTACCAACGTATGCCTTTTATAATGGTCGGTTTCCGCCGGTATCGGTCGGTTTCGTGGAAAAGATCTACCGAGTGGAAGTGCAATTTGGCTATTTGGTTGAAACTGGTATTATTCAGTTTAAATTGGCTCTGGACACGCTGATACCGGGCGCTGAGACGACACGGTCACCATTTTGATCTCCAAGACGTAGGCCTACTTGTAATTCCTTGGATATCTTTGTGACAGTAGTCAATAAAGTACAGGTACTAGCTCACTATTATTAGTATTATATCTTAATTAATACTATAAAAAAGACAACAATATCTAAAAGTTTAGTCATGTAACAATTACGTAGGCCTACCTTCAAAATTTCATTGAAAAATATTTTAAAAGTTAATAAATTTACCACATGTGGTCTCACCACCCTAAATAAGCCGAAATCCAGGGAGGTGTCTACTAATAATGGAATCATCACACGAAATATATTGAATGCGACTGTTCCAGCCTCTAGTGAAACGAAATAAAATACTGGGAAGTTATAATTTTGTGAATATTTAATAAGCACAAGTTATCTCCTTTATCAAGGATATCAGATATAGCTATTTCATAATAACCTCGCAGGGATACAGGGTGTTGAGATGGTGTATGTTTGGTCTGTGAAAGAAGGTACAGATTTTAGCCAAATTTGAACAGTTCCGACCTTTTTACACTCCAGGGGGCGTAGCTCAAAATCCGACTGGTCAGCATACCCCTAGCCGGCCTGTTTTTGAACAAGGACATTTCAAGCTTTATCCTGATATGCGACACTATATGCAGCATAGGGCGAAAAATGGTGAAATCGGCCTGCGGAATTGAGGCAGTTTACATGTGGCTCAATGGGACTGGCATTTGGGGTGGTGAGACCAAATAGGCCTAGTAATTAAAAAAATGTTGCAATCTATAAACTACTCTGATTCCCAGAGCCACACTACGCGGCGTGGCCGAGCTTCATGTAGTCTCTGGTATGCCCCAGTGGCGAATGTTTGTGACTTGTTGCTATTTTTAGATGAAAATAGGGTAATCCCCGATTTCAGACATTTTTAAAAGGTCACTTCCCCGGATGAAGAGTCGTTCATAGTATTGTATTTCCCCTCTGACGCATTTCGTATGACTTGACCCAGAAAATTATTCACCGGCCTCAATAGCACAGGCATGATGGTCACGTGACTAAGAGCCTTGGCTAGTATCCGGCCATAAATGAAATTGGCCGGGCTCGCCAGGCAATCTATAAACCAATTAGCTTCATCTTGGAATTTCATTACATGTCATATATCATAGAAATACATATTCAGATATTGTATGTATGTTCTGTGTCATAATAATACTTTTATTGACAAAGAGAATCAGTATGATACAAATGTCAGTGTTATAAAAATAAAAAGTAGTCTATGGTATCAAATAATATTCATAATAAAAAATGCATAGAAGTATATGGTTATGAAAATATACCTTTTACACAATAGACAAAAAATATGTATAGATTTTATGTAGACCTAGGCCTATAATAAAAATACATCTCCTTTCATTTCAGTAGGAGCACTTATAAGCACATTTTGAAGTGATCAGTATTCCCAACAGGAATATTGATCGAAATTCTTTAACATCACAAAAAAAGTCTAGTTTAAACAGATATATATTTTAAATTTGATTCAGGCTTGCACTTATGTCAGGAATGCAAACTTGTACTAAATGGAATATGTTAAAGAACAATATATATTACAGCATTTACATCTGTTTCATATCTAACTTTACACAATTAATATTTAGCCCCATGCCTTAACAATAAATATTGCTAATGAAAGCAATACATTCATATTTTGCGAGGTGAGGATTGAGATCATTTTTTCCTTATTTGCCTGAGTCAGGAAATTTGGTATATTGTCATATATGGTCTAGCTTCTGAATTATTTTCTGAAATTTCGCGAGAGTAGTCGCCCAATGGCTAGACAATTGTCTGTGAAAAATGTCATGAAATATGGTACAGAATTGACTGAGGAATCCGTGAAATTTATGTGAATCTGACTGTAATAGTTGGTTTTAAAAGCATCTGAATCAGTGAATGTTTGAATGGCAGACTTTTATATCACCGACCATGGCTTTCTGTGTCTTATCGTTTCTTCTCGTATCTTTTTGGTAATAGATTCAGTCAAGGCTGTTGTTAAGGCTCTTGTGAAATGAAGTTAATATTTTATAACTCAAATTGTCAACAAGCTTTCTACCACAGACTAATCAACAATACTGTATTAAACAGTGTTATAGGCCATTTAGCACCCTGATATATGTATAACCATAACAAAATATTTTAAAAGTTAAGATGACGACAGAAAGAGCTTTTGGTGACGCACCACCTGGAGCTAAATACGCATGTAAGTTAGTCGACCCGTGGCGTGGGCGTGGGCGATAATTGATGATTGTGGAGTAGCATAAGCATATGATATGGTCTCACCACCCCAAATGCCAGTCCCATTGAAACACATGTAAACTGCCTCAATTCCGCAGGCCGATTTCACCACTTTCAAACCTATTAGATATTTAGTGTGACATATCAGGATAAAGCTTGAGAAGCCCTTGTTCGAATTCAGGCCCGCTATTGGTATGCTTACCAGACAGATTTTGAGCTACGCCCCCTAGCGTGTAAAAAGATCACTACTTTTCAAATTTGGCTAATATCCGTACTCTCTTTCCCAGAACAGACACACATCATTTTCACCCACTGTATCCTTGCGAGATTATCATCATACAGTTATATCTGATATCCTTGACAAAGACGATAACGTGGGCTTATTAAATATTCACAAAATTATGACTTCCATATATTTTATTTTGTTTAACTAGAGGTTGGAACAGCCGCATTAAAAATATTTTGTGTGATGATTCCATCATTAGTAGACACCTCCCTGGATTTCGGCCTATTTAGGGTGGTGAGACCATATGTAGAGATATAATTTTCTTAGTTTATTTTATTTCGGCCTGGTATGAAGCTTGAAGGTGTTCTGAGCAATATAGTTTTTGAATTAGGCAAATATATTGAAAACTGTTGCCCTCGGAGCCCTTTCAATAATTATTGATATCATGAAAATCAGCTTAATTTTTGTGAAAGTCGCATTCAATAAAACAGTTAAATGAAGTGGCTGACAAATCGTCATGGTTACCTTCTATTTTGAAAATTGTTGTTGAAATATGCCACACATATTAGAGTGGACTGTCATTAGTAGCATCCATACTTTAATTCACTATATGTTCTTTTTATTTTGGCCCATATGACAATCAAACTACCAACCAGGCATTTTTATCCATGACTTATATCATCAAAACACGGCCTCTTCAGATCTCTTCTAGACATAGCTATCACATTTTTCACCAATTATATATTTTCTAATAAAAACTATTACACTTAGATTGTTACAGCGATGGTAAAACTCAATAAAATATAGATATCAAGCTGCACATTTGTTATCAAGCAGCTGGAATATGCCAAGAAAAGACCAGAACACGCAAATCCCTTGTGTCTACTAATGGTCTCACCACCCCAAATGCCAGTCCTATTGAAACACATGTAAACTGCCTCAATTCCGCAGGCCGATTTCACCACTTTCAAACCTATTAGATATTTAGTGTGACATATCAGGATAAAGCTTGAGATGCCCTTGTTCGAAATCAGGCCCGCTATTGCTGTGCTTACCAGACAGATTTTGAGCTACGCCCCCTAGCGTGTAAAAAGATCACTACTTTTCAAATTTGGCTAATATCCGTACTCTCTTTCCCAGAACAGACACACATCATTTTCACCCACTGTATCCTTGCGAGATTATCATCAAACAGTTATATCTGATATCCTTGACAAACACGATAACGTGGGCTTATTAAATATTCACAAAATTATGACTTCCATATATTTTATTTTGTTTAACTAGAGGTTGGAACAGCCGCATTAAAAATATTTTGTGTGATGATTCCATCATTAGTAGACACCTCCCTGGATTTCGGCCTATTTAGGGTGGTGAGACCATATGTAGAGATATAATTTTCTTAGTTTATTTTATTTCGGCCTGGTATGAAGCTTGAAGGTGTTCTGAGCAATATAGTTTTTGAATTAGGCAAATATATTGAAAACTGTTGCCCTCGGAGCCCTTTCAATAATTATTGATATCATGAAAATCAGCTTAATTTTTGTGAAAGTCGCATTTAATAAAACAGTTAAATGAAGTGGCTATTCCCGCCTCTATTTCGTCACACAAAGTCGTCATGGTTACCTTCTATTTTGAAAATTGTTGTTGAAATATGCCACACATATTAGAGTGGACTGTCATTAGTAGCATCCATACTTTAATTCACTATATGTTCTTTTTATTTTGGCCCATATGACAATCAAACTACCAACCAGGCATTTTATCCATGACTTATATCATCAAAACACGGCCTCTTCAGATCTCTTCTAGACATAGCTATCACATTTTTTCACCAATTATATATTTTCTAATAAAAACTATTACACTTAGATTGTTACAGCGATGGTAAAACTCAATAAAATATAGATATCAAGCTGCACATTTGTTATCAAGCAGCTGGAATATGCCAAGAAATGACCAGAACACGCAAATCCCTTGTGTCTACTAATATGTAGAGATATAATTTTCTTAGTTTATTTTATTTCGGCCTGGTATGAAGCTTGAAGGTGTTCTGAGCAATATAGTTTTTGAATTAGGCAAATATATTGAAAACTGTTGCCCTCGGAGCCCTTTCAATAATTATTGATATCATGAAAATCAGCTTAATTTTTGTGAAAGTCGCATTCAATAAAACAGTTAAATGAAGTGGCTATTCCCGCCTCTATTTCGTCACACAAAGTCGTCATGGTTACCTTCTATTTCGAAAATTGTTGTTGAAATATGCCACACATATTAGAGTGGACTGTCATTAGTAGCATCCATACTTTAATTCACTATATGTTCTTTTTATTTTGGCCCATATGACAATCAAACTACCAACCAGGCATTTTATCCATGACTTATATCATCAAAACACGGCCTCTTTAGATCTCTTCTAGACATAGCTATCACATTTTTTCACCAATTATATATTTTCTAATAAAAACTATTACACTTAGATTGTTACAGCGATGGTAAAACTCAATAAAATATAGATATCAAGCTGCACATTTGTTATCAAGCAGCTGGAATATGCCAAGAAAAGACCAGAACACGCAAATCCCTTGTGTCTACTAATGGTCTCACCACCCCAAATGCCAGTCCTATTGAAACACATGTAAACTGCCTCAATTCCGCAGGCCGATTTCACCACTTTCAAACCTATTAGATATTTAGTGTGACATATCAGGATAAAGCTTGAGATGCCCTTGTTCGAAATCAGGCCCGCTATTGGTATGCTTACCAGACAGATTTTGAGCTACGCCCCCTAGCGTGTAAAAAGATCACTACTTTTCAAATTTGGCTAATATCCGTACTCTCTTTCCCAGAACAGACACACATCATTTTCACCCACTGTATCCTTGCAAGATTATCATCATACAGTTATATCTGATATCCTTGACAAAGACGATAACGTGGGCTTATTAAATATTCACAAAATTATGACTTCCATATATTTTATTTTGTTTAACTAGAGGTTGGAACAGCCGCATTAAAAATTTTTTGTGTTGTGATTCCATCATTAGTAGACACCTCCCTGGATTTCGGCCTATTTAGGGTGGTGAGACCATATTCATTCACTTGAAGTCGGCACTTAACCAGGGGCATCTAGAAAACCCCCTCGACCCACGACCCTCGACTTAATTTTAAAAGCAGTTTTATTTGTTTATATAATTATAACTTTTGTATAATAATAACAATCAGGAAATTATAATATAGATCCACTGTGTCACAGTCTGTGATGCTAACCTGGCTATCAAGTGATGTTGGCTGACCGTCTGCTACGCTGGTCCAGCATCCACCCGACGTTGGTTTAATGTATCTTGTTTTATGGGTGGCCATCGATTATATTTTTATCAATACACGTAGGCCTACAGGTAGCCAACACATTTTAATGTTGAGTCACTGTTTAGGACGCTTGTCTAACTTTAACTGTTATGTAGCCTATAATAACCCAAGCATGGGATTGAATGCCTCTTGTTTTTTTGGTGCGCAAAAAGACACTTGCCAGTCATATCACCTGGCATGTCACTCGCCAGTTTCATTCAGTCACACGCTTTACCACAGGCATTGCAAGCGGTGCAAAATCCAACATTGGTTCAATGCTTAGTGCTTGCTGTGCTTAGCTCTCATTGGACCGGAACACTGTTAGGCCAGCGTTAATGTAGGACAGTGGTGGGACTCAGATGGCAATCTTTTATACGCCTAATCAAGTGCCCGCATATATTGCGTATCGTGCCTCTCCCAAAATATACAGGAAGCGTTCCGCCAATGTTAGGTCAGCGTCGCAGACGGTGAGCCAACATCGACCTGATATTGTTTCCCGAATTTTATAAATAGACTAGTCTATCCAAAAAAAAAAACAATGAAAAAATTAAAGTCGAGGGGCGAGGGGGTCGAGGGGGTTTTCGAGATATCCCTTAACCAGGGGTCTGGCCGGACGAATGGTTGCCGACTGGTAGCTTCATCACTCTCCCGAAGCGCCAGCATGTATTCGAACGGAAGCTCATTAGAGTAAGTTGGCACTGCCAAAATTGCCAGCCTCTAACACATAAGTTATTGACCAAGTCGAAACCAGTTGCAATGCTGACTTGAAATTGAATATGCTTTTTAGCTAGGTACGTATAGCCTAGTTCCTGGCCCGCCCATAATACCCTCCATTATTCTAGTCTATAGACCCCCTCTATTTATGTGAATTTTTAAATTTATGAAAGTAAACTAAAAGTAGATTAAAACTAAGAGACATATTTTTCTCTGTTAAAGTGTTTGTTTGTTCTTTTTGCTCACTACAGCCTAGGCTAGGGCCTACCCGCCATCAAATTAAAAATGATCAAATGATTTTCAGCGATTTATCTGTCAATTTTGAACCCATTTATGCCAGTCTACTTGAAATTTTGCAAAGGTCATTTTCTATTAAAATACTAACAGCGGTAACAAATTAAAACAATTATATCACTCCCTGAGTTAGACCATTTCCCATGTAATGAAATTCGAGAAATAGTTTAATGGGGTTATAAAGGGACGTTGTAATTTTGAATGGTCTAACTTTTGAAATACACTAGAGTCTATATAATTTCAAGAAATTTTCAAGGCTGTTAGGATTTTTATACTAGAAAATGGCCTTTGCAAAATTTTAAGGAAATCAATTTAAAGTTGACAGAGAGATCGCCGAAAATCATGTGATCCTTTTAGATCGAAAACTGTATTGACTGTCTACATGCAACCCTAATTAACGGAATACACTTAACTGAAGTACACCAGTTTAACATCCTCGTTTATTTAATTTCAGGCTCTCATTCAAAAACTATTATATAATGTTTAGGTGAGAGATTCACCGGAATACACACATTATTATTATGTGTGTATTCCGGTGAATCTGTATTCCGGTGTTTAGGAATACAGCAGGAAACCATATTCATGATAATTGTTTAATCTGTTAATAGATCTAGATCTGCTACTGCTAACAGTTATAGGTCTAGGCCTACTATAATTTTGTGTTTTATTTGGTATTAAATAATTGATCAAATGAATTTTTTTTGACAGATTTAGATCACACTGCTGACATTCAGTAAGTATTATGAAAATAAATGCACATTTCAGGGGTGGGCAGGAGAAAAACGACCAGTCGCCACAAATTGTAATTTTTTTGTTTTCTGACTGGTCAATGTTGAATATTTGCATTGCAGATATTTAGCTTCTGTCGCCACATGTGGCGACCACTTTCCCTCCCCTGCATTTATTCTTTGCCACTGCATTGAATGATTGAAAATTGTAATAGATATTTTTAGCATATCAGTTGTTTTGTGTATCATGTGTATGTGGAACTTGATATAACATGTATAAAGTAGAGAATGATAAAATATAAGCTATGGAGAAGGTGGGCACACCATTTGTATTTTTATTTACTCTGCATCATGTGTATAGAACCAGCTCACTACTGAGCACCTGACAAAATATATTTTAGGAATAGGCCTATAAATATGTGCAGTGAGAATAATATTTTAAATTTTCATGAATACTTTTATATATTTTTTTTCATTCTCCTATTTCTGTTAATCCAGAATCAAATTTACAATCACCATGGTTACAGGTAACATGAGTAGTAATAGTATTACTATCTAAAAATATTTGTTTATTATTTGTTAAATATATAGATATATACATGATATATTACAAGTTTTTAATACACACTACCCCGGTAGTTACATTCTACTTCAATTTAGTTATAAATATGTTTTTTTTTATTTGCAGATTAAATGCATGTATCCTTTACAATTAATCAGGATCAAATCTATTTAACAAAAATAGAAAGTATATTTTTGTCATTATTAAACCTGCTATGGTTCACAAGAATCTGCTTTTCCATAGGAACCAACCTTCTATGGTAAACCACCTGTCCTAAAGGACAACTTGTGTGTGCTATTTTGGTTTTCTCCCATAACAGTTTCCACTGGAAACACTTTCTCTCACTGGAAAAATGATGGCAAGAAATTGTAGTGCTCAGCACAGGGTACAAGACATTGAACATGTTAAACATTGGTCAATTTATACATGTAATATCGTGCTATTGCTAATTACTTTTACTTGCATATTTTATATAATTATTTTTATATCTTTTTATTTACCTCCACACTGAGAGAGCCATAGCATACATTTTATCATCACATATTTGAAAAATCAATATACACTGTATATAGCCAAAGCAAACACGTAAATATACATACCAGTAGTGCCAATTTTCCTGATTTGGGCGTGAGATGTCCCGATATCTGACTCAAAATTGGCCTCTCAAGATTCTCCCGATTTTCCCCACTTACTCACATTGATTTGATAATCATTCTTTGATACTAAAAATCATAGAAAGACATCAGCAACTGGTCACCAGAGGCCACCACTTGCTGTGGTAAAATTTAAAATTTCCCCAGTGGCACCCCCTTTTGGGCTTTCCCCCCTTCTGGGCACTTTTGTGATCGGCTGCGGCGTCCATCCTCCCGATTTTATTACATTTCTCACTCTTTTCTACTTCCCAAGTTTGCACTACTGACATACATTTAACCAGTAGTGATATTTTTGTGATATTTTTACAAGCAACACTACACAGGGTATAAAATCTACATTTTTTTCCCTGGCCTGACCAGCCGGGCCAGTAGCTCAGATCAGTAGCCAGATCTCATTCCACTGGCCCATGTGTCATGCTTGTAGGCCTAATGTTGTAATGACTAATAACACTTTGCTTTGACATAAAACATTTGTTTAAAATTGCCACTCTTTCGCTATTGGTGGTCTCATGATCAGCACTGCCCAGCAAACACAGTTAGGCCTACCTACATCGATTTTATCTTGGATAAATTTTGGCCATCATCTGGAATAACATCTTAGACAAAGGGTCAACAGCAAAACAGAGAGTGATTTACAATCTCTAGTTTAATACTGAGATCCCAGGAAACACAAAACATTTGTATCATATTTGTACAATGTTGGACCAACGTTGGAAACATTGGGCCGACGTTGTACAAATGTTACAAATGTTATACAAATGTTTTGTGTTTGCTGGGATGGGGCCTACCAGCATTTCAGATGCTGGTTGCGCATTGAAAGAGGAGACTCTATTGAGCCAATCATATCCTGTGGGGCTGGATAATGACGCTAAAATGTGCTCCCTGTCCTTGAAACATGAGACGTGGATCTAATGCTGGTTCCATGCCTGCCCACTGCAATGCTGGCCCAACGTTAAACCATGGGTTAACATCTCTGCCGCCTGACTATGCTGACTGTCTCAAGCAGCATGTGCAAGATGACACACTGTATCTGCACAATCAGTGTGTATGCATCTACTGTCCGAACACACAGCTGTGCCTGTCCCACCAACATTTAGACAGCGCTGAGGATTCAATTCATTTCAATTTGTTTATCGCAATGTATACTGGAAAGTACATAATACAGTACAGCCTGCTATGAGCAGCCAACCTCCTATGGGAGACCACTTGGCCATTCTTTAAAATGGCATTTTGTATACAGATGAACCTACTATAAGCAGCCACCTGTCTTGAAAGTCCACTTTTCCAGTTCCACAAGGGTGTCTGCTCAAAGCAGGCTATGCTGTACAGCAAAAATATAATCAGTTTGATCTTAGTACACAGTTCATGAGGCTTATTAGTCAGTTTATGTTATATTCATAGTAATGAAGTGTAGAAACGGGGGGTATAGATGTTTACAAGCATAATTAATGTAGGTACCATGGTGACTCTCCAGTGAACACAACCCATCGACCATTGTTTATTTGACCAAGGTGTTGATGGGTCAGATTCTGTCACTACAGTCTGATTAATAATGTCATAGACGGCAGATAGATACTATGTATTAACCAACGATATTACACTCTCAACTATACTAAGCAAGACAAAGAGTTGTAGACTTTGAAATAAAATTAATGTTTTGACGTAACCTTCACACATGGCCTGGTATTGGTGGTAGGGGATATTCTAACACTTATCCTGCTATAATTTATCTAAATTTTCAGCTACTTTAGGTTGTGGCTCGCTTTCGCGATCCACAACCTCAAGTAGCTGAAAATTACTCACATTTGTTTCATTTGAGCAAAGTATTTGCAAATCTTGATGTTTAGACACACATTTCATTCCCAATAACAGTGATTTGGTCAATTAATAAAACAGATTAAAAATGACAATAGTCGTGACCAGCAGGATAAGGGCTAAAGTACATGGTCACCGGCAATGCGGGACAGCTGATCTTTGAAAACATCGCCCCTGACAGTGAGTGCTATTTCTACAAATAAAAGGGTGAATTTTAACCCTGACTACATAATGTTAACACTTGTAGAGTTATTTCCTATAACAAAATGCAGGGGGTGATGACTTGGCAGAAGCATTTGAAGGGGTAAGTCTAAGATATGATTTATATTTATTATATTTATAATTTATGGACTCGTAAATTTAGGTTATTATTAGTGATCAGTCAACTGCAAAGTTTATTTAGGCCGTTATGTGGTAATTATACTCCTTCTTACACATAAAGAGTGTTATTTTCTGTCCGCCAGCATTTTTTATTGACATAAGAGGCCTGATAAATCGTTGTGCACCTAGCCTTCTTGATTTTGTAAACGGTCGATGAATTAATGTTATTGAAAAAAATTATGTCACCATATCAGGGTCCTGCCCAGACAATAGGCAGTGGTGGCCGGTCTTGGCACCAAAATGTCAATTTTTATACTACAACCATTTTTTTATACTCAAAATACTCAGTTTTCCATGTTTTTTCCACGTGTCGTGGTGGGCGGACGCCCAGCGCCACCCACTGTCATCCACTGTGGGCAGAACCCTGGAAAGCCTATACATGACATATTACTAAATAATAGATTGATCATAAAAATCATAAGTTAACAATTTAATGAAAAGACTCTTGTATAAATTAAAATTTACTCTAGAAAACAAAGTTACCCAAATGAAACATTTATTTTTATTTCCAGAAATATTGTTACTGTATGAATATTTTTTTTCATATGATAGGCTGCAGTAGCTATGTTTGGTTACATGACTGAAATAGAAACTGTTGAGAAGACCAAAATAGAAACCATAGAAGCTGAAGGTAAATCACACAATCATATTTGAATAATCAGTGCACAAATTTGGACAAAATTAATGTCGGCAAAAACTAATTTCTCTTCAGTATCTGTGTATTAGGACTCATTTTTAAACCTAATTTGTATTTCTATTATTCTATTTACAATCAGAAAATGCATTACATAACCACTGTATTTTTCTCTATACTGTTTATGGTATAGTACAGCTTTTAACAGAACAAAAATCTACTTTACCAATCTGAACGGTGTAAAAAAGTAAAATGTGTTATCGACTGGGTTAATTTGTGAGATATGGAATTTTGAAAAGTGAGAATTTAAAAGTTGTATCACAAATCGGCTTCCAGATGTGATTTTTTCGATGAGCAGATAATTTTGAAAAAGTTGTATCTTGAGACAGAGATCTCTAGCTGATGCCATTATTTGATTGTGCACAGGGGAAAGTCGTATTTATAGGGTACTTAGCCTGTGCTCAGAAAACAGTTGCATCTGGCGGAAAGTTGTATGTTGGGGTTGGAGGGGTTAGGGCATAATTTTTTGTGGGGGCTGCTGTACTGTTATTTCTAGAGTGGCATTAAAAGTAGATAGACTACTTGTGATCATTTGGCAACATTATATTTAACATACTATTTTGTAATGTTTTTATTTTTTTTCTAGGCCATGACATGGAAAGTCTACTTTTCCATTTCTTGGATGAATGGCTTTTCCTCTTCTCTGCAGAACCTTTTTTCATAGCTAGGGTGAATATGATTTACAAGTCATCTGATAAAACTATCTATGTATTCGTTCAAGTGACTGATCAATGATTAGTATTTGTGAAATTTTGTAGATCACAAAATATATCCGGGGAATATTTTGTTCAGTATCGCGTAGTGAAAAGCTATGCAATTCCGCCCATTCACTGATCAGATGTAAAATTTATCAGTGAAATATTTATACATCAATGATAAGGTTGTAAATGTCAGACAAAGCTTGAAGGAGATAATCACTAAATAATAATTTTCAAACAAAATATTCCCTGATATCAATTCCAAAGATTTAAGCAATAGTAATACCATTATTAAATGTCTATTTTTTGCAAGTTCATTACTATTTTCACTCTTTTGTAGGAAGTAAAAATAACAGAGTTTGATAAGGAAAATTTCAAGATCAAAGCAGAGGGGTTGGTGTTTCAATTTTTCTATCAATATCTTATACTCTATTATAAAACATTATACTGTATGTATTATGATGAGATATTTTTAACAATGCATTTGAATTATATCACCCTATATTATGTCATGCATTAAACATGTACATGTATATATAAATAATATTTCAAAATTAAAATATGCTAAAGCCTGATGTTCGTGAAGTAGATAATAAAAGTATTAATATTCTGACCTTCATTATTTTTAACCACTATTATGGCTGGAAATCTAATTTACCAAGCGATTTGACAATGGGATACTTTTTTTCTGTTGCAGACAAGGGGAGACGTTTCAGCTGGGAAAACATCCACAGGTCAGAAATACACTATATTTCGTCGATTTGGAACCTAAAAATTGTTGTATCTTCCACTTTGTAAACACACACATCTCCGAGAATTTGTATCAACACATACAATATCTATGATTTGCCTTAACCCTTACAGCGCGGGGATAGACTTTAACATGTAACGTCTGTAGAAGACTAAAGTCTATCTTCGCAGCGTACGATTTAAAATATTTCTAATGACCGTAGACCCATGACATACCCTGGGTATTCAAATAAATTGGAAAGAGCTGACTAAGACATTTATGATGATTTCCAATTGAAAAAAACTCTCTGGTCTCCATGTAAAAAAAAATATTCAGCGCTCTAACCCTTTAACCGCCAAATAATTCAAGTGAAATTTTCACCCACTTGAAGTTGTGAACTTCAAGTGAATGAAAATTTTCAGATTTGACAAAATGGAGGTCAACTCTTTTGAAATCGTGCTGATTGATGTCACATTATTGCTTTAACATGCCTAACAGGCGGCACTAAATGTGGTAATAATTGAGTGGAAAACACAGTATATTTGGCACCGGCGATTAAAAAGTTTATATTATATTTCTCAATAGCGCTTTTGATATCTGCCCATCTGAGCTCTGGTTACATCATAGTCAGAACTGAGCTGAGCGGATAACAAAATGAATATTGAAGATGCTGATGCAGTTTTTGCTCATGCATTTTCAATCATTCACTTCATGCGATACACAATGTCGATCATTCTCCCCACAGAGTGAAGTGCACTCAATGTGAGTGAAATTGTGATCAACACAATGTTAAAATATTAACATACCCTAGAATAATGATCAAAAAGCACATGATTGACTGTTTACAGCGGAAGTAAACTATCCCTTCTCTCGCCAATTCTCGCGGACGGAAGCTCTCACACATGAATCAGTGTCGTGAGATTTCAAGTTAGTAGTCCATGGCTGGAGGTCTAAAGAAAGACGCAGTAAATTATTATTGTCTATACTGTAAATCAGGTAATTTTCGCTTGTTCAAATTTTCGCGAATTTTTGATTTTGAGACTTTTCACAAAGTCTAGAATTTTCTTTTTTCTTTAGTAGCGCTATTATAATAATAATTTTCACGAGAGTCTGGAATTCGCGAATTTGTCCAACTCGCCGATTTCGCGAAAATTAAAACTTCGTGAATATTACCAGATCTACAGTATTCTGATTTCTTGAATCTGAAAATTAACCACTTATTATCATAATTATTTAAAATAATAATTCTTTATCACAACTTGTTTTTTTAGGGAACAGAGGTGAAAGCAATCACATATGCCAGCATGCAAATCTATGATACGGAGGACAAACATGAAGTATTTGTTATCATAGATATCTGATATGTGCTGTGGAATAACGAGTTATTATTTCCTGAAACAACCTCAGTAGACAAGAGATTTTGACACTATGTTTGTTCAATGTTGGGCCAGTATCATAGATGATGGGCCAGCATTATATCAACATCTTATGTCTGCTGGGATGGTCCTTTTACTCTCGCATATACAGCCCTTTTCCTAGTCATGCAAATTATCTGGATGTTTTGTAGAATACATTTTTACAACAACTTAGCGATTGTTTTATTCTGCTGATGTGATTTCAGAGCGTGCAAGACACAAACACTATAAACCTTTATTGCATTTTTAATTAAATAAATAAAAGAACAGTATATTCTATGAAAAGGTGTACGTTCTCAGCTTTTTACTGATATTTTCTCTGCAGTCACCTTGTGATATGGGAATTTGCTTGCTGTTCTTAAATACCTGGGGTGCGTTTCACTAAGAAAATCTCATCTTAACTTTCAGTCATTTACTATTAAAAAGTTGAGATGATTTGAAGAAAATCTTAACTTTTTCATGATAAATGACATAAACTAGGTCAAAGTTAAGATGAGACGTTCTTAGTGAAACGAGCCCTTGATCTCAATATATCAACTGAAAACACAAACCCTTCTGTTTTTTAAATGATTTCTTCTAAATAAATTTACAGTAGAACTTGCCATTAGCAGCCACTGTTATGAGCAGCCAATCTTTTATGGGACGCCACTTAGTCATTCCCCAAAATGACATTTTTTATACAAATTAACCTCCAATGAACAGCCATCTGTCTTGAAAGGCCACTTTTCCAGTGCCCGAAGGCTGGCTGCTCATCTGCTCATAGCAGGTTCTACTGTACTTCAAAGTATGCTACAAAATCGTAGTTCAAAGGGTTTAAACAGTTATTGTTTAAGGCGACACTATAAGGTCTAAATCATCATTTTTATTTTGACTGTTTGATATGTCCATTGTATGCCAACATGTCCATAGACTAGAATTGCGTAAAAAAACTTCTATTTTGGCTTGCACATTTACCAGTCAGAGACATATTATGGGGATGATATTTAATTTCAGAGATAGAAATACAGGAATCCCTGATAAACGGGCTTTTTGGTACACTTGTTACGTTGCCACAGCAACCCAGAATTAAAAGACTTGCGCAATTCTAGTCTATGGACATCGTGACATATCATTGACATAATTTATTAAGGAGCCAAAATATAAAAATTAAGATTTTTGCCCTGCTTCTGTCAAGTAACAAGTATTTATTTGCTTTAAAGAATTAAAAATATGATATCATTTTTTTTTACTTTAGTGATACCAAATTTATATAATGTAGGCCTAGCCTACACACATTTTACGCTGCTTCATTTCAATATATCAAGAGTGATGATGAGCATAGGACATTCATTGTCTGATTTTCAATATTTATATAAATAGATAAATAGACACAAGAACATTTAATAATGTGATAACATTTGATGTAAAAACGTAATCACAATTCCTTTTCAGTGTAGTGTACGGTATTTGTAAACAGATATGATGTACCTCTCTTTCATCTAGATAACTAGCAAAGACAGGACGTTGACTATAATGTTGTTTAACTGCTGGGAAGCCATCTGCAATGCTGGTCCAACATTAAAACAACATTTGTTCAACGTGTTGTGTTTGCTGGGTATTTTGTGTGCATGTTTTTATGAACCTCACAAATCTGACTGTGAAATGATGTAACAATCATGTAGAGCTACCTATGTCCTGTGATAAGTCTCAATAAACACGGGACATTGAGTAGTCTATGTTCGGTCAGTGTTGAGCCAGTGTCGCGGACAGCAGGCTACTCACTACCCAGCCAACACCTGATATTCAACCAATTCTGGGCCAGCTGTTATTCAATATTGGTTCAAGGTCTAGTATTTGCTAGGTAGGGCCTACTGCTGCAAAGCAATTGATATTTTATACTTTGTGTGTCATATTTTCAAATTGATGCACCATTTATCATGTTTATATAAAATGATATTTGTGTTTTTATGAGGACAGACCAGAAATTTTCAACAAGAAAAAATATTTTTAGACCATGCATATTTCGAAAAGCTGAGCAAGCTTCTAAATTAAATGTTCGGAATGTTTGGTGAATTTATGTCATTGTTTATAGAACCTGTGTTTGTAGATCTATTGTACATTATGATACATCATGATACTTTACTGATACACATTTATGAATAAAATATGTACATTTTGAGATACTTGTTTTTGGTTTATGTTTGATTGCACACACCCCACTTCTCCCCCGCCCCCTTGGTAATTACATCAACTTTAGGCCACTCCCCTTTTTCCTCACCCTTTCCATAAAAATAAGGTAATATTTATTGTATTTGAGCGTAATTAAAGAAGGTGTATGCTTACATTTATTTGAAAGTCTGCATTGCCGGCACCAAACCAGCATAAAAGCGGACAAAACCAACACAATGAGTTGGCGTATCAACACATTGTGAATATAGAAAATATAGGCCTACATATATGCAGTCGAGCCTCTCTGCAGCGAACTTACGTAGAACGAATTTAAGGATAGGGCTACCTATAACAAAATATTTCTGAGTAACAGACCATCTTCATAGGGTTACCAGGTTACATGTATTTAAATTTTGTTGCGAAGTCGTTTACTGCGAAATTCGTTTATTAAAACCACTTTTGGATAGCCCAAATCACATTTTACCCTCTTATTACGAAATTTATAAATGCAACTGAGAATAATTTTAAGTTGGTAAATTTCGAAATGTAATAAGAAATATATAAAACATTTCCAATGCCCACAATATGAGTTAATTAGCGGGTATAGAATCACAATAATCCCATCAAAACATTTGTATAACATTTATACAACGTCCGTCCAACGTCTTCGACGTTGCACCAACATTGTATAAATCTTTGTGTTTGCTTGGCTGTATCGGTAGTTTTCTCATTAATGGTAGTCGCACCGAGTTGACCAAAGTGGCCAAGATGTCACAACTTTGAGCCAATGCTGTCCCAGTCAGAGCATCATTTTTTTCGCAGTGAAGTTTAGTCATTTGTTGACCTTTTTCACTAAATCATTGGTAATTTGTATTTTAGTGAATGCAATAAGCAGAAAATCTTAGCACTGTATAGTTTAAATTGATTCAAATGACACATATTAATGCAGTCATATTTTTTTTCTAAATATGATTGAAAGGTAATCGTGTTGATGGTGTAAGATGACACTTTCCATCCCGTTGTCGCAAATCCGATATAGCTAATTCCCACAAACAAATCAGGATTAAACTAAGTATTGGCCTATTTCTAATTATTTGGTGTAGGCCTACGGTAATTATTTTATCAAAAGAGAAATAAAAAGCAAAATAAAAAACATTATCGAAAAAAAGTCTTTAAAATGCAGTAATTAGGTTTATGATGTATACATCCGGACAAGAAATAGGAATAAAAACGGCACAAGTAGGCCAGTTGACATCCATTCGTACGTCCGGCCAGACCACCGCCCAGACATAAATCCTGAGGGCTTTAAAAACTTTGTCATTTCGCTTCACTGAACCATAATATTCACACTACGGCAGACCCAACTCCCCTGATGCGCATGCGTGTGGGCCCACAATGTTCACTCAGTTGGTAAATACGGTAGTTCTAAATACCGAAAACCACTTGATATACTGAAAACAATCTTTTAAGCACTGAAAATCACCTATATGTACCAAAAAAAACACATTATAGTGTATCTAGGAGTAGGCCTATATTCCTTAAGTTAAAAAAGATCCTATATATTATAGAGTATATTATTATGTAGTATATTATAGAGTATGAACCCCCTCGAAAAATATGGATCTACCACACGCATTATGCATACTGCAGTTGCAAAAGCCTGCATGTGATCAATTTTGATTTAGGCCTAGGGGCCTACTCTGTGAATTATGAATCCGCCTGAAATTTGGCAACAGTATATGGCAGGTTCCACGATAATGTTTACCATAACGTTAGCATTATTATGATTACAAATTACATTTTATTGTTTTAGTATAGGAAATAGGTGTGCTTAAAGGTTACCATACTGCCATATAGTGAACACAATTTCTGTGATAAAGAAAAATCGTGAAAACTTAAAAATAATAAAACATAGTGAAAAACCTGTCATATCAAGAATATAAAACCTACTTTGGCGACATGTCATGTTTTTGTACATCAATATTCTATAATTAGTTTTGCCAGCATTATGCTGCATCATAAAAACAATATATCAAATTATGATTATTGAAAGTCTATTTCAATCCGAAACATTTTTTGACAAAAATATGGATGTTTAAAATTGACACTTAAAACGTGATTTCGTCTATCAGAGATGTATTCATCACGTTAGCAAAATTATTAGTCTTCGTACGTCAAAACTTAATTTACACCATTAATATGAAATTGAGCAATTGACCAGGTAGGCCCTAATTAGTTTGCCTAATAAAATATATTACACAAAATGTTATAATATTAAATGTCTACATATAGGCCTATAGTGGCATCGATTTGTCAGTTACGGAATTCGCTGTCCTATGTTGCGTAACAATAGCACTGCAGTTTACGCACTGTAGTATACTAGCTTCCCATGTGACATGGTTTAGAAATGTGGGGCTATTGCCTGCACGTGGTAGTTCAGAAAAATACCGCTATGAGGTAGGCATGTTTGTAAAATGTATTGGTCAAAATGTACGTCACCATCTCTGTGATGAATCAGAAGTAACGTTAGCATATTTGGTTGGTGCAGATTTGACAATTCAAGCCTGTTAAGTGCCCAGTTTGTACCTCTGAACATGCCATTTCCATAGAAAATGAAATAATGTATCTCATTACAGCGAATGTAATACTTTGCGCCAGTCAAAGCTATAATTAAACACATTATGTGTTTGTGCTGCTATCGTTTATGGATACTGGACAAACCACACACTAACGTTATATTTCTTGGATGTTTTCCACTCTGAACGTTATGTTATTTAAATGTTTTCACTGTTAATGTTATGCTATTTGGATGTTTTTCACTGGTAACGTTATGTTATTTGGATGTTTATCACTGTTAACGTTATGTTAATTGGATGCTTTAAAGGGACATGCCCAGGTCTGAAATCATCAAACAATCGGTGATTTTATTTTGGATTCTTAATATAACCCTATGATGTAAACATGTCCATAGACTAGAACTGCAAAAGATTTTTAATTTTTGTGCTGCGCACTCAACAGTTAGGCTAGATATAGAGACGTAATTCCCGTATTTCTTATTTTTGACATGGTTGTCAATAATAAGAAATCAGGAATTTCGTCTCTATATCCAGCCTAACTGGTGAATACGCAGCACAAAAATTTAAAAACTTTTGCAGTTCTAGTCTATGGACATGTTTACATCATATGGTCATATATTAGGCTAAAATAAAATCAACCGATTTTTTGATGATTTTAAATCTGGGCATGTCCCTTTAACGTTAATTGGATGTTTCTCACTGTTAACGTTATGTTACTTGAATGTTTTTCACTACGAACGTTATGTTATTTGGATGTTTTTTACTGTGAGCGTTATGTTAATTGGATGTTTCCACTGTGAACGCTATGTTATTTGAATGTTTTCCACTGCGAACGTTATGTTAATTGAATGTTTTCACTGTGAACGTTATGTTTTGTGGATGTTTGTGACTGTGAACGTTATGCTATTTAGATGTTTTCACTGTTAGGCTTACAAAAAAAGATGTAGGCCTATTGGTGATATATTCTACTTCATAAACATGATTAAATTAAAGTAGTTTGTATATATTTGAGGAGGGCATTATAATGAGATATTCCATCTAGAAATTAAAGAGCACTTGAACCTTAAACACACAAGTGTTCTGAATCAATCTATATGCCTGTTAATTGCAAAAAGGCCAATCTCTTTAAGCGAAAAGTTTAGGCCTATCACCTTTTTGTAATAATGAAAAGAACCATCTACCACTCATGAAAATAAGAGTTCAAACGAAACATCATTTCACTCAGGTGTGAATGAGTAGGCTTACCTGGAAAGATAGATATGGAAAATATATTTGATAATAAAATCACTATAGCGCAAAACGTTTGCAGTGATGTATGCTCCTCGGGGAATTGAAATGGTACATCAATTAACAGGTCCAATGACCAGGGATAATATGATGTAAGTCGCCATGTAGCCTGTAGGCATATGATGAGCTGGATATGTGCGCCATATAAATATATCATATTATAATTAGACCCTATTGTATGAAGTGGGGCTTACTTGCTAACGTGATTATGTACATCCAAGGCAGCTTGAATCGTCACGTTACCATTTTTTTTTTACTAAATCAACATCAAACAAAAAAATATTAAGCAAAATAAAGGTAATAATATGATACTTTATGTTACTCTATGGTAATTTCATGTATCGGTGACACGTACGTGAATTTTTTTGTGAGTGACTGTTATTAAAACAACTAACTTTCTCTCTTTCCCATTGCAACACTGAACAAATAAATGTCTTTTTACTATTATAAAATTCATCAATTATATCGAAATTATCAACAACATGTTGTTTGTTCATTCTACAAACATATTGAAAAGTCAAAATAATCATTTAGACTATTATATTTTTAGGTCCACTCGGTAGGTTGGTGGTACACATTATCGTTGAACCAGCCAAAATGTAACTGGTCTCTGTTATACCAATGGTATACCAATCAAACAAAAAATAGGTCAGCAAAAAAATGGAGTAAAAACAGGATATTTTAATCATTTTTTAGACAATTCTGTGGGGCTGGCATCGTGATGGAAATGTAGAAATAATATGTGAAACTCTTAAATAATACTCCTGGGTAAAATTTACTAACAAAAATAGCAACAAAACGTTCTTGAGACTCTATTATCATCCACAATATATTCACTATTTCTTTAGAACATTGCTTTTAAATCACTGCTGCATTATATAAAATGTTTTAATTATTATTAAATTTGTCTGTGAATCAAATAATTTACTGTACGTTTGATATTTGGTTGAACATCCTCTCGTTTTCATTAATTAGGCATCGACGCGAGGGGTCATTCCGTCATATAGTCGCTCCAGGGCCTCTTTGGGTATTTTATTCTAGATCTGGTGGACCCTTATTCGTAGCTCTCGTATAGGTGTTGGTGTGTTGTGACTGAGTTCTCTCATCACATAAGCCCAGAAAGACTATATAAAATTCATATCTGGATTACTTGGAAGCTATATAGTGAATAACCTGAATCTCCTGCTCTTTAAACCACTGTGTGATATAACTGCTTCTCTCTGAGCAATTGTGACACGAGTTCTCTTCCACCAGGCTTAATTAGCTTTAAAATATTCCGTTTTTCTGTAAAAAATTACACTTTTTTTTGTAGAGCACCCTTGCTGCAACCGAGGACTCTTCTGATATGTCTTTGACAGTAATTGAAATTATCTAAGGCTAAAACCCAATGGCCTCTGACTTGTTTGTGACTAAGAGTTTGTGCTGTTGTGCACACACTACACATTGCGCAATGTGAAGAAACGGGATGAACACAGCGTGACCTGCATGGTGTGATGTATATTGTTTTCATTCCTTGCTGTTTTGTTATTTACAAATATTTATTGTGAATTACATCTTATTTATTGTCAAGTATGGACGGAAGCATATTTTGTGTTCACATCATATACTGCTTTTCTGTTATCTTCATACTACCCTGGAATCACCTTGGCAGTTTGCAGATCTTGCAAATCTTCTAATGTGTGTCTGTACAGATATTTCGCCTCAGGGTAAATGAAGACAAATTTGTCTACCCTTGGGGTTGAAAGTCACCGCCGGTGACTTTTAGCCCTGTGGCTGTGACTTTTAACCCCGTGGTGTGAAACGTAGGTCATGCTTGTCTAAAATTTCAGATTACCAATTGGTTTGCAAATAAATCAATATGCATGCCAATAAATACAGTATATATGTAAAGGTTAGGCTCCAAAGCAACATTGAGATACTAACCTAAAATGTTAAACTATTTTCACCAACTCTGAAATCCCGTTTCAACAGATGGCAAAATAATACTTCGTTACATGTCCGTCTTTATATGTTCTAGGGGAACACCGGGAATGCTATGTATAGATTGGGAAGTGATTTGTAAATATTTGTATATAATGGTATTTACCCATAGAGAAAAAGTAACAGGCAAGTGACTTTAACATGTTTAAGCTCCTGTGACTTTTAGCTCCACCCTCCTCTATGATATTAATAAAAAATACATATCAAAATGACAGTAAATTAGCTGAATTTTTTAAATGTTATGTGAGAAGCACTCATATATATGCAATTTAATTTCCAGGGATACATAAATCATATATTATGCAATTATGTTGGATATGTATGTTTCAGTATTTTGTATTACTAGCATCATCATCATCATCATCATCATCATCATCATCATCATCATCATCATCATCATCATCATCATCATCATCATCATCATCATCATCATCATCATCATCATCATCATCATCATCATCATCATCATCATCATCATCATCATCATCATCATCATCATCATCATCATCATCATCATCATCATCATCATCATCATCATCATCATCATCATCATCATCATCATCATCATCATCATCATCATCATCATCATCATCATCATCATCATCATCATCATCATCATCATCATCATCATCATCATCATCATCATCATCATCATCATCATCATCATCATCATCATCATCATCATCATCATCATCATCATCATCATCATCATCATCATCATCATCATCATCATTATTTTTATTATTATTATTATTATTATTATTATTATTATTATTATTATTATTATTATTATTAATAATAATAATAGTGTAGCTAGCCTACTTATAAAGTGCATTATTATATCCATTTCTATGCGCTGACAATTATAAAATTTATATCACCTTAATGTTGGAAAAAGTTCATGCTCCGAAATGAAGATTGAAAAGGTGAGTTTTCAGATTCCTTTTATAAGTTTTTTGGGACTGGGTTTCCCTGAGTGAAAGAGGGAGATCGTTCCATAGCCGAGGGTCACAACTGCTGAAAGCATTGTCACCAGCTGCAAGGCACCAAGGATGGTCCAAAATGTGAGTTACCTTTTGGTATCCAGTAAGTCAATTCTCATGCGATTTTCATGAAATTTTGTAAACCGTATATTCAAGTCACGTGGCATTGATCCGGAAAATTTCGTAAAAAAATATTGTATAGTTTAACAATTATACCATTTGACATGGGCTAATGGCCTAGTAAAGATATATTTATAACGCTCCTCCTTAACATGTATAAACCCATGACCTTCATTCTGGTTTATCAGAATTGCGTTAGACCTACATGTCAAATGGTCTAACTTTTAAAATGCTGAATGGAATTTCGCGTTATTTTCAGGGTTGTTGCCAAATAACTAGATAATAATGGTTACAAAATTTTGTTACAATCGCTTGAGAATTGACTGACTGGATACCAAAAAGCTAACTTTCATTTTGGACCATATCCTTCACCACCGGCAGACTAGGCCCTATATAGTACGATCATATTGAAATTTCGGGTGGAAAAAATTGATACGAAAGGTTTTAGTATCTACAGGCACCCTTGGATCTGGTAATAAAATGCTAACATTTAAGAATCCACCATTGGAATATACATAAAATTCAAGATGGCCGCCAAGACCCGATGACCCGATAAGAAATACCACTCTTACAACTAATTTTGGGTCAAGGAATCCATTTTCGAATATATTTAATTGATTCGAGATGTATTTAACTATGAAAATTCAAAATGGCGGCTAAAAATAGTTGGTGGTCATGAAAATATTTTTGTGGAAAATCATATATATATATAGGCCTACATGTGTGGTTTATATCTGCACAAAATCAGATTATGAAACTAGCTGTTATACATTTATGCCTATTTGGTTTATTGAAGTTTTAACAATGTAATTAGGCCTTTTTGGCTCATTCATCATCAATCTGTGCATCATTGTCTCTTATGTTTTTACATCTAGCACTCTGAGCATCATCGGATTGTGATGGATTACAACAGAAAATTATTTTACAATTATCTAACTTTGTAATATCATACTTCATGTACTTATATAAGCGCGTGCTGCAGGTAATTTTACAGTTGCACCTTTATCTGCCCTAATCTTGCTGGAGCAGCTGGATTTACCATGCCTACAACCCTCAAATGACCACCTAAGAATAAGAATAATAATATTTATTGGGTAAAGCCATTCAGCTTTTTACAATATGGCTATATAATAAATTGCTGTTTTCCGTGGTGCCCATAAAAAACAAGTAAATATTAACAGAGTAACAAATAATAAATAAAAAAACAGTTCGGCGGGCTTGGTGTTGAAGAAATGTCTCTGTACTGGCATGGAAATTGATCTGTCATCACAAAATTAAGTCAGATGGTAGGATGGTATATGTAACCATGCAGATATAATGTGCAAATGTTTGTGTATATGTGATATATAGTGTTGGTTAGTAGATGTTGAAATTATGTGCAATGAAGAAAGCAGTGGCTTTTTTTAATGTCTTGAGGTTTGGGAGAGTTCAAATGGCTGCTGGTAACTGATTCCATAGTCGAGTGCCTTTGGTAGTGAGAGAATTTTGGTGTGATCTGGGTACAAAAAGATCCCCGGAGGTGGATCGCCTTGTACCGTACTGATGTGAAACAGGGACCAACCAGTGAGACATGTAATTTGGAGTTTTGGCATGCATAATTTTGAATACCAGGACTGCTGTCAAAAACTTAATTCTTTGTTTAATACTCAACCATTTTAGGTTTGAAAGCATGTCCACATTATGTGTCCTGGGGTGACATTGCAAGATGATACGCATGCCACGGTTTTGAATTTTCTGTAGTTTACCTTTGTTAGTGTCACTGGTTGTTCCCCATATAGTACAACAGTAGTCAAGGTGTGGAAGAACCATGGTGTTGAACATTAGAGCCCTGGTGTCAATGGGTAAAAAAGGTGCTGCCCTTTTCAGGGCTCCAAGTGCTCTATTGGCTTTATTGCATATGTTATTGGTCTGTAGATGGCTGCCAAGACCCAATGAACGCTATGTTAAAACCTAACTTGTTTTAGAATGGTAAGAAAAACTACTCTTGCAACTAATTTTGGGTCAAGGAATCCATTTTCGAATTTATTTAATTGATTCGAGATGTATTTGACTATGAAAATTCAAAATAGCGGCTAAAATAGTTGGTGGTCATGAAAATATTTTTGTGGAAAATCATATATATACATATAGGCCTACATGTGTGGTTTATATCTGCACAAAATCAGATTATGAAACTAGCTGTTATACATTTATGCCTATTTGGTTTAATGAAGTTATAACAATGTAATTAGGTCTTTTTGGCTCATTCATCATCAATCTGTGCATCATTGTCTCTTATGTTTTTACATCTAGCACTCTGAGCATCATCGGATTGTGATGGATTACAACAGACAATTCTCTTACAATTATCTAACTTTGTAATATCATACTTCATGTACTTATATGAGCGCGTGCTGCAGGTAATTTTACAGTTGCACCTTTATCTGCCCTAATCTTGCTGGAGCAGCTGGATTTACCATGCCTACAACCCTCAAATGACCACCTAAGAATAAGAATAATAATATTTATTGGGTAAAGCCATTCAGCTTTTTACAATATGGCTATATATATAATAAATTGCTGTTTTTCGTGGTGCCCATAAAAAACAAGTAAATATTAACAGAGAAACAAATAATAAATAAAAAACAGTTCGGCAGGCTTGGTGTTGAAGAAATGTCTCTGTACTGGCATGGGAATTGATCTGTCATCACAAAATTAAGTCAGATAGTAGGATGGTATATGTAACCATGCGGATATGTTGTGCAAATGTTTGTGTATATGTGATATATAGTGTTGGTTAGTAGATGTTGAAATTATGTGCAATGAAGAAAGCAGTGACTTTTTTTAAAGTATTGAGGTTTGGGAGAGCTCGAATGGATGCTGGTAACTGATTCCAGATTCGAGTGCCTTTGTTAGTGAGCGAATTTTGGTGTGATCTGGGTACAAAAAGATCCCCGGAGGGGGATCGCCTTGTACCGTACTGATGTGAAACAGGGACCAACCAGTGAGACATGCAATTTAGAGTTTTGGCATGCATAATTTTGAATACCAGGACAGCTGTCAAAAACTTAATTCTTTGTTTAATACTCAACCATTTTAGGTTTGAAAGCATGTCCACGATATGTGTCCTGGGGTGATATTGCAAGATGATACGCATGCCATGGTTTTGAATTTTCTGTAGTTTACCTATGTTAGTGTCACTGGTTGTGCCCCATATAGTACAACAGTAGTCAAGGTGTGGAAGAACCATGGTGTTGAACATCAGAGCACTGGTATCAATGGGTAGAAAAGGTGCTCTCCTTTTCAGGGCCACAAGTGCTCTATTGGCTTTATTGCATATGTTATTGGTCTGTATGTTAAAATTTAGGTTTTGATCAATGGTGATGCCCAGGTAGGAGCTGGCTTTAACATGTTCGATTTGGTTGTCATTTAGTGATAGATCCAGATGATCATGGGACATGCGTCGCCTGCGTTGTGCCGATGTGACAAGCATGCATAATGTCTTACCAATGTGAAGGCTTAGTCTGTTTGCACAAAGCCAGTCATTCAGATTGATAAAGTCATCCTGCATGAGCTTAGTCACACCGGCCTTATCACTCGCAGAGACACAAATCGCAGTATCATATGCATACATGTTTGTTTTGCAGTGCTGTAAACATTTGGGTAGGCCTAAGTCGTTCATGTAGATAGTAAAAAGGAGGGGTCCAAGGATGGAGCCCTGTGGCCGAACACCCGTAGTGATTATGAGTGGGTCTGACACAGATCCGTTAATGCAGGCCATCTGGGTTCGGTTTTCCAGGTAGGAGCGAAACCAGTTTAAACAAATTCCAGAAATTCCGTAATGTTTTAATTTGTCTAGAAGAATTTTGTGATTTACTGTATCAAAAGCTTTCCGGAGGTCTAAACAAGCATGCCAATAATTTTTCCGTTAAAAATATCCGAATAATAATTCTCTAATAATTTATGTTTATGTAGGCTTGTTTGAGTAGAATGATTTTTGCGAAACCCAGATTGCTCAGCAGCTAACAGACCTGTGTCATTGAGATAAGTATAGAGTTGTGTATGTACGATACGTTTAGAAATTACGTCAAGTAGTTTAGAAATTACTGGTAAAACAGAAATTGGGCGATAATAACCTGGGTCTATTTTTGAACCTTTTTTAATTATGGCAGAAATTTTGGCTTTTTCCCAGTCGCTGGTTAATGAAAAATTCAGTAAGAAGCACAAGCTTTCTGATATTGCAGGAGCCGCGATTTTCAAAAGTCTTGCCTGGATGTCATAAAGGCCTAGTAGGCCCTACAATTGATTAGTAGAGCTAACAACAAAATAACAGCTTACCTTAATTATTGGCTCAGGACATTCACGCTGTTTGCCGTTTTGTTTATTTTTACACATCCTGACATCATAAATAAACAAATAAACATGGATTTAAAACGCAAAGCTTCAGATTTAGCACTTGTTAGTGTTAAGAAACCAAAGAATGAACTCGCTATGCCTCCACCTCCAGGCAAAAAATCGGTTGTACCTGGTGTAAGTTGTTCCAATAAAATCTGTAACCGGCCTCTTGTTGTGTGAGCGATAATAAGGTGTTTTTGTGATTTAATGTGCATACATGTCCAGCATGTCCACTAGTCACTACGTTTCACAACACATAATACCCCTCCCATAGACTTACATCAATACATGTATTATCAGATTATGACCCAAACGCTTGGGCCTCCCAGCATTCTTTATAGTCGGATTCACATTAAATTCATCAACCATGTCCATGACTCCATGTCCATGCCCATGGATCAATCATCCATGGTTGATGAATTTAATGTGAATCCGACTATAAAGAAGGCAGTGTCTAACCGTACGTGACCGTATCGCTTCCCGAGTTTGCTATTCGTACGTGTTCCCGTACAAGCTCGTTGTATTGCTAATCATACGTGACCGTATCGCTAGTTCATTTTGCTAAGAGTACGTAATCACGTACATGCTGTCTAAAGCGCTATGCGTACGTGACCGTATCACTAGTTTATTTTGCTATGTGTACGTTAAGGTGGAAAGTATAGCCCATATTTTACTCTAATTATATTATAATAGTAATAGACCTAGTGGGATAAGTCTAAGCTATATAATCAAGTGGATATAGGGTCTATACTAATATAGACAGTATACTTAATTTTACCTAAACAAATAATAGACCTAACGTTACTACCAAGCAATGTACTTAATTAATCTGTTTAAATTCCATATGATTAGCTTTATAGATTACTATACTTCAGTTATCAGATGTTGTTTGATTCATATTAAATGACGTATGAGAAATAATACCTAAGTAATATTAGCTACATACAGTCGCATACAGGTGCGTTGCTGCACATGTTATACCGTACGATTAGCGAAACAGGAGTAGTGTACATTACACGTATGATTAGCAATACAGGTGGTGTGTGCGGTATGCCGTATGATTAGCATTACAGGTGGTGTGTACGGTATGCCGTATCATTAGCAGTACAGGTGAAGTGTACGTTAATCCGTACGAATAGCATTACAGGTGGCGTGTACGCGATCCCGTATCAATAGCAAAACATACATCTCGTACGGTCACGTACGCATAGACACTCCGATCTTCCGTATAAAGAATGCTGGGAGGCCCAAGCGTTTGGGTCAAGCATGAATCCCCCGGCATGATTAATGAATTTCGCGAATTTCTTATTCAATACTCAACTAATTTTCATGAATTTTTACACACTATTTCCCGTCCGTGTCCTGACTACCCTGAAAATTTCGCAAAGTTTTGATAATTATTTTAGTAGTTAAAGGGACTGGCCCAGGCTAAAATCATCAAAAAATCTGTGATTTTATTTCGGGTTCTTAATATGACCATATGATGTAAGCATGTACATAGACTAGAACTGCAAATTTTTATAATTTTTGTGCTGCGCATTCACCAGTTAGGCTAGATATAGAGACGAAATTCCTGATTTGTAATTATTGACAACCATGTCAAAAATAAGAAATTCGTCTCTATATCTAGTCTAACTGGTAAGTGCGCAGCACAAAAAATATAAAAAATTGCAGTTCTAGTCTATGTACATGTTTACATCATATGGTCATATTAAGAACCCGAAATAAAATCACCGATTTTTTGATGATTTTAGCCTGGGCCAGTCCCTTTAAACCATTTGACATGTAATACAAATATGAAACGAAACTAATGGGTTTATAGAGGGCGACATTCTTTTTTATTTACTACATGTCAAATGGTCTAACTTATGGTCTTATCAAATACTTATCAAAATTTTGCAAAGTTTTCAGGGTAGACACGACATGAATGGGAAATAGTGAGTGTGAAATTTCATGAAAATTGGTTGAGAATTGAATGAGAAGTCCGCGAAATTCATTCACCATGGTTAATGTGAATCAGTCTATAAGTAAAAATATAAGGGTTGGTATGAATAGCGAGGGAGACCTATAAAGCGAGAGAGGATCAATAAGAGGCCGAATGTCTGTATATGAGATGGCAATTTATCACTAAATATACAAATATATATACATCATAATATACATATAACTGTATCGAAACCGGCTAAAATTATTAAAACAGTTGAGAAATAAATGATAACAACAACGAGGGAGACAATTATAAGATCTCTGGCGGCCGGCCGCCATTTTGTCAGATTGCCCAGTCGGCCAACAGTGGAGCCATCTGGTGAATAGAACGGGTTGTCACAAGTGACAGGTACCAGGGTACAGTACTGAAGCAATCAGGATAGATTTTAATAGCAGCATGGTATATTATTGGTATATTATTTTAATTAAAAAAACACAATAACACACAATTATTATGCGTAAATATAATATATATTTTATTGACATACAACATTCATACAACAATCATTCAACATAGGTAATGTACACAAATGCATAATATACAATATAATACAAAATTTGAAGCCGTAGCTATAGTCCTGTGTAATTTATGTAGATGGCGATCTCTTTGTTCTTTAGTTTTATTAATCAATGGCTTACTCAAGCTGTTGTGATTTGAGTGATGACATCAAAACACCTTGAGTGTCACGTAGGCCTACATATATCACACATTTACCGGCGAATGCAAGAAGCTGTCGTGATCTCAAGTGTACTACAATTAAAGATCAAACTCGATTAAATCACCGCTGGATAGGGTTGGCGTTAATATCATTTAAAAGAAAGTAGCGTTAAAAAATCAAATGATTACACTATACAATAAGGCCTATGTAGGCTATCATTTATATTAAGTTTTAGTACTGTAGATTCAAGCCTAACCTGTTACTTACAAATGTATCGAGATTATTAAAAGGGTTTTCAGTAATTGATAGTTCTCTTAAATATGATCTGTTCAGGAATTTGGAAGTTTATTTTATTGTTCTACTATGAATGTTTCTTTCAATCGCGGTAGGCCTACTCGTATACGTAGGCAACGCGGTATACCTATAGCTACCTATCTATCAGATAATAAATTAACCAAAAATATCTAGCCTATATGCATTTGTTAAATTTTATTAGTGTGACATTTATTGAATACGTATGTGAAAGTGGTCTTTAGGATGAAGACGGTTAATTGGTCTCGCCTGGGGGGATTAGGCTTATGAGTTGATCATAGACTGTGTGAAATGCAGCTGGTATTCTACCCACTGTTATCATCAATTGCATTTTGGACATGTTGTATCTACTGGTGGTGTTTTATCTACTGTTAAGTTAATTGTGTTTTAGGCGGTATTCTTTTCATTTGCATTTCACCTAGACCGACTCTTATATACACAGAGAGCTTTGATGTATATATATCTGAATGACATACAAAACCATATTTTGGCTGATTACTAATTAATAACGATTCGTGTAGATGAGCCAGTGGTAACGTTAGATACATGTAGGCCTACATACATCTTTTATGTTTGTGTATTAGCAGGAACACGAGCGGCTAAGTGATGACCGGGTACACACCAGGTGTCGCTCACAGCCACCTGTCAAAGCGAAAGAGACTTTCAGACGAAGCGAAGTCTCACATAACTGGACCTGTATTGTCTCCCAAATAAAAAAATATAAAATCATAATTGTATACGAACAATACAATCATATATTTTATGGTGACATCGATAAATATATCATATACATGCATTACACTGCCATATGAAGCCTCCTATTAATCCTCTCTCGCTTTATAGGTCTCCCTCGCTTTTCATACCTACCGAAATATAAGTATAAACCTATGTATTTTTTTAATCAGCAGGACATACTCTATCAATATAAAAAATAAAAAAGGGTGCTTAAACGTCGGCTTTTTTTTCTATTTTTGCATGGAAATGTCAAGTCTTAGTTTACTCTCTGTGAATTGTCAATACACGGGAACCAAGGACAATAGCTAGGAAATGATAAAAGGGAGTCCAAATTTACTTATTGTTGGGCCAGGACGGGGTCTGGGGTCCTTCCACAATGGGACGGGAACTTCTGAATGCAGCATATGCCTTGTTACTACCGGCGATGGGACTACACTTTTTATCTATCTCTCCCAAATTATCTATCCCTCCCAATTTAGTTTTTTTTGAAGCAAGAAATGGTCACCCAATCTAAATGAATTGGTATTAAAATGATATATATGTAATATTTAAACACAAGCCTGAGCACTCAGGGCTCGACAAATTTGGTCAGGAAGTGGGGCTACCAGTAGAGCTGAGCTGGTAGCCCGGAAATAAAACTGGTGGCCCTGTTCCCTACTTAAATTAGGCTGACCCAGTGAAACATCATTTATTATGATGTTTAAAGAAAATAGGCGCAACAATAAAGCTTTGACAGCGATTAGGCCACACAAATTTATTTACAGGTACTTGTTTTACCGATTCACCCCCAAAAATAGAAAAAAAAAAGAATTTTCCATAATTTTATTTTTCCCGTCGTGTGAATTCATTCATTTCAAAGTTAAAAAAAATTGAAAACTTCCTTTCTTAGTGTGCCATTCAGCCAGGTGCAGACATCAGGTGTGAAAAATAGCTGTGACACATCAAGGCTGACACTGTGCACGCTATGGTTCAGTTATTGTGTCACACATATTACACTCTAACTTAACCCGAATCACCTGGATTGATGGATAATACATTGCCAACTAAGAATTAAAAAAACAAATGTTATGGACGCATTATCATTGAAATATTAAATGGCAAACAGGCAGTGTCAACTCTGGGCCGGTATCTTCATTGTTGACCCAGCAATAAAGTTGAAGACAACGCACGCACACAGACGCTATCTTCGCGTGTAGTCACTATGCACGTGAATGTGGTCGGCGCGAAACGTCGGGGGAGTGTTGTTCTAATGCTGGGCCATCCTCGTCAATGGTGACCTACATTGGACAGGCATCGGCTTGGCATCTATTGTTGGCATACATGTGCATATCCCGTCCTACACCCAGATCTGACACACAGCGCTCGTCTGGTTGTGCAGTTATCCAGCTGGCTACGGCAGCGTGTGTTTTGCTATTCATTCACGTCTTATCTCTCTCAGTTTGTCCAATCCACCTTCTTTTATATTGCCTCAACACTGACACTGAACATTAATTTGATGTTGGCCTGCTGTCTACGACGCTGGCCGAACATCTAATCAATGTTGGGTCAACAGCTTGTGTTTTTTGGGGAACAAGCCTAATGAGACAACGGCCGCGATCGTCTAACTACCGCTACTGCAGATTATCCATGCAGTGGTCAGTATAACTGCACATACATCGGCACTTAAAGACTGGTGGCCCGGCGGGCTTTACATAGATGAATGGTGCTGGCCCGGCACATCAAACTGGTAGTCTTGGGCGTTCGGGCACGGGATTTGTTGAGCCCTGGCACTGTAATTGGCTGTTGTTAACTTACTCCCAACAAGGGCCCAGGGCCATTCATTTCTGTGCTTGAGACTACGTCTTCACGCGGATTGCAACAGATCACATTACCACCCCCTCTCGTGACATTCTTGCCACATGTCATTCATAGATCCCAGTGAGCACAAAATATTTGTATAACATTTATACAATGTTGGGTCGGCGTTGTATTTAATGTAATTACAAATGTTTTGTGTTTACTGGGATGTTGCTCTGACAATTAGAGCACATGCTTTTGATAGATGGCCCCAGGCCACACATCTGATACGTGGATGGCCTCAGGCAACACACTTGATACGTGGATGGCCCCAGGCCACACATTTTAAATAGATGGCCCCAGGCCATATACTTTAACTTTGTATGCGGCCTGCGTGGGCACCTTTTAAGTTGATGGCCCCAGGCCACACACTTTAGGTTGATGGCCCCAGGCCACACACTGTACTGTAGGTTGATAGCCCCAGGCCACACACTTTAGGTTGATGGCCCTAGGCCACACACTGTACTGTAGGTTGATAGCCCCAGGCCACACACTTTAGGTTGATGGCCCCAGGCCACACACCAGGTTGATGGCCCCAGGCCACACACTTTAGGTTGATGGCCCCAGGCCACACACTTTAGGTTGAATGGCCCCAGGCCACACACTTTAGGTTGATGGCCCCAGGCCACACACTGTACTGTAAGTTGATAGCCCCAGGCCACATACTTTAGGTTGATGGCCCCAGGCCACACACTAGGTTGATGGCCCCAGGCCACACACTTTAGGTTGATGGCCCCAGGCCACACACTTAGGTTGATGGCCCCAGGCCACACACTGTAGGTTGATGTCCCCAGGCCACATACTTTAGGTTGATGGCCCCGGGGCCATCTATTTAAAGTGTGTGGCCTGGGGCCATCTACGTATTAGGTGTGTGGCCTGGGGCCATCTAAGCATGATTTATTAAAGTAATCTTAATTTGGATGGCCCTAGGCCACACACTTTGGAATTGATGGCGTAGTAAAATATTGATTCGAAAGTAGTTATCAGCTTATAAGATGGCCCTGGGCCCTAGTTCAGAGTAGAATAACAACGACTGCGTGTTGTCCTCTCTAAGGCCGTGGATTAATGTACAGTGTGGTTGGTTTACACGAAAAATCCCACATGGTGGTGACTGAGAGCGATCCCGACCCCAAGGCCCGAAAAATGTCCGTAACTTTTAAATGACTGTGCGACCTATCAATACAAATAACTCTTTCTGGTTATGGTGGCACATGCCTAATGTGTAATTGAGCAGCTTATGGTTGTCAGGTGATGTCTAGGTCTATGTCAGTATGGCATGTGTGCTCTTATGCTATGACTACTGGACTATGGCTATGTCTATGATTCATAGACATAGTCCAGTAGTCATAGGAGCACACGTTTTGGTGGAGAGAAACATGGCCATTTTTATGAGGTGTTTTCAGGTCCCCCTGGATATGAATAGGTGAATCTGTCACTCTGGCAGATATACACTCTCACATAAAGATATGATAATCATTAGAGTGTATGAAAAGTATAAAGCCTAAAATAATATATCTCGTACAACAGATATATTTATCCCACTTTTGCAAAAACTTATCATTGGTGATATGCTCTGATGCACTAAAGAGTCTACAGGGATATATTTAACAATTTTATGCCTAATACCTTCAAACGAAATTAATTTTCCTTTTTGTAAATAGGTATATATAGTGAGACCAGCCTTAAAAATATGCTTGTTTCATATTTCACAGCAGCTAAGAAAGTCATTCATGAGGCAGGGAGGTTTGTTTTTGATTTTGCAGTGGTTATAAAAAAAACATTGTGAGGGAGCGAGGTTTTTTATCACTTGCCAGACCAAAAAGTAACCCTACAACAATATGTTAGAGTCATTTTTAAACACTTCACTTAGACTACTGAGGGTTCAATTTGTTCAGTATAGCGTAGCAAAAAGCTACACAAATTTGGCCAATTGCTAATCAAGCTTGCAATTGATTAGCAAAATATTTATTCTTTAATGTTAGAAAAACTCAAGGGATTGGAGCTTGTGATTGAAAATCGCTACACAATCTTTTCAAAACAAATTGAGCCCTGCTACTTGGAGAATTTCTTTCAACTGACTGGGTTTTTTACGAAAATGTGGAAGCGTGTTCGCTACGACTATTTGTGTAGAGTGTTTTTTAATGATTTTAGTTTTCCTGTAATGAAATCTTCAGATTACATGTACTGCCTTGTTTTCTACTTATGTTTAGAAAGTGTATTTCTTGCATTGTGTTATCATCATCCTTCATGTTCACATGTTTATCACCTGTTTTTTTTAAATGTATCTTGCAACTCGGGGGGGGGGGGCTGTGTAAAAAAACAGACTAATCATCTTGTTTGTTTTGTGTTAATACAGAAACCAGCTCGCACATCTCGACTTGAGGCCCCAATTATGCTTCTGACAGGTCACGAAGGTGAAATCTTCTGCTGTAAATTCTCTGTGGATGGTTCGTTTTTAGCTTCTGCTGGTCATGAGAGGCTTATATGTGAGTATTAAGTCTTTCTCTACTTTTTCTTCACTATTCCCTTAATCATGTTAATATCACTTTTACTTCAAATGTGCCACATTGCATATTTGGGAGTAGAATTAATTACAAGTATGAATATCCATCACAAGCTTTCATTTGATATTTTACACATTGGTTTTTATCAAATGATTTTTTATCTTAAATTGAATAAAGAAGAATATCTTCTTTTTACCACTATTGGTAATGTTACTTTTACATTGCTTAACCCTTACAGTGCAGGGATCGACTTTAGTCGTCAGAATCTGACGTCTGTAGATGTCAGATTTTGACGGCTAAAGTCGATGCCCGCACTTTAGGAGTATAATTATTTATATTGGCCGTAGGCCCATAACATAGGTATTCAAATGAATTGGAAAGAGGTAACTAAGACATTTATCATGATTTCAGCACTTTAGGGGTTAACCTTGGACACACCCAGTCATTTCTGATTTTTATGTGATGTGAATTGCTGTTGCAATTACTTGATTTATATAAAATACCTGAGTGTAGCCATTTTTTCAATGAAAACCGTTACCCAGGGCGTCCTTATTTTGAGTGCCCAAATGGCTGAGATCATCATGATCATATTAGCATTTAAAACAATAACTTTGAGAATTTGAATTTTTTCATCTACTTGGATATTCCTCGAGGTGTGTGGTGAAATAGCTAGATCTGATGCATTTTTATCAAAAAATGTTGTTGATCAATGCTCAAATATATAGATCTACTTGTTTGAATAAACATCAATCTTCATGTGACCTGTTAAATAAATCATTATCGATAATTTTGATGTTTTTAAATCTGATTTTATTTTCAGATTTATGGAATACATATGGAGAGTGTGAAAACTATGCCATCATGAAGGGACACACAGGGGCCATTATGGAGCTTCAGTTTAACGCTGATGGAACGTTAGTCTTCCAAACACAGTATTTTATACTATAATTAGTATATTTTATTATGCCTCTGTCGCGAAGCGAGCGAAGGCATTATTTTCTCGGGTTGTCCGGATGTCCGGCTGTCCGTCTGTCCGGTCATGAACGCCTGCCGTGCGCCGCCACCTTTTTGTACTACGCTAACATGTTTCAACAGATTGAATTCATAATTTATGCAAACATTCAACCCCTCAGGCAAAAGTTTTTTACCAAAGGTCAAGGTCATAGGTCAAAGTTCAAAGATTCAAAGAAATGTTTTGTTAACGCGATAATTAGGAAAATAATTATTGCATCTCTCCAATTTTTTATGTGAAGTTACTCATGAGTATGGAGATGACCTGATTAGATTTTCAGCTTTCCACAAGGAGAGGGGAGATAGAGTAGACCTACATGGGCCTCATGTGATGGCAGAGGCATACAATTAATGCATGTGCATCAAATTTCCCTTCTGGTTGGTTCTGTTGACCAATAATTATTTGATTATAAGCTCAGCATCTGAGATATACAGAGAGACAGATAGAATATATATATCTATCGTGGTATATATTATGTTATATATGTATATGTTCATATTATATCATATCACATTATATAACCATCTGTATGCGATCAGTTTCATCATGCTTTTTTCGGGAAATTAGAAAATGCAATATCAACAGATGATAAATGAACTACACGTACATGTATTCCAGACATCCAAACCGTTAAGAATCGTCTGAACTGAAGTTATTTCCTTTTTAATATTTTACACCGGACAATGATGTGTGTTTCGTCTAGCCATTTCTAGCATGGCGCAGCGCTATGCTGTCCTTCCCGAGAGTCATGTTGCCCTTCCAATATTTAGAAGGTGACAGCACCTTTAAATTATTGTGACATTACATTCAACCACACCCGGGCCATTCTTTATGACTTATTAAACCTGTGTGGAATAATTTGATCAATAACGCTCAACCACTGGTGTTGTGCATTCAAACATACATGTATATCACATACGGATGATAAATGTAATATTTATCAATTTATTGAAAAACAAATATTAGCTTGACCCTGTCTTGTATTATTTGTATCTATACACATATTCTGAGAATATAATGATTGTTTCAGAAACATTGCAACAGCTTCCACAGATAAGACCCTTGGTCTGTGGGATCCATCTGTCGGGGAACGAGTCAGAAAATACAGAGGTCACACCACATTTATAAATTCTGTAGACATTGCCAGAAGAGGACCTCAGATGCTCTGTAGTGGAAGTGATGATGGAACAATAAAGGTACATCATGGTTATCATGGTTATCAGTTGCTAAAAGTAAAATATGCCTTTAATCTTGAAACAATGATATATGGTGAGACATAAATTTCATAAATCAAAGTAATTTTCAGTCACCTGAAGTTGTGGGTCTCGGTAGCGAGAGACAACTTTAAAAGTCCAAGAAATGTAATTTATTAACTCGGGGGCTCTTAAGGGTAAATTTGATTTTTTCTTAGAATTAAAAAACCTATTTGCGGCTGACTTTATCGGCTAAAAGCCACTGGCAAAGTTTATTTGTATTTCATTAATGAAGTCGAGAATCAATTGAAATCTTATTGTAATAAATATTTGAACCATTATATTTTAGTCTGTGGTCTAGGACAGCTCATTGGTAGCATGTTTGACTCAAGAGCCAGACATTCCTATGTTTTAATCCCACTGTAGCTAGTATTCTTCCTCCAGTGCACATATTATTTACAGTGACTCTTATTGTTAAAATGGATGGAATAAAAATAACTGCAAAAATACAAATATTTGCCTATTACATTATTATTTTCTGTGATTAGTATGACATTAGAATAATTGGTACCTTATCCTCACGCATAAACATGCATGCACTTATATTTGAAGATATAATTTTTAGCCTCCCTTTAAAATTAAAAAAAAGGTAGGTAATATTGCAATTGGAGTGCGGCGTCTTCATTGTGTGCGTCACCTTTAACATTTCCTTGTGGGCATGATAACTGGCCAAGTTTTTCATGTATCCTGCTCAAATTTGTGCTGCATAACCAGATCTCCTCTGAAGACAAGTTCAAAAGTGGCTAAAACAGAATTGTTTGATTTATCTCACAAAATGTCACATTTACATGGGCTCTTTTCTATTTCTTTCAAATTATTTTACATTATAAATTTGCTTGCTGGAGTTAATCCTTTTCAACTCCATCCAATAGCTGATGACACCATATTAGCTGTAATATAACGCACTCTATTGCTGTAGCAATTCAGATATATATCACACCCATGTAAGAACATTTGATAATTTTAACTGTCCTTGACAAATAATTTTTCTCCAAGTACCTGAATACCTAACTGTGAAATGAATTAAGTAGCGTAGTTCATATTTGCGATCATCATCATGATTAATTATGGAGATATCTATTTAAATGAAAGTAAGGATTTGTTGAATAAAAACAGCAGGCCAACATAGCAATTATTGTTACATATTACAGTGCATGGGTGAGTTACATAGCAGTGCATGTAGTCATTTTCGAATATTAATGCATGCACATTTTGGATGATCAGTAACGATGGTTTGATCCACTTGCTTCCAAATGTAATGTACTGCTATAAATAACAGAAATGTTTATGTTATTTTGACAACTTTAGTACTGGGATTCCCGGCGGAAGGTACCAGTCAGCAGCTTCCAGAACATGTATCAAGTGACATCAGTCTGCTTCAGCGATACGGCGGAACAAATCTTAACAGGAGGCATCGACAACGATCTGAAGGTGAGGAAAAGTGTTATCTTGAATCTGCATGTCAAATCTTTCTTTGCTAACCCTTAGCACACTGATGTCGACTACGGTAGACATTCTGTGTTTTTGTTAACACCCTTATAACCAGTTGTTAAAAATTAGATATATCTTCCAATCTTGAAATACTGATATATGTTGGGACGATTAAAAAAAAAAAAATTCACAAATAACACAAATTTTCAGTCACTTGGAGTTGTGGATCGCGGTAGCGAGACACAACTTCAAGTGGATGAAAAGTTTAATTTCTTAGTGTTCTAAGGGTTAATTTCTAAACTTTGATTGAAATAGCTAGGACTACACTTCTTCTGATATATTTGTAATGTGTAATATTTGTAATTATCTTCTGTCATCAAACATTTCCTTTTAAAATAATATTGCACACATAAACTACTTTAAAAATGCATGTTCTGAAATGATTAAATAAAGTTAACCATACAATACAGCTTGACACTTACCGTATACAGAGATGATATAAATTATGTGACCCTTCCACTAAAAAAACTATGTTGGGGATATTTTTTTGAAAATTGATTTTTTGACATAAGTGAACGGTATAGACCTGTCATCATGCAAAAAAAAATTGCAGGAGATTTTTTTGTATGATTCCGGGACAATTTTGCTATACACTATTTTACCTAGGTACGGTAGACTTATAAAAATTGAATTTTAGCTAAAAAGTGATGAAATATTGATTGACAACCCGCACAATCCCCTGGCCCACCAGATGACTAATATTAATATATATATATACATCATCAGATCATAGCAAATGATAAGATTGCAATAGGCCTATGCTAGCTTAAAATATTTTGATGAACTTTATGTTGACATTCTGTAGACAAAAGAGATGTATGATTTAAAAAAATATTTTGTTGTGATAGGTTTGGGATCTGAGAAAGAATGACATGTTATATCGTATGCGAGGTCATTCTGATACAGTTACTGGAATGCAGCTGAGCCCAGACGGTTCATATCTTCTCTCCACAGCTATGGATAACACAGGTACCAGAAGTTAGGTTCTGTCTGAAATGATGAATTTTAGTGACCATGTACGCATATTAGCACAGAATGCAGTCATTAACTGACATATTCCATGTAGTGATTGGTACTATGAAATGTATGTTGGTATCAGTCCCAATTAATTTCCAGGATATAAAAACGTTAAATTAAAGAATGTTAAAAACTAATATAAATCATTGCTAGCACATGACGTGTCACTTTATACATTTAAAGGACTAATTCTATCTGAATGATCATTTAACCAAGTAAATGATCAATTGAATTGAATGTGTGAAGTGAATGGTCATAACCTAGCACACAGGCTATATTTATTATATTATATTTTTCAGTGCGTATCTGGGATGTAAGGCCATTTGCTCCACAAGAACGGTGTGTGAAGATATTCCATGGAAACCAACATTCATTTGAAAAGGTGAGCTGCATCCATCTTTCTATTTATTTTTTCTTCATAATTATAGATGTATGATTTTATCATACAACTTATCTCCGAGTAAACATGTACTAACTGAATTTATTTGATACTTTGCAGAATTTATTACGTGTGGCGTGGAGTCGAGATGGTAGTAAGGTCACAGCAGGCTCTGGTGACAGATTCGTGTATGTCTGGGACACAACGTCAAGAAGGATACTCTATAAACTCCCGGGACATGCCGGCTCTGTCAATGAAGTCGCTTTCCACCCAACAGAACCAATCAGTGAGTAATTTAAGTAATTGCTGTCCCAAGTGATGACACATTAGATTACTGTTAGTCACTAGAAAAATGAATCATCTATTGTAGTGATAACACTTATAAAGTGCTGATACCTTTTTGTTTGTTCTTCAACATCAAATTAAATTCAGCATTAAATTTAAAAGATGGGAATATATTTTGATTCAAATTGCACATAATTATGAAAGTAATCTCAACCATTTAAACGCTGAATTATTGTTGTAGAAACCATGGAGACCAAAGCTTTTTTTTCAATTTGAAATCATCATAAATATAGCCTATGTGCAATCATCATATATGTTTCTTTTTCCGCTTCAGTTGAATACCTATGTTATGTGCCTTCGACCATTATAAATATTTTTTACTTTTACAATGCGGGGATCTATTTTAGACGTCAGAATCTGACATCTACAGACCTCAGATTCTGACGACTAAATTTGGTCCGGTGCTGTAAGGGTTAAGTTATAGATTGCAGTAGTGAGACACAACTTCAAGAGGGTTAAAATTTAAATTATATAATGCTTGAGGTCAATGATAACACATTTCAATTGTTTGTCACCAGAAAAGTATAATTGTTTTCATGATAAGTGCTCGAAATAAAGTTATCATATTACACTTACTGTTTTTCAAATGTTAACTGTCTTCATTATCAGGATAGCATTCTTATCTTTTTAAAATTTATCTTATTGCTTAACCAGAACGTTCATGTAGATTAGCTTACAATTTAATTATTTAGATCATCTTAGAACACCACCTCAGATGGTTGCTGTTTTACTAAATATATGGTACATCTAATCAACATATCATTTATTACATGTATTTAACAGTTGGGTTATAATAAAGTAATTAAGTAACGCCATTGTCTTGTCTCAAAACTGTTTTTTTCTTTTGTAGTTGCATCTTGTTCGAGTGATAAGAAGATTTATCTAGGGGAGATAGAATGAGAGCAGTCAAAACTAAGAGACATTCTTGTTTTCATCATGTCAATTTGCCTGTCATATCATCCACATCTCATTTGAAACTATTTCAAATCATAGCTTGTGTACTTGTTACCACTATGGATCGGATCTGTGGCATTGCTGGTTTTAATGACTATGAGTTATGCTGACAGTGGAATTGTATTGTAGCCTTGCAAGCCGAGAATACTAGTTCTGGTGCACTGCTTTGAGAAATGAATAATGATTTTCCAAATTATTGCCCTTGTTCCAGGGAAAAAATTCTTACTTCTTTAAAAAACAATAATAAATAGCGCTGTAAATCTGCTACAAAATTTAACTTTGGAATTGTCATGAAAAATACTTGAAATATTTTGTATTGCCTTCTTTTCTAAAGGTTGCAGTATATGATTTCTATTTAATATTTGATGTAACAATTTCATCACGTATTCGGTGATAGAGCATGTAGAGCGAGTGTCTCCCCAATGTTGGGGCAGTGTTGGAGATGCTGTAACAACTTTCAGACATAATTGGACAAACATTTGTATGAGTATCTGTATATAATAAACTTGTAAATATAGTATGCTACTATTTTATTTTATCTTCGTTTCAACACACTTTTATATTCAAATAACAGAGATTTGATAGGCTGATAAATGGATTAAAAACGACTTATTCACCGCTAATCAAGCCAGTAATCGTTTTTAATGTGTTTTATACAGGTTAAATCACTGTTATTGGGACTGAAATGAGCTGTTTATTATCCAATTAAACTACCTAAATCTGAGTAAATTTCACCCATAACTTCCAAGTGGTTGAAAATTCAAATTCTGTAACTTAGCAATTCAAGGGTTAAGTGTTGATTAAGTAGCAGTTAGGAAACCCTTTAACTCCTCGCAATGCATTAAAGCATCACTTTGCAACCCTGAAAACAGACTTAATTTTCTTACAACTGACTGTTTTAGAAGGTAAATTTCCATTAAACTCTTTTACCAATACATGGCAATTTTCTTCAATTTTTCACCCACCTCAAGTCATCCTCATCAACTACAAATCGAGAATTGCGATAGCAATTCGCGGCATGTAGTGGATGAAGATACCATGATAAATTCAGGCAGATGAGGGCTGTCTAACAAGGTTATATTCAGTGTGATGTCGCTGTTATTTACAGCATCAGTTCACATTATAGGTAAATGTAGGGCAAATAAATAAATCGTGCAGTATGACGAGATGATCTTAAAAAACTGATAGTCGAGTCCAGTTTAATCAGTATTCATAAAACGACTCAGCTAAGCAGCTTATGTCCTCAGATCATCTCAGACTACTTGAAAACAAAATTGTATGAGTAACAAAGAAAAAACACCAAATAATAATTAACATTTTAATAACTCATAAACGATATATTCCACTTTGTGACCATACAATATATATTGTATTTTGATTTATAATAAATTACCCATCATACAGCACTAATCAGCTGATTTAATTCGCATAATTATTAACATCCACAATTCCACATAATAATCTATATTTCAAATATACATAATGACTAAAACTTCCAAAGCAAGACTGGTGCAGGAAAAAAATGTTGAAAACTGGTCCACAGATAGATACATCAACTGCACACTGCAGTTAGTGTAAACCAATATTAGTAGTGTTCATTTGCAATGGTTTCTACTATTTATATAATTTATCAATTAACCCTTAAAGCGCTGACAATTTGTGTATAAACCATGGAGAACAAAGGTTTTTTTCAACTTGAAATCATCATAAATGTCTTGCTCTTTCCGATTCATTTGAATACCTATATTATGGTTCTACGGTCATTATAAATAGTTTTACTCCTTACAGTGCGGGGATAGACTTTAGTCGTCAGAATCTGACGTCTGTAGATGTCAAATTCTGACGACTAAAGTCTATCCCCGGGCTGTAAGGGTTAAAGCGCTTAATTAAATGATTTTAATTTTCACCGACTTAAAGTTGTGTCTCGAACCATAACTTTAAAGCGGGTAAAAATTACTCATTTGTTTAATTTGAGACCAGACATTCGTAAATCTTGATGTTTAAACATATATTTTGTTCCCAAAATATACACAACAATATTAAAGTCTATTGCCGCCCTGTAAGAGTAAAAATATTTATAATGGCTGTGAACCCATTATATAGGTATTCAAATGAAGCGGAAAGAGCTAACAGAGACATTTATGAAGATTTCAAATTGGGAAAAACCCTTCGATTTCCATGGTTTATACAAAATAATTCAGCGCTGAAAGGGTTAAATGAGCATGATAATCTCACAAAGGCTACAGTCCAGATTCGTGAATGCATTTGTTGGCTATGTAAAAAAAACACAGCATGTCATAGAAAAACCTGTTCTCCTAAAATGACAACTTTCTTTATATGCTTTATTTTTTGATACCACATTCACACTTTTCTCACATCATCAGTGGGCTACTATTTATTTCATTGTGGGGAGGTATTCATACATGCTACAGAATACTAGGCTGGGGGAGAAGCAATATAATGACAAAAAAAAAGAGACTAAAAAACAGTCTGTGTTGTACTTCCACAAGAGTACTGTACATTATTGCGCCAGTTTCACTATGTGTCATCAAATAAATAATCCTGAAAAAGCAATATAATGACTAAAAAAAAGGAGACTAAAGACCACTGAGAATGCCTTGTGAGCAATCAGGGATCAAAATTAGCAGAATTCCATGCTTCTGGCAAAAAATGTCATCTAAAGCATCGAAACAGTCTATGTTGTACTTTCACAAGAGTACTGTACATTATTGCGCCAGTTTCACTATCTGTCGTCAAATAAATAATCATGAAAAAATTGACCTGCCTAGCTGTGGTGTATCATGTGGCTTCAACAATGGTAACCCTTGTCCCAGCAAACACGACACATCGATCAAATGTTTGACCAATGCTGGCCCACCGTCTACGACGTTGACCCGACATTGGTCCAACATTTGATCGATGTGTTGTGTTTGCTGTGGTGCTGCTGAATTGTACGACAAGGGTTAAGACTCGAGGCAAAAGTTGCTAATTTAAATCCCTGGCACAACGCTAAAGAAAGATAAAGATTAGGATTGAAGGCTAAATAGACCTTCATCATTGAGCTGAGGAATAATCTTTGTTATTACATGATGATAATGCTGTATTCGTTTTAGGGCTTCTGGAAACAGGGCTTGTTTTCTTATTTTTAGATCGAGGTTTCACCTCCTCCCACTCTTCCTCACTGTCCTCACTACTGTCCTCCTCATCTCCCGAGAGACGGTGACTAGCCTCGTCTCTCTCCTTGCCAGCTTTGTCAAAGAAGAATTCAAATGAATAATCCTTGCCTTTATCTTCTCTCAGTTTCTCCTCACTTTTCTCATATTCCTGGACCTGTAAGTTCAATGTTCTGTGTCAGAAACGTGGCAATATACTCTTATATTATGTGGTTTTTGTACATCACCAGCAAATATCAAACATTAAAAAACCCTTTAAGCCCTCACGATGCATTAAAGCATAGTTTACATCCCTGAAATCAGACCTAATTTTCCTACAACTGATGCATTAAAGCATCATTTTACATTCCTGAAATCAGACTTAATTGTCCTACAAATAGGGGTTTTAGAATGAAAATTTCCATGAAAATGATTTACCAATACATGGCATTTTCATAAATTTTTTACCCACTTCAAATCATCTTCATGCACTACAAGTCGAGAATTGCATGAAGATGACAATGGTAAATTCAGGCTTGAAAGGGTTAACCAAATGTTGTTTTAATGTTGGTCCACCATCTACTACTCTGCTCACCAATAAAACAACATTGGGGTAATGATTCAGGTTTGCTGGGTCACTATTCTGCTGTGCAAATGCAAAGCGCAGTAATTGCTTACAAAATAAGCGGTCAATACTCCCGGCATTTCCTTAGCAGTATCACCATAATTAATGGCTAATAGCCTATCATACTGTATTATTTAAATTAAGTAAATTTAAAAAGATTTTTTTTTCCTTTTAGTTCTGAGAATAACAACTTTATGTATAGGGTCATCCATATTTTAGTTAAATTGCAAATTACAAATACCTGTGCAAGAAAATCTTCTCCTGTTCCTCTCAGTTCAAGCCCAGTAATTGTATTGAATAACTCATATTTGGTTGGTACATTGGGAATTCCTTGCTTGGTGAAGAACTACAAATAGAGATATCAATCAGATATAAAAAGTTGTATAAATTTAAAAACATTGAAAACAACAGAAACTGTGCATTGCTTTTAAAAGATTTGTAACAAGTAATCTTGTTCAGTAAATGAAACCAGGAAACTGAAATTTTCTTTACCTCGCAAACATTATGACAGTCACGAAGGAGAAACTGATGAGAAAATGGATGGTTTTTTTCCACTGCTTGTCCTACATCTATCACATACAAGGTGTCATCTTGCCAGAGAAGGTTATATTCACTGAGATCAGCATGCACTAGTCCGGCCTTGTCATACATTGTCTTACAATGCTGAAAATAAAACATTTTGACATCAATTGATTGAATTATCAAAATATGGACAATTTCATGAAAGAATAATAACAAAAGCAGGCAAGGGGTAACATCTCTCAATTAAAATTTAATCCTCTTAATGTAATTATTTAAGCATCGTTTAGATACTGATTCAACACATGCTGTATTTTCAATACAAAAACAACTAATTGCCTGAAAACAAGTTTTAATAAGGATTTTCAACATTCGAACAATTTTTTATCAGCTGAATTTTGTACATACCTGTAAGACCTGGATAGTAGCCTACTTTTTTATTAGTATAAATAATAGCATAATAACTACCTCCAGACACTGTTCATATGCCATTTGCATTTCTGCTGTGGAGAGTTTGGCATTCTTCAGTTTAGGGGCTGCTACACGCTGCTTCCCAATAAATGACATCAACAATACATGCTTTCTTCTTACAACAACTTGGGGACAAGGAATTCCACTTTTGGCTAGTCTACAAGATAAAAGTTACAAAACATCAGTTACAAATAGTAAGTTTATTTAACAAAAAAAAATTGAAATATACCTTACATTTGCCAAAAACATGTGTTGCTAAATGTAGTTGTATATTTTCAAGAGGGCAGGTAGAAATTATAGCGATGTTTGGTGCAATGTAGGAATTATCTTGCCATAGTATTCTTGATTTCTAATATTGATTGAATTTTCATAATTAAACATTCCAATATAGAATAGTGGCATATTTATTTGACCCTTATACATGTAGTGCTAAAATATCTGAATTAAAATGATAAAACATAAATGGCCTTGTTATAATTTTCTTTTTTGTTTGATTACCTACCTGATGAGTCTACAAACATCAAAAATAATAATCATACAAGTGCAGAATCTGAACTAAAAGTCGGGCTTGCATTGAAAGAGTTAAATTCACAGATAAATGTTATTAAGTCTCAAACCACGAATCACGACTAAAGTCATTTTAATTTTTTTTTTTATTAGTCATTTAAATTGCAGTTACATGTATTAGGAACAGAATACATCAAGATCTACAATGTTCGGTCTCAAATATGAGTATTTTTCACCCACTCAAATTTGTGGGTTACGGTAGCGAGACATAACTTTAAGTGGTTGAAAATTTAAATGATTTAATTTAGCGCTTTAACCCTTAGATCACTGAAATATTCAATTTAAATTTTCAGTCACTTAAAGTTGTATCTCGCTACCGCGATCCACAACATGAAATGACTGAAAATTTATGCTCTTTGTGAAATTAGGGTCCCAATATATATCAGTATTTCAAGATTGATGGCATATTTTACTGTGAACAACTCATTATCAGGGGTTATACAGGTGCCAATAAAAACACAGAATGTCTACTGCAGTTGACATCAGTGCTCTAAGGGTTAAAACTGCCACTGTTTTTTAGCACATCCCATACCTTCTCAGATTATATTCTTCCTTTGAAGCCCACAGCTTCATGATACGCCTGGGATTTTGTTTCTTGAATTCATCCTTGAAAAATCTGATGTCGCCCTTCATATATTGTGCACGGTTTTTGAAGTCAGTGATACTTGTTTTAAATATCTTGGCAGCACATTCAACTGGTATTCTATATTCCGGGTTTCTGAAAACGAAACGAATTCACATAATCAATCACTGCTTTTCAAACGACCACCTAAAACACATATATTGCTGAACTCATTTAACCCTTTCAGTCAGAAAGACTGTTCAGCACTAAAAAAAATGGAAGATTCACAACGGCCGTAGACCCATAACATAGGTATTCAAATAAAGCGAGAGGAGCTAACTAAGATATATTCATGATGATTTCAAATCTGAAAAATCTATGGTTTATTCAAAAAATTATTTCAGAGTTGTAAAAATAGATTTTTTATTAATAAAAAAAATTTAATTATAAAACATGACGTAAATGGTGAAATAATTATTGGTAGGTTGAGGTATACTACTCACTGTCCACCGTCAGCATGATAAACCACAGATTCTTTGCCGCTACTGATGGTACCATTCACAGATTCGAGGACATCATTATTCACTAGTTTGTACAGTATCAGTCGAGTATTCTCATCCATTGCATTTTCCTGCAATAGAAAATAATGTTAATAGAAATGACAAAACATCTGCTCTGCTTAAAACATCAAATTTATCTGGAATGAAAGATTTTTGTAACAAAGTATTTTATTTGATATAATAAAAAAAGGTTGACCAATGTTGTTTTAAAGCTGGTCCACCATCTACGATGCAAGCCTACATACATTGTCTTACGGGGTCGTTAATCTCAAGTTACTACTCCAAATCTAAGAAACTGTTCTTACTTAATATTGAAGATACAGGTCACACTAGCTAATTTTTGCAGGGAGAAATAGCAAACTTACAGCTGTAGATCTGTCTGTTTTATCATGAAGTCTAGCACTCCTTTTACTTTCACTTTGAGAATGTTTCTTGAGCTGATTGTAGACCTTATTTGACAATCTCATATCAAAGCTGCCGCCATCGCCTGTGGCTAAATCCAACTTTTCCATAACATGTCGGGCATTTTTTCTTCCACTAATGCCAGGGTCATGTTTTGTGATGATATCTTTCTCTTTTCCAGCAATTCCTCTCTTCGAAAAGTTTGGCAAAGGCTCTGTAATCATTTTATACCGACATATAATTGTATTCATCAGATTGACTATATCTAAATAAACCAGATATTTCATACACACAACACTGTGAACATGATTATTTCTTCAACAAAAAGCATTAGCTGATACCATATCAAATAAATCATTTAATGTAAGGCCACACGTCCCCAAAATGTTTTCTTATCATTTTTATCATTTCTAATGATAAATACACCCAGAATCTGATGTCTACAGATGTCAGATTCTTACGTATTAAGCCAGTCCCAGAGCTTAAAGGGTTAAGAACTATCTGTAAAATATGCCATATAGTGCATAAAAATTACAAGGGTGCTCAACCCTGAAGGCCTTGAAATCTTTTTTTAATACAAACTAAGATACCAAAGGGTTTTTTCAATTTGAAATCATCTGAAATGTCTTAATTAGATCTTGAATACCTATATTATGGGTCTACGGCCAATATAATTTTTAAATTCTTTCAGTGCATGGATTTGCCTTTAGACGTCAGAATATGAAGTCTAATGTCGGTCCATGCACTGAAAGGGTTAATTACCAGGGCTGTCGTCTTCTTCCCATGGCTCTTCTTGTTCAAGATCATCCTGATCATCTTGGTCAGCAAGACGATAACGATCAAATGACATGCGTACTGTAACAGATCACAAAGGAATACATTTTCGCGATCACAATGATCAATGAGATCTTACTTTTCGTCTTACATTGCCCAAGGTGCTTTATTGCCAATTCACAACTGTACATATATCTACAGACTACTACTAAGTGAAAAACTTTTCCGACACTGTCCATTTAGAAATTTATTAGGGACAATCAACAGATTTTTTAAATACTCTTAAGCTATACCAGCAGACACAAAACGTTGAATCAATGTTGGTTTAACGCTGGTGCAGCATCATAGACGGTGGACCAACATTAAAGTAACATTGATTTGAAATATTGTGTCTGCTGGGATCAAGTTTCAATTGAATAAAATTAACGCTTTTGCATTTTTTTTTACTACCCATTCATTTGTACTTTGTATATTAATTCCCAAGTGCTGTGAAAGGAGTGTTATTTCCTTGATTTCAGAATATACTAGTGTAATTACCTCTGCAAAAAGAGGTCGTGTTGGTTTGTAAAGGTGTCTGTCTGTCCGTTTGTAGGCAGGATTACTTACAAAGTAATGAACGGATTTGCATGAAAATTTTACAGAGAGGTATGTCTCGGGCCAATTAAATGACCAATCCATTAAATTTGGGGGTATACTGGATTCAATCTGGATCCAGGATCCGGATCACGCAGTGGACGTTTGCAGTCTGAGACTGACTGTCTAGTTGAATATGTAAATTGAAAAATCCAATTTATAAGTTCATTCTTATTTTGAATGTGTTGCACTGTTGCGACCATGACATATTTTGGGTGGTGGAAGCTACTTATATATTTGTGTTTTAAAAACAAAATTTTTAATCTATTGCAGATTTATCATTCATGTATAATTTCTCGCAATTTTATTTACATGCTGATAAATTTTTTTCAAACAACTATAGATACAATTGGCACTTTAAGGGTTAAAGGGTGATGATATTGTGCTATTCCCTTTAATATGTGCAATACCTTTGCTGTTCCCATTGAACTGATTCTCTTCTCTTTTCAGTTTTTCATCATGTTCCTTATCAAACTCTCTCTGCATCATCTGGGCAAGAAGTGTGTCATTGCTTGTGTCTGGGAAGTTTACATCCATAAATATGTCACCTGGGGGCTCCCTATAAACAAAACACAACTTAGCAAAGAATTTAAACCTTTGAGCGACAATTGGTAAATTAGCATATTATAAAATAATGTTCAATGGCAGAGATTTTTTTAATTACTACATGTAGTTATAAACCCATTTATGGAGCATTTTTTTAACTACTATACAGGGAAAAATTTGTTGAGTATCGCATAGCAAAATGCTACGCAATTCTGTCCATTTGATGATCAAATTTGTAATTGATTAGCAAAATATTTATACATTTATACACTATAGATGAGGAAAATGATATTCAATAATTTTCAAACAAATTTTTCCCTGCTATAGTAGCAGGACACTGTCAAACCTTGTTCTAATGTTTACCTATAGATTTAAAAAATTGTGGGTCAAAGAATCAAGAAAACTTCCAGTTGGTAGAAAATTCAATAATATACTGGTAATTTTGCAACAAAGCTTCATTAATTTTTTGGCTGCAACTTATTAATAAGCTGTCAACATTGTCAAGTTTATAAAACTAATAGATTGAAAAAAATATATTGAAATCTTACACTTCACAAGTGATGTGTGTTTGATTTTCCAAGCTCAGCTGCTGTGCGAGCTCCTCACTCATAACCTCCTCCAATGATTGTGGTGAGGTGCTGGGTAATTTTGTCCATGGATTTGATGCTGCCATGTTTGATGAAGTGACTGTTGCCAATGGTTGGGGTGGGACAACTTCATCAGTATTCATTTTTACTCTGTAGTAAAAAATATGTAGAGAGTCTGAACATGATGAGGATGATGAGGCTAAAAAATTATTTTCACCTTTAGCCTTAATCTAATTATATAGATGTTTTCTTGATGTTCTTTATCATTATTATGAAATAAAACTTGTTGTTACCTTTATTAGTTTATGATTTCTAACTATCCATAGGCCTAGGCCCTTATATATATGGAGAACTGTCAATAAATCTACTCAAATTGACATAGATTATAGAAACATATTATTACAAGTCAACCATACCATCATCATGATCATCAGGGAATATTTTGTTCAGTATCGCATTGCCAAAAGTTATGAAAATCTCACCATTCGCAATCAAATTTGAATTTCATTAGCATGATTAGCGAAATAATATTATTAAAAAAGTAAAGTGATTCACAGCTTTTTAAGTTTAAGGAGAAAATCGCTAATTTCTAATAAATCATTTTTAAATAAAAATGTAGGTCTACTGATAAAATGTAAGAAAAAGGATGCTCAACCAGGGTTGACTATCATTCATGATTCAGTGTGAGCGATAAAACTTGAATACGAAACTCCATCGTCATCCCTAACGTTAACCTGTTAACTTCGTGAGTAATAATATATACGAAGGATTAACAGAAAATAAGTACGGGTAGTCACGTAGCCCACAGATAGACACTCCCTAATTTTATTGCATCATATTCATGATCATTCATTCATAGTCATACTCATGATATTGATAGTCATACATGATGATACTGATAGTGATACTCTAATTTCACCAGTTGACAGTTCACATTTGTGATTTTGTCATGTTGAAATTAAATTAGACTGGGCTAAATCTAACCTTTCTTGAATTGTTCTTTGGCAAGAGGAGATATACAGTATGACGGTTGAGAGTTGCTGTTTAGCTCTGTGCTGCCGGCCACAGTGTGTCACGTGCTTAATTTCAATGGATGGTGACCCTGCAGATTTTGATGATATGATATTTCGTCTTCTAATTTTTCGTTCAAAACCTATCACCCGCTTCGTCGACGTTCAAGTTGTAACTGATTTTGTTAGTGGGTTTATTTTCCTTTTATGCCACTTCAAGCCCTCCCAATTTATTATTAGTGGCTATGATAATGACAAATATTTCCTCACAATGTCTAAAAAGGGTGGAAAATTGTGCAATTTTTTGTTGACAATTTGTATGACCCCGACATGACCTGACCTAGAACAAGATTGTGAAATTTAGTTCCAAACTACTCGCCAGGTAGAACATTGATGAAAATGGTATTGGAACATTTACTCATAAATCATTATTAAATGTCTAGAGCTACATAAGGGGCCGTTCAACAATTACGTAACGCTTTTTTGGACGATTTTTAACTCCCCCCCCCCTCCGTAACACATTTTAACGTTACTTTGACTACGCTCCGTAACGCATCCCTGAATTCCCCCTCCCCTCTCTAAGCGTTACGTAATTGTTGAACGGCCCCTAAATAGATTTACATTAATTTTATGGACAATTTGATGTTGAAAAAACGACTTTATTCGACTTATATATCAACCTGGTTGCATCCTTGGCACTGAATCTTGGCTTGACAACACCATCCGAGTTTAATTTTGATAATGAAATATATAAAAAAGGCTATAGCCAATAGATTTGAAAAATAAATTGGCAATGTCAGACCAAAATTAGCTGAAGATATCGAAAAAAAACCTAGAAGGATCAACTGTTTATACTATTGAATCTTTTCCATACATAATCCTTAGCAATGTTTTTTAATTTAAATATTTTATCTTAAAGGGACCCTGCGGTATTAGAATTTTCAGTTTTAAAAATAAATTTATTTGAAGCTATATATATATAGCCTATTGATCATAACTTAAAGTACAAAAAAAGTCAAAAAACAATTCTAAAGCACTAAAATAGATTGAACCAAGTCATGTAAACAAAACAAGTCTGCATTATGCAGCACTCTATACCACATCTTCTCACGTCTCAGATGGTAGGATCAAAGCATTCGCCGCTAATTGGTGTCTTATGGTCAGGACATACCCTGCAAACACTGTACGTAATATAACGTTCATTAAGGTCACATTTTCGTCATTCATGGATGAACGTAACGAGGACGTGCTAGGGACGTAGTCATAATAACCCTAACGTCGCCAGAACGACCTAATAACGTTACGTTTATGTTTTACGTTCTAAGGACGTAAATGGGAGTTCACAGAATTACGTCCTAAGTACGAATACTGTTTTACGTCATAACGTCCCCACAACGTACAGCATTTCGTACTTAGGACGTAAATCATAAATTTAACGTTATTGGGACGTTCTGGCGATGTTAGGGTTATTATGACTACGTCCTTAGATCGCCCTCGTTACATTCATCCATGAATGACGTAAATAGGACCTTAACAAACGTTATATTACGTACAGTGTTCGCAGGGTAGGCCTATAGGGGGATACACCTCCAGCACTAATTATCTACCCAACACTGGGTCGACGGCATCAATATGTGGACTGATGCTGTGGGAACATTTAACCGTCTAATTTTAGGTATACAACAAGTTTGTTTAGGTTCTCGCCAGATTCATAGAACTGTTGATAAAAAATATTTTTTCAAATTTAAAAATGCTGAAAAGAATAAAACTATGATCTGTGAGATACACTACTTCATTACGAAATTAAAAAAACAAAATTGATGTCATCCTATGGGGTCCCTTTAATATGGGTAAAACCAAAAATTGGGGTAACTTTTTAGCATCAAAAATGGCAGTGAGGGGACCATCAAAGATGAAGAAAACCATTTGATGGGTTTGGTGCACTGATCCCAATAGAGCATAAAAAAGTCACTGGCTGCACTAGAATTTTTTTTTGCTTTAAAAACGTCATTTTTAAAACAATTGCAACATTCCACTTACTACTCCGTTACCAAATCCAAACCATTTCAACATTGATGTTACTTTGTTTAGCTTGACATCACACTTTTAAACGTGATATCCTTATTGAAGCATAATACTAAACAATCGTATCTCAAAACTGCTCAAATTTGACGGGATAAACAAAAATCCTTATTTCAACTCCGTTACGAAGCCAAAAAATACTCAACTCCGTTATCAAATGCTTGGCTCGACATAAATATAAACTGTATATTCTCTTATCATAACATCGATCATAAATGGGTGCTCTATTTATATAGGGATAACGAGCCATGTTTTAAAAGACTATATCATCAATCATTATGACTATAAAACCCATAAAATTTGGTAATTCACTACTCTGTTCCCTTCTCGTGGTAACGGAGTAGAGTGGAACGGAGTAGTAAAATTAAAAGTATTCTTGGGATTACAACAAAATTTCAGAATGCAAGAATTCATCTACAGACATATGGAAAGCTGTGAAATCTCTAGGTTTTACTAAATTAAAGAGCAGTGCAAAATGTATAGGTTTATTATCTGAAGACAAACTCACTTTTGATAAAAAGACTGTTGCAAATATTTTTAACACTTTTTTACTACTGTGGCAGCTAATCTCGTTGGCAAACTATCAAACATAACTGGTGGTTATGCTGGAAATTTTGTCTATAAATACTACCAGGATAAAGGTGCTAAACAAAACTCTTTTAAATTTTCTCCTGTCGGAGAGGAAGACATTCTAAAATCTTTGCTTAGCTTGAATGTTAGTAAAGCTACTGGTCTGGATGGGCTGTCAGCTAGGTTTCTCAAGGATGGGGCAAGTCAAATATCTAGTGCAATGGCACATATTATAAATTTATCTTTATATTCAGGCCGTATACCCGATGATATGAAAACAGCAAGGGTTGTTCCTCTTTATAAGAAAAATTCAAAGTCAGAGCCTGGGAATTACAGGCCTGTTTCTATTTTAACTGTCATGTCAAAAATTCTAGAAAAAACTGTACATAAACAGTTAGAAAATTATTTAAGATCTGAAAAACTACTGTATGATTATCAATCATGTTTTAGGAATTCTTATTCCACCGATTCTTGCTTAATACAACTGACAGACCAAATCAGATTTGATATGGATAAAGGAAACTATACTGGCATGGTCATGATCGACCTTCAAAAAGCTTTTGATACTGTCGATCATGAAATATTGTTAAATCAACTGAAAGCTATTGGTTTGGATGATCTTTCAACATCTTGGTTCTCATGATATTTAAAAAATAGATTTCAGAAGACTGAAGTTGATGGTATTTTTTCTGATCCCATGGTGGTTCCCTGCGGAGTACTGCAGGGATCCATCTTGGGACCATTACTATTCCTAATTTACGTAAACGATATGGAGGCAGCTGTATCATGCAGATTAATTCTTTATGCTGATGATTCAGCATTATTGGTCTCAGGTACATCGGTTTCTGTCATAGAGGAAACTCTTGGACATGAACTGACTTTCCTAAGTGAATGGCTAGTGGATAATAAGCTATCCATTCACTTGGGGAAGACCGAAAGTATTCTTTTTGGTTCACATAAGAAAATAGGCAAACAGTCCACCATGAAAATTATATGTGGAGACAATGAAGTTACTGCCAAAGATAAAGTGAAATACCTGGGAGTTAGCCTAGACCAGTCACTGGGAGGGAAATATATAGCTGAAAGTATTTTAAAAAAGGGAAACTCTAGACTCAAATTTCTATGGAGACAGGCTAAATATTTGAATAGAAATTCTAGGAAACTTTTGGCTACATCTTTAATTTTATGTCATTTTGATTATGCCTGCTCCGCATGGTTTGAGGGTCTCCATGTCAACTTACAAAAGAAACTACAAATTTTGCAAAACAAAACAATGAGATTTGTTCTAGGCTACCCCCCTAGGTCTCACATTGGCATAGAAGAGTTTACTTTGTTGCACTGGATCCCAGTTTGTCAAAGGGTTAAACAAATCAAGCTAAACAATATGTACCGAATTGTCCATGGAAATGCCCCTCAATATTTAAAGCGGGACATTTCCATGGTCAATGATCAACATTCTTTTTTTACCAGAAATAGTTTTCTATCAGTTGTTTTACCCCACGTAAAATCATCGGGGAAAAAGACTTTTAGATTCTCAGCCGGTAAGATATGGAATGCGCTCCCAGTTTCTCTGAGATCAGCTGAAGACTTACTTTCGTTTAAGAAAGGAGTCAATAAGCATCTCAGAGAAGAGCTAATTACTGAAGCTCGGAGTGATTTTCATTTCTACTAATCACATTTACAATCATACAGCCTTATAAATATAGGCAGGTATGTTTGCCGATTCATGTGCTCTAAGAGATTATAAGGCCATTTTATTCAGCTCGTTTTTTACAATGTTTTTAATTAATTTATAACAAGCAGAGTCTGGAAATTGCTCCAGAAACCCTTGTAAATAATAAGAGTTCCATTTGTGTATATTATCATCGATAAAATATATTTCATCATATGCACTATTTATAAACTTTCATAATCATTTCATATTTCATCTAGTCGAGGCAGTTTCTGCCTGTATTTTTTTGTGAAATGCTATGACTTTCCTAGTCACCAGTTTATCTGTGATATAACCATTGACGTGTAGCTAACTACAGAATCAATGATATAACTAATGTATTTATTGAAAGTATAAAATAACTTGTCTTGTCGCCGCCACTCTGGAACAGCATATAGGGACCACTGCGGAAATAAGTGACCTGCACCAGGATACTTTTCAGTGTTTTTATCCCTGGTGTTCCAGAATGGTGGTCACATTGTATTTTGAATACTTAATGTATTTGCCATACTGATTGTTAACCCTATCTTTATGTGAATGCTGAATAAATCTATCTATCTATATTGAAAATATATGGGCAATAATTCAAAGATATATCATACGGGTGGAAATAGTCCCCATAGCAACATGTTCTAGGCATGCAAGCATAAAACCAACTCGTTTTTAGACCCACAACGATAGGAACGGAGTAGTAAAATCAAAAGTATATTTTCTAACGTTTTGGTAATACCTGTTTGGAATACCTTGTTACTCAACTATATTAATTCTTTCAAGGTGAAAAACTGGTATAAGGCCCTTCAGTGTGTCAAACTACACTTGATATAATTTTAGTTCATAATTATTAACTTGATGGGGCATGCTACAATGATGGTAACGGAGTAGAGTGCAAATGTGGGGACATGTATATTCATCAAAATTATATATATCGATATCAATTTTAGGTCGAATTTTGATCATTGATTAGTTTAAGTGAACAATGTCTAGCCATGAAATGTAATTATTAGAATTATATCGTGTATTTGTATTCTACAGTGAAGTTTCAAATAGTGGAATTTTCTCTGGGGACATGCCATTTTCCACGTTTTCATGACATACAGCTCTTATAAAACCATATAAAATTTACAAATAATCTGAACATTAATAAGTAATAATGCTTAAACGTGAAGTTGAACCATTTATTTCTAATATTTTCATAGGATATTCAAAATGCGGACCTTTTAAGTCCTGGGGATACTAATTTTATGTAAAACTACCCCAGTTTTTGGTTTTACCCATATAACTAGCTGTGCTTATCATACATTTTCATTAGTATTATTATCAATTGAGCGGGCGCTAGCTGGTGGGATATTGCTGCTTAAGCGAGCATAATAATTGTTTAACAGCATTCGCAGGGCAGATAGACTCTGTGTGTGCGCTCGGTTTACTGGGCTACTATGCGGGTTGACACATGGTTGAAGACGAGTGCGCTGTGATGATTAGCAAGCTGGTTAGTTTCTGCGCAGGCCTATGCTGCAGCCTAATTGTAGACAAAAAATAATATATTTTCAAGATTTGGTGGATAAGTGATAATTATAGTAATAACATGATTTTTTTGATGGCGATAGACAATTTTATTGTCCCTTCGCAGATGACAGCAGCCCTCGACTTGTCTGGGGCCCCCGGCTGGGGCCACTGGCATATGCGTTGGGCCAATAAAAAGTGTGTATCACCCTAAAAAATCATAAATTGTTATATTCTAAGTATGAGCTAGGTAGGCCTATCCGCTACGGGTTATGCCTCGTGTTGTTTTCTTCTCTAGTGGCGTAATTTTAAAATGGTGATACCCCAAGAAAGCACTGAAAAGTATATATGCGGTATAATTAATCAGTTGTACAATTTCAATAGCACATGACGTAGTATGGTGTATTTTAATCTAGAGTAGCCTAATTACAACATAGTTTACTACAAAGGTCGCTGTATAAAAAACAAGTGAATTATTTCTCGACGAAAGCACAAAGGCAAGATAGATAATTTGTGCATCTTTCGTGATAGGGTGGAACATAATCATTGTTATATTCTAAGTATGAGCTAGGTAGGCCTATCCGCTACGGGTTATGCCTCGTGTTGTTTTCTTCTCTAGTGGCGTAATTTTAAAATGGTGATACCCCAAGAAAGCACTGAAAAGTATATATATGCGGTATAATTAATCAGTTGTACAATTTCAATAGCACATGACGTAGTATGGTGTATTTTAATCTAGAGTAGCCTAATTACAACATAGTTTACTACAAAGGTCGCTGTATAAAAAACAAGTGAATTATTTCTCGACGAAAGCACAAAGGCAAGATAGATAATTTGTGCATCTTTCGTGATAGGGTGGAACATAATCATTGAGAATGAAGTTCGAAGCTTGACGTTGCACCTGTTATAATGTCTTTACCATGAGAGGGACGCCACTTCGGCCTACAGTACTCAAGAATACTTCTCACATGAATCAAATAAATCGACGTTTAACACCAAGGGGGCTGTTAAGGCCAACTGAACGTTTTATCATTCGCATCATAGAACGGGCTTTTGATGAAACAGTTTTTAGATCAATAAATTCAGTTACTCTGGATAAGATATTATTATCAATGGAGTAGTCTAATGTATTTTTGCTCTACGACATATCGACATGAATTTTCATTTTGTTATATTGAAATTCGTTCTCCAAATTTAGCTGACTTTATCCTGCATTAGGGCTTTTAGACTCATTGTGTATCGTATTCTGTTGACTGCCTAGTCGGCTGCTGGCCTCATGTACGCATGCTGCTGGACTTGTTCAAATTGTTGTGGGTGTTGGGCATGGCAATAGGCCTAACACTGTTGTAGATCATAAAGGCTCACTAGCTGTATGTTGCACTTGCTGACGATGTTTGATGACGATGTTTGACGATGTTTATTATTCTATGCCCAGATCGAGATTCATTATGTCTCCCCATTCTGAAGAGGTGGGGACATGTTGCTTTACCTGTATCCGTCTGTGAGTGTCTGTCTGTGAGTGTCCCATTCATTTCGCTTCAGCTTTCTATTGTGCAGGCGGTCAAACAAACGACGTTGGCCCACCGTCTACAACTCTGACCCAACATTAGCCCAGTATCGAGTTACAGGGGGTCATGTTTGGTGTCACACTGAATGTGGGCCACCGTCACAGACAGCGTGCCAACATTAATCGAGCTTTGATTCAAAGCATTGTGCTTGTATAGTCTATGCTACACAAGCCCATCATTGACCGGCAAAATGTCGGTGTAACATACATTAGTCCAATGCCGGACCATTGTGTACGACGCTGGCCAACATTTAAACAGAATTGGGGTGGTGTATACTATGTGTACGCACTTCTGCCAGCATGAAGTACTGACTAGGACTGAATGGGTAATGGCCGGCACCGGCGACTCTGGCCCAACATCTAACAGTAATTGGATCGGTGTCATCATGTACTCTGTGGACACCCGCCAACAGAAAGCACTGTCCAGTGCTGAATAATTATATATATATATATATATATATATATATATATATATATATAGGGGAGAGTGGGGCATGTCCGCACACTGGGGTATGTTCATATGTCTGAGTATAATAAAATGTAGTGCCACCTGGTGAATGAAATGGTTTTCATGAGATACATTGCGTTTGAATTGGATAGATATGACGTCTTGATTACTGGAAACAAAAAATGATTTTAACGCCTGTAGAAGTTATTTTAATAACTTGTGGCGAAGGTTCTAGCTATTGCCCTTTTAAATGTACTGACAGACCAAGATTCCCACATATGCTAAGTGATGTATATGATCAATGTGTGAAGTGAATATCGCCATTCATTGGTGCCATGGGCGATAAAGCAAGAATAATTGTCCAATACTGTATAGGGCATGTCCACCCTGGGCGAATATGCCCCAGTCCCAGTGTGGATATGCCCCCTCGTGGGGCACATCCGCCCTGTGTGGACATGCCCCATGACACAAACACTACTCAGTGATTAATTAAATTGGTTAGTATTTATTATAAAATTATACAACTGTTATTATTAAAACAGGAATTCCTTTCCACCTTGACAGCAAGGTAAACATTTGTGCATATGTTGACAATTATCTAGATCTCAGTGTTATATATGTATGTGTAATATTGGCCCATCAGCAGGTGATGAACAGTTTGGCCTGCCATCAATGCCAGTGGCACGCCAGCAGTTCGTCATGGGCCGTTGGACAAACCTATCTGTTCCCCCACCAGCTGCATGGTGTATATCCCAGACAGCATCACTTCAGTGGTCCAACAGTGGCTATATAGGCGGCACAAAGCCACTGGTGAACCACCACGGCTGGCATTTGCCACTGATGGACTACCGATGATCCACCACTGTCAAACAATGTAGCTAGTGGGCCACCGACATCCATGTGGTGGGCCACCAGTTGATGGGCCACCGGTGGCCCAGGTCCATTACGTTGCTGTTTGGGATGGTGGTGGATGGTATGGCGCACCACTGGCAGTGGTGGCTACAGTCAGTGGGCCACCATTGGCCTGTTCAAACAAACAACCAGAGGTCTAATGTGGGCTGTGTTGGCGGACCGCTGACTGTGTGCTATCTGGTTGTAGAAACCTATTAGGCTACAGTGTGTGCGTAGATCCTACCTATAGACTAGGGCCTGCACACTGATAAGTGATCACGCCCTGAACGCCTAAGACCTTCAAGTTAAAATTTAAACATTTTATTTTTAGCATCTCCCCCTCCCCTACTCTGCTCTAATATGATTTAAAGAAATTTACCTTGGCTGGTTCTCTGTGTTGTTTTCTATACTTATATATGTTTAAAAATATCTATTATACTGTTATTTTAGATGATTTTCTGTGTGTCATTTGTTTTTATTAAATCCAAGCCTTGTTTAATATCACTATGGGACATGTCCACCTCCCTCTGTGGGGCATATCCACACACCCCATGTGGACATGCCCCACATGCCAAGCTCTAATCAGCATTTAGTGGAATGCGTTGAATCAATGAAATTTATCAGAGGTTGGTCTAGAGAATTAAAAAGGTATATTGTAAACTCATATTTACACAATAGTATTTAATGTTAATTATTAATAATCCACCTGATATTAAAAAATCATGTTAAGTGTGTGGACATGCCCCACTCTCCCCTATATATATATATATATATATATACAATATGTACAGCAGTTAGGGCCTACTATGCGGGCTAACACCAGCACAGCATACCAACAAGAAGGACGAGCTGTGATATTTAGCAAGGTGGTTAGTTCTGCGTAGACATGTAGGCTTAACATGATTTTTGAGGGTGATAGGCTTTTTTATTGACGCTTCACAGATGCCACCATCCCTCGGCTCTGCCTCATGCTGCTGGCATCTGCGTCGGGTCAATAAAAAAGTCTATCACCCTCAAGAAATCATGTCATGTCATTGTTATATTTTTGTTCTATCTACCATGCTAGACAGATAATCAGGTAATGAGTATTCAGGATTTTATATCCGTGGAATTGTTTCATGTGCTATATTGTGCAGAATAGTTTAATACACTTTATTGTATATGATTGTTCTTTAAATGTTAAATAGGTCATTGCCTGATAATATATAACATTTTCCAAACATCCTTAAGAGCGATAGTCGCCATGTTGAAATTGAAATGTAATGAAACACACTCCCTCAGGCTAGTGATATGTCATGTCTAAGTGAAATACAAATAAATAATAAGCTCAAATTAAAATTGCATCATTTAAGATAATAAATAACTGCGGCGGTAGTGACTTATTGTTATGTTATGTGTGGAATACAGTAGGCCTAAGCATCCCGGCTCTTGTGAGGGTTGCCTGACCCTTTAACCGCCGGTGCCGCATATATTCGGTTTTTTATTTTTTATTGGCACATTAAGTACCACATTTTAAATATGTTAAAGACAAAATGTGACATCAACCAGCAAGATTTGAAAAGAATTGACCTCCATTTTGTCAAATCTGAATAATTTTCACTCATTTGAAGTTGTGGATCGCGTCAGCGAGACACAACTTCAAGTGGGTGAAAATTCGAATTGAATAATTTGGCGGTTAAAAAGTTAATGATTTCTGCAGTCACTCATAATACCGTCATCTTGGGATGAAAGTGTCGTATCTGCTACTACGACCCATTAATACCAAGGTGACGATATAAATAAACCATATATTTCACGTTCATCGTGTATTTTTTAATTCAACAGACATCGTATGATTACATATATTTATTATTGATATTTAAACAATCATTGATAATAATGATTAATAATACAAAATTATAGCACAATCAATGACCACAATAACGGCTAGTACGAATCTACCATATCTAGTGAATATCAGACTTTTCACAACATTTCATATAAAATATAAATTATACCGTATATGTATATGAACTTTTATAATTACTAAAATAAATATAACCAATAATATATTATTCCCACCAGGCTATATTAACCCTTTCAGCGCGGGACCGTCTGTAGACGTCAAATTAAGACGATTCCGCACTGGACAAAATAAAATATTCAGAATGGCCGTAGACCCATAACATAGGTATTCAAACGAACCGGAAAGAGGTAACTGAGACATTTCTGATGATTTCAAATTGAAAAAAAACTTCTTTTTTTTATTGTTTAAACAGAAATAATTCAGCGTTGCAAGGGTTAACTTGTGTCGTCCAAGACTCGTTTTCATAAACGTTTCAAACCCAATAAAATTACATTGCGACTGAAATGTATAAAACAGTTTGCGGTAGGTGTTATGTCAATCAAATAATTTAATTCTGGAGTACTCTATTTTAAACTTAAACCGATAATCACGACCATATTTGTTTTTAATTTGTTTTATTAGCCGATCAAATCACTGTTATTGTATTGGAAATGAATTAAATATTTAAACATCAAGATTTGTAAAGGTTCCATAGCGCCCATATAAATCCTGAGCGGATCGAGCTCAGATGCGCACAGATTTTTGGAAGGATATGTGCGCCTCTGAGCTCGGCCCACTGAAGATTTGGGGGCTATAGAAGGATTACTGCTGATTATTGAATGTTTGGTCTCAAATTAAACAGATATGAGTGATTTTCAACCACTTGAAGTTGGGGGTCGCGGGACACAACTTCAAGTGGTTCGAAAATGCCTATTTTTAATTTGGCGCTTTAATATGTTTAACCCTTTAACCGCTGGTGCCGAATTAATTCGGGTTTTCACTTAATTATTACCACATTCAGTACCGCATTTTAAACATGTTAAACATGTTAAAGCCATAATGTGACATCAATCAGCACGATTTGAAAAGAGTTGACCTCCATTTTGTGAAATCTGCATAATTTTCACTCACTTGAAGCTATGGATCGCGTCAGCGAGACACAACTTCAAGTGGGTGAAAATTCCAATTGAATAATTTGGCGGTTAAAGGGTTAAGGGTTATAACATAAATACGATAGTGTTAAACCCATTTGAAGCTAGAAATAACACGTTAGCAATTTCAGCTTCAGATAAATCAAAATACGAACAATGCAGTAGGACGAGATTCAATGACCCAGATGACAGGGTATTTTGATTAAGCTCAGCTTTCTAAATAAAGATTTACCAAACAGCGTCTTCAAAGACACATTTGACGTGTGTGATCAAGCTCATTAATTATTTACCCTGGAAATAACTTTAAAACAGAAAACAATTTATATTTACATCCTGTCACGATATAGAACATGCCAAACGACATTGAGCCTTCTGTAAAATTTTCGCCAAAGACACTATCCATTCTGGGTTGTTACAAAAATTTATGATTTGATTTTTGTAACAAACATGTTAACAGGAATGGGACAGATACGAAGGTGAATATTTCATTTAAAGCACCATTATTGTAACTCATCATGAACAGGAGGATCATAATATTATAATGAGGTGCGTAGTGCTACTAAATCTACATCAGAATAATTATCTCCCAGTCCTTCGTTTCATTGGACACACGGGTTTTATCAATATCATTGACTTTGATTCAACGTTGCTACAGCGTCATACATATAGTGGCCCTGCAAACAAAAGACGTTGTAGCATTGTTGGTTTAACGTCTACGACGATGGACCAAAGTGAAACCAACATTGATTCAACGTCCGGGAGATAATACCTCGGTTACGATGACCCATCCCAGCAAACAAGACATGTTGACCCAATGCTGTGCTAACGTTGGCCCAGCTCACTATAAATGGTCACATAATCTGATAATCGTTTGCTCGCCATTCGTAAGGGTCATTTTATTACTCTCAGCAAACAAATCGGACGCTTCTGCGTTAGCCACATTCAAGTGCGTTAGGGAGTTGCTCATTGCGTAGCATTATCTGTATTTGAATATCATATTAACCATTCCATTGCGGCGATGTTTGACGGCAGAATCTGACTGCAACATTTGTTGATCGTTCATAATTGAAATAATCTTAAGTTATTATAACTAGGCTTATTATAAACACGTTTCAAAGTTCAATCATTTAATATCTAAGCGAGATATAAGTACAAAAATCTTAGGTTTGAAAACTATTGATATTTCGAGTAGTTTGGTAGTGAAAACTCATTTTTCACCAATATTGCAGTTACGGCGTTTTTTCCTTTGCATGGCAGCATAGAGATTTTCCCGGTTGCATGGGTTCAAAACCAGACATGCAGCCACACTCAACATCACGTGGCTGCTTTGATATTCAGCTATTTTACTTGCCATTCATGATGACTACTGTAGGTCTACTGAGCATAAGAATGCGTAGATTATGATAAACATCAGTGACTGATTACCCAGCAAACACAAAACATTTGCATAACATTTATACAATGTTGGTCCAACGTCGAAGACATTAAGCCGACGTTGCATAACTGTTATGCAAATGTTTTGTGTTTGATGGGTACTTTAATCCTTTCAGTTCGTCTTTATAGGTCTACATCAAAATCTGACGTCTGTTGACGTGCCCGCACTGAAAGAATTAAAATATTTATAATGGCAGTAGACCCATAACATAGGTATTCAAATTAAGCGGAAAGAGCTAACTAAGACATTATGATGATTTCAAATTGAAAAAAAAACCTTTGGTCACCATGGTTTTACAAAAATATGGTAATGGTTAAACGTAAGCATGGTAAGGTGTTCGCCTTTGCACGGTTAATTTGTGCAAAGACACAAAAACAGTAGTATACCTATAGCGACTGCTGTGTGCCCTTGTCCGAAAAATATGTCGCGATTATAAACACAAATAACAGTAGTTACTGTTATTAGCCAATACATAGCAGTTTACAATGTAAAATGTTGATCATCATGAACCAGCTGCTTTGAGATTCAGCTATGCTTTATTGCCAACCCTGGCAACCATGCTGTCGTCCAAAGGCGAACACCAGTATCTGCTTACTTAAAAACAGTCACTCATGTTTGACCCAGCAAAGCAAATTGTAGCAAACACAAACAGAAAGTTACGATTTATCGTAGGCTTCCGATTGATAGAGGTGGCAGCCTCGACCAATTCGAAGCATACGATAGATCGTAACTTGTTCGAGAATACGGGTACAGGAACGTAACTGTTTACCTAACCCTTGTGTTGCCAGGACCGTATTATATATATACATAATTTGTTATGGTTTCGAGGAGGTTTCAATCCGAATAAAACACCACTGAAATTGGTAAAATAGTTTGTGGGAGATACTGTTGTTCATTTTTTCAATTTGTTGACTGTCAATTTTTCTAAAATTTAATGGTAATGATTTTTCGTAATTTGAAGCTGGAAATTGCGTTAGCAATTCCAGCTTCAAATGAACGAAAAATAGAAACAAAGACTTCAGCAGCGCAAGGGCGGACAAGTTTTATAGCAGTGTTGACCATTGCTAGTTGTTCAAGTGGGCCTCTTCTGGCACCGTGTTGGTGGTCTATCAGGCGGATTCACGGGACTAAAGTCCAGCATCGTCAGACCCTCTTTATCATACGTAGCCACCACTTTACCCTCAGGGACAAAAGCCAGGCCTGTGATGCTCCTTGGTGCCGAGGTACCAGTCTCCACCTCCACAGGACAGGGGATGTTAAAAAGTTTACTCCTCCTGTTCACTGACATACCGAATATGCACCCCGATTTGGTTCCGTACATCAAAATGTGGTCGTCATCGGAGCGGACACTGGTAACGGCGGTGACATGGTCATCATCGTCACCAAATAGTCCACAGTCCTCCTCGTCTTCGTCCATAAACTCTTCGGCTAACTCCTTCATTTGATCCTGGATGTTGATGCACAGGATTGTCTTCTGTTCTTTCATGTTCCAAAAGCTCACGTTGGGCTCGAACTTGTGAAACACCGCCACGAAGTCGCCCACGAGCTGGAAGTTGCGCACTTCGTCGACTGGTACCTGGTAGAGGCAGTGATATGAACCGCCTTGCGACTGTCGCAGGTCGTACACTTTGAGCCCTGCGCGGCTGTCCGCCACACCCAGCAGACTGTGCTCTGAATTGCGATGCTGTCGCAGATATGCCACGGCGTTGTCCACGGCTTTCCATTCTGTCTGGATATCCATGGATGCACAGTGTATTACTCTGAGGTGAGTCTCCTCACAATCTACAAAGTCAACAAGAACAATATCAGGTGCTATCAAAAAGTGGATTATTATGGTAACCCTTTGAGTGCGGGGATCGACTTTAAACGTCAGAATCTACCGTCTACAGACGTCAGATTCTGAAGTCTAAAGTCGATCCCCGCACTGAAAAAGAACATATTTACATTGGCCGTAGACTTATAACATAGCTAGTATTCAAATGAAACAGGAAAAGGCTACCAAGACATGTATGATGATTTAAAATTGAAAAAAACCCTTTGGTCGCCATGGTATATATTAAAATATGTAACGGTTAGGTTTGGGAATTTAAACATTTGTGCACCATACGACATTATGCAGATTGTTTTATAAAATTAATTAAAAAAAAAATTGGTAGGCCTATAAACTCTGACAATAGGGGAACTCTTGTCTTCCATTTCAGATATACCAGGCCTATAGCTTACTCAGGTATTTGAAAGAGGCAACTTATTTTCAGTCAACTTGAGGCTGGAATTGCGACCACAATTCTTATGACAAGATGAAAGGAAATGGAAATAAATACCGGTTGTATTATAAATAAACAGTGAGTGACACTAACTCTTTGTGATCGATTAGTTATGGCATACAATTGACGCTAATTATCAATAATATTATGAAATTACAGCCAATCAAAAAAATGCAATTTGCAGATGTACTTTTTTACAAGTAAATAATTTACCCAGCAGACAAGAGGCATTGAGCTAATGCTGGCTTAATGTTGGGCAACCGTCTGCGACGCTGGCCCAGCATCAAGCCAGAATTGGATCAACGTCTCGGGTATTTTAGATAATTGGTTATGATATTCTACCGAAATATTAGATAGACCCCATATGTTCACACATTGGCATTGACTTCTAATTTGTTCAAGTAGTAATAATTTATCTGTTATTTCATCGCAATATTCAGTGTTTTATAATGGCAATGCTATTTATCATGATTTTAATTCTGTATGTGATACTATGTGAAATGTCGTGTGATTTTAGCAAATTAATTATCTTATATATACATGTACATAATATATTCTATCATTTTTATGACAAAAAGTATGTAATGACTTTTCTTTATATCAATAAAATATCTGTCTGTCTGTCTACCTGGCATAGTGACGTCACTCTTGGTATCCCCTCCACCTGTCCACGATGACGACCACGCCGCTCCACCTGTATACAACATAGCACAACATCATTATTAACGATATTTATGTGTTTTATTAACACTTATGTGAAGTAAAGTATGTGTCAAATCTGTCGCACTGATATGTGCTGTGACTATATTTTCACAAATTCAAGTAATTTTCAGTCACTTGAAGTTGTGGATCGCGGTAGCGAGACACAGCTTCAAGAGACCGAAAATTTAAATTGAATAGCTCAGTGTTCTAAATGGTAATCAATAACAGCTACACCATAAAATAAATTTTGAATCTATTGATGATGCATGTTAAATATCATTCATACTGATCATGTTTACATGAACTATTCACCAGAGCGATCACGTGGCTCAGATGGGAAGCTCCCCTCCTATTGGCCGATTATAATTTAGCTTTCCTCGACCTATCACAACATGCAAAACAAACAGGAAATACATCGAGAGATCAGGTAAAAAAAGAGCTGCAATTTCCGCTTGTGAATGAAGACCAGATGCTGTTCTAACTGTACAGGCTAACATTGTGTACGTTCACAAGCAATTACATGTCTTAATCGGACATTATACACGCTCACAAATGATTCCATGTTTGACTGACCGAGGACGAGGAGTTGTAGATCAGGTTCACACACCATGGAAGATCTCCTCTTGATGTAGAGACTAGATGATGGAGTGATGTCACCATCCAGGAGCTTCTTCATCTGGTGAACACATACACTGGTAACTCCGGCCTCCTCCTGGTAAACAGAATAACACATACATTGGTAACTCCAGTCTCCTCTCCATCAACAAAATAACACATACACTGGTAACTCTATTCTCCTCCTGATGAACAAAAAAACACACCCACTGGTAACTCAAGTCTCCTCCTGGTAAGCAGAATAACACATATATACTGGTAACTTCAGCCTCCTCTTGTTAAACAGAATAACACATACACTGGTAACTCCAGCCTCCTCATGGTAAACATAATAACACATACACTGGTAACTCCAGTCTCCTTCTGGTAAACAGAATAACACATACACTGGTAACTCCAGCCTCCTCCTGCTACTTAATACTATGTTGCCAGTCACCTAGGAAATATAGTGACAATGTGAAGTTAATGGAACAATCACTGCTGGTCGCCACTTAATATTGTGAGAAAAACGATTATTTAGCCATGACTTTTCCCCCCAGCTATTAATCAATAAGATGCAAAATCACAAAACTGCAATCATTGTATTATTCAAGTTTGTAAATTGATCAAGATGAGATGATAGAATTTATGGTTCTTAGCTGGAATACAATTATATCAGATCCAGAATAAAACACATCCCACCAAAATTTACAAATATTAAACAAATATTATGCGAAAAAGTGATGCGAGAAAATTACAAATTTCATGATTTTAGTGGGAATACAAGTTATTTTTCTTGAGAATGTTGAGCTGCTTGTCATTTTTACGTCCTATTTTTTACTATCTTCGTGTCTATCTTCGTGTCCTATCTTCGTGTTTTGAAATGGGCTTGATCAGCGTTACCAGCCATATCAATAATTGAGATCTCTGTATCTCAATGAGGTAATCTCATGAAAACAGGCCGTAAATACTGCTGAATAATGGATGCAGCCGCTGTAAAATCATGCCTTTATGTTGTGATCATATAAAACGAAGAGGAGTAAAAATAATTGTTTACCACGTTTGCCTATTGCATTAGTCGTTATACTTTGTTTTCTATCTCAATACCAGGCTATTTTTTGGATTCTCACTCAACTTGCGTTGTAAGTAGGTGATATTTCTATAATGTGTGGTATTCATAATAATTATTGTAAAATCTGCAGAAATTGCAATAGAAAACTATAGTTATATAATATAAAAACAATATTTACCATTAAACGATTTTAATCATCACTTTATCGTCTATTTATTATTTGCACAGCATGCGCACAACTTCCATATTTGAATATCGGATTTATTTGGAATTTATATCTAGTCATATAAGCATTATTAATCCTGTAATATTTGGCACATGTTACATGATCTTTATGCGATTAACCCTTTGAGCGCTAATCACTGCAATAATCCTTTTAACCCTTTCGGCGTTGGGATCGACTTTAGTCGTCAGAATCTGACGTCAGTAGATGTCAGATTCTGACGTCTAAAGTCGATCCGCTCACTGTAAGAATACAAGTGTTTCTAATGGTCGTAGACCCATAGCATAGGTAGTCAGATGAATTGAAAAGAGCCAACTAAGACATTTATGGTGATTTCAAATTGAAAAAAACCCCACTTTGGTTGTGATGTTTTTTACACATTAATTCAGGGCTTAATTCAGGATTAATTTTTTTTTTTTATTGAAACATCAGATAAATGTTATTACGGTAAAGGTGAATATCTGTTTAACCCTGTACCCACTAATTTCATTAGCTGATTAACCCTTAAAGCGCTGAATTAATTTGTAAAAAAAAACATCGCCAAAGGTTTTTTCCCCCTTGAAATCATTATAAATGTTTTAGTTAGCTCTTTCTGATTTATTTGAATACCTATGTTATGGGTCTACGGCCAATAGAAATATTTCTACTCTTACAGTACGGGGATAGACTTTACTCGTCAGAATCTGACGTCTACAGACATCAGATTCTGACGACTAAAGTCGATCCCCTGTCCCCTTTACCCCTGTCCGCTCAGTCTGTCTGAGTCTGTGCTATCTGAATCTGTATATTACGTGGCAGTGCGCATTATTGTGCTATCGCGCCACGGGAGTAACTTAGCAAGGCCTGTTATCTTTCATGATATCATCCATGGCCTTATATATGTGCCAAGTACCCCATATTGTGGATTTTTTTAGGGTGTCGCCGGATGGAAACTGCGCCTACGTCGATTGAGGTTCTTTTACGTCCAACTCAAAGTCAGTCAGACGAGCCATCTGATTTACGTGGTTCTCTGAGCCCCACGATAGTGTATACGGCACCTGGCATTCCCAGGTGGTCACCTATCCACATATGAACCGGGCGCGACGGCGCTTAACTTCAGTGATCGAGCAGATATCGATGAGCGATGAGCGAGCGCCGTATTCCGTATACCACGCCGTATTCCGTATATGTGCTGTGAGTCTGCCTCCCATTCATTTTTCTCCAGGCTTTCTATCTTACAGGCGGTCAAACACAAGACGTTGACCCAATGCTGGGCTAATGTTGCCCTACCGTCTACGACGCTGACCCAACATTAGCCCAGTATTGAGTTACCGTGTTGTGTTTGGCGCCACGCTGAATGTGAGCCAACGTCACAGACGGCGGGCCAACATTAACCCAGCTTTGGTGCAAAGCATCGTGCCCGTACTGCCAGCGTGCAGGTACCCTCAGAATAATGTACCGACTAGGACTGAATGGATACTGGCCAGCACCGGCGACGCTGGCCCAACATTTAACAGAAATTGGGTCAGTGTCGGTGTCGGCTTGTAATCGCCGCCAGCAGTTTTAAGCAATACCAGACCAGCTGCTTTTCACAGCAAACACGAGGCGTTGAACCAGTGCAGACGTTGGGGCAGCATTGGACCAGCATTGGGTCAACGTCGTGTTTGCTGGAAGAGTTGACAAGTGTTTCGCAAAAAAACGAAATAATACATTTCGCTGAATACATAGTTTCTATTGTCCACAGCAGCCATCTAATAAAATTAATTACAAAAGCCATTGACACTACATCTATTAGCTATCAACCTTTATGTTTATGCTGCTCGAGGGGAGACATCTCAAGTTTTATGTACACAAAAAACTAGACCCTTCTAGTTTCAATCCATTTGAAATTGTGGTTCGCGGGTTGCTAATTTTGTTGTTGCTAAGATTTTCAAAACAATACCTAGATAAATTGGTGGAAAAATGTTACTGCGGGGTCGAAACCACATATCGATGGTCACAAAGAAAACGTCCTATGTGTCAACATAAAATGCATACACTTACGACACTTTGCATTGTGACATGTGTATGTGCGAGTCTATGACACGTTGACATGCGATACATAACACGCCATGCACAGATCCCGTCTGTTCTTTACTCTTCCAGCAAACACAAAACATTTGTATAGCATTTGTACAAAGCTGGACCAACGTCGAAGACGTTGGGCCGACGTTGTACAAATGTTATACAAATGTTTCGTGTTTGCTGGGAAGTCACCACGTGGGCATCCCAGCAAACACAAAACATTTGTGTAATATTTGTACAACGTCGGCCCAACGTCTTCCCATTGTCTTTGTAAATGCAAATAAAAAAATAAGACTATAATTTTTAAAACATCAATGTCCTTACTAGCTGAATAAAATATCCCTGTAAATGGACGATACACCCTTTGACATACCGGATTGGGATTAGGAGAAAAATAAGCAGCGTCAATTTAGCAAATATCTTTTTGGTAAATTTTTTATTTTTGTTCATATAAATATATACAAAAAAACATAACTTGTATTATTGGGTGTATTTACAGCATAAATCTTGTGTTGGAGCAATGGTGACAGCACACTGCCATCGGCAACTTTCACCTTTAACAAACGTTCACCCTTACAAAATTTTCAGCCAACCACCAGAGCGCTCTATACTTGGGTCGCATTTGGTATGATAAATGAATCGAGAATAACAACTTGAATAATCTGCCAGTTCAAAACTGTCGAAATAATGACAGAGGTACATGTTAGAAAATAAAGCATAACATACACAAACCTTTACGTAGGCCATGATCTTGGAGGATATTGTAAGGTCGTAGAAGCTGCTGCCATCTTTCTTTTTGCTGCCTTTACCTCCCACAGAAACGATGGGCTCGAACTGTGATTCCCCCAATCTGGAAATATGGTTTAACATAAGGCTTGTTGTAAAAATATGATATTTTAATGTACGTGACAAGTATATCAAATGCCACTCACCCTTACCCTGCTAAGATAATCATGGTAATTTCTTTGAATTTTCAGTCACTTGAGGTTGTGTCTCGCTACCGCGATCCACAACCTCAAGTGGTTGGAAATTACTCATATTTGTTTTATTTGTGAACGAACATTTAAAAAATTGATATTTAAACAGTCATTTTATTCCCACTAACAGTGATTTAATCGGTTAATAAAACGAATTAAAACGACTATTGTCGTGATCAGCAGGCAAAGGGTTAAGCTTATCTTCGTGGCAATCTTACTGGGATAAACCCAGATAGGTATTACTCTATGATTTGATGCGTTAACCCTTTCAGTGCGGGGACAGAATTTAGACGTCAAAATTTGATGTCTATAGACGTCAGATTCTGACGTCTAAAGTCGATGCCCGGTCTGACATAATTTAAAATTATGAACCAAGACATTTATGATGATTTCATATTGAAAACATTTGGTCTCTATGGTTTATACAAAAACTAGTTCGGCGTTGTAAGAGTTAAGTAAGTACTGCTTGAATGTTTCCTTCGTTTGAAATAAACTTTGTTGGCGCAAAAACAACGTCCAATGATAAAAAATAGTCATTCGTTTAAAAACTAGCAATGTCAATACAAAGCTAATTACAATATTTCTTAGGATATAATACAGATCAATTATCCTACCTGAATAATTGGCAGCCATAGCCAATCGTTCCTACAACTACTATATCATCTGATGATACCAGCGATGTTACACGAGCTGTGATTGGATGAACGCCCATCTTATACATGGCGCCCTTCAGGTTTCGCAGGATAACTCCATCCGCCTTAAGATTAGGTTCAGAGTCCATTTTCAACCTGAAAATAAATAAATGACTCAATGATATTGATGAGTATGCATCCGCTTTAAGTGCCATAACATTAGCCCCAAACAATCTCACAACGGACAAAATGATTATAACACACAAGCAGCAAATAAGTGCGAAAGGACAGCCAGTTGGAGGGACAGACAGACAGACAGGCGGCCGACGAGAGAACATATAGACGGACAGGCGAATAGCAAGACTACATCATGTTTTCGACAGCAGACTCTTAGAAGCATAATTTTAGGATCGACATTTAATAGCAGATTACACAAAAGTATTTCTTCACATTTTATTCACTATGTTTACTCTGCCACCAAAATGCCCGCGTTAACCCTGTAACCACCAGTCACGATTATAGCCTTTTTTTCATTTTTCATTACCACTTTAAATGTCAGATTTTAAACATGTTTAAATTGAACATGGTAAACCATGAAAATAGTTTACCTCCGTTTCGTCAAAACTGCATCATTTTCACTCTCTTGAATTTGTTAATTGCGTCAGCGAGACACAAGTTCAAGTGAGAGAAAAGTCCAATTAAGTAACTTGGTGATTGTAAGGTTAATCAGAAAGTCGTTATTTTTTTTTAATAAGAATTTCTTATAAAGCTGATTTATTTTAAACTGTAAATGTCAGCTTCGACATATTGATCATTTATTTTATTTATACCTATATTTTCTTATAATGCGGAGCTAATCGATTATATTTTTCGGTGGCCATTGTCCCATAAATTTGAACAGCTTGGTTTACTCGAGGGAAGATGTCGATGTGGGAGATACGCCCCTATTTCGTTTCAATCAAGTTTTCAACCAAAGAAAATGATTGTAGCTGAAATTTATACAAAAATAAGTTATGGTAAATACCGAGAAAATAAAATAATTCAATTTACAAGATGTTTATTTTTTAATAAATCACAATATTTTTCATTTGAAGCTGGACATTTCGTTAGCAATTCCAGCTGCAGATGACAAAAAATAGCAGTTGATACTTTAGCAGAGCAATGGTTTATAAACAGAGAATCATATATACATCTTATAACTACCATGTCAAGTGGTTTGGGGTGTGATTTTATGGCGCATTGCTATCAGTTTTCTATCATAAAATCACCAGCGCTCAGGTCCTTATCATTCAACTACATTTGCCTGGGCGATCCTACCTTATAGTAGGCCTACTAGTTCATACATGTTCTTTTGTGATAGGATACTGATAGCATTCCGTAAACATGTCATCTAGGCCTACTCCATAAATCCATTATTTGTTTTACTATGTTATCTTTTTCCTTTGTTGTCACTATCGTTTTAGAAGTGGAAAGTCGGTTTGTTAATAACAGTTCATTGCCGACGATGCCAACATCTAGAAAGCGTTTAAGCTTAACGTTCGTTCTTAAATCTATGGCTTAGGTAATGTTCTGCCCCACATAGAAAGCTTTTTGTCTTCTACAGGGACACTCTGTCCCACCCACATAGAAAACTCGCTGTACCATAATGCACCTAATTTATGTCCCGGTAGTCTTTAGTGAACACTGCAAGCCTTGCATGGCGAACCTTCTATCCTACATTCCAGGTTAAGGAAAAGTAATCAATTCATAGTCATGATAGTGAGAAGTGGGTAGTTGTTAGGCAATGATCAGTATAAATGGCATCTTCCCACACAAGGCTCGCTTCTCCCGAGGTCGTAGACCGATGCCTTGCTGAACCAGTCCCCACTCCATCTATTGGAGTGGGGAGTTTCAAGAAAGATTTTTCTGTTTGACCCAAGTTTGACCTCTGACACGAGTGCTGCTTTAATGCAGGGCCACTGTTTACGACGCCGGCCCTGCATTAAGCAGCACATGTCTGATGACCGAGAATTTCACAGGAAGTATCACAGACAGCTCCCATCACATCTCACCAGACACGAGACGTTACATGCGGCAGGGTTGGATTAATGTTGAGCCAACGTCGCAAACAGTGGGCCAACATTAAGTTGGCATTTTGTTGAAAAATTAATGAATATTCAATATCTAAATCATCCTCCCTACCCCAATAGGTGGATGATAACACTGATTCAGCAAGGCTCGGTCTGAGACCTCGGGAGCAGCGAGCCTGGCTGTCAGGAAGATGTATAAACGGCTGTAATATTGTTTGAATTCCCCGGGTCTCTACATCGAGCTGCCCCGCCTGAAAAGCAATAAGAGACGACGGGAGGCAAATGGGACACGGGGTTAAGTGGGACAGCCCTCTAGCAGGAAATTATCTGATAAGACAATATCAGTCGCGTCGTTTTTGCATTAGAAAAGTGGCAATAACTATGTGTTTTCTACCTCTCCAGTAATGTTTTACCTCCCCAAAATACCGATGTTTTATTATGCTGCCACATACCACTGAAAACACACATCAATAGAACGCTAAAGCTTGTAAAGGGTGCATAGTTGGCTGAACAAGATGGTTGATAGTGGTGTAGTGACGAACAACAGTAAAATAGGCCGTAACCGCTGGTTGATTTGTACAAAATAACTTCATAATTGCAGAGTAAGCGGCCATGACTGTTTACTTTTGCAGGAACATTGTTTCACCGTTGCATTGATTACATTTGCATTTACGTTGAGTCAAATGTTGGATTGACCTTGGCTCGCTGTCAGCTTCGTTGGCCCAACAATAAAACAACATTGGGTCAATGTCACGTGTTTTCTGGGCCCAGTTAAATTACCACATCAAACACCTCCATCACAGGAGATGACTCTGCCACAATAAGGAAATCGATCTCATCATATCGATTACCTAATCTACTATGCAAGCGTGCGACGTATAACATATATAGAGAGGGCGTTAGCGTGGATTTACACTGTCAAATGCATAGGTTTGTTCTGAAATGCAAATGTAGGCATAGATATATGCTACACATGGTAACATGATGATGTACTCAGAAAAACAGGGTTTGGATGTTTTTTTTTCTGAACGATGTTTCACATATCGTCACCTTGGATATGAAAGGGTGTATATCAACATAAATGCATAAGATCCACTTTATAATAATATGATATCAATGATGTTCTTCATGTTCTTAGCTATAATATAGGCTATGACTCGCATAAATGCTTGAACATTTAAAAGATGAATCCACTATAGTTTATCATCATTGTTTTATCTATATACACACATCTTATAACTTTTTGTCATTTAATTTACTGTGACAAATAGAAAGACAATAGACAATAGACAATAGAAAGCGAATCCCGCAAGTAAATATTTTGTATTACCCTTTTTCTCGCTAGGCCGCCTACTTTATGTTTTTTGCCCACTTGTTGTGTCTCACTGCCGCGACCCACAACATTCAAGTAGGTGAAAATAAGTCATATTTGTATAGTTTGAGACTAATTTGATATTTAAACACTGATTTCAAACCCAATAAGTGATTTACCCTGCTAATAAAACAGATTAAAACGACTATCGTTGTTCTTAGAGCTTAAAGGGTTTAGACATATGACCTCATGAAAACTAGACAGGTGCTTGACACCGCGTCAGCATAGTCGTGGTTATGCCATCTCAAAAGAATAAAATTTTCACGGACGGACGAACGAGCGGACGGACGTACTGACAAAGAGGGCGGGCGAGCAAACCGACTGCACAATGACTCTGCTGCAGGCTGGTATAGTAGAGACATACAGATTTAAATATTTCTTTTTTTTCAAAATCAGACATGATCATGCTCATCCTGTCCGTCAACTCGTATCGCTAACGACCGTCAAAAGCTCACTGAAATATTCATGGTTCTGGGCAGGAGGCCCCGTGAATGGCTATGTGGCGTAAATAGTTACGATAGCGACATCGCTGGACCATGAAATGTGATTCCTTTATCGCCATCCTACATGCTGAAGCTTGAATACTAGCGCTACTTCCTAATATAATTTAGAAAGGGCCACGTGGAACTATAGTGATCTAAAAGGAGCACCTAAATGTGTAGGCTCAGACAAATAGTTTGTTATGGATACAATTAGACAAAATCTATGTTCAATGACAAATGGCGAGTGAGTGAGTGAGTGAGTGAGTGAGTGAGTGAGTGAGTGAGTGAGTGAGTGAGTGAGTGAGTGAGTGAGTGAGTGAGTGAGTGAGTGAGTGAGTGAGTGAGTGAGTGAGTGAGTGAGTGAGTGAGTGAGTGAGTGAGTGAGTGTAAATTGAGTCAAGCCGAATTGAGTAAATTGCGTCAAGTCGCTTCCTGCGAATTCCTGAATGGAAGTATTTCACTGAGCGTAGCGGAATGGGGGGGGGGGGGTAATCCTGTAGCACGTAATCATGGTTATTGGTTCAATCAGGCGTACAGAGCTATGACTTCCCGGCCTTTGACAGGTGGATGAATTATCACCAGCTTTCATTGTAGTTAGATTTCATGGAAATCCGCCTGATGTGAGGTCAACCAGCTAACATAACTCGTTGATCTTAGGTAAGTTAGTTCAATACTGGGCCATCGTCCTCGAAGTTTGCCCAGCATTATATCAACATTGTGTTTTCTAAATAGATATTTGGCCTTAGGCTGTCCTATATCATGCACGGGGTAGGGTGACTCTTTTAAGGCGGGCGACACTTTAAAGTGTGTTTGCATGTTTCTGTACAATAAAAATATCTATGAAATTGCCCAAAAATTAAGGTCTAAGAACCCACCCCACTGAGAATCTTAGGACTGATATTAATTTAACTTTCTCTGCTTTTCATTAGAAAGTTAAGATCTATCCTATTTTTTTTAATGGAAATAAGATACAGTTAAGATATGATCAATAATAATGTTCTTAGTGGGTGGGTCACAAATCCTGAATACAATTATAACTGGTCAGGTTTTGAGTAGCGCAAGACATTCGAGGCAATTACATCAGCAAATGCCAGCGTCAAGGATTGATGTGGCAGTTTAGGTGTCAAGTCAATACTGGAGGGATTAGTTTTGGAGGATTGTCTGAGAGGTTGACATAGGGTCAATTTACAAGCACCTTCATGTATTATACCATATCGATTTTTTTTTCTCTTTATGTTGGTGATATACCGGTAGTTTGGACATTGAACGTACTAGAGAATGCTGTGAATGTTAAATTACATGTGTGACCCACCACTTAGTTTTAAAAATGGTTGTCATTACATCACGAATTGCTAGGTGCATTAACAATTAGCGAATTTAACTTTCTTGTTT